>OZ023264.1:167168096-168368096 GCA_964006375.1 Tillus elongatus
AAGTAGCACACGGGTAAGTTCCTAACTGGTGAGTGAGTGCCTAGACGAGACGAGCGACCTGGCTGGGCAGAATGAGGTATCCCTCATCTAGGTTCCGGGTCACTCGGGGGGGGGGGGGGGGGGTCAAAGGCAATGAAGAAGCTGACAGTCTCGCGAAGAGAGGGTCAGCAGAACCATGTATGGGACCAGAACCGGTTCTGGGCGTGACAAAGTGCACGGCCAGGGCAGCCATTAAGTTCTGGGTCAGAAACGAACACAAGGTGTACTGAGCAGACTGTCCAGGGCTCAGACCTGGGAAGTCAGTAATTGACGAACCCAGTTCAAAGAGAGATGTGGATATGATAAATCTTAGCAGGGGAGAGCTCAGAAATATAACAGGTCTCTTGACACATGGCCGTCAAGAAACACCTGCATAGAATGGGGCGGTTCGAGGAGGACCTCGCATGCAGACTCTTCGGCGAGGAATCAGACCAGCACATAGTGTGCGAGTGTAAAGCTCTGTACCGCAAAATACAACTGATCTACGGTTAGTCTAGACCGGAGACAGAGCAATATAAAACTTTACCCTACCAATCGCTGTGCAGACTAGTTCAAGGCACAGTGATTTTGGAATGGGTGGAGTAAAAAGACTAAGGGCATCCACAATACGCCAAAGGCTACAAGACTTTCGGGGCGGCGCGGTCGCGGACGAGCCCTGAGGGAGAAAAAAACCTGCGCAATAATGGATAATAAAAATGATGGCTTTAGTAACTTATCTATCACTAGGTGCCGTTCTCATTTTGTAAGCAGGTCGTGATACCTGCAAAGAACATTGACAGCTATGGTACTAAATTTAACAGAACGATCCTAACAAATATTGTCTTTATACACTCTTCTGGGTGCGGAGTGTGTATACTGTGGTGTTATTATTATTTATTATTTGTTATATACAACTTTCTACATTTTGGTATAAAGTTAACTTATCATATGAATTTGTGTACCAAATTTGGTTGCCATATATGTATATAATATAAAGGAAAACTGGTCGGATTTTTCTGGATAAGGTACTTATCCAAGCCAGTTACAAAATAAAGGTACGTGCTAAATTTCATGAATTAATTCTACGAAAATTCACTAAAATAGATAGTTTAATTTTTTTAAATATATCTCAAATAAAATTAAATATCGTTTCTCGCAAAAAAACCTTTTAAGGTCTCAAAAATTTTTGTCATTTAAGCTACTTCGTAGCTCTTCTAGTTTCCGATACACTCGTGGGAGACCTTAAATGCGACGCTCTGTATACAGTATACATATCATAATTTAGTAAAATTCGAGCAATTAATTTGTTGCAATTAGTTAACTGGACTGTTAAAACATTGTTTAAAGTAGATTAAGACGTTTTTTGTGTAGTTTAGATAAACCGAATACAATTTTGCTTTAACGAGAACAATTACGTAAAAGTTAAATTCATTATTCCAACTTATTAGAAGAAAGTTTTGTCTTATTAGTTAAAACTGAAAGGAAAATTGAAGCTAGCATTATGATTGATAGTATATAATTATCAGAGTGCTCAGTAAAAAGAATTACTATCCACATAATTTATCTGAAAAACATATTTCAAGACGAAGTGTTTGTTAACCTCTGACACCGAAGAAAGCACTCGTTTTGTACAGGAATGAAAAAAATTGTCTTATCTCTGAATTTATAATTAACAACCATAAACAAGTGGGTAAGTGTTTGATGAACATGTTCATGTTTGATGTATTTTCAAGATAAATATTAGATACACGTATGTACAACTTTTATTATACAGGGTATCCCAACTAAAATTTGCACCCCCTAAAATATCGATTTCGTCCAAGTGTGGGAAAAATGCTGAAACAGATCAATTTTAGTTTGCAGAGGGACAATTTTTTTCTTGGTTTCGAAGTTATTTCTCTAGCGCCCAGAGTCACCCCTTTAAAATTTAAATGGCAGGCGGGGTTGGGTGACACATTATTTTGAAACTCTATGAAATCATGATTTTTTTAACTTTTGATCGATTGGTTTTTGAGAATCACGAAATTGTTTTAGGCTCATTGAAATTTGCAAGATTGTTAACCCGGTACACTCTCGTTCAAATCGTAAACATTTTTTGTTTGTTTGGTAGGAACGAACTAAGAAATGTTATCTTATCAGCTCGGATGTTTTTAATTTTTAAAGGAACAAAAAATTTAGGCTAAATGTATTAAAATTATCATTTTTAGAGTTTCTACTTGATATCATGAATTATCGACGTTCAGTAACTAAGTTAGAAAGAAAAACCGTAATTTTTAAAATGGTTTATAGCACCGAAAAAAGAATTGAACTAGTAAAACTGCTATGGAAATAACCAGTGTTGTTGCTAGACTTTTGAACCAAAATCATGTGAAGCAGCGGGTTATCATCAGCAGGGCTCAGATTATATTCAATTCGCATATTTTTTTGCATAAGTTGCATATGTTACTGTATTTTGCCTAAATCCATATATTTTGCTTTATTTGCACATTTTACCATTTTTAGCGGTTTCCGAATATAACAAAAACCATATACTTGTTTCAATGTAAGCAACTGCTAAGATAAATTAATAAGCCGTTCAAATGTAGCTGGCGGAAAGGAGATTCCAAATTCCTGATATTGTATAGTTCGAGCGCTTCACTCAGATATAAGACAGCGCGCTAGACAGGGTGAGCTACCTTTATGTTCTTAGAATCTACCGCCTCCTAGCTTTGTACGTGCTATATCTAAATGAAACTAGTAGCTAGTAGGTGAGAGAATAAAAACAAATTCTTGGAAGGAAGACAGGGTGAGCTACGTCTGGGTTCTTAGAATCTACCGCCTTCTAGTTTTGTATACCTAAATGAAACTAGTAGCTAGTAGGTGAGAGTATAAAAACAAATTCTTGGATCGGTAATGGCGCTCTTTTCTTTGTACTTTACATCAACGTGAAATAACGCCCGCCTATCATAAAAACGGTGTCTGGAATTCTTAATAATAACTGCTGGATTTATTGAAAAAACTGAAAGAACTACCAGCCAGGTAACTTTATTCGTATCTTAAGTCTCGTAAGAAGACATTAAAGGGGATTAGGGCTGATTTATTTACACGACAATAGTGTCTATAATTGAAATAATTTGTCTCTCTTGTTTAGTTTGCTTCTGATGCTTATGCTTAGTTTCACGCACAGTGAATTTACTTCGTGTTTAGACAGTGTTAGTGTAGGGTTGTTTTTATTATTTTATACTGTAAAAAATGTGCTCCAAATTGCCAAGCTCTGGATACGGCTACACTCAGGGCTTTGCGTAGATGGTGACAACATTTTTTGTAAACCATGCGGGAAAGTGGTAAGTTACTTTTGATTTTAAGCAACTGATCTATTTTCTTTGTTTTTCTAACCTTCGCCTTTAATTAGCCCAGTATCTATTTGCTAAATTTTCCGACACATGATTTTTATAATCGATACCCCTGCATCAAAGAAATTGTGAAAAACGAAATTCAAATAATACATCCCAAGCATCAATACGCGAATGTTTGGGGAACCAACCAAAGAAGGTAGAAGAGGATACGTTTAAAATTGACTTATGCAAGGCAATGGTTGCTTCTAACATTCCACTGACTAAATTAAATAACACTGTCTTCAAGTATTTTTTGGAAAAAATATTGTAAACCATCTATACCAGATGAAAGTACTTTGAGAAAAAATATGGTTGAAAAATGCTATTTAGAAACTTTTTCAGAAGTAAAAAGTCTTATAAAAAATAATTTTTGTTACGTTATAGTATATGAAACTCAAGATGTTTGTGGTAGATATATTGCTAATTTAATGATAGGCACCTTAACTGAATTTTTTTCATCTAGACCTTATTTAATTGCAGTCAAAGAATTAGAAAAAAACATTACTATAACAAGATTTATTCAGAAGGGTCTGTCAAACGTGTTTATACCAAATGTATCTGTATCAGTTGATAAAGTTTTATTACTGCTTACCGATGCTGCTTCATATGCGGTCAAAGTTGGAATTCATTTAAAAATATTGTATCCCAACTTAGTTCATTATACGTGCCTGGCTCACGGGTTAAACAGGGTAGCGGAAGAAATTCGCAATAAATTTCCTTTAGTCAATGAATTTATTAATAAGATGAAAAAAGTGTTCGTCAAATCTCCTTTCAGAGTTCAAAGATATAGAGAAGTTCTGCCTGAGGTATCATTACCTCCTTGACCTGTAATCACGCGATGGGGAACCTGGCTCGAGGCTGCCTTATTTTATTTTGAACATTTTAGAGAAATCACAGAGGTAATGCTTGAAATTGCAGATGAAGCAGTTGCGTCAGTGAAAAAAGCTCCAAATTGAGCCAGCAATTATGTTTTATAAACAGTAAATAAAAATAGTTGCAGAAACTATAAAAAAATTTCAGCAGCAAAATCTTTTGCTAACATAATCAGTTAAATTAATAGAACATCTCAAAGAAACTAATGAGAAAGCAAATGGGCAAATTATCAGAAACACTTACAAAAAATGAGGGTTTTACCAAGTTAACGCAGATTGCAAAAGCTCTGGATGGAGATTTTGAGACGATTTAAACAATGTAGACCCTACCATATTGCCAAGCTTAAAATATGCTCCAATTACATCAGTCGACGAAAAACGGAGTTTTTTTTCGTATAAAAACTTACTAACTGAGAGAAGGCAATCTTTCAAAATAAATAATTTAGAGCGCCACTTATGTGGTATTGATTGTGAACGAAATTAACAGCGTAGACCTTTAAAAACTTGTTTTATTGGTATACTATGATTATTTATTCATTGCATACATTGTTATTTTTGTGCATATTTTGTTCAAGTTGGTGCATATTTTTTTCAAATTTCCATATATATGCGCATATTTCACCTAAAAAGTTTGCATATAAATCCGAGCCCTGGTCATCAGTACGTCATTAATTTAATTGCAAAATTTGGGGAAATGGGTTCTGTTACAAACAGAAAACATAACCGTCAACATCCCATATAAAATGATGGTGTTGCAGCAGCTGTTCTTGGTCATATTTTAATAGATAACAGGCAATCTGTAAGAAAAATAGCTCACAAAAATCGTTTGTCAAAAAGTAATGCTCATCGGATTATCAAAAAAACACAAGCTTCATCCTTTCAAAAAAGCACTTGTCCAAGAATTAAACAAAGATGATCCGGATCGACGTTTACAGTTTTGTGAAAATTCAACTGAGCTTTTGGTGTACTTTACAAAATTTGTTTTTCTGGTCAAAGTAAGTTTATGTTGAACGGTAAGGTGAACAGGCATAATTGTCATTATTGGAGCAACACAGACCTACATATCTTCAGTGAAAGTCACACCCAAACCCCCCAAAAATTAAACGTATAGGCAGGCATTCTGGGCAACCACATTATCGGACCACTTTTTGTTGAAGGAATTTGACTGGTGAAAGGTATTTCAAGTTGTTATAAGACCATATTGACCCTTTAATCACCAAAGCACTGGAAGAATACGTAAGTCTTTAAGAAAACCAACTTTTCTTTCAACAGGATGGAGCGCCTTCCCTTTACGATATACGAGTTTCCTGGTTTTTTTACATGCTCATTTTACCGGATAATGGATAGGTCGGAGAGGTCCCATCGAATGACCAGCTAACTCACCCCACCTAACCTTTGGATTAATTTTTGCGCGGCAACTTAAAGCCTAAGGCTTATGCTACACCACCATAATATCTTCAAATGCTTCGAAAACGAATCGTCGCAGAGTGCCGTTTGATCACGCCAGATATGTTGAAAAATGATAGACAAGATTTTGCAAATCGATTGTACTATTGTATGGAAGTCGGGGGTGAACATCGTGAGCAATACATTCGTTAAATTAAATTGGCTTTTATAACCACTTTTGTTTCCTGTTACAATAATCTAGGGAAGGTTCTCAGAAAAAAATCGCTTAAAATTGAAAAAAAAGTCTGGACGCAGCAAATGCGTTATGGAAGTGAATTTTCATAAAAATGTTTTTAATATCAAATATGTCTCTCTAATGCAAGCAGGCATCAATCAGGTTACCGGTATAGCCTATATAGTAGAAACAATGTACCATATTTTACCAAAATTACTTATTGTCTGAAAATGTACAAAAATTTTCCGAAAATAAACTTAAAATGTTGGTTTCCTAGCCAACAAACCTTAGGTTAATAGCAAATTAAGTTATTCAAATTTGAAGCATTTAATGAAAATTCGCCACCAAAACGCACATACTGCGTCTCGATTTTTTCTTACAAATATCATCATATTTCGATAAAAAATACAAAAATGCAAAAATGCAATAATATAAGGGTGTTCGAAAAAACAATTGTACGGATCACCAACGACTTATGGACCAGCCTGTGATTGCCATAATATTTTTATAAGATTAGCAGCTTAAGACTCCTATAAATAACGAATATAATTTTTTCCCGTATTTGTATAATAACAATTATATTGAGCTTTACCGTAAAAATGAGTCACGCTGTGTATATCTAAACAGATAAAATCTGAAAGTAAACCCGGATATGGATTCTAGGGGGCCTAGTTTGGGCTCATTTAAAGAAATTTTTTAAGATTCTAAAGTCGGGATCTCCTAATTCGTATTTTTTTTTTAAAGAAAATTCTATAAAAAACATACATATTTACAATTAAAAACATATTTATGAGAATTCGCTACTATAACGCACTTCCTGCGTCTATAGTTTTAGTATGTATTACTTTTACCAATGGGCGAGTTCACCAGGCGCCAACAGTTGCCAACAGTTAAATAGTTGTGTCACCGTATGCATTCACCAGCCCCACTGAGTTTCTGCTGGAACTCAACTGATCCGGATTTGTCAAAGTGGAATGACAGACAAACGTCTCAAAATAGTGCTTGATGTCAACAGTGCGATCATAAGCCTCCAACTACTAAAATGTATAGGTATTCAGCAGATAAGCGCTTAAACTCAACTGTTCGCCCCTGGTTAACTCCACCAATGCATAATGCATATCCGAGCACTTGAGAAGGAGTTTTGACCCAACCTGTATACTTGAGATAAAAAATGCCATACACTGCAACTTTTTAGCTTCATAAACATTAAGAAAACAAAGGGAATAACATTTTATTTAAACTGTTTGTGTGGCAAACTATATTACATAATTTTTACCACAAAGGTGTTAAAAAAACTTGAAGCACACGCCAAAATATATATTTGCTAATGTGCTCTTGTCATGCCATATTTTTCTCCATATCTGACAATGTATGTGCGCAATTTTTAACTAAAAAATCTTGATAACCATCATATTTCCACACTCCCACCACCTGGCTTAAGTTAATTCAATGTCGTATTCAAATATCTGACATGGATCTTCTGAAAATTAATGCGGTATGCCACAGTGAAATCTTAATTAATCTCTCACGTTGCTGGTGTGTAATCGCACCTCACAGGATTTAATTACGAAGAACGCATACAATTAATGCATTGTTATTATTATTATGCTCAGCATTCGGTAATTTAGATTTTGCAGGAACTTTCTATGCAAGAATGACCGCACCGGCCCCGAAACAGTGCCGTTTATGCGCATTTCTGGATTAATCTCCTTGCATTTTAATCGTCTTAGCTGTTTGAGTGTTTATAATCCTCGTTTAATTATCTTACTAATATTTTATTTGCTCAGGACCATTGTTTAGAGATGATTTATGGTTTAAAGACTATTATTTATTATATTAAAGGACATACAGATTGTTATAGATAGAAAAATGTATATTTTTGTAGCTAATTTGGTTATACATGAGTTGTTATCACTTTACGCCCGGCATTACGTGGACTTTATTGTTTCACCGTGTAAAATCTTGTTATGAGTAATTATACAGTATGATGCAAATAAAAGGAATAAATTCATTATTTCGTAAATTCGTCACTTCTGAAAAAATCCTGAGACAAAACAATTTTTATTTTTAAACATGCTTTCCGTCAAATATTTGATTTAATAGTGCGTGAGCGTGATGATCATAGTGTCACATTTGTCTATGAGAATTAAGTTTATGGACTTTGTAACTTTGTTCAGTTATGTAGTATGTTGGTAACAGCGAACACTCTGGAATGATATTTCTAGAAGGGGCCAGAGGTGACAGGTGTAGAAAAGTGTAGAAGGTCTAGAATCTCTATGGAGAGTATAAATAGACAAACGGTACATAGAGTGAGTCAGTTCAGTATTAAGTCGGTGTGGGGTGGAATAAGTGATCATAAAGTATTAAGCGGGTCAGCAGTAAGTGTTGGTGTTTAAGAAGCAATGATAGAAAGCGAATAGTGGAATATAGTTCTATGGACATTTAATAATAGAGAGAAATATTTTAGTTGATACTGGTGTTGGAAAATAGTTGCTTATAAAAAATTAATAGTTTGAAAGCTGTGTTTTATTAGTCAACGAATCAACTGGTGTCAGAAGTGGGATTTTCAAGCTGCTATCGGAAATATTTTCCAGAATATTCGTTGAACAACGTGAACATTTCTAGCATCTCTGGAAAATCAGTATCAGCAGTAAGCCATAACTGGGTGTGTTGTTGAAACAGAATAAACTGTGTACCAGCTTTAAATATGTCTATGCCCAAGACAAGTAGCGCAACAGCCAAAATGGACTCCCAGGTATTGGAATTTATTAAAGAAATGAAAGAAGAAACCAGAAAAGGAGATGAAAAAGCTAAAAAAGAGCTGAGAAAAAGAGATGAAGAAATGAGAAAAAGAGATGAAGAAGCGAAAGAAGAAATGAGAAAAAGAGATGAGGAAGCGAAAGAAGAAATGAGAAAAAGAGATGAAGATGTCAGAAGAAGAGACGAAGAAGCCAAAGAAGAAATGAGAAAAATATATGAAGAAGCCAGAAAAAGAAATGAAGAAGCCATAAAAGAGACGTAGAAGCCAAAGAAGAAATGAGAAAAGGAGATAAAGAGGCCAGAAGAAGAGACGAAGGAGCCAAAGAAGAAATGAGAAAAAGAGATGAAGAAACAAAGAAAATTCTACAAGAACAGGCCAGCAGAATTGAGAATATTACTTTATGTGTCGATGAACGTATGAAGCAGGTAAAAGACGACATCTTCCAGCAAGTAGAAAGCAGAGTAAGGGGTATCAGCTGACGGAAGTACAACAGAAAGTGCATTCACTAGAAAAGAAGAGTGAAACACTAGCCAAAGGAAACATCAGGCTCGAAGATAGCCCGGTCGTAAGAATTAAGGTCCCCACACTTGATGGCTCAGTACCGTGGGGTATTTATCTACGCCAGTTTGAAGCCGCTGCTACAGCAAATGGTTGGGGCGAGAGAGAGAGAAAGCGACTTCGCTAATTGTGGCTCTCAGAGGAGATGCTCTAGATGTGCTCCAACGTATTCTCAGGGAACAACCGTTGAGTTTTGACAGCATTAAACATCAATTAGAGATGAGGTTTGACGACCAGCATTTGCAACAGCTGTATCGATTGCAGTTGAAAAATCTTTGTCAGAAATCGGGCGAAAGTCTCCAACATCTCCACGCCGACGTTGTCAGACTGACACGATTAGCCTACCCCATAGCTCCGATAGAGTTTTTAAACCACCTATCGCTGCAAACCTTCATTGACGGCATCAGAGATACCGACATACAACTGGCGCTGGTAACTGGTAGTCTTTAAAATGTGCCATGAACAGATGAAACATAATTGGCGCAAGCGCATTACATCGGGGATGAAGGGTAGTATTTTGAAGGAGATTATATTCAGTTGTCTGGTCAACTATACAATAAATTTTTTATTGTAATTTCATACGTATTTGTGTGACACACCTCGTATAATTTTACCAAATGCACTATATTAACTATACGTCTCGACTTGGAGAGACAGATAAGCGAAGGCTGTCTTCTGCAATATGCCGAGAGCATCGGTGGTTCAGGGGTAAGAACGTGTGCCTCTGAACTAAAGGGTACTGGGTTCAATCCCAGGGTACTCCTTTCACTTTTTCAGCACAAGCTGTCACATTAATATCAACCGAGGTTCTGGAATTGTATTTGAGCAAGTTGAATGTGCACGTTCCGCCCTTTGGAGGGGGCGTAAAGCCGTCGGTCCCGTGTCCATGTGATGTTGGGCAAGTTAAAGATCTCTACCCACCTTACAGAAAGGCAGGGTTTCGGCAAAATTTTCAGGGTAGGGAGGTGAAACTGCTCCCTGGCGTCGGTGATTGGCCATAGTCGCAGAAATAGGCCAACGTTAAAGAAACAAAAAACACACACAATATGCCGACGACATATGCATATATAAACCATTATATGACATTCCAACAGGAATACAATCAGTGTAAAGGGATTTTGCAAACATCGAAACTTGGTCTTCTGCTAATGGCCTATCAATCTCGGTAAAAAAACACAGGTCGCTATTTTTAGTAGAAAACGTATCATACCATCAACCGCCGAAATCTGCAAAACCAAATACACAGTAAAAAACTCCGCAAGATTCCTGGGAGTGATTTTAGACAGGAAATTACTCTGGAAGGAACGATCAATGAACTCATCAGTCGAACAGAAAAAGGGGTCAACATATAGAGGTTCAAAAATAACATGTGTGCAGATGCAAACATAAGCATCATGTTTTATAAATCCTTCGTACGGTCCATCATCGATTATGGCTCTGTTTTATACGCAGATGCAGCTAAAACTCACTTTAGTAAAATATAATCAATCCAAAATAAATGTCTAAGACTATGTCTAGGTGCTTTATAAAGCATCCCGATAAATAACATATTAGCAGAAAGCGGATAAATGCCGATGCATTATAGGAGAGAAAAACTAGCCCTAAAATTCGCATTAAAATTGTATAGCAAAGACAGTCAGCTGATCAATAAGTTACACCAGTGCTTTATACAAAACTTCACTTTTACCTTTTGGGAGAAGAAGAAAACTATACTACTAGTGGATGTTTACCCAAATATACTTAACACTAGTAATGATATCTGGCACGACAATATCAATCCAATTTTTAATATTAATTTTCAAGAGTTTCAAGGTTTTGACATACACTACTTGCAGGATTACTCTACGCTTCGAAGCGTTGCTTGAAACCAAATGTTTCTATCCGACGTAAATGACAAGTTTGCACAATCACTTCACATTTTTACTTACGCGTCCAGGAAAGATTTAAAAGTTGGATGCGCTTACTGGGTACCTGATCTTGGAATTGAGAAGAAACTCAAGCTTGGTAAGAACATCTCAACATTCACATCTGAACTAATTGCCATCATGGAATCCTTACAGTTCATTAGTCAACAATCAATACAACGTGCAACAATCTTTACAGACAGCAAAAGTAGCCGGATAAAATAAAAAATATCTCTTCCCGTTCAACCTGTAATTATATCATCGCAAACATAATTAACACAATTACAAGCCTACAAAATGAAGGGAAATGCGTGGATTTAGTGTGGGTAAAAGCACACGCAGGTATAGTTCCTAATGAAAGAGCTGACATGTTGGCCAAGGAGGCTATATGCTCTGGCGATGAGAAGAAATACATATGTCCAATTACTGATATTTTCTCTACATTCTTACAAAATATAATGCTCAAGTGGCATAACGAATATATCCACAACAATAAAGTCAGATATTATAAGATCTTAGAACCTCTTCCACCCGCAGTTTCGTGGTTTTCTTATGTAAACGTAAATAGGTCTACTACAGTTAAGATTTGCACATTGAGGTTTGGACACTCGTTGGGCCCTTCCCACCTAAGCAAAATAAATCTGAAGGACGATCCAAACTGTGAATGTGGCGAGTTTGGGGATACTGAACATATGATTTTAAATTGTCAAGAGAAAAGAAGCACTATTGATTCCTTCATTAACATAATAAATGAGCTAAAGACTGTCACGTGCCCCTTTAACTTGACACAATTACTTTATACTAAAAATACAGAAGTATGTACACTGCTTGCTAAACATATAAACAATTTGAAATTTAAAATATAAAACTACATGGTAACAGTAGTAAGGAGCTAAGTAAATTATTCTGCTTTTGTAAGTGTGGATGTGTAATTATATGTTTTTAAGAATACTGCTCTAATGTAAAAGAAAGGATTGGATGAATGGAAAGTTAGCAGAACTAATATTTAGGTAATATTTAGATGTGTGTACATATGTTTGGATATTTTATAACAGAATAATAGTATTGTGATTAAGTATAAGGTCCTACTGTCTGCCCAATCGTTTCCTCATTCCCTCATGGGTCTCTTTGTGTGTCTTTTTAAAGTTGCCTAGTCAGACCCCTAAGGCATGAAGCGTGTGTCCCTGTTTATCCTAATTTAGAATAGTAAGAATATGTGTGTGTATGTATGTCTATATAATAAAATATATGTAAGACCTAATGATCTGGCCAAGTTTAAATAGGAATACGACTGATGTAACCTACATTAAGAGCGGAAGAAGATGCGAATGGCAAATAGCCATAGCCATCTAAATTCGAGAAAAAAAAAACTCGGGACGCAGCAAGTGCGTTATGGTAGTGAATTTTTATTAAATGCTTCAAATTTAAATAACTCAATTTTCTATAAACTTAGAGAGTTTAATTTTAATACGTAGTAAGTTCTTTCCTAAGGCAATATATCCACAAAATTTCATTAAAGTAACTTGGTAATTTTCGGAGAAAAAATTTTTTTCGAAAGAAAATTTAAAATTTGAATAACTCAATTTTCTCTAAACTTAGAAAGTTGTATTTTAATACGTAGTAAGATCTCTCCTGAGGCAACATATGTAATAAATTTCACTAAAACAGCTTTGTTACTTTCGGAGAAAAAAAATTTTTTCTAAAGAAAACTTAAAATTTTTCCTGGAAACCCCGTCCGATTTTTCTGGATAACGAATTCATCCAAGCCATTAATAAAAGAAAGGCACTTGCCAAGTTTCATCGAAATCGGTTAATTATTTTTTGAATTATGAGACGGATATATATATATATATATATATATATATATATATATATATATATATATATATATATATATATATATATATATATATATATATATATATATATATATATATATATATATATAAACATATAAAAATTAAACCTATTTACAAATGAACTTTAATAAGATATTATGCTGTGACAATACCTCTCTCAAGCAGTGGCGATTTCTCCTAGTGAGCTAGGTGTGCGCCGCACACCCTAAAATATAATCAAAATGTGCACAGTTATATATGTTTTATTTCTTTTTCCCTTAGTCTTAATACACTACATATTTTATGACAATCAATTTAATTTACTTATTTGATTTCATAAATAGTCGGTTAATAGTGACTTGAAATGAAGTAGATACCACGTTTCTAACATATTCAGAGAATATGAGTAGATCAATAGCAACTGGGAATGAATTCGGTCAGTCCCCGACCCACGTGTTTAAAATAGTGAGGAAAATACCATTGATTTTAACACAGTTTTCTATAATCTTGGAAAGTTTAATTTTGGTAGATAGTAAGGTATTTCCTAGGACAAGATATCCACCAAATTTCATTAAAATAACTTTGTGATTTTTGGAGAAAAAAAATTGTTTCAAAAGAAAATTTAAAATTTGAATGACTCAATTTTCTATAAACTGAGAAAGTTGAATTTTGGTACTTAGTAAGTCCTCTCCCAAGGCAGCATATATAGTAAATTTCATTAAAACAGCTTTGCTATTTTCGGAGAAAAATTTTTTTTTGAAAGAAAACTAAAATTTTTCGGAAAAACCCTTCCGATTTTCCTGCCTAACGAACTCATCCAAGCTATTAATAAAAGAATGAGTTCTAAGGGTCCTAAATCGCGCTCATTTGTAAAATTTTTTGCAAAGTCTTACCATCGATACCACTCTATTGGTGAATTTTTTAAAATAAAAATTCACTAATAGGGAATATGGGTCGAGTGTTACATCATTTGAAAGCTCTTTCTTTTCTGAATTCAGCACACTATTATATATATATATATATATATATATATATATATATATATATATATATATATATATATATATATATATATATATATATAAATTGAAACTGACCCTGGATATGGGTTCTAGGGGGCCTAGTTCAGGCTCATTTGACTAAATTTTTTCAAAATTCAAAAGTCGGGATCTCTTTAGTGAATTTTTCTTAAGAAAATTCACTAAAAATTCGCCATCTTGGAGCGCCTTATTGAATTTATGATAATGACATATACGCTATGTTGCTTTCTCACGCGTATCAAATTTCAGCCCAATCCGATTAGGAGAACTGGTCTAAAATTGACTTGCAAGATTTGACCTATCTAAATAACAGGCGAGGTTAAATAAAAGCATGCAATAGAAGCTTGAAAAAATAAGAACAAACTCAAAATATGAGTGGCTAACGAAAGATTCATACAATCCTAAACCCTTCACACACAGTCTAACAAAACTAAAAATAAATAACCATTGCATAAGAAAATCGTTTAATAGATCGCAACTAATCGTTAAACAAAGTGAACAAAACTAAATACCTATATCAAGTTTATATCCGCCGGTACGCGGAAGTGAATACGATAATTCGGCATGTCTAATGCTTTGACAATTTAAACATCTAAAACTTTAATTTAAGTGTATATTGAAGAGCTGTCGTGATATACCATTGTTTGTGATGCATTTTTAAAAGAGATTTGCATATCACTAACAATTATCTCTTCACATTACAAACTGTGATCGTGATTGGCTGTAGGGTGTGAAAATCGTATAACGTAAGGCTTTAACAACAAATTTGTGCCCCCAAAACAAATATCGTTCGATACGCATGATTAAATTTGTCTACATGCAATAAATAATCTGTTTTTGATACTATCATTTTATGTGACTTATGTATATCGATTTCGTGACCGACATATATACCTAATGGTTACCCTTTGACGTTACTATTAAGAGAATTATATCGACGTATAGTTTTTTTTTCTCGAATTTAGATGGCCATGGCTATTTGCCATTCGCACCTTCTTCCCCGCTCTTAATGTTGGTTACATCAGTCGTATTCCTATTTAAAGTGGGTTAACTTGGCGAGATCATTAGGTCTTACATATATTTTATTATACAGGGTGGCACATTGAAAACGAAAAAGACCGATTTGCGTCCAGAGAATTATTTTTTTAAGAAACGCTGAAAGACGTCAATTTTAATATTGAGGGGGACATGTTTTGACATAAAACTCAACTTCGTCACATCAACCCCTTAAGGGTGGTGATAACAACCCTTATATTTTAAATAAAGTACATGGGTCGAGTGTTACATCATTTGAAAGTTCTTTCTTTTCTGAATTCAGCACATTAATTATTTTTAAAGTTTTATCAACTCGTTTAAAAATTATTCACAGTTGAAGATGCAAAAACGCATTTCACTCATTCCGATAAGAAATGTGCTGATAGTCAATGTTTTGTTGGTTTGTAAACAAAAAATTGACTATCAGAACATTTCTTATCGGAATGAGAGAAATGCGGTTTATTATTTCAGTTTATCGGTTGGTTTGATACTTGATAGTACTACCGAAAATTAATTTCACAATGGCGTATTCTGTAGAAGAAAGAGTTGAAATAATTACTCTTTTTTTTCAAAAACCATGACTGTGCCAACCGTACCGCAAATTTCAGACCCAACTTTGAGCACGACAAAATTGGCCACTGTTTCAAGCATCAAATGAAGAACTATTCAGCGAATATTGAAGCATCATAAATTTCACCCGTATAAAATTCATCTTGTACAACAACTGAATGAAGATGATTTTGAGCGGCGGCTGGAGTTTTGCGAAGTTATGACTGCACGAATAGCTGGTAATGGGAACTTTCTGTTCAATATCTGTTTCTCAGACGAGTGTACGTTTTTATTAAACTCTACAGTCAATCGTTATAATTGTCGTTATTGGGCAGATAATAATCCAAGAAATTTTTACGAAGTCCACACTCAAACTCCACAGAAATTGAATGTCTGGACTGGCATTTTTGGAGACCGTTTAATCGGTCCAATTTTTCTTGATGGCAATTTGAGTGGCGAAACATATTTGGAGTTACGAAAAGATATAGTTTGCCCTCTACTAATTGACATTGTTGAAAATGATGATCGCTATCAAGAAAATCAATTAGTGTTTCAACCAGATGGAGCTCCTCCGCATTTTTCACAACGTGTTAGGAGTTTTTAAACAGAGAGTTTCCAGAGCAATGGATTGGGCGTAGAGGTGCTATTGAGTGGCCCCCTAGATCACCGGACTTAACTCCTTTAGACTTCTTTCTATGGAGCCATTTAAAGAGTAGAATTTACGCAACAGAACCGGAGTCTCTGGAAGAATTACGACGAGGCATTGTTGAAGAATGCCGTCTAATAACTCCACAAATGCTCCAGAATGTCAGAGCTCGTTTTGAACAAAATTTGTACGTTTGTATGGAAGCTGGTGGTCAACAATTTGAACACTTACTTAAGTGAATAAACATTTTTGAACGTTTGGTTTTGTTTTTTAGTTTTTTTAACGAAAAATTGACTAATTAGTGCATTTCTTATCACAATGAATGACATACGTTCTTGCAGTTCCAACTGTGAATAATTTTCAAACGAGTTGATAAAACTTACAAATAAATTGTGTGCTGAATTAAGAAAAGAAAGAGCTTTCAAGTGATGTAACACTCGACCCATGTTCCCTATTTAAAATATAAGGGTTGTTATCACCACCCTTAAGCGATTGATGTGACAAAGTTGAGTTTTATCTCAAAACATGTCGCGCTCAATATTAAAATTGACGTGTTTCAGCGTTTCTTAAAAAAAAATTCTCTGGACGCAAATCGGTCTGTTTTGTTTTCAATGCGCCACCCTGCATATATATATATATATATATATATATATATATATATATATATATATATATATATATATATATATATATATATATATATACATAAACATATAAAAATTGAAACTGACCCCCGATATGTGGAAGACATTTTTTCAAAATTCAAAAGTTGCAATCTCCTCATTTAGTGAAATTTTTCTACGAAAATTCACTAAGAAGTAAACAACACACCAAAATGTAGATTTCTATGTTACAGGAAAAGAAGTTACAAGTATCTAATTTTAAAAAAATCGGTGCCAGATCATTTCTATGAAAGTTCACTACCAGAACGCACCTGCTGCGTCCAGAATTTTTCTATTCGCTCATAAATGTAAATTATCTTGATTGTTCATCTGTCTCCCATGGCCCATAATTCACTTTTAAAGGACAACTTAACGGTATAGCTTCTAATTTTTACAACCACTTCAGAAAGTGCAAGTGTTAATTGGAAAGAATAGTTGTACTGCAAAGTCACGAAACATCGAATAACAGTAATTTAGAATCACTTAACGATATTACACAAATTACAACCAATTTCACCACAATTTGCACAAATTATCACCAAACATAGGCTGATATTGATATAATGCATACTTACGGAACAATAAACTATTCGCTAACACATAAAAATCAAAAATAATTAGAACACAAATCATACATCCTTTGTAGGGAATCTCCTGAAAACACTAAACTGTAACACTGTCACTGCTTACCTGAAAATTTTGTAATCCTAAAATACAAGATGAGACTAAAAACTAACTAAATGCATCTGCTCATCTCTTCTTCATTTATATGCCCCCACAATGTGATGTTGATGCAGTTGAACAGTAATGTTTTGGTTGTCCTTTCACCGAAGACAATGCACGCGTGAATCGTTTGGATGATTGTATACGTGGAGAGAGTAACTATGACCCAAACTGAAAAATTACCATCATTTGCTGAATAAAGCGACTGAATCAATGCATCACCTGAAATCAGCTTAATTCAATTTGTTGCAGTTTTGAAATTGATAAACGAAAGGTTAAGACAGATTAATGTAAATATCACCTTTTCACAGTAAAAGAAACATTTTCAGGAGAATATATTAAAATTAATTAAATCCTTTATGAAAATTGTTGAATGTGTTCATTTGTAATCAGTAATTACTACCTTAAGTTAGGTTATATTTAAATATCTACACTCGTTGTTTTTGCTAAAAAAATAAATAAATATTGATTTGTTTGTAACATATGAAAATTGTAAAGAATTTTAATAAGAAATAAAAGGTCGGGACGCTACATTGTAGCGAATTCTCATCAAAATGTTCTTATTGTCAACAAGTCAATTTGATTAACTAATTAATTTTGGATTAACGTGGTGATATATATATATATATATATATATATATATATATATATATATATATATATATATATATATATATATATATTCAGAAAGATTTCCGCGGTCTTTAATGTGAGACATACTTGGTTCCCGGGTTGAACCGCGTCCAGAATTTATGAAAACTCGACGTTTCGGCTCCTATTTTGGAGCCATTTTCAAGAGGCAAAGGAAATATGTAAGGACACTCTAAGGCCTCAATCTGCCTACTCCTTGTACTCCTTAGAGTGATGGACAAAGCTGGGTAAAGGAAATATGTAAGGACACTCTAAGGCCTCAATCTGACTACTCCTTAGAGTGGTGGACAAAGGTGGGTAAAGGAAATATGTAAGGACACTCTAAGGCCTCAATCTGCCTACTCCTTAGAGTGGTGGACAAAGGTGGGTAAAGGAAATATGTAAGGACACTCTAAGTCCTCAATCTGCCTACTCCTCAGAGCGGTGAACAAAGGTGGGTTGGGTTGTTGTAGCTCGATTACGGAGCCTCAATCTGCATAGGGTTGAACACACTGAGACCTCACAGACGATCTCCGGCGAGATTTGGGGAGTAGGCAGATTGAGGCCCTGTAGTCGAGCTACAAACCAACCCACCTTTGTCCACTGCTCTAAGGAGTAGGCAGATTGAGACCTTAGAGTGTCCTTACATATTTCCTTTACCCACCTTTGTTCACCACTCTAAGGAGTAGGCAGATTGACGCCTTAGAGTGTCCTTACATATTTCCTTTACCTCTTGAAAATGGCTCCAAAACAGGAGCCGAAACGTCGAGTTTTCATAAATTCTGGACGCGGTTCAACCCGAGAACCAAGTAAGTTTCATATATATATATATATATATATATATATATATATATATATATATATATATATATATATATATATATATATATATATATATATATATATATATATATATATATATATAATTTAATGTAATAATGGAGTGAAGAAAAATAAGCTCAGGTCAGAAGCTCGAATGGTATTGTCAAGATTAATCTAAATTAAAAGTATTGACTAATACATTAAGATGGAAAAGAGATTGAGAAAATTATGTTATTTGGCATGTCAAAATTGGAAGTAATTGATGTTTTGGAAAAAAGGTGTGAAACATATGTTGAAATATTCTTATCAAATCCTAGGTCTTGTTTGTACTGACATATGTATAATTTTCAGCAAATAATAATAAAAAATAATATATATATATATATATATATATATATATATATATATATATATATATATATATATATATATATATATATATATATATATATATATATATATATATATATATATATATACAGAAACTGTATGAGAATGTTGCTATCTCCGTTATTATTAGAGATAGGGAGACGGTTAAATCAGCAATTTTTTTGTAGAATTTCATGCTCGTTCCAAATATGACTTGTATTTTACCCTGCCTCTTTTCGTTTTCCAGTTATTTTGAAAAAACCAATTTGTCGATTTTTTTTCTTCAATATATAAGTAGGCGTTGATCTGACATGTCTAAGACTTGCACATTATCAGGACACTTTTTACAGAGTAATATTTTTGTGCTATTTTTAACTTTGGATTGTCATTTGTTTTTGAGCTACAGGTATCAACGTTTGTTTTTATTATGGCAGACATATTGGATTTTTTGCTCATGTAATAGCCTGTGAAAAGAGCTTTCCAATGATGTACAACATGCTTGAGAAATCTTCTAATTGTACTGACAATTTTGAGAAAAACCGTTTTGAGGCTAGTAGGCTATGAAATCCAATACCAGAAAACAAATGACAAAAAAAAGTGTTCAAAAAGAATTAGGCCAAGGAGTCTAATAATATACTTCTACTTTTAACATAATTTTCCGTAATGATTCACGATAAAAAAATATGAACTTTGAGCACACCAATGAATCGGCGCATTATTACAAATGATATTATTACAACATTATCCTAAAAAATGGTTATAATTTAATTAAATGGGTAAACCTAGTAAATAACTAAATTTACTAACAGAATTCAATAAAAAGCAGATTAATGATTTACGAAGACGCCTTTGGAAATTGTTTGATTTCTAAATGTAAGTTGACTGAAAAACAACAGAAGAAATGTTGCTATGGATATAACATTATCGCGACAATTAAGAATACTGTCATTCTTAATTATCTGAACAATTTGAGGTGTATTTAACACGTTGCTTAAAATTTTGTACTAAATAGTTTGTTTCCTGTTTATTTTAAATATTATTCAACAATATGTTCAGTAATGAAGAATATTTTGACAGGTTGGAATGTTATATTCATTCTAACCGAAATAGTGAGGCAGCTGCAAATTCATATCAAAACAACTACCCAGAAAGACGACAACCAAACACCAAAATAATTCGTAGAATGGTTACCAATCTATTGAACGGCGGTAACTTCCACGCAAAGAGACTACCAATGCCTAGAAATGAAGAAAGAAATAATGCCGTCTTACAGGTTTCAAACGAAAACCCTCCGCAATCTGTTCGGTTTTATGGTGAACAAATTGACGTTCCAAAAAGTACGGTACAGCGTGTATTAAAACAAAGTCATTACCATTCATACAAAGGTACAATCGTACAAAGTCTAAATGTTGACGATTAGCCTAAGCGACTTCAATTCTGCAGATGGTATCAAGGACAATATCAGCAACATGAAATTTTTCATTTGAAAATAATATTGACTGATGAATCCAGATTTACAAATTGTGGTGTGTATAATCGCCATAATAGGCATTATTGGGCAAATGAAAAGCCTCATCTAAAGGAAGAAAGACGATTGCAAGACAGATTTGGTATTAATGTTTGGTGCGGCTTATTAGGTAAAAAACTGTTATTTTTATTTGTAGATTAGACAGTTAATTTTAAAAAATTTCAGGTAACTTCATTATTGGTCCGTTCTTTTTGAAAATAATTTAACTGGGGAAAGGTATCTTAGCAAACAATTAGAAGAGATCATGATAATTTAGACGAGATTTGGTACCAACAAGACGGTTTTCCAGCTCACAATGCTAGGATTGTCAAAGAATTGTTGTACCAAAATTTTAATAATCGTGTATTTTGCAACAATGGTCCGGTTCATTGGTGTGCTCGAAGTCCTGATATAACACCCATGGATTTTTATTTTTGGGGTACTCTAAAGAATGATGTGTATAAATTCGATCCACCACAAAATATCAATGAATTACGAAACAGAATCACGGAAGCTATAAATCATATTAACCAAAACACCCTCACCAGAGTTTGCAGGCATGTTTCAAAAAGGTGTGTAAAGTGCATTGAAGAAAACGGTGCCCATATTGAACAATTTTCTATTTAGCGTATTTTTAAGTTTCTATTTTATTATTTCTTGGGTTTCGTTTATAATTGTGGCGTTTTGTGGAGTTTAAGTTTCTATTTGTTATTGTCGGGTTTCGTTATTAAACTGTTTCACTTAATATTACCTAGCATTATTACCTAATTAAGTATTGTAAATTAAAGCACAATATATTGTATCGTGAATCATTACGGAAAATTATGTTAAAAGTAGAAGTCTATTGTTAGACTCCATGGGTTACTGCTTTTTGAACACTTTTTTTTGTCATTTGTTTGCTGGTATTGGATTTCATAGCCTACTATCCTCAAAACGGGTTTTCTCAAAATTGTCAGTGCAATTACAAGATTTCTCAAGCATGTTGTACATCATTGGGAAGGTCTTTTCACAGGCTATCACATGAGCAGATATATACATAAAAACAAACGTTGATACCTGTAGCTCAAAAACAGATGACAATCCAAAGTTGAGAATAGCACAAAAAGATTACTCTGTAAAAAGTGTCCTGATAATGTGCAAGCCTTAGACATGTCAGATCAACGCCTACTTATATATAGAAGAAAAAAGAAATCGACAAATTTTGGTTTTTTCAAAATAACTCGAAAACGAAAAGAGGCACGGCAAAATACAAGTCATATTTGGAACGAGCATGAAATTCTACAAAATATTACTAATTTAACCGTCTCGCTATTTGTAATAATAACCGAGATACCAATACATTCCCATCCAGTTTGGGACACACTGTATATATATATATATATATATATATATATATATATATATATATATATATATATATATATATATATATATATATATATATATATACTCAGTTGTTGCTAAATGCTTTATGAGCAACATAAAGCAGATATATAGAACAGTTAACCAACTAACATAAAGGATATAAATTCGCTGGTTAGTATTACAGTGACAGACAATCGACTGTATTTTTTAAACGTGCCATTATTTTAAGAAGAAAGTATTAAATATCCCTCAATTCTTTTGTTGTCTTGTGGTTGCGGTAAACTAACAAATAATCTTAAATGAAGACAGCATGGTTTATATGACTACAAAACTGAGCCATATTATAATTCGCTTGTTATACAAGGTGAATGTCTCATAAATTTTACTATAATTATTTATTGCTTCATCTGATCTTCACGAACCGTAATTTCCGTTAATTACAAGGCACAGCTGATATAATGCTAATGTTTATGGTTATTTAAAGTACAGATTAACCGTGTTGTTTGTTTAGAGGTATTCAAAATAATCGATTAGTAAAAATGACAAATGCAAACAAATATGACATATCTCTTCATTAGTAGACATCCGCAGTAAACAATTATTATGAAAGCTTATATTGTACACAATGTCTAAAAGGTCAAGACACATGAAAAGAAGCAAATTTTGGCTTGGCTCTCCACAAAGCATTTTGTTTAAGTAAAGAAAGCAGAAACGTTTTACATATAAGATATTAGTGAATTTTTATTTTAAAAAAAATCACTAATAGAGAGGTATCGCTGGTGAGACTTTGCAAAAAATTTTTCAAATGAGCGCGATTTAGGACCCCTAGAACCCATATCCGGGGTCAGTTTCTATATATATATATATATATATATATATATATATATATATATATATATATATATATATATATATATATATATGTATCCGTCTGATAACTCAAAAAATAATTAACCGATTTCAATGAAACTCGGCAACTGCCTTTCTTTTATTAATGGCTTGGATGAGTTCGTTAGGCAGGAAAATCGGACGGGTTTTTCCGGGAAAATTGAGTTTTCTTTCAAAAAAAAATTTTTTATCGAAAATAACTAAGCTGTTTTAATGAAATTTACTATATATGTTGCCTTGGGAGAGGACTTACTAAGTACCAAAATTCAACTTTTTCAGTTTATAGAAAATTGAGTTATTCAAATTTTAAATTTTCTTTTGAAACAATTTTTCTTCTCCAAAAATTACAAAGTTATTTTAATGAAATTTGGTAGATATCTTGTCCTAGGAAATACCTTACTACCTACCAAAATTAAACTTTCTAAGATTATAGAAAAGTAAGTTAATCAAATTTTTATAGCTCACTGCAGTGTTAAAATCAATGGTATTTTCCTCACTAGGTATTTTAAACACGTGGGTCGGGGACTGACCGAATTCATTCCCAGTTGCTATTGATCTACTCATATTCTCTGAATATGTTAGAAACGTGGTATCTACTTCATTCCAAATCACTATTAACCGACTATTTATGAAATCAAATAAGTAAATTAAATGGATTGTCATAAAATATGTAGTGTATTAAGACTAAGGGAAAAAGATATAAAACATATATAACTGTGCACATTTAGATTATATTTTAGGGTGGTGCACACCTAGCTCACTAGGAGAAATCGCCACTGCTTGAGAGAGGTATTGTCACAGCATAATATCTTATTAAAGTTCATTTGTAAATAGGTTTAATTTTTATATGTTTATATATATATATATATATATATATATATATATATATATATATATATATATATATATATATATGTATCCGTCTCATAACTCAAAAAATAATTAACCGATTTCGATGAAACTTGGCAAGTGGCTTTATTTTATTAATGGATTGGATGAGTTCGTTATCCAGAAAAATCGGACGGGGTTTCCCGGAAAAATTTTGAGTTTTCTTTCGAAAAAAATTTTTTCCCCGAAAGTAACAAAGCTGTTTTAATGAAATTTACTATATATGTTGCCTCAGGAGAGTTCTTACTACGTACCAAAATTCAACTTTCTAAGTTTAGAGAAAATTGAGTTATTCAAATTTTAAATTTTCTTTCGAAAAAAATTTTTTTCTCCGAAAATTTACAAAGTTATTTTAATGAAATTTTGTGGATGTCTTGCCTTAGGAAAGACCTTACTACGTATTAAAATTAAACTCTCTAAGTTTATAGAAAATTGAGTTATTTAAATTTGAAGCATTTAATAAAAATTCACTACTATAACGCACTTGCTGCGTCCCGAGTTTTTTGTTATTATAGTGACTTTCCGTAGGAAAAATTCACTAATCACGAGATCGTGACTTTTTAATTTTGATAAAACTTCTTTGAATGTACGCAACTTAGGAACTCTAGAACCCATATTCTGGGTCAGTTTCAATTGTTACCTGTTTATATACAGTGTGATGATACAGTTTGGAACATAGGAACATAATTCATAAATACGTTATTTATTTTTTCAGGAAAACGCTGGGGCAGGCAATTTTATCTTTTCAATCGTCAACTTATGACGTAAAAATTACCACATTGTGAGATGTAAGACAGGGTCGCCATCTCGGTGCGGCACCAGATAGTATGTTGTCACGATAGCTCCACATAACACAAAATGTTATAAAATAAACACTATCACAACCAACCAACAATCTTGTAATTTGTCCGCCCCGGCCCATTTCTTCCCTAATATAGAGACAATGTGTGTAAGGCTAGATAGATGTATTCTCACCATAATTAGAACCGCAGACCGGTTTCGCCCTAATTAGAGCTTATCAGTACGGTATACTAATTACAGGGAGAACACACCTACAAATTTAATATGGCTATGGTAGCAGGCCTCCGAGAACATTGGCGACCCCTGTCGTACATCTCATAATGTTCCAGGAGGCTGGCTACCATAGCCGTATTACTTTATAGGTGTGTACTCGCTGTAATTATTAAACCGAACTGATGAGCTCTAATTATAGTGAAACCAGTCTGCGGTTCTAATTATGGTGATAATACATATAGCCTTACATTATCATGCAATGAATTTAGGGCCCCTGACTTTAACACAAAGAAAATACTTGTATTCCTGTACCCATAAACTTTTGAAACGTTATTACTATATATATATATATATATATATATATATATATATATATATATATATATATATATATATATATATATATATATATATATATATATATATATAGATATATATATATATATATATATATATATATATATATATATATATATATATATATATAAAATTGACCCTGCGTTTGGGTTCTAAGGGACCTAGTTCGCGCTCATTTGAAGAAACTTTTTCCAAATTCATAAGTCGGGATCTCCTCATCAGTGATTTTTTTTACAGAAAATTCACTAAAAGGAAGATCACTGGCACATAATAATAGATATCATAAAGGACCCAAGATACATCACTGGGGAACACCTCTTGTAACACATATCTTATCAATATCCGTCATTATTCTGTCTCTAATCGATTATAAACGTCTTAAAGTCACTTTGCTCAACCGCGAATTCATTATTCATTGTAGCTAATTTTGTATATAGTTATATATTACATATATATTTATATCTCTAGACTAACTTTTAAATATCCCTTTTATCTGTTCTCAAAGAAGGTGACTGTTTTAAAAACTCTATACCTCAAGAGGCATCATTTCCTCTTTTGTTTCCTTACAAATGGGTCATAATAATACATGAACTTTAAGAATTATTTGCCATTTAAAGGTCACGTTTACTTTTTAATTAAATATTATTTTACGAAAATCTTGTAGTTTTGTTTATATTTTCAATTATCGCGGCATTTAAAACCGCATCTAATCAAACAAATTCAGTTATTCATTATTATTTTGAATATTTAGCATTCTGTTTGCTTTTCGTTTAGTGCACTTTTCTAGTAATTTACTGCGGTCTCAGTCAGAGCAGCAGGTGGAACATCGATAGAGGTTTCTGACTTGCACCAACCGTAGCTCGTCAATAACTTTTCCAAAGTTATTTATGATTAATTAATTCGGAACATACCAACAAAGTCTCGGCACAGCAAGTGCGTTAAGGTAGAGATATTTCATTAAAATATTGCCTATTACGGAAAACAAAATAATTAGTTTCGCAAATACAAATTTGTTTGAGAATAAGCTTTTTTCGGCAAGACCGGTTTGATTGGCCTAGCTAACGAACTCACCAAAGCGATTTATGAAGGGAATATTACAAAATGGGCATCTACTTTTCATATTGTAAATAGCTTAACACGTTAACGGCCAGAGAGGTCCCCAGGGACCGCTGCCATACTTGCCTGCTGAGCCGCGGCGGTCGCTAAGGACCGCCGACCGCCGGCACTAAACTTCAGTTTCTCTATCTCTAGGCCAGTGGACCTCTTATCATGTACATTTAAGCGAACACATGGAACTGCTCGGTCTAGTAGAGTAGGCGAGACATAGGAATTTCGAATATTTTTATTTGACATTTTCTAAAAAGCCCAGTCTCTGGAAAAGCAATTTTATAAGGGAAATAACTAGCAAATGTCATCTTGAACACTATTTATTGACCAATAGAGAACAACTTAATTCTTTATTGTAATACTAAATAATAAATTTTTACATATTTCATTTTTGTTTTAATTTATATAATTTTAGTAATTGCACTGGCCTGTAATTAATCTTATTTATGCAGCCTGTTAAAGCACTCAAGACAATAATGAGGCTGATCATAACAATCAGTACAGTATGCACATACTTTTTTAACACTGTTTTTTGTTCTTTCACCATTTGTTTTTTTCTGATAACATCCTTTGCAATATTTGCGCATTTTGTGCGAAGGACCTTCTTTTTTCCTAAATGATGCTCACGCTTATTAGGTGATTACTACTTGCTTTTTAGGAAAAGGATTTTCTTCTTCGTTCAATTCCATGTTATTATGTAGATCTGTGAAAAGCATTTCTTTGTAAACATTTTCTCGAAACTCTGTTATTGTTGTAGTAGTTTCATTGATTTTTTTATAAAGATAGTGCGCATTGACCATGCAGGCACCGAATAGTATTTCTAGGACAACTTTTCGATACCATTTTATAGACTTCCGTAGTGCTGAATGGTAGCTGGTCATTTGATCCGACAGCTCTATAGAGCTCTTACCCTTATTGTAATCTAATACAGCTAGTGGTTTTCTTTTTGTTTCTCCTCGTACATGTACGTCCAATATTTCATCTGTGTGCTTGGTGGAAAGTAACAACACATCCCTTTTATCTTTCCATTTCATTATGGTGATAACACGTGTATTTTCTTTGGCTATTATCTCTCCACGTTTTAGTTTTTTTTACGTCTTTGGGATTGCCTCGCCTGTTTAACCTAAGCGTTCCCAAAAGATGGGTTTTACGATTCAACAGTTTATTGTCTAAAGCTATACGAGTATACCAATGACCTGTTATAGCTGTTCTTCCCTGGTCTAGCAGATTTTCGGAGAGTGTCATCACTTCCCTTCGTAGGTACACTTGCACTAGCATCTTGTTCCTTGCCACACTACAATTTTAGATTCCATATGTAGCCTTCGCCACTACACAGTTTAAATATCTTTACTCCATATTTATGAGTCTCTAGAGGAATATATTGTTTAAATACCAGACGACCGCGAAACAAGATCAGCGATTCATCAATGCAAAAAGTACCTTGTGGTCTAAAAACTTTCTGGAATTTTTATTACTAAATCTAGCAATGGTTGGATTTTATATACTCGATCGCCAGGAGGGCACATATCATTGTCACTAAAATGCCATAATAGCAGAAAGTGTTCGAAACGATTCCTGCTCATTGTATTAGACACAACACCATTACAAGAAAAAAATGCTCCAATAATGTCTAATTGTTGGAATCTTTATTAGGCCCATATACCCTATCACCTCTTCGTGTGTGGTGGGGGTCCAATGATGCAATCTAGAAGATTTCGGCACATCCTCTCCTGAGCGAACAACTTGTGTAGTATATAAATTCGTTTGATCTACCATTAAGTTAATTACATCCTTATCCAGAAAAACAGAAAAGAAATAAAAAAGACTGCTGTCTACTAATGCGGCTGCTAATTCTGGATGTATGCCACTTTTCTCAATATAGTCGTCAGGAACATTTATATGATTACTAACTGCATTTTTCCATTCTGATTCTGCAACAGTATTCTGATTTGCAGAGTCATCCGTTTCGGAACTACTGGAGATTTCTCTGATATTGGAACCTATATTGGCTACTTCAGCAGAATGTTCCATATTCTCACTAGTTGATGGACCCTATAACACAAACTTAATTATGAAGAAAAATTTTGCGACATACCATTATACTTTTTACCTGTATATGATCAATATCTGAAAAATCAACGCTCCTTTTTTGAGTAATGTTGGGCTGTTCATTATTTGGTAAGTAAGTTGGGTCCTCAACTGAATCCGATGAATCATATGGATCTGAGTCGCTATCATGATCTTGTACATCTACGTCATCTATAGGATATATGAATTAATATATCATACCTATTTTTACAAATTAAAGTAAGTAAGAAAACAAAATAACACCTACCGTCGCAAAAAGTTAGTTTCGATAATCTAACTATTCTTTTCGTTCGTTCACTAGCCATTTTAACATAAAATCAATTGAAAACAACACTAGTATAACTGAAGAAACAAGCTAACCTGCAACTTATGGAGTGCGCACACGCTGCTGATAACATGTGACAAGGGCCGCTAGTGCTAAGCAATAAAGATTTTCATACAGGGCCGCAACGGTCCCTAGGGAAATAATTTAGATAAAAAAAACATTTAAAAGTAGTTTGTACCAACTTTTTCAACGTTTTAACTCAAAATTACCTTAAATTATCAAAAACAGATTTTTGGTCCAGTAAGTAAATGTTCAAAAATAGCTGTGGCCGTTAACGTGTTAAGAAAGTTCGTTAGCCAGCTCGATCGAACCAGTTTCTCTGGGAAAGGTTTACATCAGCTTCCCGAATTATACTGAAGACTGTATATATTCACATTGATACCAGTTTAAATAATACAGATAATGTTAGTTTCTTCGTGTTGATTGTGAAGAATTCAACTCTTAATTACTGATGAACTTAACACAAAATTGTTAGTACTTGAATTTTATCTATTGATTATCCATCTCTCAAGGAATAACCAAAAACTTATATTGATGTTTGGTTAGCTAATATAAATGGACAGTATTCGAATAGAAGTCACATAATTAGTACAGATTATATAATTTTTTGGTTACAGTAGATTCTTCATAAGGGTCCCTATAGGAGAGTGTCCAGGTATTATATAGTAATGTTGTTACAATAATTTATATAATTCATGTTAAAAAATTTTAAATAAATGTTTAATAGTGAAATTAGAGTTTTGTTTATTAAAATTATTTTAAATGTAAATAACAGCCTCTGTGGATCAGTGGTAAGGGCGTGTACCTCTGAACTGAGCAATACCGGGTTCGATTCCCAGGCTTTCCCTTCAACGTTTTCAGTACATACTGTACAATTAACATCAACCGAGGTTGTGGCATTGTATTTGAGCAAGTTGAATATCTGCACGTTCTTCCTTTAGGAGGGGGCGTAAAGCAGTCGATACCGTGTCCATGAAATGTTGAGCACGTTAAATATCTCTACCCTCCTTACAGGAAGGCAGGGGTTCGGCAAAGTTTCCGGGATAGTAAGGTGAAACTGCTCCCTCGCGTCGATGATTGGCCATAGTCGCGGAAATAGACCAACGTTCAAGAAAAAAATGTAAATAACACATAAATGTTATGTATTTGAAACTCCCGCAAAATCGTTTAGAATGATGTTAGTTCTACTCTGTCAATGTTAGATGGCGTTATATGGTAGCAATATTTGCACGGCAGATGTTTTGGAAGAGAGTATGTTCTGTGGTTGCCAGAATTCTATAGGTTCTTATTAAGTTTGTTAATCTGAAGTTTCATCTGCTATTTGACAACCAAGGCCCAGTACAGTTTGTTCAAAGGCGTCCTGGCGGATCTCTGGTCTCACAGTGTTTCCATCATCATATATATTACTTAATAAAAAATATAAAAAATAATAAAATATTAAAAAAGAAATAAAAAAAAGACATAACTATGTGTATATTGCGCATGTTTATATATATAAAAGAAATTATAAAAAAATAAAAAAACTATATAAAAACTCTTTATAACAAAAAAAAAATTAGCTAAATGATCATTTGGGAAGTTACCTTTAAAGAAATTGGGGAAGACAATAAATTTGAGGGGGCGATACAATCTTGATTCATTTGTATTTCGTAGAGTGCGCATATAAATAACGCTAACCACTACAAATAATAAAAGTCTGTGGCTAATGGATGTTACGTTCCGAGGCCAAACATCATGAACAACAACAAAAACAACAACAACAACAACAACAACAACAACAACAACAACAACAACAACAACAGCAACAGCAACAGCAACAGCAACAGTAACAGTAACAGCAACATATATATATATATATATATATATATATATATATATATATATATATATATATATATATATATATATATATATATATATATATATATATATATATATATATATATATATATATAATAAAACTGACCCCTAATATGGATTCTAGGGGGCCTAGTTTGCGCTAATTTGAAGAAAAAAAATTCTAAATTCAAAAGTCAGATTCTCCTCATTAGTGAATTTTTGTTAAGAAAATTCACTAAGGTCTATTCTTTAGCCATCATAAAATTAAAATATGACTTATGATATATCATTGTAAAGGTAATTTGTCATAGATTCCAAACTTTGAAAAAAATATACAGGGTGTCATTAAAAAAGCAAAAGTTGTCACTTCCGGTGAAACCGGCCAGCCGAGATATCTGGTTGGAACAGGAGAACTGAGACACCCAGTATATATATATATATATATATATATATATATATATATATATATATATATATATATATATATATATATATATATATATATATATATATATATATATATATATATATATATATATATAACATATAAACATTCAAACGGACCTTAATTTTGGGTTCTAGGAGCCCAAATTAGCGCTCATTTGAAACAATTTTGGCAAAGTCTCACCATCTATAACTCTCTATTAGCGAATTTTTCTTAATAAAAATTCGCTAAAATGGTTTACCTTAGAATTTATGTGATATCCCCCCATTCATTGATGACAAAGATATTAGACCTGATATGACTGGATTGCTAAGAACAAGCTGTCACCAAATTCAAAATAATATACAGGTATTGCATTTTAAATGGGGAAGTTATCACTTTCCAACAAATCTAAAACAGCCTCACAATAATCTTCAGCTCATTACACTTTAAATTTAATTAAATCCCTTGGTATAAGGTTTCAGCTGGTGTCCAAGATATTTACGATATTCTATAGATATACACGAACACTGTATATTTGCATTACAAAAGTTTTGAAAACAAACGATATGTTTTGATTTCTGTTAAATATGGGGGTAAAATTAGCCTTCAAGAATTTATATACATAACGCATATTTGTCAAGACAACATTAACACTAAATCCATTTAAATAAGACATTCAGAGAATTATTCAGTAGAATATCCAGCTTACTTAATTGCTCTTAATATGTTCTCAAAACACTAACATATTTAGAACTTACTTTAATAAAAAGTGCTAATTGTACTGTTAAAATAATGACAAACAAAAATAATGTGAATTTTATTATCTCTTTATTGGGAAATCCTCTCCAGAAGACCGCAACAAGTGATAATTTGATGTTTCTTAAAACTTTTTCATAACATTACGATTCATCACATTGACTTAACAACAAATTGCCGTTAATACGGTCTATAAATAAATTGAATGGCTCAAGGTTTTTGTCTTCTCTGCGTACCTACATAAAGCAATTAAATTTTGGATTTGTTATTCGATATTGCTCAATGCGGTTAATGCAGAAGAGAAAGAATTGCACTGTTGGATCTAGAAACCTGCAACATACATTTGTTGAGTCCTTGACGTGCTCTGTAACACAATCTTATGGTTCTTGAGACTGATGAGGAATAACATCCTCTAATTATTACGTTTGTCCAATCAGATTTGATGGGTTTTATGATCAAATGTTTACACAATTTATAGACAATAAATAATCCGAAAAAACGTGAAGGTAAATGATTACTCTGTATGTTTCTCAATTTTAATCGGACATCGTTCCTGACGAAACTGGAACACTGTACGAAGGTTAACTGTATATTTGACAAAAAGTTTTAGCAAATGAGATAGAAAAAGTCTGGACCCACCAAGTGCGTTATCGTAGTAAATTGTAATAAAAATGTTTTTAATTTCAAATTTTTTGAATGAAAGATGTCAAATTTGGTGGAGATAGTATAATTTAACAATATAAACCACGCGCCATATTTGTATTGTTCGAAAAAGGACACAAATTTTCCTTAGATAAACTTAAAAAAAAGTCTGGACGCAGCAATGATAGTGAATTTTCATTAAAATGTTTTTAATAGCAAATATGTATATTTTTAATGAAAGCAGGCATTAAATTTGGTTACCAGTATAACCTATATAGTAAAAACAAAGTACCATATTTCATTAAATAAGCTTGTCGACAAAACTCACAAAAAAGTTTTTGCATGAAAATTTACAAGCAATTTTTTCACGAAAATCCGACTACATTTTTTTACATAACTTGTTAAAATATTATTATTATGCCCATTACTTCTGAAACACATAATACAGCCTGCTCTATTTGAAACAATGAAGCTACGCCAGTTTGATTTTTTCTATTTCCGTCACTATTTGAGAGCGCCCCATATATATAGTATCGTTGTTTTCATCATTTTACAGCAAAAACCTCTCTGAATGCAGCATTTGCATTAGGCACCGATTTATGTTGTTAAAAATGTAAAAAGTTGCAAAACAATTGAAATAACTCGAAAACAAACATGCATTACAATTCGATGCAAAATGCAAAAATGCAATAATATAAGAGGTGTTCGATTTTAAAAAGAAAAATTGTGTTGCCAACGACTTAGGGGTCACCTGTGATTGTCGAAATAATTTTTATAAGATTCAGCTCAAGATACCCTATAATTAACGTATACAATTCCTTCTCGTATCTTGTATAATAACAGTAATATTGAGCTTTACGATATAAATGCATCACCCCGTATTACATATATACGGGGTGATGCATTTATATCGTAAAGCTCAATATTACTGTTATTATACAAGATACGAGAAGCAATTGTATACGACAGATAAAAACTAAAACTAACCCCACATGTGGGTCCTAGGGGACGTAGTTTGCGCTCATTTGAAAAAATCTTTTTAAAAATTCATAAGTCGCGGTCTCTGTATTAGCGAATTTCTTCTACGAAAATTTGCGAAAAATTATAGAGAATTAAACCATAAACTCTATAACTAAAACTACTGCTAAAGCATCAGAGAGAGGGTCTGTTTCAAATGACTTTTCTGGAAACATTTTAGTAAAATAATGGACAATGATGTTTGAAGCTGAAACTTAAGGACTTGAAAAACACATTTCTCGCGGCATTTTCTCTACATAGCCCGTATTAGTTTTAGGTTCTTTGTCTAAAAGTTGCCAGTTTTGACGTTTAAAATCTCAACTTTGACGTTTTAACAGGAAAAGTTATCAAATGTTTAAAGTAATTTTTCTGGCATTTCTTGACCTTTTTGCGCCAAAAAACTTAGTCTTTGTCTGTAACATACAATAGATTTTGTTATCCAAACTAAATATTTCGCTTTTGTGCGTTTATCTGGTCATCAGTGGCACCCAAAACTTTTTTCTTTAAATGTAATAACATTTTTTCTTTCACCCTATTGATCTAAATTTTGGTACATAGTTTACTTTTTACACAAACCTGTGTACCGAATTTGGTTGCCCTAGCTTTGTTATTTCCAGAAATATAAAAATTGTTCGAAAGAAAACATAAAATCTTCCGGGAAAAACTGGTCCGATTTTCCTGGCTAACGAATTGATCCAAGCCATTTGCAAAAGGACGGTACCCACCAAATTTGATTGAAATCGGCCCATTTTATAAACATATAAAAATTCAAACTCACCCTGGATATGGGTTCTAGTTCAGGCTGATTTGAAGAAAGTTTTTCAACATTCAAAAGCCGATATATAGTGATTTTTTAAAGAAAATTCACTAAAACTGGTCCGATTCTTCTGGCCAGAAACCCTATTCAAGTAATTTACAGAAAAACTACCCCTGCCAAGATATAATTATTCACCAAAAAGCTTTTTGACAAAAAAATGAGACTCCAATCAGTTTTTCACAAAAATTCGGCATTTTTCACAAATCATTACTGAAACCTTTTCAGTAATGATTTAGCTGATCTCAATTTTGATGTTGAGTTTAACCACCGGGTTTGCCACGCACTTAACACTGTAGGTTTAATTACGTTTTTCACGTAATCTATTAAGACTTGACTCACTTTAGTAGCAGTCTTCGCACTGATCGCTTGGCTGGCTTGGTTATCAGCTTCTTCATTTCCATGAATTCCGATATGTGATGGTGATATGACACGATATGTTGTTAGCCAAGGGGCTAACAACACCGAATGACCGAAGAAGCCAAGTCCTTATGGCACGCCTGAGATTAGGTCACACCGAACCTACTCATAGACACCTTCTAAAAGCGATCCGCCACCAATATGTGTTCACTGTGATGTAAACCAGACTGTCAGACATTTTTGGTGGTGTCCACTGTTCAACCAAGAACGACTTACCCATGGAATTCCATTGGACCATGTTAGGATTATTGTGGAAATAACACGCTGTGGACTGAATAAATATATTATGAAATACTTGAATGATAGTTACAAATAGAAAAGGAATTAATATGACGGTAAGCAAATCAGCTAACAGCAAATACAAAGTGTACATTTAGGTAAAGTACTTCTCACTTCTGAGTACATACTAGAACTTATATTATGGCAGTGAACAAACATGCTCAGTACAACAAACCCTTGACTGTTGTTAATCGCATTCAAGGAAATGACCTTCACTATTTTTATTCTAACAGATCAAAATGCCCCTTTAGCAACACAATAGCGTACCTCAGAACAATTCATATGGCAAATATTTAATGTTAAGCTTTTATTGTATTTTTTGTAGTGTTGCAGTTTTTTTTTGTAACCTAAATAAGTTTTTTTATGTTGTAAATAATACCTCTCGCTAATAACCCTGGGGTTGAAGCGAATTTTTAATTTAAAAAAAAGTTCTTCTGAAAAGTAGATCTAACTTAAAAGAAAATCGCTGCAACTTGGGTCCAACTCGAATCAAAAGTCAAGGATCGTGAGATCTTATCCAAATCACCCTGTACGTGGCAATTAATTGTGATATTTACGTGTTACAAATACTTTAGACAACTGATACTCGAAGTATTTTACGTTTAATTTGCATCACTTTTAACGCGTCATGTATTCGAAATAATTGTTAGTAGAATGGTCGAGTTTTCACACCTCATAAATTATATCATTATCCTTAAATAAGATACATTTTCTAAATGTTACTATCATATATTATAATAGAAATGTTACAGACTAAGATAACTGCCTTGGCACAAATTAATTTTTTTCTACAAAAATGTCAGTACGTATCCTGAAGAAGCTGGTATTTTATGAGTTATATAGCGATTGAGTTGCTACAGCCATATGGTTAGACATTTGGATTAATTTATAAAAATAATAGACAGATGTTATTTATTGCCTTAATATTTATTAGATAACACACTTAAGAAATTGAAAAATTATAACCAATGAGACAAATGTTAATAAAATAAGAAAAGTCTGGACACAGCAAGTGCGTTATGGTACTGAATTTTCATTAAAATGTTTTTAATAGCAAATATGTGTTTTTTTAAGAAAGCAGGCATCAAATTTGGTTACCAGTATAACCAATATAGTAGAAACAATGTGCCGTGTTTTATCAAAATAACTTTATTGTTTGAAAATGTACAAAAATTTCCGGAAGTAAACTTAAAATATTCTCGAAAAAAACTGCTTTCTTGACCAACGAACCTTATAGGTTAAGAGCAAATTGAGCTATTCAAATTTTAAGCATTTAATGAAAATTCGCTACCATTATGCACTTGCTGCGTCCCGAATTTGTTTTTTATAAACATGCATATTTTGACGAAAAATGCAGTAGCATAAGGCGTAATCCGTTAAAAAAAGGAAATTGGTATGGACCATCCTGTGATTGTATAATATTTTTTTAAGATGTAGCTCAAGACACCCTATAAATAATGTTTACAATTTTTTTCGTATCTTGTATAATAACGGATACATTGAACTTTATTTATTTTTTAAATTCGCAAAAAATTATAAAGCATCAGAGAAAGAGTCTATTTGAAATGAATTTTTAGAAAATATTTTAGTAAAATGAAGGACAATGACGGTTGAAGCTAACACTTCAGGGTTTGTAAAACATTTTTCTTGCAACATTTTCTTTACATAACCCGTATTATTATCAAGTTTTTTGCCTAAATGTAACCAATTTTGACGTTTTAAACCGCAACTTTGACATTTTGAGGAAAACCCTACTTTTTTAAATGCCTATAACTTTTTGTCTTTTAACTTACAGAGCTAGATTTTGGTACGTGATTTACTTTTAATGATATAAACCCGGGTACCAAATTTGGTTGTCCTTGCTTTGTTATTTCCGGAGATATAATTTTTTTTGAAAGAAAACACAAAATTTTCCGGGAAAACCTCGGCCTATTTTCCTGGGTAACGAACATATCCAAGTCAATTGCAAAAGGAAGTACTCACCGAATTTGGTCATAATCGAACTTTTAGTTTTTGAGTTATCGGTATATATATATATATATATATATATATATATATATATATATATATATATATATATATATATATATATATATATATATATATATATATATATATATATTTATATATATTTATATATATATATATATATATATATATATATATATATATATATATATATATATATATATATATATATATATATATATATATATACATATACATATACCGATATCTAGTTTTTTCCCGAAAATATTGTGTTTCCTTTCGAATAATGTTTATATCTCCGGAAATAACAAAGCTATCACAACCAAGTTTTGTGCTCAGGTTTGCGTCATAAGAGGTAAATTACGTACCAAAATTTAGATCTATAGGTTGAGAGACAAAAAAGTTACAGGCATTTAAATAAAAATTAGGATTTTTCTTATAAAACCTCAAAGTCGCGATTTGAAACGTCTAAAGTGGCAACATTTAGCCAAAGAATAGGAATCGAATACGGGTTATGTAGAGAAAATGTAGCAAGAAGAGTGTTTTGCAAACCCTTAAGTTTCAGCTTCAACCGTAATTGTCCTTTTTACTAAAATATTTACAGGAAATTCATTTCATATAGACCCTCTCTCTGATGCTTTGGCAGTAGTTTCAATTATAGTGTTTATCGTTTAATGGTCTATAATTTTTAGCGGATGTTTGTAGAAAAATTCGTTAATGAAGAGACCACCACTTTTCAGTTTTGAAAAGATTTCTTCAAATGAGCGCGAACTAGGCTTCTTAGAACCTATGTCCGGGGTTAGTTTTGGTTTTTATCTGTTTTCATATATGCAGGGTGACGCATTTCTACAATAAAGCTCAATATATCCGTTATTATACAAGATACGAGAGAAATATGTATTTGTTAATTATAGGCTGTCTTGGGCTGCATCCTATAAAATTAGTTTTACAATCATAGGTGGCCCATAAGTTGTTGGCGATGCAAATTTTCTTTTCTTTTTAATCGAACACACTTTCTATTATTACATTCTTGCATTTTCCATCGAAATATAATGCATGTTTGTAAGAAAAGAAACTCAGGGCACAGCAAGTGTGTCATGGTAGCGAAATTTCATTATATGTTTCAAATTTCAATAGCTCAATTTGCTATTACCTTAAATTCATTGATTGTTGTTGCTCTTACTTGATGAAACTAGTTCATACAGACCTGGAGACTAATTCTCTGGCTTCACTGTTGATTTTCGTTTTTGTTGGTGAAGGACGTAGCCAGCGCGTAAGCTAGAACATCCAGAATTCATAAATGCCACTTGCTCCAGTTAGCTTACGCGCTGGCCACGTCCTTCACCAACAAAAACGAAAATCAACAGTGAGGCCAAAGAAGTAGTCTCCAAGTTTGTATGTAGTATTACCTTAACGTTCGTTAGTTAGGAACCAGTTTTTTCCGGAACATTACGAGTTTATTTTCGAATATATTTTTTTACATTTTTGAACAATAAAGTTATTTTGATGAAATATGGTATATTGTTTCTAGTATATAGGTTATACTGGTGGCCAAATTTCATGCCTGCTTTCTTTAAAAGAAAAGACATATTTGCTATCAAAAACATTTTTATGAAAATTCACTACCATAACGCACTTTCTGCGTCCAGACTTTTTAGAAAATGATCACATACGGATTCATCGTTTCATTTTAAATGTATTAAGCCATTAAACGTTACATATTTTGATTTGAAAAATGTCTATCTGCTTTATTCTTTCATTTAACGTTCAGTTTTATACCATCGTAATGTTATGTTAATTTTTTGACTTACATGATAAAGGGTTCGAATCATGATTTTCCAAGGGTGCCATGATGTCTACTATACATTTCGAAAGCCATTTGCTGTAAAATTGAAAAGTCAGTCGCTTCAACTAATCGTTCTGTTTAAAGCACTGTTAAGCCAAATCAAACTTGTGATATGGAAAATATTGACTTCACTAACGAGGAAAGATATATATCGTTTTAGTGAATTTTCGTAGAAAAAATTCACTATTGGGGAGCTCCCGACTATTGAATTTTGAAAAAAATTTTGCAAATGAGCGCGATCTAAGACCCCTAGAACCCATATCCGGGGTCAGTTTCAATTTTTATATGTTTATATATATATATATATATATATATATATATATATATATATATATATATATATATATATATATATATATATATATATATATATGTATTTATATATATGTATTTATATATATATATATATATATATATATATATATATATATATATATATATATATATATATATATATATATATATATATATATATATATATATGTATCACACCGATAACTCAAAAAATAATAGGCCGATTTTGATAAAATTTGGCACGTACCTTTCTTTTGTAAATGGCTTGGATAAGTTCGTTAGTCAGGAAAATCGGATGAGGTTTTCCGGGAAAATTTTGAGTTTTCATTCGAAAAAAATTCTTATCTCAAAAAGTAATAAGCCGATTTTAATAAAATTTGGCGTGTACCTTACTTTTATAAATGGCTTTGACAAGTTCGTTAGTCAGGAAAATCGGATGAGGTTTTCTGGGAAAATTTTGAGTTTTCATTTGAAAAAAATTCTTTTCTCAAAAAGTAATAAGCCGATTTTAATAAAATTTGGCATGTACCTTCCTTTTGTAAATGGCTTTGACAAGTTTGTTAGTAAGGAAAATCGGACGAGGTTTTCCGGGAAAATTTTGAGTTTTCATTTGAAAAATTATTTTATCTCAAAGAATAATGGGCAGATTTTGATATAATTTGGCATGTACCTTCCTTTTGTAAATGGCTTTGACAAGTTCGTTAACCAGAAAAATCGGACGAGGTTTTCCGAAAAAAAATTTGAGTTTTCATTTAAAAAAAAATTGTTATCTTAAAAAATAAAAAATCTATGATAACCAAATTTGGTAGGTAGGTTTACGATATAAAAAGTAAACTATACACCAAAATTTAGATTTCCATGTTACAAGAAAAAAAAGTTATAATAAAATATTTTGTGCCAGATCATTTCTATGAAAATTCACTACCATAACGCACTTGCTGTGTCCCGAGTTTTGATTTATGGGGAATGTCAACGAAATCGTAGAGCAGCACTGTTGTTATATCAGGAGCGAGACCCAAGTAAGCGCAGACTAAGTGCAATGTTATTTACCCGTTTAGTCCCTATTTTAGCTTCGAGTGGGTCGTTTAGGAAAAAGCAGACAATTTTAAAATCATAACAGCAACGGATGAAGAACATACTATCGCGATTTTGTTCCAGCCAATTACATCCGAGATGTGCGAAATTATTTAGATGAAATTTACTCTCAAAGGTGGATTGGTAGAGGAAGTGTGCACCCATGGCCAGCGGGTACTCCCGACTTAAATCGGCTAGATTTTTACTTTTGGGGTTATTTAAAGCAACTGGACTACAAAGATCAAATAAATAACCGCCAGCAATTATGGGAAAAGATAGTACAGGGTGTTAATGATATCAGAGCTCAACAAAATTCATTTTTAAAGTGAGAGATAATTTTAATAAACGAGTGAGCAAATGCATTAGCGTAAATGGTGAACACTTTGAGCACTTACTCTGATTTGTTGTTGTTTTGCTTCTAAAGATTCAGTTTCATTTTAGATTAATTCAATTAGGTATATTAATGCAATTTGTAACAATCTTTCCGATATCCATTTTTTTAACTATTTCTTTTTAATTAAATGTTTTATAGATCTTATCTTATTTAATGGCTTTGTTGAATTCTTAATAAAAATGTTTCTTTCGATAACGTACATTTTATTGTGCTAAAACGTGTCTACAACAGATACAAATAATTTACACTAAGATCGAAGCCTTCGAGAATACATTTGCGTATAATCGTTAACTTAATTTCATTGAAAAAGTACGTTTATTTTGAAAACGGTCAAATTTTTCGCCTCAAATACCTTCTTTGTGTGAAACTAAATGGGCTTTCTTTATTTTAGTTAGAAAAGGTGCATATGGGGTGGACAAAAAATTATGATCATCTTAATGACCCGGTGTTGCTGTCGGTGGCGCCACCTAGCGGCAGTGGTGAAATTAATACCGTCATCGTATTACGCACGAAGCCTAATAATATCATGCCGCATTTTATAATAACATGTTGAGCCACTTTCAAGATATTTGAAAAAATAGTTTTAAGAAATATTATTTAGACACCCCGTAAAACGAAAACCAGTAACATTTAACTAAGGCACGTTGACATGCACAACAGGCCAAGGGCTACAGTGCTATCGGGGCGGCAAAGCCGCGGACGAGCCTTAAGGGAGAAAAAAAGGCACATTGAGCCCAATCGCTTTATTTTTGTGCCAGCTATCAGACCTTAGCTAATTTTCAGTTAATTATAGGGCATCCTGTAGAAACTACACCAGTCTTTGTCTCTTATGCTAAGGAATTGCTTCGAGCATATGTTAATATTTTGCTTTACTTTGTAATTGGGTTTCTTTTGAAGTTTCATATTATCGCAGCACCTGTCATAAAACTACGTTCAATCGCATACCTTTCTAGTTGTAAATAATGATTGCATTAGAGAATATGTCTATCCACAACATTAATCATATATCAAACTAATGACCTTCCGGAAAATAAAAAGCTGTAATAATTTGATTGTAGCAGTGATCAATTACGAACGACGCTTATCTTCAATAAATTTAATCAATATGCATTAAAAAGTGAAAACTGCTGGAATGTGTGCAGAAAACAAAGAAGTCTTCTTCATTTTTCACTTCACCTGTCAGACGAAGAATGGATTGAGACACTGCTTGCATAAAAAATAAGACTGTGATGTAAGTCATCAATTCAGAAGTTTTTTGTCAACTGTTGCTTATTGCATTAATTTCTTGTATAAAAACAATAACCTGTGAGATTTAATGGTTAATAGAGGTCACACGTCTTTCGAGATGCTTTTTCACCTTCACCTCGTTTTGGGATCGAGTAGACTGTAGCAATTTCGACGATTTCATTCATAATTAGTATTTGTGTAAACAAAACGTTCATTGACATTAATTATTTTATTTCTAAATTCAACTACTAAAACTGTATATAAACAACAAATCAAACCTAAATTGGTTATTTATTTGTTGTATTGTTAGCATTTATAACAATTATCTATTACCTTTAAATATACTAGGATTCATTTATAATTTGGGTTTTTACTAATGCTGGATATTTTTCAGACTTCTCTCGGTTATCGGTTATTAAAAATTATAACCGTTTTCGAAAAAACCGGTTTTCGTTTACTTTTATGACCGAGCGACTAAAACCGACCAATCGGTCGATCGATCATTCGTCTGTCGGTTAAACAACCGATCGACGGAACAGTCGTGTGTGGTTTAAATAACCGATAAGTCGTCTGTCGGTTAAACAACCGATACGAGTTTGCATAACCGACTGATTGAATGTTTAAAAGACCGACCATCTATACGGGTAAAAGTTAAAAATCCGATCCGTTAAATATTCAATTCCCTATAAACTATAAACAGTCGTCTAAAATATTATTAGCTTCTGAATAAACGACCGTAATATATAGTGTACGCTGTTATTTCCACATTTCTGATTATCTTGTCATATGTCCAATCTAGTCCAGCGTTCGCTTTAACTTTTAAGCCAGAGATGCAACGCGATCTTATTAGTGAATTTTCGGTAAAAAAAGTCACTAATGAGGAGATACCGACTTTTGAATTTTGAAAAGCATTCTTCAAATGAGCGCCATATAGGACCCCTGGAACCCAAAGGTCAGATCAGGTTTTCAATTTTTATGTTTATATATATATATATATATATATATATATATATATATATATATATATATATATATATATATATATATATTATGGATGTTAATTGCACTTGTTGATATTAAATCCATAGGTAAACATTTAATATAACTTTATGACTTCACTTGGTTAAACTTTATGATATAATAACAATTACAACAGTACACGAGTACATAGCAGATAACTGACCGAGCGTGGAGGACGTGTGTTCACTGTAGCATTGGTAGAGAAAGAGCGGGAGAGATCGCCTGGTGTCTCTTATAGTTGCCGTAGTTCTTGACAGCTGGCTGTCGCATAACGTAACGTAACGTTTAACTGTCAAAAGTATTTATGCAGAAACATAGAGTAGTGTTGACGGAAACACTGCGGTCGGAACCACCGCCATATATATATATATATATATATATATATATATATATATATATATATATATATATATATATATATATATATATATATATATATATATATATATATATATATATATATATATAAATAAAACCACAATCGTATAGTAAAAGTTGCGCCAAACGGAATGTGATTTTGTTCCAGTAACTTCACTCTAAAAGCTCTAATAGATGTTGTTTACTATTCATCAACGCAAAATGCAGCCGGGCGTTTTATTGATACTTATTCTAAATTCTTCAAATATAATCTAATTGATTTCGCATATCAATAACTGCGGTTGTAATTTTCAACCATAACCGGTCGATCAGTTTTAGATCAACTTAGTCTAAATGACTTATCAGTCGACCGATTTTTAAAAACGGTTATATGGTAGACTGAACGACTAGTCGACCGGTTTTGACTGATCCATAACCGCGGTTTTCAAATCAAATTGTGATCGGTCGATCGGTTAACCGGTCTTCGTTCCCAGCACTAGTTTTTACCCAATTAGTAACTTTGGCCGAGGCTTGGACCAGAAATGGAAATTTTTTGTTGAGAAGCATTGTAACATAGTATGGTGGATGTTTTGAGTAATGTTTAAGATGGAGGGAGAAAGAGGTATACCTAAATCTGAGAAATTTGTTGCGTCTAAAGTTAAACTTTATGTATTCATATTTTTTATATATCATTGACTTATCCAAAGGCTTCGATGCCTTGAGTTTGCATTTTGTTGCACAGAAGTTGTTTGCACTGCGATTTAGGGATAATGTACTTCAACGGCTGATGTCATTCTTTACAGGTCGAAAGACCTCTAAATGTATATGTGAGTAACAGTGAATCTGACCAACATTCCAACACATTTGATGCGCCCCAAGAAACCGTTCTTGGGCCGCCTTTATCTCTATTATATAATAATGATCTACCATCTGATGTCAGATCTGAATGCATTGTTTTATTTGCGGATGACGTAACGTTGACAGTGACAGCTAATACCGAGGAGATCTTACATATGAACCTCAGCAATGCCTAGAACGACGTTCATTTGTGGTGTGGCGGAAACAGATTAGTTGTTAACAACGCTAACACAAAGCGTATATTCTTTGGTAGTAAATTTACTGGTCTTGCCTAAGAAAACATATTTCATAGGATTCTATGTCGAGTCCTCTGATGTGGTCAAGTTTCTTGGTGTATACGTTGATAAGCGCTTGCGATGGGAAAACCATATTGACCATGTCTCCAAAAGTATTGTTACGTTCTTCGAGGTTCTGGATTTGTTGGCTAACAAAACACAGCTTTTCGAACTACTAATTTATTACAACCAACAATTTTTCAGCACCACTATCAACTAAAATATTTCTCTCGATTACTAAAGGTCTACAGAACTATATTCCACCATACGCCTTCTATGATCGCTTATATCCACCAATACTAGCGTACTGCGAACTTTACTCTATGTGCAGCTCATCTGTTTATACTGTCCATGGAGGTTCTATACCTTTCTACATCGTTCCTGTCACTTATTTCTCGTTCTAGAAATATAATTCCCGGGTGTTAGCTATTACCAACACTTTTACAAGATGCCGGTGACCATAGAAGTAACAGAGTACATAAACTTAATTATCATAGAGACGGGTGTGACACTGCCCCCCTCTTACGTTCGATCGTTTCGGTCAAATTCTAACATTTCTTGGTATGGGGTAAGCCTATGCATATGGACCATCTTCATCTTGCTCTTTGAGCTCCTCTGAAGGCGATAGACAGCGTCATTGATCCTTTTGACCACCTTATACAGTCGTTCCCATAATTTCTGTAGTTTCGGTGACAGCCCTTGCGTCGTACTGGATTGTAAAACGATACCGGGTCTTCTTCTTTCAAACCAGATGAACTAGCTCGTACGTTATAACGGGTCTTAATGCGGTCGTTTTCTATTCGTATGTCCATTCGGAAAGCAGAATGGATGGCTTTCCTTCTCGTCAATATGTCGGAGCTCTTTTCAAGCGAAGTTCTTACGTTGTACTGGTTCTGCCACACAATGGCTCTTGTGCTGGTGTTTCTATTTGCACAAATATCTCTGCAGGCCCTATTCTTCCTGTCGACATCAGCTCTGTTCCAACAAGTGTGTTCACTGACCCTTTTCGGGGTGGGCTCACACTTACATGGTCTTTACACCCTTCGCCTTGTGCTCCTCCCATAATTTCTTTTCTACTTGCTTCTGGCTGGTTAACTGGATCGTCTCTTCCTCTCACAGCTCTCTTCACTGAAATGACACTTTCGCGGCAGACGTTGCTATTTTCCTTTATGATGATTTTCCGCATTGCCAGCTTAGTGCCAGGCGACATTATTATTTCTTCACCGCCGATAGTTAGAATGTTAGTGCCAAAATCAATTTTAGCGCACTGACTTTGAAGTATGTCCAAGACAATTATAATCAGGTCTGATATGGCGGAGACCTCTCTGCTTTGTCTTCCATGTCCCAATTTGCAGCTCGTCGTTAGTTTCGCCAAATAACTGGATCCGATCACTACTGGCTGCATTTACTCTGTAAACTCTGGCTGGATCTCTTACTTGTCATCTTAGTATCATGTCGCGGCAAACAATCGTCCTATGTGCGCCAGTGTCGACGACCATCTGGGTCTTATTGCCGCTTACGTATTCATGTACGAGAGCATTTCCAAAATCGCTGGCCTGAGAAACAGCTACCGGCCTTAGATTCACTTTCTCAAATGCGCGTGATCTTAGAACCCAATATTCGCCTCGTATATGTCCCACTTTGCCTCAGTTCCAGTAACGCAAAGAATTTGCACGGCGAGCTCTTATTTGGTGCCCATGAGATGTAAGCCTTCTTTGTTCTGCTATTTTTCTAGTAGCTGCATGACCTTGTTTGAAACTGTTTTATTTCCTTCTTGGATTTGGAGACAGCGAACACAACCCACATGAATTAAACGGAATATATCAAATAGAATGTAACACATGCAATAAAAAATATATAGGAATGACAAAAAAATCAATAGAAACAAGATTCAAGGAACATATAACAGCATTAGATAAAATCCACATACCTAGCTACAAATCAAACGTAGCTACACACATTCACAACACAAAACACCAAAAACCAGACATCACCCAATTACAACTAATGAAACATATTAAAGACCACAAAAAAATGGAAATCTGGGAACAATACCACATTCAACAAACAAACAATAAGAAACAATTAATGCCAGAACAAATCCAAGTACAAACATTTAAACAAAACTTAATAAAGGCCATACAAATAGACAAATTATCAAACCACAGTGATCAAGACAGGAGACCGATACACACGACACAGTCCGAAGGCACAACCAATCAGAGAACAGTAAACCGACTAATAGAAGCTCACAGCGCAAGCGCCACGTACAATCTCAGACGTAGACCACACAGGAGCGATAACAGTCAGTAGTGTGCTGATAATGAACCGGGACGGTTCGAAACTGCAGTCCACGCAAACCAATAAGAAATCACAAACGTACAGCAAACAAATACAGTGTATATTTAAAAGTGATTACAGTGTAGCGCAATATTCCAAAAGATATATATATATATATATATATATATATATATATATATATATATATATATATATATATATATATATATATATATATATATATATATATATATATAAACACTCTTTCATCCATTATAAAAACTACTAAAAATAATTATTACAAATCTAAAGTTATAAAAGCAGGTAACAATCCAAGGAAAGTATGGAATGTTGTTCGGCAAGCTAGCAACCATCAGGGTTCTCGTGTAAAATTATCATCGTTGAGATCTAGCAATGGAGAAATATTAACTGATAGTACTCTTATAGCCCAGTCATTTAATGAATATTTTGCTATAATAAATGACCATACTGCTTCAAGAAATTCAGTCCCAAACATTGGAAGTAGAAATAATCGAGATAGCTTATTTCTTATACCTGTGGATGATAATGAATTAATTAGTGTTATCTCCTCTTTAAAAAAACATTGCTCTCCGGGAAATGACGGTGTGACTTGTAAAGCTATACAGGTTACACATGCTTATATTCTTGAACCTTTAAAACATATAATTAATAAAATTTTTGAAACTGGCGATTTGCCAACACAGTTTAAAGAAGCAGTTGTTATCCCAATACATAAGAAAGGCGATAAATTGGATTTTTCAAATTACCGCCCAATAAGTTTAATAAATAACTTTTGTAAAATTCTGGAAAAATGTGTAAAAAAACGGCTGACTCATTTCTTGGCAGAGCATGACATATTACACAGTGGACAGTTTGGATTTTGTGAGGGTAAATCTACGGAAGCAGCACTGCATGAGCTGGTTTCGGAAATCTTAAATGGATTTGATTCGGATTCTAAAATTCTTGGAGTATTTTTAGATCTGCGCAAGGCATTTGATACTGTTAATCATACCAAACTGATTATGAAATTAGAGAATATCGGTATAAGGGGAGTCGTTCTGAAACTGTTTGAAAGTTACTTTACAGACAGAATACAGCGAGTAAGGGTAAATGGTATGTTGAGTGACCCTATTGCCATAGGCTGTGGAGTGCCACAAGGTACAATACTTGGCCCGATCTTCTTTCTTATTTACATCAATGACATACTGTTAGAATATAGTAAGTACTGTACAGTGATATCTTATGCCGATGACACTGCCATTCTGATTAAAGATTCTTCCTGGAACTGTACATATTACAAAGCAACTGACATTATCAAGAACTTGTGTAATGCATTAAAAAATGATTGCCTTTATATTAATATTCAAAAAACTAAATATATGCATTTTTCCCCCACAGTTGCCGGACTGCCTCCTTCCTCGAGAAACATCGTTATCAACGATACGGAAACTATAAATTGTGTTAATAGCTTAAGGTATTTGGGAGTGGAGCTTGACCGGCACCTAAAGTGGCGGTATCATGTAGAAAAAATTAACTTAAAAATAAGAAAATTAATCAGAACTTTTTATGAAATAAGACATATATTAAATCATGAGAATTTACTTGCAGTTTATAGGGCACTTGTCGAGTCGACTTTGAGATATGGTATAACATGCTGGGGCTCTGCTTATGGTACAACTTTGTCGCCTCTCCAAATTACGCAAAACTTTATACTGAGAATTATGCTTAAAAAAGACATTTCATTTTCTACAGAGTTGCTTTACGGTAAAGATATATTGGACATCAGGGGGCTGTATATTCTAACAACCATTCACCATGTACACAGAAGTAAAAAAGTACCAAGTGCTGCACAACACTCTTATCTTACTAGAGGTGTGAGTAGCAAATCTGTTACGTCTTCTTATCACAGAAAAACGGTATCTCAGCGGTACATATCATTTTTTGGTCCAAAGTTGTACAACAAACTTCCAACTTCTATTAAAACTATTAAAAGTAAATACAAATTTAAGAGAGCGCTAAGATCCTATGTTGCTGATAATTGTGTTACTTTAAAGAATATTATAAAATAATGTAAAGTGGGGCATATGAGAACAGGAATAATTTATAGTAATAAATATTTGCACGAACATGGCAGATGCATTTTATAAGTTGGGTGAGTGTCTTCGGGGCTTGTAAGTATTTAGCGGACTATGGAGAGTAAAGGAAAAATGCGAGAGAAAGATAGGGTAATAGAGCATAAGGGAAGAAGTGACAGTGTAGAGTGGGAGGATATTAGTAAGGGAGAATGTCAGAGAAGAAGAGAAGAGAGTCGGTGGAGGTGAATGTGCTGATAATATGGTGGAAAAGATGTGGTGTGAAGTTGTTCTATGGTAAGACATATGAGTTTTGAACTGGAGTGTTTCAAATTGGTATCTTTTGTTTCTACATTGGACAGCGTCGGGAGGGGGTGAAATTAACTGTGGTGTGGATGGCGTATTTTAGTTTTGTTTGTTTTTGTTTCATTTTAGTTTTTGCTGATTAAGTCGAGGAGCCTATTAGGCGGTTTTGCATTTGTTGTTCTTTAAATAAACATTAGTAGACAAGAGTAACGCAATATAAAATAGGTAGGTTATAATGTCACGGACAAGTGTATACTTATGTGACATAGATGTATGTATCTACTTTGTAAGCCTGGTTGTTTAATATTTGTGTTTATCACTAAGTTACTAAATGTATTTGCATATTAAAATATATATATATATATATATATATATATATATATATATATATATATATATATATATATATATATATATATATATATATATATATATATATATATATATATATATATATATATTTATATATACAATACAAGCATATATACATACATACACACATGCATATATAAAGTAACACATATTAAACAGAATATTACATGTTGCAAAATGAGCATTTAAAATATATTAAATTACTATAGGGACTGTTCTACTAAACCTAAAGCAAAGTGCATGTTCTTCACTTCTGAAACACAAAATCCAGACTGTTTTATTTGAAAAACAGTCATTATTTGAGAGCGCCCGGTATACGGCATCTTGATTTTTTTTTGACCAATAATATAAAAGAAAACCCCTCTGAATGCGTCATTTTCATGGGATTCTAATATGTATTGGTAAAAACGCTGTATCATAATTTTTGATATGCGCCAAAAGTGTAAAAAATTGCAAAACAATTGAAATAATTCGAAAACGATGAACGCTATCAAATTTTTTTCCCACAAACGGTGCCTTGAAATTCGATAAAAAATGCAAAAATGTAAAAATGCAAAAATGCAAAAATTCGAAAATGCAAAAATTAAAAAATTCCAAAATGCACAAATGCAAAAATGTAAAAATGCAAAAATGAAAAAATGCAATGCAAAAAAGCAAAATGAAAAAATGCAAAAACGCAAAAACGCAAAAATCAAAACGCAAAAAGCAAAAAGCAAAAAGCAAAAATGCAAAAATGCACAAATGCAGAAATGCAAAAATGCAAAAAACCAAAAATGCAAAACTGCAAAAATGCAAAAATGCACAAATGCAAAGATGCAATAATATAAGGAGTCTCCGAAAAAAAAGAAGATTTGTGTCACCAATGACTTATGGGCCAACCTGTGATTGTCAACAATTTTGTATGGTGCAGCTCAAGACACCCCATAATTAACATATTAACGTATAACACATCGTTTCGTGTCTTGTATAACAACGGATAGCTATATTAAGCTTTACCGTAGAAATGTATATATATATATATATATATATATATATATATATATATATATATATATATATATATATATATATATATATATATATATATATATATAAAGAGATATATAAACAGATTAAAAACTAAAACTAACCCCGGATATGGGTTCAAGGGGACCTAGTTCGCGCTCATTCAAAGAAACCTAGTCACAAATTCGCGGTCTCCTCAAGAGCGCATTTTTTCTACGAAAATTCACTACAAATTATAGACTATTAGACCATAAATTCTATAAGTAAAACTACTGCCAAAGCATCAGGGTCTACTTGAAATGAATCTTCTGGAAATATAGTAAAATGAAGGACAATGGCGATTGATGCTGAAACTTAAGGGTTTGTAAAACACTCTCCTTGCGACACTTTCTCTAGATAATCTGTATTTGTCTCTTTGTCTAAATGCTGCCAGTTTTGACGTTTCAAATTGCGACTTTGACGTTTTAAGCGTAAAATTCCAAACTTGTTTTTTCAAATGCCTATAACATTTTTTTCTTTAAGCTTAAGGATCTAGATTTTGGCACTCAGTTTAATTTTTATGATATAAACCCTCGTACCAAATTTGGTTGCACTGCCTTTGTTATTTTCGGGGATATAAAAATTTTCTGAAAGAAAACGCAAAACTTTCCGGGAAAAACTAAGCCGATTTTCATGAAAAGAAAGGTGCCCACCAAGTTTGATCAAAATCTGCTCAATATTTTTTGAGTTATCTATGTGATACATACATACATATATATATATATATATATATATATATATATATATATATATATATATATATATATATATATATATATATATATATATATATATATATACTATAACAGGATCTATAACACGGCATTTCTGTACTATACAAGGAAAAAGGGTTAAGGGCAAAGCCGCAAGGAGACAACCGCAAGGAGACAACCGCAAGGAGACAACCGCATACACGTGTTTCAAGCTTATTAGCCATCATCAGTACGGTATAGCCAGGTGAAGATGGGAACACTCTGGATGAAGATGCAAAAATACACGGAGTCACAACAGGCAACCAGTGCACATTTGCAGAAACATTTGGAAGACCCTCAATCCGAGGGAAACAACCAAAATAGCCACGGAGGCAAAGAAATCACCTGCGTGAGCATGCGAAGCCCAGGAAGTTATACTAACTATAACAGGATCTATAACACGGCATTTCTGTACTATACAAGGAAAAAGGATTAAGGGCTTCGGATGCTCACGCAGGTAATTTCTTTGCCTCCGTGGCTATTTTGGTTGTTTCCCTCGGATTGAGGGTCTTCCAAATGTTTCTGCAAATGTGCACTGGTTGCCTGTTGTGACTCCGTGTATTTTTGCATCTTCATCCAGAGTGTTCCCATCTTCACCTGGCTATACCGTACTGATGATGGCTAATAAGCTTGAAACACGTGTATGCGGTTGTCTCCTTGCGGCTTTGCCCTTAACCCTTTTTCCTCCTCATATATATATATATATATATATATATATATATATATATATATATATATATATATATATATATATATATATATATATATATGATTTGATTGGCCTCGAGAATTTACTCATTTGGCCAAGGACATAAAACAACAATAGCTTTGTATATCCAGTATAGAAATGACAATTTACATGAACACCATTCATTATTAACAACATATTATTAACACTATTATTATTTTCTCAAAATAGGGATAAGACAAGGACACATATTTTCACGTTTAGGGGTTCTTCAAGACGATTTTGTAACACTACAATTGGACCACGGAAAGGGGGATTTCAACGCCCGGTATCTCAGAATTTAAGCCATTACGGACATATGTTAAACTTTTATTCACAAAATCACCCGAGGAATCATACCCTGAAATGTTAGGACGTCATTATGGAACACAAACTGTTTTTTTTTTAGTTTCTTGCATGTTTATTACTTCACGTCATCAAACTGCTCGTAGCTCTTAGTAACCGTGCACATAATATATTCCTAAAGTAATAAGTGTGTTCTTATCCTAATCAGTGCAGACAAAAATGTCCGCTTTCGAGTGACACAACGAGCTATTATGTCTGTATTCAGCTTATGGTTGTTTGGTCGTGAAGTAGAAAGTCATGCCAAAGAAAACGCAAGTAAATCTGACGAGGAATCGCTAGGTGAAGGGTACGGTACGATATAGCACGTTCTTCAACGGTCTACTGCTGCTTGTGTATACGCGACCTATGACATTGTATAATAAAGGTAAAAGTTATCTAAATGTATATAATAGTAAAATATAGGGGTATTACGATGATGATCGCTCCTAACAATGCATGCCGCTAAATTGTTCTGTGAATTATCGTCGACAGTTTACAAGAAAGTAGACATATATTACATAATTTACGTAAGATCGACGTGGAATACAAGGACTCGGTCTTGGCTATCTTGGCAAGATTGCAATCTTTACTGAAGATGAAATGTTTCCAGTGTTTACAGGTTTCAGTAGTTGCTGATGCCAATCTGTAACATCACGTGTTATAAGTTTGTGACAATCTTTTAACGGTTTCGTTCGAAAAATGTATGAGTGGAGACCATATCCTACTATGACTATGCATTTTTAATGTTTTTGTTCTTTTTAAACGAAAAAATAAAAAATGGCAGGTACTTTTCCTTTACATACAGAACAGTTGACTGATCTTTCCAGAAGCACACTCTAGAAATCTTCATCATAGGACACGATAGTGTTGTGTTGCCAATAGTGTTGTGTTACCGTTATAGACTACACAGAATTTTATTATAAAAACACCATTTAAATTACTTTTTTATTATAAAACTAATTTGCTTTACAATCAGCTCGATTCTAAAATACTCAACATCAGGGGAGTTTATATTGTGTCAGCAATACAGTTTCTACACCAAAAAAAAAAAGTTAACACGAGATTATTCGTCACACCTACCATTTTTATTTATTTTTTCCTCAGGGCTCGTCCGCGGCCTTGCCGCCCCGCTGGCACTGCAACATTTGGTTGATTGTGCGGACCCTTAGTCTTACTCCACCCATTCCAAAATCACTGTGCCTTGATCTAGTCTGCACAGCGATGGGTAGGGTGACGTTTTATATTGCTCTGTCTCCGGTCTAGACTGACCGTAGATCAGTTGTCTTTTGCGGTCCAGAGCTTTACACTCGCACAAGATGTGCTTGGCTGATTCCTCCCCCTCGCCGCATAGTCTGCATGCAAGGTCCCCTTCGAACCGCCCCATTTTATGCAGGTGTTTCTTGACGGCCATGTGTCCCGTCAAGAGACCTGTTGTGTTTCTGAGCTGTCCTCTGCTAAGATTTAGCAGCTCCACAGCTCTCTTTGAACTGGGTCCGTCAATTATTGACTTCCCATGTCTGAGCCCTGGACAGAGCGCCCAGTACACCTTGTGTTGGTTTCTGACGCAGCACTTAATGGCTCCCCTGGCAGTGCTCTTTGTCACGCCCAGAGCCGGTTCTGGTCCCATAAATGGTTCTGCTGACCCTCTCTTCGCGAGACTGTCAGCTTCTTCATTGCCTTTGACCCCCGAGTGACCCGGCACCCAGATGAGGGTCACCTCATTCTGCCCAGCCAGGTCGCTCGTCTCGTCTCGGCACTCACTCACCAGCCAGGAATTTACCCGTGGGCTACTTAGTGCCTTAAGGGCTGCCTGGCTGCTTGTGGCTATGAGGATCCGCTTGTTGGTGTAGCCCCTCCTCTTGTTCTCCCGCACACAGTGCAGGATGGCGTACATCTCGTCCTGAAACACCGTTGCATGGGCTCCGAAGGAAATACTATGACTTACCCTAGGTCCTTCCGAGTAAACACCTGCCCCCGTCCCACGCTCCCCGCCGGATCCGTCCGTGAAGCAGACGAGCGCTTCCCGTGGTATGCCCGGCGTCTCCTCCCGCCATGCTTCGCGGTCGGGGATTTCCACTGTAAAGTTGTTTTCCCTGCACATTCGAGGGCTCGCGAAGTCTGACCTCATTTCAAGCATGGTCTCCTTCACGATCTCCTGAATTTTGCAGTGGCTCCTGAAGCCTGGGTTGATCTTCAGTCTACCATTGCAGGCTAGTCTATATAGACCTAGCCTGGCCTCCCCCATAATAACTAAGTGGGGGGGGGGGGGGGCAGATCCAGCAACACCTCCATGGCGGCTGTTGGGGTTGAAGACATGGCCCCTGTGATGCCTAGGCAAGCCATCCTTTGGATCTTGCCTAGTTTTTGTTTGGCACTGGATTGTGTCACCTTAGGCCACCAGAACAGTGCCACGTATGTTAACGATGGTCTGACCACCCTTGTGTACAGCCAGTGGGTCATAGTCCCCACGTTTTTCCATATAGCCGCCTAGTGACGGCTAAGGTCATGACTGCCTTACGCAGTATTTTTCCAATGTGACCATTCCAGGTTAGCTTAGAGTCCAATACGACCCCAAGATATTTTACCTCCCTGGCCATTGGATTCCTCCTACCGTATAGAGTGAGAGTTCTGTGGCTGTCGCACTTCCTCCTCCTCGTAAACGGCACCTACCATACTCGCAAAAACATGGACCAATGTCTTACCATTCCTCAGGCAAACAAGACTGCTAATATAAAGACCACTTCTTTTTTTGGACCTAAATCCTATCATAAAATACCTCTGGAAATAAGACGTATAAAACAGAATTATAAGTTTAAGAAAAATGTTAAGATTATGTAATGCAAAACTTTCACAAAATGAAAAAAATAATGTCTAAGGTCCAACGTGAACACCACCGAAGGCAGTGCGTATGATGTAGAGATTTAGGTCGTGTGATAAATTGCCTATCCGATCGTCTCATAATGTGTTTGTTTCACCCACATTGACTAGACTCATACGCTTGTAGAAAAAATCGAGGAAAATGTGTACATGAGTGTGTGAGTCAACATTTGTGCGTGCGTGTGTGTGGGGTTGCGTGTGTGCATGGTGGGTATTGAGGGGTGTGCATAAATAAGGATGGTGTCGTTACAAGAGAAGCTACTCTCCCGAGTTTGATTGCCCAGAATTTTAATTTTAATTTTACACCGAAACATAATTGTGTCGTTCATAGTCGGCCAGATTACTGTTTAATAGAAACGTATTTTAATAATTAGATGATAGATGTCCATATACCTACTTATATTTTGTTTAAATATGTGACACACAAGATATGCTTAAGTGCCACAGGTAGGCCGCTATTGTTGATGTTTGTAAATATATTTGTGCTTATGATTGTGTGAACAACTGTTTAATGTATGAAGTCTAACAATTAAGTTATTCGTATTATTCGTATTCGTATTTTCTTGTACAGCAAAGACGATGTCAATTTCAGACGAAGCGTACACTAATTCTAGTGGTAATGGGATGTCTTAATCATGATTAAAACGTAATTGTATTTGTTATCTAAATTAAGTAAAGAAACTTATCCAGAAAGTTCAGGATTTCATAAGAATCAAAAGGCTGCAATCCCAAATAAACTAATCAGATTTCAATAAAGTCAGACAAAGACTACCACTACCAGTCTTAAAAAGCCAGAAAGACGGGAAACAGTCGGCAGACAAGGAAGGGGGGAAAGAGGCCTAAAAAAGACCACGCCAAGACACAGTCATACTACCAAACACAAAACGCAGGTTAAAAGAGGCAAAAATAGAAGGAAAATCCTTCAAAGAGGCTATCACAACACACAGATCGACTATCATTCAAAGCGGTTCCCCAATCGCCATTATTGGGTCAGGAAGACAGAAAAGACTTCCGTCACAAAACCACCTGGGGAGGCCTCTCCAGAATTAGATCTGTTGTGACTCACTAAATGAACACATAGGCGATGATACCTAGACCTGCGTGTGCAGAGCAAGGTTGCTCCTGGCGGTAATAATATTGTACTAGAAGTTCCTGTCAAATTGTAATAGATTGTAATGAAAGTGTAGGGTGTGGGGAAAACGGTGCTAAATTTAAAACACAGTAAATTATTATATTTTATTACCTAAAATATAAACATCATAACAAAGAATAACTATTTTTTTTTCAGAAACAAGGCTAGGGCCCCCCCTGGATGCACAACCCACAAGAAAAATTTCTTCTTCTCACCCACCCAAGGAAGTTACGGGACCAGGAGGGAAGAGGGGTGCTGGGCGGGGTAGGTAGTAAAAAGGAAATATGAGCAGAAAATGTGAAGAAAATGTTTTGAAAGCTGTCTTTTTCACAACTTGCAGCCCTATCCCCCCTTAAACCCTGCCTACCCCGTACAGCAGATTTCTGTGGTTGCATGTCTAGTGATATGGGATATTCTACCCACAAAACTTTTATTTTTAGATACTCTACATGCTGCTACATTGTCTTGATTTTCATGAAACCAATCCTTGTTACCTTCATTCAGCTCTAAATTTTTGTTTGTAGGTTTTATTTCGTTTTTTACGTTTTGCCTGCACAGCCTCATTACTGTCATTATCATTTTCATCATCATTTGTAGCGTCAGATTCTTGTTTATGGTCCGATTCCAAGGTGTATATGCTGTTTGGTCGTACTAAAGTCGCGAGCATCTTGTTCAGTGATGTCTTTCTCAGCCCCACTGGGCGTAAAGTGCCCATAAATTACAAAAATTCACGAATAGGGCAAGTTAAATTACATTTTCCTCACTCACTTTCGTAAAGACATTTTGGCCTATTTGTTAAAATGCAGGAACCGACACTCTAAGGCAAAAGACAGATTTGCAGTTTCCATACATACATAAATCATTATCTAAATTTGCAAAAAACATCAAATCAAGCAAAGACTAGAAATTAGAAATGAAATGAGAAATGAGAATGGTAAATGACAAATGACAATATTGACATTGACAATTGACATGGATGGACTGGACAGTTGACTTTTGTCAGTAGTGTGAGTGTGACACAGAAGAGACTGGCAACAGAGGCACATATAATTAACAGAATGGACAGAACACAGAACGTAGCGCTAACATGACAGAACATAAAGTTACGTTACAGTAAATAGATACACTAGATTTTAGTGTTTTTTCAACCAGATTTTGAAATTACTGCTGTAATTGTAAAATTGCAATAGATCTGGGAATTTTTCAAATTGTAGTAATTATGTAATGAAAGTATATAAATTGTAATAGATCTATTACAATTGTAATGACAGGAGCAACCCTGGTGCAGAGTTGCTTCGGACGGCCTTTTCTATGCTTCAGCCACACGTTCACATTTAACAATCTGTCTTTTCGTTCAGCGGTCAATTTCACTCCTGTGGTAAACTACTCCACGACTTAGGAAACATACTAAAACCACAGCATAATTATTATGCTGTGCTAAAACTATAACACTCTACAAATTACTTAAAATTCACTACGTTGCCACCCTCCCACTCATTAGGTCAGAGGAGTCTCGTTAAACTTGACTATTTATTTTTCACACATTTGCCCCCAGTTACCACCTCACAAACATTTACGGCATTACTCTAACCACTTCAAATTATATTTAAATAAAATTAAACAAGTTTATATTATGCAGTCATTAAAAAAAACTTTTCTAATCACTGTAATTTTGTTTTATTAAGCATATTATTTGTTGATTAATCTCACTCGTCCCAAGTACTGCTAATGGGCCCTAGTAGTCAATGCAGTTTTGTTTAATGAAATGGAAAGAAAGATAGAACGGAACCTGTTATACTTACTACAATGGACCTACATTTGGATCCTGTTTTTAAGTAGTAAGCTTTTCCCAGTTCTATGAAATGGCGTTTGCTTCAGGTGTAGATTTTTATGCAGGATAATCTGACCATAGTCTACAATATTTTTCTGAATTCGTCATAGTTTGGCTCATAAAAATATCAACATTGTCTTTTATGTGTTTCAAAGACCATTAATTTATAATAAAGCCCACTATCCGGATCACAGTATAAACGTCATTTGCAGAAAAGGGTCCTTTACCTTTTTATTGGATTATAGGTGTACAGGGTGGCTCAAATTCGAGCCTCGTCATTGGGATCTCAGAAACCATAAGATATACAACGTCGGTTAAATTAGGGCAAAGTTGCGTAATTTGATGTTCAGCAAAATGCAGTTTAGAAAATTAGAAAAATCCGAATACTTCCGGTGATAATCGGAAAAAACCGAAAACTCATAAAATCTGTTTTATTTTTTTTTCTGGCGTTATTTGAAAAGATATAACAAAACGAATCACACTTCATCAAGGTCAATTTTCCTCTCCTACAAAATGGCATTTTCAAATTCGAAAACCGATGTTTCGTCTTTCAGAAACCATCATCAATTCAATTTTTTCAAATACCGCCCTGGATTTTTTATTTCATATTTTGTTACCTTTGGACTACCTCAAAACAATGCCTCGTCACTTTTTGGTTTTTAAACGTTTTGATTACAAAAAATGACATTTTCGGTATTTTTTGAAAATATCTAATGCTTACTTAACTTTTAAAATGGACAAATTAAAAAACCTAAAGTAAATGCTCGAATAAGCCACCTTGGACTTCTATGCATTTTCGCATACGTCTTCGCAGATTGTTCGTAACAGCTCGGTGGATTATTCTTCCTCTTGCTCGTAGAGTTGTGAATTCTAACACAAACTTTTGGCGCAAAATGTTTATATCATTCGGAAAAGTATCCTTGAATAATCGATTTTTCAAGAATCCCCATGAAAAATAATCTAGCGGGGACAAATCAGGACTTTTGACAGGCCAGGTCACCACTCATTGGTTTCCAATCCATTGATTGGGAAATGTTTCATTAAGAAAGTCGGTTACTGCCCTTCCATTATGGGGTGGTGCACCATCCTGTTGCCACCACAGCTGCCGCAGCATGTTCAACGGTTCATCTTCAAGCGCATTGAATATATCATTATGGATTAAATTAAGATACCGTTCAGTATTTAAGTTTTCATCATAAATAATTGCCCCTAAGATTTTGGTTCGATACATTCCAACCCAAACATTGAATGATTTTCGTCCCTGTCTTCGAACTTGCTGATTTTGGTACGGATTTTCTACTGCATAATAATGCTCATTGTTACTGTTAAAAAGGCCGCTTGTGGAAAAATTACATTCATCTGTCCAGATGATTTTATTTAAGAAATCATCATCTTGTTGCATTTTTCCATCAAGCCAATTGCAGAATTCAAGCCTTCTGTCCCTGTCTCCTGGTCTTAGTTCTTGGCAAACATGAAGTTTATAGGGATGATACTTATGTTTTTTGAAAACCCTGTGAATTCGGCTTCTAGTCATATTCAGTTCTGAAGCAAATTGCCGTGTTGAACCACGAGGATTTTCCGTAACCTTTAACAAAACGTTTTGGTGAAATATCTTTGACATGTTATCGCAAAATATTCTAGTATTAAAAGATTGCATAACATCATTTTATAACGATACTTACAGCATTGAAAACAGCTTCTTCATCTTCAGCTTCCATTCGTTGGCCGTACGAATTTCTAGGTTTACCAAAACTACCAAAGAGACCTAAATTTATGTCCAAATTATTAAACTATGAATAATGGGGTTGTGGACGCTCGGAGTATTGCTCTAAATACTGTTCACATGAAATATGCGAGTTTCTGTTATTACTATAATAAATCCGAAGCATCTCACGTCTCTCGAAATTGTAAAACACCATTTTTGCCCTCTTAATGTTTATTTTGAAAGTTAAATTGTCAAAAGTTCTATTGTCATATTATGACAAGCGAGGACTTGATATTTCTGAATATCAAAGCCGCCGAGATGAACGAACAGATATGTCATTGCATTGCATTGGATTGAACTTAAAATATTTGACACACAATCATAAAATCGGGTTCATCTTTAACTACCTAATCAAATTATATTATTGAAGAAATATTATGTTTCAAAAGCAGAGTCGTATTAAATATTTACAAGAAAGACGGAAAATGTCATTTTTTGTTATCAAAACGTTTGAAATTCAAAAGTTGTGATGAAACATTGTTTTGAGGTACGCCAAAGGTAAGACAATATGAAATAAAAAATCCAGGGTCGTGAAAAAATTGAGTTGATGATGGTTTCTGAAAGACGAAACATCAGTTTTCGAATTTGTAAATGCTATCTTGTAGGAGAGGAAAAATGATCTTAATGAAGTGTGATTCATTTTGTTATATCTTTCTAAATAACGCCAGAAAAAAATAAAACAGATTTTATGAGTTTTCGGTTTTTTCCGATTATCACCGGAAGTATTCGGAATTTTCTAATTTTCTAAACTGCATTTTGCTGAGCATCAAATTACGCAACGTTGCCATAATTTAACTGACGTTGTATATCCTACAGTTTCTGATATCCCAATGATGAGGCTCGAATTTGAGCCACCCTGTACATAATTTACAGACTTGATCCGGTTACATTGAAACATTACGATTTTTTGGGTCTTTGTTCATTACACATTATTTATAATAGGCTCCTCAAATTATTATTGCAAAGTTAGTAATAATTTAGTTGTAGTAAAAAAAGCAAAATTCTGGTGCTGCAGAAAAATGTTCTTAAAAAGAATTCGGTGGTTAAAAAGCATTTTTTCTGTAAGAGTAAAGATAAATACGCAAGACTATAGCAGAAATTTTGGAGAGTGTTAGGACTAAATTTATACCAAATCTAAGTAACAGGAGAATAGTGCAAAGCGCCATTTCTGGTGCACGCAGGCGCGCGCGTGTGTGTGCGTGTTTGGGGTGACCTCGGAAGTGTAAGTCCATTGGTCACAGACTTTTGAAATTTTAGCCTTTCTGGTTTCGCGGATGCAATTAAAAAGATTTATTTATGTGTCTTAATACCTTGCTTGCACTGAGCCTCTTATTGGACCATAACTTTACAAAAGGTTAGCACGTAAATATAATTGTTTTATTATTAAGTATTTGTAATAGTTATGTTTCATTTAGGCCATGTCTGGTGTTGGGAGGATTCTAGGCTACTACATACACACAGTACAGCTAGAAAGGAGCTGTGGAAAGAAAACGAGCGATCGAAAACAACTACTCCCCTGGCTAATACCACAACGGGCATTGCATAACAACATTTTCTAGCCACCATCACTTCAGACCTACCGGACTTGCGCAAGTTGTCGTTTAAAAAAATATTTATTGCGTCGTTACTCTAAAACAAATGATGGTTGAAAATCGACTTTCATGCAAAAGTGTGTATTTTAGCGAATTTTCATTACGAAAAATTCGCTAATAGAAAGGTCACGATGAAAAGCTTTTGAAAAAATTTCTTCAGGTGAGCGCGAATTTGGGTCCCTAGAACCCAAAACCAAGGTCCGTTAAAATTTATATATATATATATATATATATATATATATATATATATATATATATATATATATATATATATATATATATATATATATATATATATATATATATATATATATATATATATATATATATATATATATGTATGTATGTATCCGAGCGATAACTTAAAAAATACTAAACTGATTTCAATCAAACTTGGCAAAAATCTTGTTTGGCCGAAAACCGAGGTCAAGTTCGTTAATCAGCCTTTATGCTTAAGTTTTTCCGGTGGAAAATCGGGGAAAACGAGTAACTGGAATTGGACTACATGTGGCTATAAATAGTGCAAATAAACCTATGTTGTGAATTTTAAGTAATTTGGTACACAATATTTAGAGTTTTTTCCAAATTAAAAATAAAATCCCAAAGACATGCGTTGAAACAACTTAGTGGTTGAAGTCCAATGCATGACAGACAGAGTAGTTAACTGCCACGCGTAGATTAATTCATACAACAGGTATAAACCATACATCAACGGTAACCAAACTAAATATATACCAGGCATAAAATATACTACCCGAACAAACAATCGTGAAATCTCGGCCACAATTATGGAAAATGACAGACGACATGAAATTAAAAATTTGCCATGTGATTGTTATTAACTGGGTATTCAATCAATTATTAAAATACACTATATTTGTAGCTTTATGAACGGCCTCAAATACAGTTTTAGCGTAGCATAGTTATATTATGATGTCGCATAATATAGTATAAATGTAAACAAAATCAAGCCACGTCTATAAAAATGATGCTAAAACAGTTTCTTTTATCTTTAAACTTAAACATAAGACGCCATATAAGACCGAAACAGTCACGGGATGTGTTTCAATGGTAATTCTACTAATCCTGTAATTGTTATGTATACTTTGAATATAATATCCCGGGCACGAAGCCGATCTAAAGTATCACGCTAATAAAACTTTAGTTGACGTGTGCCTAGATGACGCAGGGGGCATCGCGTTTGCCTTCTTAGAGAACATATAAACAAAACATCAGATAAATTTTTCAGATTGTTAATCACAAATAACAAATTGACTGAAAATATAACCGCCGTAAGACACAACAGTGACTTTAGGATCAAACATAGATTAATTTACCAACATCTGCAACTTTTCAATGAAACAAACCATAATTAAAACTAAAAATAAAATTAACGATAGGAATCATAAAATCACTCATATAAATAAAATTAGTAAACTAAGCGACTGCATGTCCTAAATATAAACAGTTATCTGAATCAGGTTTTTCAGCAGCTACATTTTCCTGAGAAATCCAAAGAAAAGTTATAACCCCCAACCCTAGCAGTGCATCCTCGTTGAATAATTAGTTTAAGTGTAGTTTTAACACACCAACCAAATAAACACAAGGTGAAAATATATTGTAAAATAGGAGTTTCACATTATTGCTTATATTGTAGCAAGAATATGTATATGTATATATTTTTGTAAATATGTCTCTTAATGTAAATAAAAGTTTTGTTGATTGATTGATTGCCTTCTTATCAGAAGGTTACGCGATCGAATCCAGCTCGATAAATGTATGTTTTTTTATGTTTTATTTTGACATTTCGAGAAACAATAGTGCACAGATTTCATACGTTTTTAACAAAGTCTCATTTTTCTTTAAAACGCCTAAATAAGTTTGTCACCTTTGAGTCTGAAATTATAATTTGTTATTGTTGATATTGAAAAAACCGGTTTGATTAGGTTGACTAAAACGAAATCATACTGGCGATTAACAACGAAAAATAACTGCTACGTTGACAATTTGGCAGATACTTTACTTTTCTAAATATGAATTAAGTTTCCTTCTGGAAATCGTCTGTATAACTTTAATGAAATTTGTAATGCAAGTTTCTTTTAAAGAGACTTACACTATCTACAGATATAGCAAAATTTAATTCTTTAGCTTCATAGAAAATTGAGTTTTGGGCATTTTTCTCAAAACGAGTTAGAACGAAAGATTTTTTTGATAATAGAGAGATATCGATGGTAACACTTTCGAAAGAAAGCCTCAAATGTGCGTGTACTCGGACCTCTAAAATCGATATTCAAGGTCTGTGTAAGTTTAAAGTATTAACTTTACTAATATGCCGTATATAAATAGTGTACAGTTCTTATCAAAATTCGCTACTATAACGCACTTGCTGCGTCCCGAAATTTTTTATCAAATAAAATTAATGCGTTCGAGGAATAGCCTAAAAATGTATTTCACTTTTACTTAATTTATTCCATACTTTGTACACACAATAATATTATTATGCTGTGCTTTGGATACCTACTTAAATGCGACGCAAAGTTTATTGACAACATCCGTTAGTTATAGAATTCTGTAATGGAAGCTGCGTGGTTATTTCTTACTAGAACATCCAAACTTTACAGAGAAGTTACTCCGTACCATTGGTTATCATGATGAAACAATGATAATTTAAAACTGCAGATTTGTTCAATGCTATAAGCATCTTTAATTGCAAAGAAAGAAGGTAATAGTTGTAAGCAAGAAGTGCATGTACTATTACGGAGTATATGTTGCACTAATTAATGCGAATCACGTATGAGATTGTAAAAGTTCGACATATAATTAGTAAGAGCAATAGCAAAAACAATACGGAACATCCGAGGTCTTTGTTTAAATTGCAGAGGTTAATAAATGTGTTCTTCAGTGTCTTTTAAGTATGTTGAATCATACTCTATAAACAGGAAATATAAGTTGCTGAAATATTTTATTCATTTGTAATTCTGAAATGTTATCAAATAAAGAGATAAATGCTTTACCTCTCGCTTCAAAAATATACAGTGGGAAACTGGTGCTTAACAGCAATTTTTTATCAGCATAAAAAGCTGCTTAGTGCGGCCACTCAGCGACTAATGGCATCGTAAAGACAAAACTTGTTGCAAAGAAGTTAAGAAGTATCTAAGCGGCATCAGTAAGCAGTCATTAAAGGTGAGAATTATTGTTTGCAAAAATTTATTCATATACACGGTTCGGCAATTTAAACAGCTTATAAAAATTTATTAATTTGAATAATAAAACGAATCAATACATATTAGCGAATTTTCTTTTAAAAAATCACTAACGGAGGTCCCGACTTTTGAATCTTAAAAAAATGTCTTCAGATGAGCGCGAACTATCACAACGATAACTCAAAAAATAATGGGCCGATTTTCATCAAATTATCTGAGTACCTTCCTTCTGCAAGTGGCTTGGATAAGTTCGTTAGCCAGGAAAATCGGTCCAGGTTTTCCCGGAAAATGTTGTGTTTTATTTCGGAAAAAAATTATCTCTCCGGAAATATCAAAGTAAGGACAACTAAATTTGGTACGCGGGTTTGTATTATAAAGAGTTAACCATGTACCAAAATTTAGGTCTGTAAGTTTAAACACAAAAAGTTATGGGCATTTAAAGAAAAAAATGGTTTTCCTCAAAATGTCAAACATTTTGACAAAGAACCTGAAACAAATACGGAATATGTAAAGAAAATGTCGCAAGAAGAGTGTTCTGCAGACCCTTAAGTTTCAGATTTAACCGTCATTGTCCTCCATTTTTCTAAAATATTTTCAGAAATTTCATTTCAAAGATACCCTTTCTTTTTCTGATGCTTTGGCGGTAGTTTTAGTTAAGTTTATGGTTTAACGGTCTATAATTTTTAGCTAGTTTTCGTAGAAAAGATTTGTTAATGAGGAAACCGCGATTTTGAATTTTAAAAAGATTTATTCAAATGAGCCCAAGCTAGGCTCCCTAGAATCCATATCCGGGTTTAGTTACTGTTTTATCCGTTTACATATATACATTGTGACGCGTTTCTACGGTAAAGCTCAATATAATTGTTATTATACAAGATACGAGAAAAAGTTCTATACGTTAATTATAGGGTGTCTTGACCTGCATTTTATAAAATTATTTTGACAATCACAGGCTGGCCCATAAGTCGTTGGTGATACTTACATTACACACTCTTACATTATCGCATTTTTGCATTTTTTATTGAAATATGATGCATGTTTGTAAGAAAAAAAATCGAGACGCAGTAAGTGCATTTTGGTAGCGAATTTTCATTAAAAGCTTCAAATTTCAATACCTCAATTTGCTATTAACCCAAGATTTGTTGGCTAGGAAACCAGTTGTCTCGGAAACATTTAAAGTTTATTTTCGGAAAATGTTTGTACATTTTCAAACTAGAAGTTATTTTGGTAAAATATGGTACATTGTTTCTACTATATGGGTTATACTGGTAACCAGATTGATGCCTGCTTGCATTAGACAGACATATTTGCTATTAAAAACATTTTTCTGAAAATTCACTTACATAACGCACTTGCTGCGTCAAGACTTTTTTTACTACAAAGATAGGAGTTTTCATTATTTAAATATAGTGCTTCGTAAATCCCATTGTTCTCAATGCATTCTTCTAATTTATTGTGAGATAGCATTGGTTTCATTTCTAATGTTTAATTTCAAGTCTATTAAATTTCTTGGTTTATTCACAAGGACTGCATGCTTTAAATAGCCCCAAAGAAAATAATCCAAAGCTGAAAGATCTGGGGATCTTGCTGGCCATGGAATCGTACAATTTCTTGAAATGAGTCCGTTTGGAAAAGATTATCTTAAAATGTCCATGCTTATTCTCGCCGTGTGACTTGTTGCCCGGTCTTGCTGAAACCTGTAGTGTCCTATTTCTTCTTCAGTTTGAGGTAAAAAGAATGCAGCAGTTGAACATAGCGAGCAGCGGTAACGGTTACCTACTGAGCATTCTCTTCAAAAAGCTAAGGGCCAAATAATTCTATACGCCGAAATAACACACCATACAGTTACTTTAGGATAATGTAAAGGTCACTGACGAATTTCCCGAGGATATTCTGGAGCACAATAACGGCAGTTTTGCTTATTTACATCGCCGTTGAGATAAAAATGTGCCTCGTTACTCATGAAAAGGTTATTTTCGATACTTTCGTGGTTATTATGAATCAGACGACAAAATTCAAGTCCGCTAATCTTATCTTGATCATTTATTTCATGAGTTATTGCGATCTTATATAAATAAAACTCTGGACGCAGCAAGTGCGTTATGGCAGTGAATTTTCATAAAAATGTTTTTTTAAATAGCAAATATGTTTTTTTAAAAAAGCAGGCACAAAATTTGGTTACCAGTATAATCTATATATTAGAAACAATGTGCCATGTTTCATCAAAATAACTTTATTGTTTGAAAATGTATAAAAATTTCCGAAAGTAAACTTAAATTGTTCCCGAAAAAACAGGTTTTATGGCCAACCTTATAGGTTAATAGCAAATTGATTCAAAATTTGAAGCATTTAATGAAAATTCGCTACCATAACGCACTTGCTGCGTCCAGAATTTCTTTTCTTACAAAGATGTATTATATTTCGATGGAAAATACAAAAATGCAATAACATAGGGCGTGTTCGATTAAAAAAATCACAAAAAAAAAAATTGAATCACCAACGACTTATGGGCCACCCTGTAATTGTGGAAATATTTTTTAAGATGTAGCTTAAGACACCCTACAATTAATGTATACAACTTTTTTTTTGTAACTTGCATAATAACGGATATATTGCGCTTTAATGATTTTTTACGAAAATTCGACAAAAATGATATACCATTAAACGATAAACTCTATAGCCAACACTACTGCTAAAACATCAGAGAAAGGGTCTATTTGAAATGAATTTTCTGGGAATATTTTAGTAAAATGAAGGACAATGACGATTGAAACTAAGAGTTCAGGCTTTGTAAAATATTATTCTTGAGACATTTTCCTTCCATAGATCATATTAATTTCAGGTTCATTGCCTAAATATTAACAATTTTGACGTTTAAAATCGCGACTTTGACGTTTTGAGGAAAACCCAAATTTATTTTTCTTTAAATGCCTGTAACTTTTTTGTCCTTTAACCTACAGCGCTAAATTTTGGTAGGCAGTTTACCTATAATGATATAAACCCGTGTACCAAATTTAGTTGCCCTTACTTTGTTAATTCCGGAGATATGAATTTTTTCGATTTTTTTCGAAGGAAAACACAAAATTTTCCGGGAAAACCTCGGCGGATTTTCCTGGCTAACGAACTTATCCAAGCCATTCGCTAAAGGAAGGTACTCACCTAATTTTATCAAAATCGGTCCATTATTTTTTTAGTTATAGGTGTGACACATAAATATATAAACATATATATATATATATATATATATATATATATATATATATATATATATATATATATATATATATATATATATATATATATATATATATATATATATATATATATATATATATATATATATATATATATATATAAACATATAAAGTCTGAAACCGACCCCCGATTTGGGTTCCAGGGGTCCTAAATAGCGCTCATTTGAAGAAATTTTTTCAAAATTCAAAAGTCGAGATCTCCTCATTAGTGAATTTTTTTTAAGAAAATTCACTAAAAACATACAGGAGAATTGAGAACCTCGTCCTTGTTTGAAGTCGGTAAAAAAAAAGCAAATAAAAGGTATTTGGGCTTGTCCGGGATTTGAACCTGGGAGCTCCCGCACTCTAAGCGGAAATCATACCTCTAGACCAACGAGTCAGTTGTTGGAGTTTTGTTTTAATGTCGTATTCCAGCGGGCGTTTTAATTATTTTAGTCATAATTAATGTTTAATCATTTATTTATATAAAAAACTCGTTTTTTGGTCAACCTTATAGGTTAATAGCAAATTGAGCTATTCAAATATTAAGCATTTGATCAAAATTCGCTACCATAACGCACTTACTGCGTCCAGAATTTTTGTTCTTACAAACATGCATTATATTTCGATGGAAAATGCAAAAATGCAATAACATAATAACAGATATATTGAGCTGTATTGATTTTTTTTACGAAAATTCTACAAAAATTATATACTATTAACGATAAACTATATAGCTAAGGCTACTGCCAAGCATCAGAGAAAGGGTCTATTTGAAATGAATTTTCTGGAAACATTTTATTAAAATGAAGGACAATGACGGTTGACACTAAGACTTCAGGGTTTGTAAAACATTCTTCTTGAGACATTTTATTTCCATAGCCCGTATTAGATTCAAGTTCTTTTCCTAAATGTTGCCAATTTTGACGTTTAAATCGCAACTTTGACGTTTTGTGAAAAACCTCAATTTATTTTTGTTTAAATGCCTATAACTTTTTTGTTCTTTGACCTACAGAGCTAAATTTTGGTATGTAACTTGCCTATAATGATGTAAACCCGCGTATAAAATTTGGTTGCTCTTACTTTGTTAATTTTGGAGATATAAATTTTTTTCGAAAGAAAACACAAAATTTTTCGGGAAAACCTCGTCGAATTTTTCTGGCTAACGAACTTATCCAAGCCACTTGCAAAAGGAAGGTACTCACCAATTTTGACGTTTAAAATCGCGATTTTGACGTTTTGAGGAGAACCCAAATTTATTTTTCTTTGAATGTCTGTAACTTTTTTGTCCTTTAATCTACGGAGCTAAATTTTGGTAGGTAACTTGCTTCTAGTTATGTAAACCCGCGCATGAAATTTGGTTGCCCTTACTTTGTTAATTTTGGAGATATAAATTTTTTTCGATTTTTTTCAAAAGAAAACACAAAATTTTCCGGGAAAACCTCGGCGGATTTTCCTGGCTAACGAACTTATCCAAGCCACTTGCGAAAGGAAGGTATGTGCCAAATTTTATCAAAATCAGTCCATTATTTTTTAAGTTATAGGTGTGACACATAAATATATATATATATATATATATATATATATATATATATATATATATATATATATATATATATATATATATATATATATATATATATATATATATATATATATATATATATATATATATATATATATATATATATATATATATATATATAAACATATAAAGTCTGAAACTGACCTCGGATTTGGGTTCCGGGGGTCCTAAATAGCGCTCATTTGAAGAAATTTTTTCAAAATTCGAAAGTCGGGATCTCCTCATTAGTGAATTTTTTTTAAGAAAATTCACTAAAAATGCACGCGTTCTTCTCATGATTCGGTCACTCAAACCAAGGAAGGAAGCATGTTTAACAGCGGGTTTTCGGACTAGCAATAACTGCATTTCTTGCCCTTTCTTCGGTAGGTTCATTGCAAGCAGTTCTTGGTCTTCCACTTGCCTTTTTGTCTACAATAGATACCAGTTGTCTCTATGTATTTAGCCAAGCCAAGATAGTCTTACGACGAACATTGAAATGACGTCGTAAGCAACTGAATTAAATTGAATCAATTTCTCAAAGCAAAAGACACGATGTTGTGTACACCAACGTTCGATTTTGACAACTGTCAAGTATTCTAACAAAATTTCCAAAGCATACTTTTCCATTTAAAACTATTTTCATTCAAAATTATCGGATCGTTGTTGTGTTAGTAATGAAATAAAATGGGTAATACATTTTGCCGAACCCTGTACATTCGTGAATCTAGAGAAAATTATCTATATCATCTATATTTGATATTAAATGGCTTGCAATAAGTAAAAAAAATCTTTGTATTTATTGAGCTACTCAGCTACTCGCAAAAAGAGTATAGACGCGGCAAGTGTGTTATGGTAACGAATTTTTACAAAAATAATTGATATCACGAAAAATTTATTTAAAAAAAACAAGTTACAAAATAATGTATCTTCGAAATATTAATGAAGTCAGTTTGATGAAATTTGGTACATATGTTGTCTATATCAAAATTTTGTTACATACCAGAATTTAATTTTCCAGGATAATAGAAAATTAAGTTCACGAAATTTAAATAGTGCTGCAAATTGAATCATAAGTTCCACATAGCTGTGATAATTTATTCTCTTCAGAAAGACATCTCATGGAATGAATTTAAGGCTCATGACTTGACCACAAAGAAAATGTTTGTATTCCCGTACCCATAAACTTTTGAAACGTTATAGTACTTGAGTTTTATTGAAATCAATTCGTTCGAAAGTTACAGCGCCCATTAACAGAGATACGTACATGTCGACAGACCGACAGACCGACGGACCGACAGAACGCCAGACAGACCAAAAAAAATTCGTTCCAGAATCAAGTTTTCTATATGTTTTGAGACTTTTTTCGCCGTTTTAGCAGAACAAAACTTCTAAATTTTTATCAACAATATTCCACCCCCACACACTCAACCCTTAACTTAATGTCATCACAGAATACCAGATGTTTGATGAAATTAAAAGTTTCTCGAGTTTTAACGAAAAAATAACAATTTTCACCAAATCACCCCCTATTCATCCCCTAGCCCTAGCCCCTATACGAATTTTACCCAAAAACAATCAGAACCGTCTGTTTGTCGAGTGCTAACTGTATAACAAATTTGAAGACGATATCTCAATTAGTTCTAAAGTTATCGTGGCTACAAGCAGACAGACATACAGAACGACAGACAAAAAATTTCGTTCCCAAATCATGCTTTCTATATGTTTTAATACTTTTTGCGTTTAAGCGAAAAAAAAAATTTGAAATTTTTGTCGCTCGCCGATGTGATACTTCCACATGTATATATATATATATATATATATATATATATATATATATATATATATATATATATATATATATATATATATATATATATATATATATATATATATATATATATATGAACTGGATCCTAATCATCTCAATGATTATTATTGTTCTATTGCTTCTGGGCTGATACAGTCGCTCGCCGATGTGATACTTCCACATGTATATGTATATATATATATATATATATATATATATATATATATATATATATATATATATATATATATATATATATATATATATATATATATATATATTATATATGAACTGGATCCTAATCATCTCAATGATTATTATTGTTCTATTGCTTCTGGGCTGATACAGTGGAGGGTCCCTTGGACGGATCCACTGGGCTTCATGGATTATGTTTTTATCCTTGACACCTTCTTTTTTACGCCGGTCGATTCTGCTGAGATTCATGGAGTGCTCCATGACTTTAAGAACAAGGACTCTATCGGGTGGGATGGTATATCTGTCAAATTGCTTCTTCACCTTCCTAACTGGGTTCTTGAAATCTTGGCAGATGCAATTAATAGTTCGATTGTAACGGGATCTTTTCCTTCGTCTCTGAAAATGGCTAGAGTAATTCTTGCATATAAAGGAGGTGAAACAGATTCTCCAAATAGTTTTCGTGCTCTGTCTCTACTTCCTACCATCTCTAAAATAGTTGAGAAATTAATTAAAAATAGAATGCAGGTATTTATTTGTAAACACAAGATCCTAACACCTTCCCAGTTTGGATTTCAACCTAAAAAAGGTACAAATGATGCAATATTTTCTTTTCTTGAAAATCTGTACCTTTCACTGAATAACAATCAGGTGGCTGCGGCAGTGTTCTGTGATCTCACTAAAGCATTTGATTGTGTTGACCATGGGATACTGTTACGCAAGCTTCCTACTTATGGCTTTAGGGGGACTTTGCTTGAATGGTTGAGGTCCTATTTATCTGATCGTCAGCAGAGTGTTCAACTTGGTCATATTAGCTCTGGGTACCAACATATTCACCATGGTGTTCCGCAGGGGTCTGTTCTTGGCCCACTGCTGTTTTTACTCTATATTAATGACCTGTCTATGTTGAAAATTAAGGGTCATATAACTATCTATGCTGATGATATAACCATCTTGTGGAGTAGTGATAGTGTTGGAGCACTGGAGTGCACTGTGGCAGAGGATATGAAGATGATAGAAAACTGGTTTATTTCAAATCTGTTAACTTTGAATGTCTCTAAGACTAATATCATGCATTTTAAATGTAGTCTGCCTGCTGTGACTCTAGCAGCTGAGGAACTTGGAAACGAGAGCTGTGTTAGGTTTTTGGGACTATACATTGATCAATCGTTAAAATTTGAAACACATATAAATCATCTATGTAAGAAGCTTTCATCAGGTTGTCACGCACTAAGAGTTGTTTCAAAAAGCTTGGACAAGAGTACATCTAGAAGTGTTTACTTCTCACTTGTGGAGTCCCATCTAAGACATGGCATTTGTTACTGGGGCTCTTGTGCAGGTTATCTTTTCAATTCTGTATTTATTCTGCAGAAAAGAGCCATCAGATATTTGTGTGGGGTTAGTGTCCGTGACTCTTGTAGACCTTTATTTGTTTCTGAGCGGATAATGACCCTACCGTCTCTGTTTGTTTTGGAGACTGCATGCCTTATGCATGGAAAATATAAAGATGAAATCAGGTCAGTGTCTTCTCGTGATACAAGACAAAAGAACTGCATTCCTCTTCCTATACCGTCCACATCATTATTGAAGAGGTCATTGATATATAATAGTAAAAAGATATTTAACCAGATACCACTAAACTTGAGGAGGATTGGTGACATTGAAATTTTTAGGAAAGAGCTTAAGGAATTTTTAATTAAAAAATGTTATTATTCAATAGATGAATTTTGTAATGATGCACTACTGTGACAGATTCGATTGGTTGTTTTCATTTGAGATGCTTTCTACATATTATGTGTTTTTATTATATTTTTAGTCAGCTGTGTATTTATGTTTATATTGTTTTTTATATTGTTATTTATATATAGTTATACTAGTTACATATGCTCTTATATTACTATTTGTTGTGAACTTATATTTTTGTGTTTTTATCTTTTGACAACTTTTACTTTTATATGTTAACACTTTGCTTGTCAATAAGATTTTTATCTTTGGACAATAAAGCACCTATCTATCTATCTATCTATATATATATATATATATATATATATATATATATATATATATATATATATATATATATATATATATATATATATATATATATATATATATATATATATATATATATATATATATATATAGTATTCTCTCGATTATTTGTGTGCAGATTATCCGGTTTGCGAATTATCCGTGCTGAGAAATCCGTCAAAATTTCAAATCAGGAATAGACCGAAACTTCAATTTTTTCCGTTTCTGCAGAAATGTAATAAATACCCCTAATAAAACCAACGACTATCTAAGTACGGGTCTGCCTATTAATTACTACGTTGCAAAAATCATGAGGAAAATAAAACTGTCTAATTCTTTAGAACTTGTAGGTAGTGTAGTAGTATATGTATAAACAGAATAAACTGTCACCGATTGCTTATTTTGTTGTGATGAATTTCTATTTATATCCGAACATCATTGTCACTACAATAGGAACGCCGAAAAAGATTTATATCCCGGAATGTTTCTGTTAAGGTCATAAATTTTAATTGGCCCTATATTTTTACACTTGATCTCATTCGTGATTGCATGGTCGACAGGGCACGAAGGCAAAATAAACTTTTCTTGAGAAAGACACAGCTGCTAAACATTCTGCATGCACTTTATTTTCCAATTATGAAGGCTGGCAAAATTAGTCAGGGTGTCAGTTGCTTTTCGATTGCAAAGCGAGTTTGTGTATTCACGGTCTATTTTCCGTTAAATTCGGTATACATACAGCATGTCGCTGAAACGGAAAAGAAACGCGTTATAAATACAAAAGTTACAGGGATGTCTATATAAGGAGTGCCACACAAATAAACGTCTCTTGTTTTTTGATGAAATTATATATATATATATATATATATATATATATATATATATATATATATATATATATATATATATATATATATATATATTGAGGGATTCCGAATGCAGTGGCGTAGTTATTTTCATTACAAAAATGGCCCTAACCCTTTTTCATATTTTTTGTGATGGAAAAATTGCATTAGTAGGCCTTAGTCAGGTGACATAGCAAATATTATCCATGGCGTTTATGGAGTTTTTCATCTTATATCTTCTGATCTTTTGCTCATAAAAATCGAATTATAAATACAAAAGTTACAAGGGTGTTTACATCTACATCTTAAATGGGTCACACTGTATATATATATATATATATATATATATATATATATATATATATATATATATATATATATATATATATATATATATATACAGGGTGTTTACGGAAATCGGGAACAATAGCTATCTTCGTTATTATTTGAGCTACAAAGTCGGTTAAATGGGCAAAGTTGATCAACTGAACATCCCGCTTCTGAATATGTTACGGATATCTGGATTTTACTACAACTGTCAAATCTGTTGACATAACCTCAATTTTTTTAAATGGAACGATACAAATATTTTGTGTTCAATCGACTCAGGGCAAGCCATTCTGTATGCACACATAATAGTATTTCCATCCCAGTACAATATTCCGAAGATAACTTGATCCCAAACGTTGCCAATTGTAGGTGTTTACGAAAATCGGGAACAATAGGTATCTTCGGTATTATTTGAGCTACGAAGTCGCTTAAATGGAAATGCTATTATATATGCATATAGAATGGCTTGCCCTGAGTCGATTGAACGCAAAATATTCATATCGTTCCATTTAAAAGAATTGAGGTTATGTCAACAGATTTGACAGGTGTTGTGCAATCTAGATATCTGTGACACATTCAGAAGCGGGGTGTCCAGTTGATCAACTTTGTCTATTTATCTGACTTCCTAGCTCAAATAATAACGAAGATACCTATTGTTCCCGATTTTCGTAAACACCTACAATTGGCAACGTTTTGGATCAAGTTATCTTCGGAATATTGTACTGGGATGGAAATGCTATTATGTGTGCGTACAGAATGGCTTGCCCTGAGTCGATTGAACGCACAATATTCGTATCGTTCTATTTAAAAAAAAATGAGGTTATGTCAACAGATTTGACAGGTGTTGTGTAATCCAGATATCCGTGACATATTCAGAAGCGTGATGTTCAGTTGGTCAACTTTGTATATTTAACCGACTTTGTAGCTCAAATAATAACGAAGATAGTTATTGTTCCCGATTTCCGTAAACACCCTGTATATATATATATATATATATATATATATATATATATATATATATATATATATATATATATATATATATATAATTCATTAGGATTAAAATTATACAATGTACTTAAGCTCAAGTTTGCTCTTGTAGAAGATACAGATATAAATTCCAAAGACAAGTCTCAAAAATCGTTTAGCATATCACTATTAATTTGTCTATATTTAAAATTGGTGATTTTTAAACAAGGATTCTAAAATATATAAACGTACAAAGTCTGACTTGCTTAAAGAAATATTTTCAAAATTGAAAAATCGCGATCTCCACATGGTGAATTTTTCTACCAAAATTCTCTAAAAACAAAAGGAATATAATGATACAGTGGCAACAGCATGCACGACTAGTCTAAATTAAAACTTGATTTACAGGTTCAATTTCAATAAAAAGCTAACGACTGTAACAAATTTATAATGAGTTTAAGAGATATTCTCAGTCATAGATCTCATCTAAAAGAAAACGAAATCACAAACACAGCTTCAAATCATATTGTGTGATCTTTATGGGTGACGTAAGGTCAATCCTGATCTTCCAACACTTTCTCCAATTGTTATTACAAGTGCTATTCAATAACTGTTAGTTTATTTTAATGGCCTTTTATTTGCATAGTATTCAGAAGTGTGTGTCTGTGTGTTCAAGTAAAGTTGAAAATGCAAGTACCACTTGATTAGAACTGTCGAAACCGTGTTTGTCTATTGACATAAAACACAAACGACAATAAAACTGTTATATATTTTTGAAGATGTTACGTCTTCCTTGGTCCCTGTTGAATATTGACAATGATTCTCCGCACGTATTTTATTCTTTATTGAGTTAACCAGATGTCTAATTCCAAACAACAATTGTTCATATTAAACGCATTGAAGGTGGTTTGGTGGCATAGTGTTGCCTCATGTATATTCATTCGAAGATGTCTTGGCGGTACCATTTTGGTTGTCTTGCATTGTGAAAGAACAAATTTATTATATAGTTTTGCATTTAAAATCGACGTTAGGCATTGAATAAGTGATCAAAACTGGTCAAAATTGTTCCTGAAAGCAATCATCTTATAATTAATTTTATTATCTGTCTTGTCTTAATTATAACATTATCGACTTATCTCTATGGACTGAATGATTGTTAATGATATTAAAGATACACTAATTGTGCTAGTTATGTGTATTTCCTATATATCGTTAGCTATATAATTAACCAATCTAACAAGACGATTTGCATTTAAAAATGGTAAAATCTTTATTTGGCATTAAATGAAGTGAAATAAATACCCATAGATAAATGTGGAAACAAATGGAAGATATTTCAAGGAATGGTTTTAAATAAAGTAACATTTATTTTCAAGGAGGGGACCTAAACAATAAAAATCATTGAGAAAAATATTCAGGTATTTCTGAGAAGATAATTCTTTATTGTTCTCATTTGTTATTGCATCAAATATGGGATAGTGACAATAGTTTAAATGTATTTACTAACTGAATTAGAAAAACACAAATAGTTGTGTCGTCGAAGTGTACTTGTAAATGTCATTGCTGTCTTTTTCTTAAATGAAAAAAAATTAAATAAAGGTTGCTTAAAGAAAGATTTGTGTTATAGCGTCCTAATTTATTAAGTCTAATTAATTTGAATTTCAGAACTGAGACAGAAACACTGACTTTATCACGATCATGCGCAGTCCAGTTCATGGCATTGTTCAGTCTTGAGCTTACACATCTTTGATGGTTATTAACTTTTACATTTTGGTGAAAAAATAAAGGAATGGTTTTTTCAACTGATTGCGAAGGGTTCTAAAACACTAGAGCTGCCCAGTAAAATAAGAAAAGCAAAAGTATTAATATGCCAAAAAATATAAAATTAGCAATATTGAAAATATATTAGACAGGCAGAATAGCTCAGTTCGCGAGGTGAGTAACCTCTAGAATCGGATTAGGAGGTCGCGGGTTCGAGTCCCGTATTCAGACAGTCAGTCTGTTTCACTCGAATGTGGAAAAACCGGCTTCTGATGAGTTATGGGTGGTGTCCTTTGTCTATATGTGTATGTAAGCTCCCATGTACAAGCCAAAGACTTCTGGGTGCAGAGTTTATCTACGGTGGTGTTATTTATTAATTATTTTTTATACAAAAAAGCCTTTTTTAACTAGTTTGATTGGGTTCACTATGGAACTCATTCAAGCGATTATTATAGTAAAATTTTAATCGGGCAGGTACCTCTCATTCTGTAAATAGCTTAGGTAAGTTTATTTGTCATCCCGATGGAACCAGTTTTCCGGGGAAATTTTACATTTTTTCCGGAAAATTTTTGTATCTTCGACAGTAACAAAGTAATTTTAGTATGAACACAAGTTGCCTTTATAGAGACTAGAACATATACAGACCTACCAAATTGTAAATAAGTACCTTTATATAAATAAAATGAAAAACCAGTTCCTCGGAAAATTAACTTTGTGGAAAATCTTTCTTCACAGTCATCTAACAAAAATCAGATTGACCTCTCAAACAACGGCTTAAAATTCGGTTTGCAGTCACAAAAAGATTAACTTTTAGATGGAATTGCTAGCATTGAAACGGGAATTAAAAACTTACCCGAATCTTCAAAAAACTTTATTCGGGAAGCATGTAAAAAGAAAATTTCAAAAAATTTTAAAGAAAATAAGTCCACAAAAAACAAAAATTTTAAACAAATGAAAACTGTTAAACGACTACGATAATATGATTGTTTTTATGTCAAAGCAGATAAAGGCAATAAAGTTGTGATAATGGACAAAAAGGATTATAAAGAGAGAGTGAGTAATGCAATAGAGACATGACCGTATAAAAACTAAATAAAAATCCGCGACCAGAAATGATTAACGAAGTGAAAAATAGTTTAAAAAGTTGTCAAAATCTTATATCAAAGGACTTGGGAAGACGTTTACAGATTGAAAATCCCAAGGTTGCCAAAAAATATTGTCTCCCAAAAATTCATAAACTGGGAAAATCAATGAGACCTATTATTTCGGCTATATATTCTCCGACATATAATCTAGGAAAGTGGTTGTCAAATGAGTTTAAAAGCTTGCCTATTAAGCAAAAAAGTTATTCGCTGTCAAATTCACTTGAATTAATTAATAAAGAGGGTAGATCGGGAACGCGTTCTAAATTCGTTGACTGATGCTGTTAGCTTCTCTAACTGCGCTTCTAACTTGGCTAGCTTGTCGGGCTCGCGTGACTGAATTCCAGCGACGTTGTATTTATCTCCGGAAAATTCCACGATTTTGTCTGCTGTAACCGACAAATTTTCTAGAGAATCGTTGCTCAAAGCCAAAATTGAACGAACGTTGGCTGGTAAACGTTGTAGGAATAAAGTTTTAAGGAAATCCTCTTTAATCTGACTACCGGCTAAAAACTTCATTTCGCGTAAAAGTTGCGATGGTTTTCTGTCGCCTAATTCTAATTCTGTTAAAAGTTTATTTATTTTGCGACTTTTGGACGCTTCAAATTTTAATAAAAGACGTTTCATTAGATCTGAATAGGGGGTTGATGATAATGGTTGGGTTAAAAAATCTGAAATTGACTCTGCGACATCAGGATCGAGTATAGCGAGTACATGACTGAATTTTGTCTTTTCAGAACTGATCTGCGATATATCGAACCGGGCGTCAACCTGCATTTGCCAGATTTTTACGTTACGTCTCCATATAGGAGGTAATTTTATTGCAACCCTTGCCATGATATTGCTGCTTGAAGAATCTTCGGCCATTGTGAAAAAAATCAGATAATTTTTAAATTAGAAAGGACTGACCTGTTTAGATATTCGTTTTCTGCAGGCATGAGCACGTGCGTGGAAGTTAGGCGACGTCGTCTGGAACATCAGGCTCGGCATCTTCGGCTTGCGGCACGGAGTCACCAATATGGATGTTAATTGCACTTGTTGATATTAAATCCATACGTAAACATTTAATATAACTTTATTACTTCACTAACTGAATAAACTATATGATACATTTAACTATAATACACTTTATGATATAATAACATTTACAACAGTACACGAGTACATAGCAGATAACTGACCGAGCATGGAGGACGTGTGTTCACTGTAGCGTTGGTAGAGAAGAGAGAGAGAGAGAGAGAGAGAGAGATCGCCTGGTGTCTCTTATATGCCGTAGTTCTTGACAGCTGGCTGTCGCATAACGTAACGCAACGTTTAACTGTCAAGAGTATTTATGCAGAAACATAGAGTAGTGTTGACGGAAACACTGCGGTCGGAACCACCGCCACAGGTGAAAGGCGAGATTTTGATATCATTTGATGTTGCGTCTTTGTTACCCAGCGTACCCACAAAACAAACGCTAACGTATTTGGAACAGTTGTTAAAATTGAACAACATAAACGAAGAGGTTTGCAAAGAATATTTAACTTTAACCAGCCTTTGTATAAAACAAAATATTTTTAAATTTAACAATGAGTTTTTTGAAAAAACTGAAGGCACGGCAATGGGCAACCCACTGTCTCCTTTCATTGCAGACCTGTTCATAATTAGATTTGAGACCGATTTAGAAAGTGAAAGTGAGTGTTTTCCTAGAGTGTGTTTCGATATGTGGACGATATTTTTGCAGTGTTTAACACAAATATATGCAAGGTAGGTGAATTTATTAAAAAACTAAACTGTCAATTTGATTAAATAAAAATCACCCACAAAATGGAAGTTAACAATAAACTTCCTTTTCTAGGTGTGTGTGTGGTGTGTGTGTGTGTGTGTGTGTGTGTGTGTGTGTGTGTGTGTGTGTGAAGAGTGGTTTGGCCTCGAGCTTGTAGTCTCATTGGCCACAGACTTTTTTAGTTACTTTTAATTTCCAATTTAAGTGGGAAGATTGCATTTTCATGCAGAATTGCCATATCACACAAATTTCAGTCATCTAGACCTATACTTACAATTCTAGTATTTACTTATATTTTATGTTATACCTATTTTACACCTTTTTTTCCATTTTATTTATTTATTTATATATATTTTTTATTTTTTTTTATTGTTTTTCTTTTTTTATTATATATATATATATATATATATATATATATATATATATATATATATATATATATATATATATATATATATATATATATATGTATATATATCTATATATATATATATATATATATATATATATATATATATATATTTAAATTGATCTTTTTTATATATATATTTTTACTCTTTTTTTTCTGGTTATAGGTATCATATATTTTCTTTTCTATTCCACAATTATACAATTCACACTATATACAATTCTACAATATATACAATTAAACTGTTTTTACCATATTCTTCACAAATATACAAGTTCTTAATTTATGTACGAACTATATACAAACTCACAATGTATGTACAAATTATGTACAATTATACAATATATGCAGTGAAACTTTATATGTGTATTTTAGTGAATTTTCTTAGAAAAAATTCACTAATGAGGAGATCTTGACTTTTGAATTTTGAAAAAATTTCTTCAAATGAGCGCGATCTAGGACCCCTAGAACCCATATCCGGGGTCAGTTTCAATTTTTATATATATATATATATATATATATATATATATATATATATATATATATATATATATATATATATATATATATATATATATATATATATATATATATATATATATATATATATATATATATATATATCACACCGATAACTCAAAAAATAATACGCCGATTTTGATAAAATTTGGCATGTACTTTTCTTTTGTAAATAGCTTGGATAAGTTCGTTAGTCAGGAAAATCGGACGAAGTTTTCCGGAAAAATTTTGAGTTTTCATTCGAAAAAAATTCTTATCTCAAAAAGTAATTAGCCTATTTTAATAAAATTTGGCATGTACCTTTCTTTTCTAAATAGCTTTGACAAGTTTGTTAGTCAGGAAAATCGTACGAGGTTTTCCGGGAAAATTTTGAGTTTTCATTCGAAAAAAATTTTTTTCTCAAAGAATAATAGGCCGATTTTGATAAAATTTGGCACATACCTTCCTTTTGTAAATGGCTTTGACAAGTTCGTTAATCAAAAAAATCGGACGAGGTTTTCCGGGAAAATTTTGAGTTTTCATTTGAAAAAAAATTTTATCTTAAAAAATAAAAAATCTATGATAACCAAATTTGGTAGGTAGGTTTACGATATAAAAAGTAAACTATACACCAAAATTTAGATTTCTATGTTACAAGAAAAAAAAGTTATAAAATATTTTGTGCCAGATCATTTCTATGAAAATTCACTACCATAACGCACTTGCTGCGTCCAGGATTTTATTTTAACTAAGAAATGTAATCAAGGCTGTGTTAACAAATTTATCTGATTTGGACAGCAGACTGGTCAAGTTTAGAGGTAAATAAATATGTTTGCTAAATAGTTGTTCGTACATGGGTTTACATCCTTGTTCGTAAAATCTACATTGGAAAAATATGTGATCCAAGTTACATATAGTACTATTATCACAGAGACAGGCATCCGAACCTACTATACCTATCCGTCTTAAGTGAGCTGGATATCTACCGTGACCTGATTTAAGTCTGACCAAAGCAGATGAGTAACTCCTTGATTCAATGTGTTTATACACTTTTATTTTTCTTGGGAGATTTGGGTGAATTAGTGTATAGTGGTTTTTTGATCGTTCAACATATTCCCTCCAGTCTACTTTTCAATCGTCACTTGCTCTTTGCTTAATTTCTGTGACAAGGTCTGTATATGTGATCTTTTCCATGTCAATAACTTTTTTTTTCTATGGCTTGTTTCGCATATTCATCTGCTATTTCATTGCCTCTAATGTTCTCGTGCCCCTTTACCCATATAAACTCCACAGTGCTGCCTTGCTTAATTAGCTTTGTGTGTATGTTGGCAATTTCGTTTGCAACTGTGTGTTGTAATGCTCTGTGGCAAATTGTTTTAATGTTATTAGTGAGGCCTGGCTATCACTTAGTATTACAATTTTTTTAGATGCTGTTTTTCGCACCATTCCATTGCTTTTTTAATTGCATATAATTCTGCTGTATATATCGTAGCATACGAATTGAGTTTGTATAGGGCGGTTTTCTAGATGTACTAGTTATTAAAAATAATCACTCGCTTGAATTCGATGTCTACAGGAAGGAAACCACCACTATAAGTTACATTCCAAATGACTTATATTATACGTTTGCACAAAAAACTGCTAGTTTAAATTTCTTAGTAAATATATTTATAAATTTTCCCTTAAGTAAAAGTAGATATAGTAAATAATTAAAGTACATAAAAACGTGGCTAAACATAACGGATATTAGGATTGCTTAGTGGAAAAATTGATTAACAGACACAGAACAAATAAAATGATAACCGAGTGCGCGACATTTAAGAAAGATAAAATAGAGAACAGATTTGTATGCCTACCTATTGAACCGCGTATCACAAAAGGTTTAGATAGTATTTTTAAGAAAGCAGATTTGCAGCTACCTCTTTCAACAAAAAGTAATTTAAGAAATTTGTTAGGTAATACGAAAGATAAAGATAAATCCACTGAAATGTCCGGTATTTATGAAATAGGTTGTAAAGATTGTAATCTTAAATACGTCGTGCAGACTAAAAGAAACATAGTTACCAGATTGCGTGAACATCTCGCACATTTGCGATACGACAGTGTAGTCAAGTCACGCGTGGCACAACATATATAGGATAATAACCACCATATTGATAAAGATAATTTGAAACTTATCAAACATATTAGAGAGCAGTCTATGCTTGACGCATACGAGAGCATTTATATTTCAAAATTAATAAAGAACCAAAATTCCTTAAATAAAGCGGCACCTCTCATCGCAAGTCATAAAGCTGTCAGTTCAATAACCTTGCCCGGGCAATAAAAATACAATACACAAACGGATGCGCCTTCGACTTAAAAGCTCCCCTTCGATTTCGTTCGTCTACCTACAAATAAATATAAATACAGGTTGAAGCAAAACTTAGTTTAGAATATTTTATATTTTGATGATGCTAACGTTGTTAGCGAAACAACCGTTAGGTCTTCAAAAATATGTGTTGTGGTGATTTGGGTTTTCTCAAAGTGGATTTATCAGTGCTCATCACAGGATTTATTTTTTCACCTAGTTACCTTTATAGAAAATTAAGTTAGAGGCATTTATTTTTCTTTCTTTCTGGAGACCAAAGAGGAGCACTAGATTAAAAGTTTTGGCTTGAAAAATACAATTTATTCAACTAGACGGATCAAAAAACTCAACGAAAATTCGCCACAATAATGTCTACAAAGATTCGCTAGAAGAGTCTTTTTACTAGAAAATTGGCAAAAACTTATTTTCAGGAAAACCCGGAAACAATTTCTACGAAAGTATGCGAAAATAATTCACAATACAAGTTTATTTTAATTCGCTAAAAATAGTGCCGCAAATTGAATCATAACTTCCACCTACCTGTGATAATCTACTCTCCTCAGAAAGACATTTTCGTGAAATGAATTTAGCGCCCATGACTTGTCCACAAAGAAAATATTCGTATTCCTTTACCCATAAACTTGTGGAACGTTCTATTACTGGAGTTTTAACGAAACAATATCAACAATTCGAGGCTTTCCTCTGTCGGGTGCTAACTGAATACCAAATTTGAAGAAGATAACTTAATTCGTTCGAAAAATTGCGCTTACTAACAGACAGACGTACAGGCCGACAGACCTACAGACTGACCGTCCAAGAGACCAACAAACAAAATAATGTTCATTCAACAATCAAGTTTTCTATATGTTTTGAGACTTTTTACGCCGTTCTGGCAAAAAATTCGAAAGTCCTGTCAGCGATCTTCCACCCCCCACACATTCCACCCCTAATTTAGTTTCATCACAGAATACTAGATGTTTGATGAAATTGTAAGTTTTCGAATAAACAAACCCCAAAACGTTATATTACTAGAGTTTTAACGAAAAAAAAGACACTTTTCACTAAATCACCCCCCATTCATCCCCTACCACCTAGAGTGAGTTTACCCAAAAACAATCTGAACCATTCTTTTATCGGGTGCTAACTGTATCCAAAATTTGAAGAGGTTATCTGAATTTGTTCCAAAGTTATCGTGGTTACAAGCAGACAGACCTACAGACCGACAGACAAAGAAAATTTTTTGTTCCCAAATCATATTTTTTATATGTTTTGGCACTTTTCACGACGTTTAAGCGAAAAAAAAATTTGAAATTTGCCATATTTTCACATGTATTGTCGATGTGGAAGTAAAATATAGTTTCGAAAATTTGATTAATTTTTCTATCACGAAAACTCACTTAAATAGTGCTGTAAATTGAACCGTAACTTCCACATAGCTGTTATAATCTACCCTCATCAGAAGAATATTCTTGTGAAATGAATTTGAGGTCCATGAGTTGACTACAAAGAAAATATTCGTATTCCGGTACCCATAAACTTCTGAAACGTTATATTACTCGAGTTTTAACGAAAAAATATCAATTTTCACAAAATCACCCCTCATTACCCCCTACCCCCTGAAGCGATGTTACCAAAAAATAATTTGAAGCGTTCCTTTGTCGGGTGCTAACTGTGTACCAAATTTGAAGATGATGTCTCCATTCGTTCGAAAGTTATTGCGCCTACTAACAGGCAGACGTACAGGTGGCTCAATTTCGAGCCTCATTATTGGGATCTCGGAAACTGTAAGATATACAACGTCGGTTAAATTATGGCAAAGTTGCGTAATTTGATGCTCAGAAAAATGCAATTTAGAAAATTCCGAATACTTCCGGTGATAATCGGAAAAAAACGAAAACTCATAAAATCTGTTTTATTTTTTTCTGGCGTTATTTGAAAATATATAACAAAATGAATCACACTTCATCAAGGTCACTTTTACTCTTCTACAAGATGGCACTTTCAAATTTGAAAACCGATATTTATTCTTTCAGAAACCATCAACTCCATTTTTTCAAATACGGCCCTGGATTTTTTATTTCATATTTTGTTACCTTTGGACTACCTCAAAACAATGCCTCATCACAACTTTTGAATTTCAAACGTTTTGATAACAAAAAATCACATTTTCAGTATTTCTTGAAAATATTTAATGCTTACTTAACTTTTAAAATGGACAAATTAAAAAACCTAAAGTAAATGCTCAAATAAGCCCCCTTGGACTTCTATGCATTTTCGCATACGTCTTCGCAGATTGTTCGTAACAGCCCGGTGGATTATTCTTCCTCTTGCTCGTAGAGTTGTGAATTCTAACACTAACTTTTGGCGCAAAATGTTTATATCATTCGGAAAAGTATCCTTAAATAAGCGATTTTTCAAGAATCCCCATAAAAAAGAATCCAGCGGGGACAAATCAGGACTTCTGGCAGGCCAGCGCATCACTCCTTGGTTTCCAATCCATTGATTGGGAAATGTTTCATTAAGAAACTCGGTTACTGCCCTTCCATTATGGGGTGGTGCCCCCACAGCTGCCGCAGCATATTCAACGGTTCATCTTCAAGCGCATCGAATATATAATTATGGATTAAATTAGGATACCGTTCAGTATTTAAGTTTCCATCATAAATAATTGTCCCTAAGATTTTGGTTCGATTATGTTTTTCGAAAACCATCTGAATTCGGCTTCTAGTCATATTCAGTTCTGAAGCAATTGCCGTGTTGAACCACGAGGATTTTCCGTATTCTTACAAAACGTTTTGGTGAAATCTCTTTGACATGTTATTGCAAAATATTATAGTAATAAAAGATTGCATAGCATCATTTTATACCGATACTTACATCATTTAAAACAGCTTCTTCATCTTCAGCTTCCATTCGTTGGCCGTACGAATGTCTAGGTTTACCAAAACTACCAAAGAGACCTAAATTTCTGTCCAAATTGTTAAAATATGAATAATGGGGTTGTGGACAATCGGGGTATTGCTCTAAATACCGTTCACATGAAATGTGTTATTACTATAATAAATCCGAAGCATATCACGTTTCTCGAAATTGGAAAACACAATTTTTGCTCTCTTAATGTTTATTTTGAAAGTTAAATTGTCAAAAGTTCTATTGTCATATTATGACAAGCAAGCTTGATATTTCTGAATATCAAAGCCGCCGAGATGAACGAACAGACATGTCATTGCATTACATTGGATTGAATTAAAAATATTTGACTCATAATTATAAATTCGGGTCCATCTTTACTTACCTAATCAAATTATATTATTGAAGAAATATTTTGTTTCAAAAGCAGAGTCGTATTAAATATTTTCAAGAAAGACGGAAAATGACATTTTTTGTTATCAAAACGTTTGAAATTCAAAAGTTGTGATGAAACATTGTTTTGAGGTACTCCAAAGGTAAGACAATATGAAATAAAAAATCCAGGGCCGTATTTGAAAAAATGGAGTTGATAATGGTTTCTTAAAGACGAAACATCGGATTTCCAATTTGAAAATTCCATCTTATAGGAGAGGAAAAATAACCTTGATGATGTGTGATTCATTTTGTTATATTTTTTCAAATAATGACAGAAAAAAATAAAACAAATTTTATGAGTTTTCGGTTTTTTCCGATTATCACCGGAAGTATTCGGAATTTTCTAATTTTCTAAACTGAATTTTGCTTATCATCAAATTACGCAACTTTGCCTTAATTTAACCGACGTTGTATCTCTTACAGTTTCCGAGATCCCAATGATGAGGCTCGAATTTGAGCCACCCTGTACAGGCCGACAGACCAACCGACAGAAAAATATTTTCGTCCCAGAATAAAGTTTTTTTTATACATTTTGACACTTTTTACGCCGTTTAAAAAAAAATCTAAATTTCTGTCACCGATATTCCATCCCCACACATTCAACCCCTAATTTAATTTCAGCACCGCCACCACATGTTTAATAAAATGGAGCGTTCTATAATAAACAAACGCTAAAACGTTATATTACTAAAGTTGTAATGAAAACACGTTAATTTTCACCAAATCATCCCCCATGCATCCCCTACCCTCAGCAACGATTTTCCCAAGAACAATCCGAACCATTAGTTTGTCGGGTGCTAACTGTATACCAAATTTGAAGACGATATCTCAATTCGTTCTAAAGTTATCGTGGCTATAAACAGACAGACATACAGACCGACAGACCGACAGGCTGGCAGATCGCCAGACCCACAGACAGACAGACACAAAAAATGTTCGTTCCCATCATGTTTTCTATATGTTTTGACACTTTTTAAGACGTTTGAGTGAAAACAAATTTTTGAAATTTTTGTCGCCAATGCGATGGTTCCACACGTATTGAGGATGTGAAAGTAAAATTTGTTAATGAAAAATGGTCAAAATTGTTTTTACGAAGATTCGCTATAAAATATTTGGTAATCTTGTGTGGTACTCATCTCAGTAAACAAAGGATCGAGTCGATTCGGAAGCCGAAATGATAGCGTGATGGTGTGCATTGTTGCCAGATGAATATTACCAGGTGTCATTTTGAATGAAGGAAATCGAAGGGTGAAAAAATGTTTGGTAAAAATTTACTTTCTTGTCATATACTCTATTTTTCTGAAATTTTGTATGCTTACGTAATTCAGTACGCGATCACGAACCTGGCAAGGAAATTTGTGGGAGGTGTCTGTTTTGCGAGTTATCGTTAATTCTTGGTCGAATTTTGAGGTAACTTTTGCAGCGATTTTAAAGGCATTTAAGCTTTTAATTAGGAAAACTGGTCAGGTCAGGTCAGGTCAGCAGGTCAGGAATGTGGGTTGGACAGGATTTTTCTAAAACTGCACCGCAGCCAGGAATTTTATGTCGTAAAACGCCACTTGACATTCAAACGGAGGCGCTGTATTTACTGCATATTTATAACTTGCACCAGATTTTTGCCCAGTATTGTGTTTTGCCGTTTTAAGAAATAAAGACCTGCTTGAGGTGCCGTTTTTTGATCTTCCAGACCTGCCCTAACATCAGTTTGTCTAATTAAAAGCTAAGACCAGGAAAAATATGCTCACATGAATTTATATGTATGACAGGGTTGGTTTTTCCTTCTCTTAGCTTTTAATTAGACAAACTAATGTCAGGGCAAGTCAGGAAGGTCAGTTTAGGCAGGGTTATGATTAAACCACACCTCAGGCAGGTCTGTCATTTCGTAAAACAGCAAAACACAAGCAACCGGTAATACTGATGATATAAGAATCGGGTGCAAATTAGAATTATGCGTAATTACCGCCCCCTATTTTATGTCGTTGGATTTGACGTTTGTGCCGTACTTGCATTTTAGTGAATTTTCATTAAGAAAATTCGCTAATAGAGATGTCGATGGTGAGACTTTCCGAAAATGTCTTCAAATGAGCGCGAATTATATATATATATATATATATATATATATATATATATATATATATATATATATATATATATATATATATATATATATATATATATATATATATATATATATATATATATATATATATATATATATATATATGTATCCAACCGATAACTCTAAAAATACTTCACTGATTTGGGCCAAATTTGAGAATTACCCATAGTTTGTTAATGGCTTGGATAAGTTCTCTTATCAGATCTTAACGTCCAATTTTTCTTAACAAAAAATTAAAAAAATATTTTAAAACGCAATATCTCTCAAATTCTTTAAGTGATCGCAACAAAAATATGCAACTTAAGAGAACATAAACAGACGTGGTTGTGTACCAATTTTGAAGTCTTTTGAACAAAGAAAAATAAAGTTATTCGAAATTAAAATTAAAATAATCCTCGACATCACTTTAGATTCTGTAATGCAATGTTGAACAAAGACAGATGACGTTACCTGTACTGCTATGCTATTTAAATAAATGGTGGATAAAATTCTAAACAATGGAACTTACAAGTATTATTGCGAGATGTCCGAATGTGAAACATTGTGAAATGCATTAATTGCTAAAACTCCGTGGTGCGTCACATTGTTTTCCTTTTCGTGAATTTTCATTAATTTAATTATCTTTTGATCAAAGAAAAATAAAGTTATTTGAAATTAATATTAAAATAATCCTCGATATCATTTTATATTCTGTAATGCAATATCTACAATGTTGGATAAAGACAGATGATGTTACCTGTACTGCTAATCTATTTAAATAAATGGTAGACAAAAATCTAAACAATGGAAGTTACAATCATTGCAGGATGTCAGAATGTAGAACATTGTGGAATGTACGACAGGAACGCCATCTCGGTGCGGAACCAGGTAGTATGTCGTCACGACAGCTCTAGTTAATACAAAATGTCATAGATGGAGACTGTGTATAATCAACTAACAATTTTGTAAATTGTCAGCCTTGGCGCATTTCTTTTTATATCTCTAAGAGCAGTGTTAACATTAGGTTTTTAATGTTTCTTAATCGAGCCACGAAAACAGGACCCCATAGGCATTATTATTATTGTATAACAGCGGGAAATAACTAATGTATTATGTAGTGTTAGTAACAGTATGGGCATTTTTATAGTTTGTCTCCGTGCGGAAGATAATATCTGTTAGGTTCGTGGTGTTAAATTTAGTGCCACTGGCATCAATGTTTTTTGCAAGTACCAAAACCTGCTCACAAAATGAGAACGGTACTGATAGATAAGTTACTATATCCATCACTTTTATTATCGATGATTTCGCAGGTTTGTTGGTCAATATTTTTTTAGTAAATAACACTTTAAAGCGTATTTCTGTATTTCTCATATTGTATGTTTCAAACAGCTACAGTCTCCCGCTTAAAATTAGACATATCTACGTTTGTTAACCGTCCAAGCCTATCGAGCTTAATTTACAAGCTGTTTGCTTGCGGCGTCGACCAGATTTCAGTGTAGTCTTGGACAAAAGCTACATTCATGCACTCACGAATTGCGAAATCCTCGCGAAACGTAATCCTATTGGTTTATTTAAAATAATATCGTAAAACTGTTGTTTTTTTATTAGATTTTATAAATATATTTTACCAATTTTTGTGTGCACACAGACGATCTAAATGCATTTTCTACTTTTAAGTTTGTGTAGCCCCAATGTTAATTAAGGGCCCCCCTTTATTATACTTACTTAGCTTGTGCATATACATGTAATATAAAAATAAAAAAGAAGTGAAACAGCAAGTGATTTTATTTACTTTAGTGCTGTATTCGATATTATCTGAAAAAGACATTATAGACGATGAAGTGGAATGTAATTTCGGTAAGTAAACAGTTTACAGCACGGAGGGTTTTTAGAATGTTTTTTCAGAAATATGCTTAGAATCTTCCTTGGATGCACAAGCCAAATTTGTTGCAAACAACCCCCAAGAAAGTTAAGGGACCAAGAATGAATAGGGGTGCTAGGCGGCGAGGAAATATGAGCGGAAAATGCTAAAAATCAATTAGTCAGACGTTGAAAAGATGCGTTTTATACATTTTGCAGCAATACCTCCTGTAAACCCTGTCTAGCCCGAGCAACACCCATATTCGCCCAGATCCAGTAACTTTCTTGGGAGTTGCTCCCAAGAAATTTTTCTTGTGCTTTATGCTTTGAAGGTAGTTGTATGCACGCACAAGGGGAAGGAGAACCCCCGTGTTTTTGGGCGAGGGGGCAGAAATCCTCTTTGTCCTGGGGGTTCTTTATCCTCTTCTGCATGCATAGAATTACCCTCAATGCATGAACCATGGATTTTTTTATATGCAGCTTTCTGCTGTATTTTTTGTTGAGTATATTTCCTGTTTATCAATTGTTTTGTTTGAGTTTTGTATCCAAATGACTGTATAAATATTTGTTAGAGATCATGTTTTTGCTTCACCTTCTTCACCCTATTTTTGACTGTTCCTAATAAAATAATGTTTTATAACTTTTAATATAAGGCTAAATCACTATAATATATTATTCTTATGAAAATACACTACCATAACGCACTTACTGCGTCTCTAACATTTTTATTTATCTATTGTGGAAATAAGAACGGAAATGAAATAAATATCAAATGGGAAACACATGCATGTATGACAGACTGCATACAGACGGTTGGCTATTATCTGATAAAAGAAATGCCGGAAAAGTGCGTCTAAAATCACCGCAAAAATAATCTCAAAATTTAACCAAGAATTAACGATAACTCGCAAAATAGACGTTTCCTGCAAATTTCCTTGCCATTTTAGTGATCTGCGCACTGATTTACGTAGGTGATTTTGATCACGTCAGTGAATTGAATGTAGACAAATTTTCTAAATGTTAGAGAACAAGATTTATATTCTTCTCCTGTTTTCTGTGGCGGCGCCTGAAATTTCTGGCGCCTCAAATTTTGGCGCCTTAGGCAGTCTTTTTAGCCTATAGGGTGAAACTCCCCTGTCTGTAACCGGTTTCGCCCTTTTACGCTGCCGTAAAAGGCGAAACCGGTTACAGACAAGAAAACAAACACCTGTGTAGCCAGAGAAAAAATATCTACATCTGTATTTAGTAAATATTAAAAGATTTGCATATAATCTTAAATTAAATACAAATATAACCACTCTATTCGTAGAGTGATGGAAACCAAAGATTCATAGTGTTTACCAATGATTTCTTTATTATCATTACATAAAATGTGACGAAAAAACCGTTCTCCTATAATTAATTTGTTTGCTTATGAGTTTTTAATTAGTCCCGACCAGAAGCGGATGAATAAAGGATATAAACATTATTAAATTTGTAAATACGCATGTCTAATGACTGATGTAATGTTTTCACTGTTAAATGTCAGAACAAAACAGATGAGAATACGAGCAATTAATGTACTTTACTTTATGAATATGTCGGAATAAATACTTTCGTTCGTAAACATGGGTAACCTACACTCGAAATGCAAAGCACCTACGTAAATTCAAAAGTTCATTCGTTGCTGTCAATTAATAAATTAGTATTTTTGAAAGTAATTTTTTTACAACCATTGGATTACCTATAAGTTTTCGCATATAAATCTTTCAGCTTCCAGATTATTGCAAATCTATTAGTGAATTTTCATTAGGAAAATGTACTTCCCAGTAAACACATGTTCGTTAATTAAACGTTTAAAAGGAAACTGCTACCTTACGTTTAATTTTGGTAAAAATGTCGCCCGAATAAACATATAATTAAACCAATATAAAAACGTTTTATACATGTATGTTTTAACGTTTAAATATACGTTTTTCTTACATGTTTATTAACAAGGATTTTACAACGTTAATTTAACCATCATCTGTAATGGAGAATATACGTTTATAATTACCGTTTATCAACGGGAATTTGTAACGTTAAACTATTTGCCGTTAATAACGTAAAATATACATTTTTTATACATGTTTATTAACAAGGGTTTTGCAACGTTGATTTAACCATCATCTGTCATGAAGAATATACGTTTATAATTAATGTTTATCAACGGAATCTGTCACGTTAATCTGCTTGTATTAACGACGTATAATAAACGTTTGAATTACAACTAATACATACCTACCAAATGATAGTTTTTCAACCCAGCTGACAGCAGAAGATGAGTACGATAAATTTTTTGACGATGGCAACTTATAGGACAAACGATCATTAGGAGTAGAAGTGTCAAACTGGACCTCATTGCGGTGTAGATACTTACTTTCAGTGCTCATTGCTCATCAAAACTTCTAAACTTGCTACTGTGCTAAATTTTATAAACCTACCATTGACAAATTATTATTTATGTTTATAATTTTAAATGGGCTTTATAAAAATGGATTAGATCACAGCAAGTCTAATGTCAAATAAAAATAACTTTATTTAAAAAACAAAAATATATTAAAAAAAACTTACATTTCATTATCAAAAAACTAAAATAATTAATACCACATCCTAAAAATATAACAAGCTTCTTCAATCATAGCGTCTTAATCATGAAATAAAAAATATATTTATTAAATTATTTGTCAACTTCTCAACCAAAAAAAAAGTATTGCTCCATTAGTTTTTTGCTCTGGACCTTTTCGAAGTAGCTAATTTCAACCAATCCTTAACAGCACAAAAGATTGCTCTGTCGCCTTTTTTACGTTGGGGAAAATTTAGATTTGCAGCATCTAAAATTATAAACTACTAAATAGAAATAAATAGGTCATAAAAATGTGATTACTATATACTACTGCCATTAGTCTCGTGGGTTCTAATGAAATTATATATATATATATATATATATATATATATATATATATATATATATATATATATATATATATATATATATATATATATATAGGTGTACATGTATCGTGCAAATTAAATTAAACTGGGGAAAATAAACAAATACATCAGAATTTATAAATGCTAAACCCGTAGCTAACCATTAATTACTCTCATTCGAAAGTTTGATTCACGAACAATCAAAATAGAGGAAAAAAAGGTGTATTCATAAACGTTAGATATACGTCTAATGCCTCAATAAAATTAAACTTGAAAATATGAGAAAGCAACCAACATAGCCAATTTTAAACACCCCGGCTAAACTCATAAGTCCCAATTATTTATTCTACCTAATAACGCTCTATAGCAATCAAAGTACAAGAAATTTGATTAACTTTGACAACATTTGAAGACAATTGTTACATATTGTGATACAGCTTACCTTAACCTAACTCAAGACATACAACTTTACACTTTGAGCTGCACTAACTGTACCTATTTCCAAAACTTTTAAGGGAAATCGCTACAGGATAATAATCATTCTTTGTAAATATGCATAAAACAATTATAAATTATAGAACAGACCACCATTCACCATAACATACAAGTGTCACGTACTGAATATAATATTTAATAAAACTTAATTTCAAGCACCACGTTACACACTGTACGCCATCACTCACTTCACCTGTTCTGTTTCTATTTCTATTTCTTGTTCATTCTCGTTCAGCATGCGCACAAACACTTACTAATTTACAAGAACAAATATGTTTTATGTATTACACAGTGGAATGCAAAAGACAAAATAGCTCCTTTTAAAACATACACGCATTGTCGAATACCTGTCAGATTGATTATGTGACAAAATTTTTTTAAAAGCCAGGAAAAAATGTAACCTATATTACTATAGGTACATAATATAATGTATCACATAATATCTCACGCTAAAATAATATCCAGTAAGATACGTATATTTTATGTATAAATCCCTACTTCTATATATATTTTCATAGACGAACCTTGTTGAATCTACGTCTAAATATTATGTTTAAAAACACTTAATTAATAACGTCTTTTACAACGACAAATTGTTAAGTAATTTGCTTTTTTAACAAAAATTAGAAAAATAGTGATTTTAAATATATCGTTTATATCACATAAAATATCTCTCGCTTAAAAAATGTCTGGTAATATACGTATATTTTATGTATGAATCCCTACTTTGTGCATGTGTTTCATAGGCGAACTGTGATGAAACAACCTTTAAATATTATGTTTAAAAACACTTAATTAATAAGGTCTTTTACAATGACAAATTGTTTCGTTGGTTTTTTTTACAAAAATTAGGAAAACAGTTGTTTTAAATATAACGTTTATATCAAATAAATATCTCTGACTTATAAAATGTCTAATAAAACACGTGTATTTTATGTATGAATCCTAACTTCATGTAGGTTTTTGGTAGGCGAACTGTGTTGAAACAACGTTGAAATATTATACCCTTCATCAATAAGGTCTTTACAACGAGAAAATGTTTACCTAATTTTTTCGCAAAAATTAGGTAAATACCCGTTTTACATATAACGTTTATAGCACACAAAATATCTTTCGTTTATAAAATGTTTAATAAAATACATATATTCAACGTATTAATCTCAACTAAACGTAGTTTTTTGATAGGCGAAATGTGTTTAAATAACGTTTAAATATTATGTCTAACAACTCTTCATAACTAACGTCTTTACAACGAAGAAATGGTAACGTTGCCTTTTTAGCCTAGAATTGAACGTTAATTTTTATAACCGATAACGTTTTTTCAACGGTCTTTACGTAAAATAGACGTTTATTAAACGCACGTGTGTTTATTGGGTTAGAGAGGTATCGATCGTAAGCCTTTTGGAAAATTTCTTCAAAGGAGCGCGAATTAGGGCCCCTAGCACCCAAATCCAAGGACAGTTAAAAAGTTTATATATATATATATATATATATATATATATATATATATATATATATATATATATATATATATATATATATATATATATATATATATATATATATATATATCCAACCGATAACTCAAAAAATACTTGATCCATAAAATCCAAATTTGGAAATCCCCTTCGTCTTGTTAATAGCTTGGATGAGTTCGTTAGTTAGTTTTGACACTCAATTTTAGTTTTAGAAAAAATGCAAAAAACTGTTTGAAAACGCAATATCTTTTAAATTACTGGAAGTATTAAACTAAAACTTCACAAACAAGTATATATCATATAAGTGGTCCTATCTACCAAATTTTAACTCAATCGGTTGTGTAAATCTTGAGTTATAACTAAACAAAAAATAAATAATCTACGATATGACCTGAAATTACCTCTGAATGGATGCCAAAAATGTTAGACAAGGTCAGACAGATAAATCAGGGTTTCGCTGGCATTGCAAACAAAATTAAGCTTTGAACGGACAGGCTACGAAAGTATGTCACAATAAACAATCAGCGGGGTTGCCATTTGCGACAACTTTCATCTGAATGTGAAGATAGAAAAATGTTAATAAATAAAAATTTCAATGAAAGTGATTCAATTTGTTTAAAAGCAATCTAGAACTACGTTCTATTATATATAAATATAAAGCTTCCTATTTTCACTGCATTTAAAAGCCATCTTCCTCCCCTAGCTTAATCTGTCAACACCACTAGTTATCATTTGTTAACTGACAGGAGTCATTAAGAGAAACGTGCGCGTTATAAGTATAACCTTTAAACTAACAGACGTCATTAATAAAAAAGAAGAGGAAGATATTTTAAAATAGACTCCGCTAATACCTTAGAATAATCTTACAATATAAAATAACGACCTATATTCTAAGGTTAATACAAACAGGAGTAGGTAAATAATAATCCAACTTTTCATTTTACCCTAACAATTAACAAATGCCTTTGGCATTCAACTGTGGTAGGTATAATATGATTTTAACATCCAATCAAACAAATAAGAAAGTAGTTGTTTGCATCAGATTCAGGTGGTTAATCAATGCATGTAGGTACTGTATTAGTAAACAGTAATAGTAAATATGTGGTGAAAAGAGTTTAGGTGCAGCAAGTGCGTTATGATAGCGAATTTTCGAAAAAATATTTCAAGTGGTGTAACTCAATTTCCCAGCAAACTAGAAGCTTTAGTTTTGGTACATAGAAATACCCACATAAAGGCAGCGTGTGTACTAAATTTAAAAAATAATCACAAATTTGTGTTAAACAACATTTTTTGTTATTTTGTTTGCAGAAACTGGTTCGATTGCGTTGACTAAAACGGATCATCCAAGCGATTGATAAGGAAAAATACCTCCCAGTATAAAATTTGGCAGGTACATTCCTTTTGTAAATAAAAATTAAATTTTCGGTCAATTTGCAATTTAGCACAAAATTTCAGAAATATCCTTAGAACGCTTTCTGGATGCACATATCACAAGAAAATTTCTTGCAAACAGCCCCCAAGAAAATTACGTAACCAGGAGTTAATAGGGGTGCTGAGCGGGGAAGAAGATAAAAAGTAAATGTGAGCGGAAAGTTCGAAGAAACCAGTTTACTTGGACCTCTGTAAGCTACCTTTATCCCCTATTCGCCGCAGGTCCCGCAACATTCTTGGGGGTTGGTCTCCAGAAATTTTTCTTGTTTACATTGTTCTTTTTTATGCATTGAGGGTAGTTGTAGACATGCAGAAGGTGGAGGAGAACCCCCGCGATGAAGCAGCGAACCAAGATTTTCAAATTATGTTTAAATTGTTACCTCATTTCATTTGTTTAAAATATTTTTCCAAAAATAGCTTTTATTTATACTACCTATCCTATCCTATATCCAAATAATGCAAATTGCAAATAATGTTTCTTTTATTATATCTGATTTTAAAATATTTTTGACTGATACCAAAATTACTTTTAGTAACAATAGGTATATGTATACATATAGGATATAGGACATAGGTATAGGTATATGAGATATTTCACAGATTTCTATAATGTACTCCTGTACTCAGATCGTAGGAGTACAAAAGTACGAGAATAATTCGAGTACTCTAGAAGAATGTACTCTTGCTGAATGTATTCAAATTATTTTTCAAATGTACTCGTACTCGAAAATCTGAGAGTAGATTTGTGATGTACTCGGCACAGCTCTAACTGTGTAAAGAGTGTTCTGCAAACCCTCAAGTTTCAGCTTAAACCATCATTGCCCTTCATTTTACTATTTCCAGAAAATTCATTTCAAATAGACCCTTTCTCTGATGCATTGGCAGTAGTTTTAGTTAAGTTTATGGTTGTACGGTCTATAATTTTTATCTAATTTTCGTAGAAAAAAATCGTTAATGAGGAAATCGCGGCTTTTGAATTTTAAAAAGATTTCTTCAAATGAGCGCAAACTAGGCCCCTAGAATCCATATCCGGGTGTACTTTCTGTTTACATATATACAGTGTGACGCATTTCTACGGTAAAGCTCAATATAATTGTTATTATACAAGATACGAGAAAAAATTGTATACATTACCTATAGGGTGTCTTGAGCTGCATCTTATGAAATTATCTTGACAATCACAGGTGGCCCATAAATCGTTGGTGATACCTACAATTTGTTTTAACATTCCTTATTGCATTTTTGAATTTTTCATCGAAATATGGTGCATGTTTGTAAAAAAAAAATCGAGACGCAGTAAGTGGGTTTTGGTAGCGAATTTTCATTAAATGCTTCAGGATTCAATAACGCAATTTGCTATTAACCTAAGGTTCGTCAGCTAGGAAACGAGTTTTCTCGGAAACGTTTTAAGTTTATTTTCGGAAAATTTTTGTACATTTTCGAACAAGTTATTTTGATAAAATATGGTACATTGTTCCTACTATATAGTGTAAGGGGGTACGTTTTTTTTCCATGTATATTGAATAATAGTAAACGCAACCCTTCGATGTCACAACGTTACAACCCTCTTTGTAACCTATTATAATACTAACAATCGACTAACGGTCACATAATATAATTACATAGCTCAACAATCAATTACCAGTCGATATATTACTTAGCAGTTGTGTTATCCACTTAAGAGTAATCATGCAAAAGGCAAAAGGTTTATTACTTGTCAGAATGATGGCGAAGCCTTAATGTACGGGCGTAATGAGTTGGGCGAGCGGGTGCCAAATGTGTCCACATCACTAACCTGTAATTAAAAATATACCTGAACACACCATTGTTCATCTAAAGCACAACCTAACATATATACGAGGGGCATTCAATTATTAGTTTATCAATCATTTACCAGTTACACGCTCCACTGAGCGACTCAACACCAATGACTATTTATACTCAAAGCTCCACTGAGCAACCTAACATTAAGAGCAGTTTCGACATAACGCTCCACTGAGCAACTCCAACATTAATAGCAGTTCCTACTCAAGGCTCCACTGAGCCACATTATAATCTCTCAACAACGCACATCGGTGCCTCAGAACAGCTTCTCAACAATGTATATAAATGCTCAACCATTAGGTTCTCAAACAATAATTATTCAGACAATAATTACTCAAACAGTTACTCACACGATAGTTACTCAAATAATAATGTCTAAAACAATAGTTTAGCCTGTGTGTTTTGTTGGGCGCTGTACCCGAACACTAGGTCCGTGTCGGCTACCAGGTGTGAAATGAAGCACAGTTCAATACCTCATCTAGAGTGCTTGTACTGACAGAGTTGACTACCGAGAAGTTCAATGGACACAATGGACTAGCTCAACACTGTGCCCTTCTCCAGGTACCCAAACTCCCCCACTGGGACTGACCGTGCAATGAGATTGGTGAACTGGCTACATTGTCTCGGGCAAGTTACCAGATCGACAAATACAACAATGGTCCCGGCAACATGAATACTGAGCAGTGCAATGGACACAAAGGGCTAACTCAACAATGTGCCCTCTCTGGTATCCACGCATCGAACAGGGATAGGTGCAATGGTTACCTCGTAACCCTACCTTAGTCTGACGATGCCACTAAAAGCCACCGTGTTGTGGTTGCGTAACCTGGGTCTAAACCCAAACGCCTCTACCAGTATGACGCCCTACTGGGTGAACAAACAGCGAAGGTGTCCCTCACACCTTCCAAACTATCATCAATTTACTTTCAAACAGACTCTACTTTATTTACTATAAACAAACTGACAATTCACTTCTTACTTAATTTATGAATATTGACTTAACCTTGTATAAGTAACAATCCTCATGTAAACTTGGCTAATCCCTAAATTATTTCATACAGCCCCTTTATTTGAATATGATAATTACTTCTCAATCTATAACTTATCCTCGTATAAATAATAAACGTAATCTAACTTAGCTATTTCTCAAATTATTTCATAAAGCTCCTTTATTTGAATATGATAATTACTTCTCTATTTATAACTTATCCTCGTATAAATAATTAACTGACTTTGAACTCTAGCTACAATTTATTTTCATATAAACTAGTTATTAAATGATTTCCTAAAACCACCTTTAATCATATACTTATTGAAATTGCTCCTCAATGTATAACTCAAACAAATAAGAACAGGTACAATAAACAAACAACAAGCCATGTTCAATGAGCATTCACTCACCTGAATAAAGGTATATATAACGTGCACTGTAAACTTCACTAATATCGAGCATATTTTAATGCAGCTCAGGTCATGGTTCACGCACAAATGTGGAGGTATGCTTTACTTCAAACTAGTTCTTAAATTTATAGATAAAGACGGTGTGAATAGTGTGAGGCCCTTGAATCTAAGAGATATAGTATTAACACGCTATCTGAACTACATTGCAACCCCACAGCATGTGTTTCGTTCCGTAAACAATTTTTAAGCGCGTCTGGCTCAACTAACCCCTTAGTTTTAATCGGACCACATATGTAAAACTTAACGTGAATCTTGTTAACATATTGCTGTGTCTATTTAATACCTACAGAGAATTTTCATAATAAAATAGGGCTGTGAGCAGGGTGAGAAAATACATTCCTTACAATAGGATATTTTATTTATTTAATTTATTTAAATTAGCGAATTTTTTTGTACAAATTGTTATTTTAATAGCGAATTTTCTTATAAATGAATTTAGTTAATTTTCTTTGAAGAAACATTTGAGAATTTTTGTATGAAAAATTATTTAATTGATGGAACATTTTTTAAATGAAATTCGCCGAAAATAAGGTTTTAATGGATTTTCGTGCAAACAAATTATTTTATTTTCAATTTTAATTACAGATTAGGTATATAATTTGAATTTTATATATGCTTTTCGCAGAATGTTGTGTAAAAAATATTTAGCCAAATTTGATGCCTGCTTTCATTAAAAAAAATACATATCTCCCATTAAACATATTTTTATGAAAATTCACTACCATAACGCACTTGCTGCGTCCAGACTTTTTTTTATTTAACATTATCAATAGTGTTGAAACACTCCGACGAATTCAAAAACAGCACAATTATTATTTGGCAGACGTTTAAAAGATCTACTACCAGTTACAGGCGAAATGTTATTGCATGCGTTCAAACAACTATATTTTTATGAGACACTACAACAGAAGCAAATGAAAAAAAATTATCAGGACCAGTCAGCATATAATTTACCAAAATTGAGCATAAGTAATACAGTAATAAATAATATAGAATGCACGTACTGGAATATGGAAACCAGGAAGTGTAATACAAATTGATCATAATAGGCCTAGAAGCTACTTAGTAAAATTAGATCCTAACGGAAAAATATTCTTACGGAATAGAAACTTTTTAAAGAAACGTAACACAAATAGTAGTAGACAATGATATACAGGCTGTCCGATTGAAAACCAGCTGGCGGCCATAACTGCCAGGAAAAGATTTTGGCGAAAAAACCTGGAACATGTAAAGTTTGCTTGTGAGGGGACTTTGGGCTATACTTTTGACGCAAAAAGTATAGCCCAAACTTTACCCTCCTAAGCGGGGGAGTCATTCCTTTTTTTTTTCAAATGGATATAGGGGTCATTTGATAGCTCGTTGAAAAGAGCTTTTGATTCTCTATATATTGCTTTTTTTTTTTTTAATTCGGTCTATTCGTTTAGAAGATATGGGATTTTGAAATATCACTAATGAATTTCCCGGGAAATTCTTAATGCTTCAGTTGAGCATCACCAGCGTCCATTACAAGATAAAAATGTTGTTTTAGCAAACATAATTAAGACTGGTGTTAAAACTAACACAAAACAAAGTTATGTGTGTAAAATAATTTCACCATAGCAAGTAGTGTATTAGTTCTTCAAGACAATGGTTTTATAACAAGTATAACACAAATAATATGGTAATACATTATAAATACACATAAATTATCTACATAATCATATCATTAAACGCACTATTATATATAAATGTATCACAATGATTGCTAAATCTGGTTTTATATATGAGAATTCGATGAGAATACAGTTAATAGTAAGACCCGTAAAATATTTCACCCACGATACAATTTGCTAACCGTTATATTCCTTTGTGACCTATAAAACACCTTATAAAAATCCAACAGGTGGCGCTTTTCAGGAATCGTTATTAGAAAATTTTTAAAAGGATATTCAGGAGCTTTTATAGCAATTATCGCTTCTCAAATACTTTCCCGATCACCTTCTTCTTGCAGATACATTTTACACTAGCTTACCTCCTTCAAATAAACGAACTTTTACCATCAATATGATGCAAAGTATTATGTAGTTAGCGGAAAAGCTGTTATCTAAAGATTGACCTCAACTGGATCTAAATCCGGTTGGTAGTAAGGTCACCATTAGCTGTTGAACTCTAACCCAATGTATCTATCTATCAGATTTTATTATTTGCAAGATGAGAAACACTGCTAGGGTCACAAGATGTTAAGAAATAAAGCTTACTACTTACCTAGTTCTGAGTTGTTCTGTCAGAGGTCCCATATTTGTTGGTTTTTTTTTTTTTAATTTCAACAACACACCACGAGGGCTTACAGCCTAAATACTATCGTACCGTGGGTGTTGACAAGGAGGAAAGAGGCAGCTTGTTAATTCTGGACTTGAAGGTTTGGAGGTTCGGAGGAGAAGGAAAAACATGTGCCGGTAAGGAATTCCACAACTTGGAAGTCCTCGGGACAAAAGAGCGGGCATAACAAGATGTTCTATGTCTGGTGACCTGGACAGTAAAAAGGTGCATTCGCTCTGTTCCCCTGGTAGATCTGTTGGGGGCAGCAGGTGGGGGAACTATGGAGAAAAGCTCCTCTGAGCAGTGCCCGTGCAGATATCTATAAAAGAGAGAGAGGTCACCAACGGCACGTCGGTGAGCAAGGGATGGCAGCCTTTGGGTGAGGGTAGGGTCACCGATGAGACGTATAGCTCTCTTTTGAATGGAGTCCAGGATAGCGAGTATAGAAGCGGCAGCGGCACCCCAGATGTGGGAGCAGTATTCTAGGTTTGGCCTTATTTGTGAAGTATATAAGGTATAGAGATTAGCTGGTGAAAAGTATTTGCGAGACCGGAAGAGGAAACCTAATTTCTTAGCAGCCGCTTCTGCAATTGATGTGACATGTTGGTGCCAATTAAGATTTCGATCCACAGTAATGCCAACAAGAGAAAAGGACTCATTACTTTGAATAACTTGGTTGTTCATTGTGATGGGTCTAGGGCTGGTGTATCTCTTGTGAGAAACAAAGCAAGACTTAGTTTTGGTGGGGTTGAATTGTACAAGATTTCTACTTCCCCAGTCTAATATTTTTTGCAGATCCACGGAGACAGAACCCTCCATGAGTCTGTGATCCTCATCTAATTGGGATAAAGAGACAGGCTTAGAATATTGTATATTTGAATGAAGGGTGCTGTCGTCCGCGTAGCTGTTAACTGGGTTGGATGTGCTAGAGAGGAGGTCATTGATATGGAGAAGAAACAAAGTAGGGGCTAAAGCTGAACCTTGAGGAACTCCTGCATTAATTGAATACAGTTTAGAGGAATGGCCATCTACAACAATAGATATGCTCCTGTTGGAGAGGAAATTTGCTGTCCAGGTACAGAGTTTTGGTGGTAGGCCATAGGCCGGAAGTTTATTAAGCAGCGCTGCGTGCCAGACCTGGTCGAATGCTTTGGATATGTCTAGAGCAACAATCTGGGATTCACCGTGTTGTTCCATAGACTTGTTCCAAGAATGGGTGACAAAGGAAAGGAGGTCGGCAGTCGATCTACGCTGACTGAATCCATACTGCCTGTCGTCAATTAGACTGTGTTTTTCGAGAAATTTTAGTAATTCGGTATTTATATACTTTTCCATCACTTTAGAGACGACTGAAAGGAGAGAAATAGGCCTGTAGTTGCTAGGAAGCGCTTTGGATCCTTTCTTGGGGATGGGTTGTACTCGAGCAGTTTTCCAGTTACTAGGGAATATGCCTTTATTATAAGATATCTGAAACAGACGAGTCAGGACAGGAGCAAGCTCTGGTGCGCATTTTTTGAGAACAATTTCTGGGATCTCGTGAAGGCCAGAGGCCTTCCTGGTATTAAGAGAAGAGAGCATCTTTCGTACCTTTTTAGTTTTGAAAATGATATCCGTCATTTTATGCGCGACATTGGGAACTGTTGGTGGTTGAACATTTGGAGGTGGGTTGAGAGTAGAATTGGCAAGGAACAACGAAGCAAAAAGTTCAGCCTTGCCCAGGGCGGTAGAAACAATTTCATCCCCTGAGACAAGAGGTGGGAACGTGCTTTTGCAGAAATTATTCCCAATAGATTTAGCAAGAGTCCAGAAGGGTTTGCTGCCGTTGGAGCTTAAGAGGACTTTGTTTTTGATGTGGTTATTAAACGAGTTCTTTGCCTCAGAAAGAATGTGGACATAGCGGTTTCTTGCGTCGTTAAACGCTTGACGATTTTCTTGACTGGGATTGTGTAGAAGCGTTTTGTGAGCTTTGACCTTTTCAAGTCTGGCCTTGTCACAGGATTTAGAGAACCAGGGCTTTTGAGTGGCTGAAGAGGTTTTCTGTGTACGTGGGATAAATAATTACATGCCAGCTTGGATAATTTCGGTGACGTTTTGTGAGATATCAGAGGGGTCAGGATGAAAGAAGCAGACAGACGCCCATGGAAATGAGGAAAAGTAATCCCGCATTTCGTCCCAGTTTGCTGAGTTGTAGTGCCAAACGATACGTGTGTGTGATGACTGTGTGACCTCGGGTTGCATTGCGCAGGAAGCAGTGACCATGCCGTGGTCTGAGCGACCAAGGGGAGCGGTGACTGATATCTTATAGCATTCAGGTTGTGTAGTAAGAAGGAGATCCAAGGGATTTGAGCTGTGTGTTGGGATACGAGGAAAGTAAGTAGGTTGCTGAACCATATTGGCTAAAGAATTGCTGACTGCAAAGGCCTCCGCTGCTCTCCCTTGCGGATCGGTTTTTGAAGATCCTAGCCATTCCTTATTATGGACATTGAAGTCACCAAGAATAGTGACCTCGGAGGAAGGATATTCAGAAATCAGATGGTCGTTTTTTTCAGAAAGGTAGTCAAAGAGCTGGAGAAAGTTGTTGTCAGAAGGTGACCGGTAAATGCAACAGATGAATTTAGTTGCAGCCCTGAGAGAGAGTTTTATCCATAGTATGTCTTTTCTTCCAGCTTCTAAATTGGGGAGTCTGGTGCAGGGTAGATTGCTACGGACGTATGCGCACACGCCTCCATGCAATCTAAAGGAAGTAATGGTTATCTTAAGTTGTAGATATCTCGACAAAAGTTGGTCAGAATTATTTATTTTATCGCCGTCAAATGTGGGAAAAGTCCCCAGCACAAATAAGCTCATCAACCCTGAGATAAACCACACCAAGGATGTTATGAACATCATTGACAAATAAATTTAAATTAGTTTTGGGCGGCCAATAAACCACTCCAATGGCATAAGATCTACGTTTAAGTGTAATTCTGTATGCAGTATGGACAAGTTTCACCAAGTACGGGCAACAACAATCAATGAATGTAAGTTCAATAAATAAATAATCAAAAGAACAACTTACTTCGTAATCTACTTCCATCACCCGACAATTTAAGCAATTTCTAGCGTAGATGAGTACACCGCCGCCCCTGGGTGAGTCTGTACCTCCTATAGAGGCTGTAACCTGAAACCTGGAAAGGGTCCGACACCACATCACCAGACAGCCACGTCTCAGTGAATAAAATAACATCAAACTTTTGATTTTCAATCATCATTTTAAGCTCATTAAAGCCCGTAAACACCGACCTTACATTCAAATGTCCCAACTTCATCCCAGCGTCTACACAAAAAAAAAACAGGCAAGAGTGCCTCAGAAACACAAAACCAGTTTATAAATCCAAATTTTAGCTTTTACAATGCCTTCCAAACACAAAAAATACCGATATAGTGCAAAACTATGTACAATAATGTATAGTGCATATAAAAAAACTCGGGACGCAGCAAGTGCGTTATGGTAGTGAATTTTTATTAAATGCTTCAAATTTAAATAACTCAATTTTATATAAACTTAGAGAGTTTAATTTTAACACGTAGTAAGGTCTTGCCTAAGGCAAGATATCCACAAAATTTTATTAAAATAACTTTGTAATTTTCGGAGAAAAAAAATTGTTTCGAAAGAAAATTTAAAATTTGAATAACTCAATTTTCTCTAAACTTAGAAAGTTGAATTTTGGTACGTAGTAAGATCTCTCCTGAGGGAACATATATAGTAAATTTCATTAAAACAGCTTTGTTACTTTCGAGGAAAAAAATTTTTTCGAAAGAAAACTCAAAATTTTTCCGGGAAACCCCGTCCGATTTTTCTGGATAACGAACTCATCCAATCCATTAATAAAAGAAAGGCACTTGCCAAGTTTCATCGAAATCGGTTAATTATTTTTTGAGTTATCAGACGGATACATACACACACACACACACACACACACACACACACACACACACACACACACATATATATATATATATATATATATATATATATATATATATATATATATATATATATATATATATATATATATATATATAAACATATAAAAATTAAACCTATTTACAAATGAACTTTAATAAGATATTATGCTGTGACAATACCTCTCTCAAGCAGTGGCGATTTCTCCTAGTGAGCTAGGTGTGCGCCACCCTAAAATATAATCAAAATGTGCACAGTTATATATGTTTCATATCTTTTTCCCTTAGTCTTAATACACTACATATTTTATGACAATCCATTTAATTTACTTATTTGATTTCATAAATAGTCCGTTAATAGTGAGTTGGAATGAAGTAGATACCACGTTTCTAACATATTCAGAGAATATGAGTAGATCAATAGCAACTGAGAATGAATTCGGTCAGCCCCCGACCCACGTGTTTAAAATACCTAGTGAGGAAAATACCATTGATTTTAACACTGCAGTGAGCCATAAAAATTTGATTAACTCACTTTTCTATACTCTTAGAAAGTTTAATTTTGGTAGGTAGTAAGGTATTTCCTAGGACAAGATATCCACCAAATTTCATTAAAATAACTTTGTAATTTTTGGAGAAAAAAAATTGTTTCAAAAGAAAATTTAAAATTTGAATAACTCAATAAATATATATAAAAATTGAAACTGACCCCGGATATGGGTTCTAGGGGTCCTAAATCGCGCTCATTTGAAAAAAAATTTGCAAAGTCTCACCATCGATACCTCTCTATTAGTGAATTTTTTAAAATAAAAATTCACTAAAAACTAAATTACAAACTAAAATACGAGGGAAACAAAAAGAAAAGAAAATTAATGTAGTACCTAATGACTTATACACAAAATGAAAAAAGTTATGTATATATTATCTGCCTTACTACTCCAGTGATCATGTACGTACAGGAACCAGTTTCGCCAGATCGCCATCCCCAGCAATCGACAACCTTGAGCCATTGTGGCAGCAGAATATACGCTCATTTGAAGTCCATCCACGCCTTTACTACTCCGAAGGGCGGAACGTCCAGACATTCAACTTGCTCAAACATAATGCCACAATTTCAGTTGTTGGTTGATGTTAAATTTACACTATTTACTGAAAAAGTGAACGGAGAACCCTGGGAACCGAACCCATTATCCTTAGGTTCAGAGGCACACGTTCTTACCACTGGACCACTGAGGCTCTCTGGACGCAGTATATGAAGGTTTTATAGGTTCTTTTAATAAAGAAAAATGTATAATTTAACTGAGTCAAGTTTAACACTGCAGTGGGAGCTACTTTATTATGCGATGGGAAAAATAACTTGATAATTACTCTTCATTATAAAAGTGAATTTAACTAGGTTAATCATATAAAATTGTTTCACCAGTAAATGTAAGCCTGCAGTAGTTAATTGAGAAAAAATTATTGAAAATTATTACTTAAAATTTCTCTTAAAAGGAAAGACTATGTTGTAAGATTTTATGAATGTTAACTAAATCAATACAGAGAGTGTATCTATATACACCCATATGTGATGGAAAATATGACTTGGTAATTAATGTTCTTCATTAGAAGTAATTACAAGTAGGTTAATAAAAAATATGCGATTCATAAATGTTGCTTTCGGCTCGTTAAAGAGACAATAATTTAACTAAAAAGTGAGTACGTTATTTTAAATACTGCATTTATAAATATTTAACCTTTCTAAGAAGAATTTTCACAACATACGAGTTAAGATCGGTGTCAGACATCGAAAATTTCAATTTATGAAAACCCGTCAGAAATAAATGGAAAACTGTTGAAGCCGCTGCTTTAGCTATTAAATGAAACAACCGACATGCAGTTTTGCTTTACGTATTTTGTTTCGCTGTTCGCCGGTGCTTTAAGCGAATTTTCATTTAAAAAAAAGTTTGACTCCAACATGCTAAACATAGAAAATATTATTAAATCCGAAGCCGTTAAACTGATTTATAAAATCAAAAAGAACTTATTACTGACTAATATAAACTAGCTAACAGAGAAGTGCATTCACATCACCCAAGAATATGTAATGCTATATCTACATGTAGATCAGTCAAGTACAGCATCTGAGCTTATGAAAAGTTCTCGTTACGCAATAATCTAGGTATGTAATAATATTCCGGATAATATAAAAATACACCGTCAAAAACAGTATTTTCAAAGTCAGTCTTACTCAGGCAATACCATAGGATATGTATTGTTTTTAGCAGCTTTAAATTAAATACCTACATCTACAAAATCCACAACATATGTTTAAATAACAGTGCAATTATATATGTCTTTAGTGAATTTTCATTAAGAGAAAATTTCGCGCTTGTGGCTTCGCGATATACACATATATATATATATATATATATATATATATATATATATATATATATATATATATATATATATATATATATATATATATATATATATATATATATATATATATATATATATATATATATATATATATACAGTAAAACCTCCCAATAGCGGCCACCATCGGGGAACATAAAACTTACTTATCTACTTATGTAGATACTACGGTTAATATATGTGTATAATATAGGTTGTTTACTATAGGCAACTTATTATGAAGTTTTTAACATTTTTAGAAAAAAAAACAACACTTAAATTGTAAATCACAAACTTGTATTCACATACTACAATTAATATGTAGGTAGGTACAGTTATTAATAACATTTTACAGAACAACGACAAAAAATGAAGTTTAAATTGTAACATGCACAATTTATTTTAAACTTTTTTGACATATTTCATGATAAATAGCTGTTTGATATTCCTGATTTTATTTTTATAATTCCCCGATTCACATTTAATTAACATTTTTGAAATATTTGTAGCTGACTCACCGTTATTTGAAAGCACAAAAAAACTTTCTAAGTCTCGTAATTTTAGGCAAGCTTCGGATAAACTTGAAATTGTAGATACAGATGCAACACAATCAGATTCTTCACATTCACTATCAGAATTGGTAGACTGCACGTCCGTATTTTCTCGTATTTCTTCAATACAATCGGTGATTGTTAGTTCGGGACTTTTGTTTAGAATATTATCATCAACTGCTGCAAAGTATCTTAAGCTTGAAAATGGGTTAGTCAATGTGGGAAATAATTGCGCCAAGGGAATGTCATCTTCTTCATGAGCAATATTTTCTAATTCCGGCTAATTTTGTAAAAATCCAGCTTTGCAGAAACATTTCCTAATAGTGTCTTTTGAGACTTTTTTCCAGGCAGCAACTATCCATATCAAAGCATTGGTAATGGTGATGTGTTTATCGAATTATTGAACTAAATCACTGTCAATTAACGTTAACAGTCTTTTAACCAGTAAACCTCTATAAATCATTTTGAAATTTTGAATTATACCTTGATCTAATAAAGGTTGTCAGTGGGATGTTGTATTCGGCGGATGAAAAATTATCTTTACGTTTTCCAGTGGGATCTTGGTGTGCGAAGTTGCATTGTCTAAAAATAGCACTACTTTCCTGTTTTGTCTTTTCATTTTATTGTTAAATTTATGAAGCCATGCTGTCATTATACCTGTTGTCATCCAAGCCTTTTTGTTTGATACCCACTCCAGTGGCAATGCGCTAATATGTTCACCCTTAAAACAACGTGGATTCTTGCTTTTGCCAATAATTAGAGGTTCTTCTTTTTCACCCAGCATATTAGCACAAAATAGAATTGTCAGTCGTTGTTTAGCCATTTTTCTTCCAGTACACTTGTCGTTCTTTAAAGCAAAGGTTTTTGATGGTGTCACACGGTAATAAAGACCTGTTTCATCTGCATTAAAAATATCTCTCGGGCAATAAGTTTTTAAGATTGATGGCAATGTTAATTTCCAATTTTCTACATCCGTGATGTTGACGTCAGCTGACTCACCACAAATTGCTTTGAAGCAAATACTATGACTTTGGCAAAAATTTTCTAGGCAGCCGTTTGATGCTTTGAAATTGGTCAGATTTAAATTCTGCGCCGCTTCTAATGCTCTTTGTTGAATTAAAGGTCCTGATACAGGCACATTTTTATTTCGAGCTTTGCAAAACCAGTTACACACCACTTGATCAACAGCATTACCCTCAGTTTTTGGAAATTTTCTCCTCTGTTCCACGTTAGCACCTTGTTCACAAAGTCTTTTTATATCACTTTTATTTTTTTAAGTGACATTTATATGAGGTTTTCCACCACCAAACTTTTCTGCCAATTTTCTTGAACTTAAACAACTTTTTTCACTATCAGTAATGATTTAAATTTTTTCTTTAAGGCTGAAACGTTTTCTTTTCACCGACATATTGAGTTGTTGATAAGCAGAAGGATCTAACTTAACTGATTATTCAGTTAGGTGTACGTTTCCTTTTATTTCACAGACCATTTTACCGTTAGTAAAGGCCTCTAATATCTAAACTAGACATTAAAATTTATTCAATTCTTAAAGTGCACTGGGTGCCGTTTCTTGTAAGTTGCTGTTCTTGTACCTATTATTTATTTATCATAAATCATCCCGACGTGTTTTTTTATCACTCTATCTTCCGACGGACCATTCTCAGATTCGGCGTTGAGGGTGATTTGTTGATGACCGTTATATAGATGTAAATTTACTAAAAAAGTATTAAAAATTTTTATAGAAATTGTCCTTGGCCGTTGTATAGAGGTGGCCCCAGAAAGAGGTTAGTTAATACACAAATGCCATAAGAACCATTTTCTGCGTCTACATTTGGCCGGTATATAGACGTGGCTGATAACGGAGGTTTTACTATATATATATATATATATATATATATATATATATATATATATATATATATATATATATATATATATATATATATATATATATATATATATACGTATCCCAACTTAAAAAATACTCAACTGATTTGAACGAAATTTGGCACATGCCTTCATTTCGTTACAATCGCGCATAAGCTCGTCAATCAGCTATAACGGCCATATTTTTTCCCAAAAAATATACAAAAATATTTATGAACACGCTATATTTTTCAATTATATTTGTTATATTCTCTTATGTTTTAATTTGAACGGCTAATTCAACAATAATTTTTAGTTGGAAAAAAACAATTGGCCTACCAAGCTAAAAATTATGTTTCTATCGAAAATATGCATCTTTATTAGCCGTCTGTGCGTACTAAATATCAGTGAAATATCTCAAGAGGTTTCGAAAATAATAATTAATTTCCATTTTTTTTTCCTAAAACTTTAACACCCCGTATTTTCCTAATGGGACTTTTGGGCCATAGTTTATAAAGCGAACTCTTGTTAATTTTTCATGTAAATATCCCACCAAAGCCAACTATTATTAATTTTTCATGTAAATATCCCACCCTTAAATATTCGCATATCATTATAAAGAACACCCTGGATCTAAATAAATTGAAGTCTACCCTAAATATGTGTTCTAGGGATCCCAGTTCGCGCTCATTTGAAGAACTTTTTTTTAAGTTGCAAACTCCTCATTAGCTAATTTTTTTCTACAAAAAATAGCTAAAAGACAAGGAACATAGGTATCAGCTTCACAAAATAATTGTATATATTAGTAAGAACACCACCTACGTTTAAAACGAAACAGTGAAAGTTTAGTTGTTGAAATTGTAGTATGGGTATGTGTATGTACCTATATGTATATTTCTTAAAGTTTATTTATAAATTATATTTTAATTACTTGAATTTCTCACGGCACGATCTCAAGCCTTCTGTTTCAAGTTACATGTGTGTATAAGAATTACAAAGGAACGATAAATAAAACCATTTTACAATGCTTGGATATTGTTACGTTAATTCTAAATGTTCAAAACTATGACATAGTTATTTTGTAAAGACCATTTTAAAACTTACAAAAACAGGCAATAAAAACGAGATAAATCTATTTACAGTAACTCATTTTTGATGATTCTGCTCTTATTCAGGGTTAGTAAAAAATATGGTCATATTTCCTGAGATATTCGTTACTTATTAAAAAAATATTTTTACAAAAGTTTTTCGACATATTTTTTGTTACAAACTGGTGGTAGTCAATGTTTCCTAGCGGAAACAACATCGGTACTATGGCAACTAAATATATATTTTTAATAGGAAGATATTATTTGTTTGTCTTTTCGTAAAGAACATCTCTTCTTGAAACGACAAAATTTAATCGGATTCCGTTAGCAAAATATATTGAGCAAAAATTAAGTTTCTAAAAAATCACCTCCACCTTGGACTTCATTAATGAATTTCTTATCAAGTTACCCATTGAAAAAATATGATAGTATGTATTTGTAGCTGTCAATTTCAAATATTGTTTAATGTCAGTTATCTGCAGTTTGTAATACTTTAGAGCTTCACCTCAGAAAATTAAGAACTATGCAAATTAATAAAAAGTCTGGACACAGCAAGTGCGTTATGGAAGTGGATTTTCTTAAAATATTGCTTGCCTTATAAGCAGAAGGTTACGCGATCGAATCCATGTTTTATTTTGAGAAACAATAGTGCACAGATTTCATACGTTTTGAACAAGATCTCATTTTTGTTTAAATAAGTTTCTCCCTTTGAGTCTGAAATTATAATTTTGTTAGTGTTGATATTGAAAAAACCGGTTTGATTAGGTTGACTAAAACGAAATCATATTGCCGATTAATAAGGAAAAATAATTTCTACGTTTATAATTTGGCAGATACTTTACTTTTCTCAATTTGAATTAAGTTTCCTTCTACAAATCTTCTGTATAACTTTAATCAAATTTGTAATACAAGTTTCTTTTAAAGGGACTGTGGCGGTGGTTCCGACCGCAGTGTTTCCGTCAACACTACTCTATGTTTCTCTTGACAGCTAAACGTCGCGTTACGTTATTCGACAGCAAGCTGTCAAGAACTACGATATAAGAGACACCAGGGATCTCTCTCTCTCTCCTCGCTTCCAACCGACACAGTGATCACACGTCTCTCCACGCTCGGTCAGTTATCTGTTATGTACTCATGTACTCTCTGTGATTGTTTTATGGTTAAATGTATCATATAGTTTATTCAGTTAGTGAAATAATAAAGTATATTAAATGTTTACGTATGGATTTAATATCAACAAGTGCAATTAACATCCATATTGGTGACCCCGTGCCGCAAGCCGAAGATGCCCAGCCTGATTTTCCAGCCGACGTCGCCTAACTTCCACGCACGTGCTCATGCCTACAGAAAACGAATATCTAAACAGGTCAGTCCTTTCTAATCTAAAAATTATCTGATTTTTTTTTTCACAATGGCCGAAGATTCTTCAAGCAGAAATATCATGGCAAGGGTTGCAATAAAATTACCTCCTATATGGAGACGTAACGTGAAAATCTGGCAAATGCAGGTTGACGCCCAGTTTGATATATCGCAGATCAGTTCTGAAAAGACAAAATTCAGTCATGTACTCGCTATACTCGATCCTGATGTCGCAGAGTCAATTTCAGATTTTTTAACCAAACCATTATCATCAACCCCCATTCAGATCTAATGAAACGTCTTTTATTAGAATTTGAAGAGTCCGATAGTCGCAAAATAAATAAAGTTTTAAAAGAATTAGAATTAGGCGACAGAAAACTATCGCAACTTTTACGCGAAATGAAGTTTTTAGCCGGTAGTCAGATTGGAGAAAATTTCCTTAACCAGTCAACGTTCGTTCAATTTTGGCTTTGAGCAACGATTCTCTAGAAAAATTGTCGGTTACAGCAGACAAAATCGTGGAATTTTCCGGAGATAAATACAACGTGGCTGAAATTCAGTCACGCGAGCCCGACAAGCTAGTCAAGTTAGAAGCGCAATTAGAGAAGCTAACAGCATCAGTCAACGAATTTCGAACGCGTTCCCGATCTACCTCCCGAGAAAGACCCAAGCTTTCTCGAAATTCCATAAACACAAATTCCTCAACCTCCACGTGTTGGTATCATGAACGATTTGGCAACAAGGCCAAACGTTGCATCGAACCTTGCAATTTTAAAGCAAAACATGTGTCGGAAAACTAATAAGGCACTCCCTCCACGCGGCAGGAGACGAGAGCCACCTAACACGCTGCCTTTTTATTTTTGATAGACGCTCCAATATGAAATTTCTAATCGACTCTGGAGCGGATATTTCAGTTTTTCCACCCACTCACGACCAACGGAAATTTCAATCGAAACGTACCTTGTATGCTGCAAATGGGACCCCTATTCATACCTATGGCGAACAATTATTAGATTTGGATCTAGGTTTACGCCGTAGGTTCTGCTGGCCCTTCACACTTGCCGATATCAAGCAACCAATTATAGGCGCTGATTTTCTAGCAGAGTTTGCTTTACTTGTGGATATGAAACATAGACGTTTAATCGATACAAAGACAAACCTCTCTAAGGCCGGTGCTAACCCACCACCAGGATTTAATTCTAAAATTCATCTCGTAGACCCGACACACCAGTACTTCAAATTGCTACAACAATTTCCTGACCTTTTTAAGGAAACTTCTTCTAGCAGTTTTGGGCGTTTTTCTCAAAAGGAGTTAGAACGCAAGATTTTTTTGATAACAGAGAGATATCGATGGTAGCACTTTCGAAAGAATTATTCAAATGTGCGCGTACTAGGACCTCTAAAATCGATCTTTAAGGTATGTGTAACTTTAAAGTATTAACTTTACTAATATGCCGTATAATAATAGTGTACAATTCTTATGAAAATTCGCTACTATAACGCACTTGCTGCGTCCCGATATGTCCATAGACTGACGATGAATTTCTATAGGCGTAGTATTCTTAGCACACAAAAAAAGAATCACAGAAAGTGACTCACACCTGACAAGAACGGCTGCCAAACCAAGAATACGCTTCGCAGACATCTTGGGCCGGTGGAGATTGTTAGGGGGGGAACCAAGCTACACGCTAGTGTTGCCGGATCTTGCGTAAAAGTGTTCCTCGCGACTCCAGCGCCTTGGAGATCTTATTACCACTTACATGTGCTGAGTGCATATAATATGTAGGTTCTGATATCACCACTTAACGGCGGATTTAAGGGGGACACGTGGGCACGTGCCTTCGCCCAGACGATTAAAAGTAGACAAAGGGCAAGAAGTTTAACGCGGTTTTTGTGTGTTGTGGAGTTTACATCACACCTTGTGCTTCCCCAGAAAAACCTTGTGCACCACACACCACCCCCAAAAAATTAGTGTCCGCCCGAATCCCCCCACATTGATCCGCCCTTGTCACCACTAGCGATTTTTTCTGACGGGGATATCTAAAACTCAGAGCTACAAGAACAAGTCAAACAGTTTAGACTAGGTATCTGAAGAAAAAAATCGGCAATAGCTGCTATACACAACCAGAAGTCATTAATAGCCTGGACGCAGCAAGTGCGTTATGGTAGTGAATTTTCATAGAAATGATCTGGCACAAAATATTTTATAACTTTTTTTTCTTGTAATATAGAAATCTAAATTTTGGTGTATAGTTTGCTTTTTATATCGTAAACTTACCTACCAAATTTGGTTATCATAGATTTGTTATTTTTTTTAAATAATTTTTTTTTCAAATGAATACTCAAAATTTTCCCGGAAAACCTCGTCCGATTTTTTTTATTAACGAACTTGTCAAAGCCTTTTACAAAAGGAAGGGACGTGCCAAATTTTATCAAAATCGGCCTATTATTCTTTGAGATAAAAATTTTTTTCGAATGAAAACTCAAAATTTTCCCGGAAAACCTCGTCCGATTTTCCTGACTAACAAACTTGTCAAAGCTATTTACAAAAGAAAGGTACATGCCAAATTTTATTGAAATCGGCTAATTACTTTTTGATATAAGAATTTTTTTCGAATGAAAACTCAAAATTTTCCCGGAAAACCTCGTCCGATTTTCCTGACTAACGAACTTATCCAAGCTATTTACAAAAGAAAAGTACATGCCAAATTTTATCAAAATCGGCCAATTATTTTTTGAGTTATCGGTGTGATACACACACATATATATATATATATATATATATATATATATATATATATATATATATATATATATATATATATATATATATATATATATATATATATATATATAAACATATAAAAATTGAAACTGACCCCGGATATGGGTTCTAGGGGTCCTAGATCGCGCTCATTTGAAGAAATTTTTTCAAAATTCAAAAGTCGAGATCTCCTCATTAGTGAATTTTTTCTAAGAAAATTCACTAATAATGTGCTAGGAGAATTTGTCAATCGACTTTGATATTTTCAGAGAAAAATCGAGATCATTCCGAGCATATGAATTTGTATATATATATATATATATATATATATATATATATATATATATATATATATATTTTTTCTTTTAACGTCGGTCTATTTTGGCGACTATGTCCAGACACCAACGACAGGGTACAGTTTTACGTCACTATCCTAGAAATTTTGCTGAACCCCTGCCTTTCTGTATGAAGGGTAAGGATATTTAACGTGCCCAACATCGCATGTACACGGGACCGACAGCTTTACGCCCCCTCCGAAGGGTGGCACTCAACTTGCTCAAATGCAATACCATAACCTTGGTTGATGTTAATTTTAGAGTATGTACTGAAAAAGTGTAAGAGAAACCCCGGGAATCGAGCACAGTACCCTTCGGTTCAGAGGCACACGTTCTTACCACTGGAACACCGAGGCTCTTAAATGAATTAATTTATATTTTTCTTTTTAACAAATTTAATCGTCATTGAATTTATTTATTTCATTTTGAAAATCATTATTGGTACCAAGTTCATGGTAAGATCTTGGTTTTATGCTATAATAATATAAGGATAAGTCTTCTCAGATTGTTCGATGCATGCCAAATGATTGGTACTTCCCTAAATTTTTGAAGATAAGGAAACTTTATAACCATTCTTAAATCTTCCGATAAAGATCAATCGGATCCAAAGTCTCATACATATCAAGTTGCTGTGTGAATTAGGTAAATTACTGGAACGTCTTATAATCATCAAAATTAAAAAATTAATGCCTGAGAATATATATTTTCATGATAGGCAGTTTGCTTTCCGAAAAGTAAAATCGATAATTGATGTACTTTCCCAGCTAACTGAACATGTAGGTAAGTTAGACTCCAAAAGCATGGTACTTTTCGTTGATATTTCTGGTGCTTTTGATAAACTATGGCGGTCAAGTTTAATTTCTCTCTTACAAGTAAAGGGCATATTGTCAAATATGATGGTTCTTCTAAAGAATTATAATAGCTATGTGACAGGCAGATACATTATAGCTCCTTGCACACCACAGTCTCCAAGGCTCTAACAAAGGGCTACCGCCAGGGATCATTCTGGGCTCATTCCTGTGGAATATAAGTGTGGACTCGGTCCTGCGGAAGACGTGGTCGTCAAATGTAAAAGTTGATGCGTACGCGCAGACAATGTAGCCATCTCAACACATGCTGATAACATAAAAGCCATTGAAGGTAAAACCCAGCAGTAGATTTAAGTTCTGTTGGACTGGGCCCAGGAACACAAGTTGAATATCACTAAAGAGAATATTAAATAAATTGTCTTTTCTAAATTGTCATAATAGAAATCCAGTAGTCCGACTGGATACTGGTCCCATCTCAAGGATCGACTCCAGAAAATACCTAGAAGTATACATTGATCAAAAACTCAACTACAGCAAACACATAGAATATATCAACTGTACGTGTAGAAATATATTTCAAACCCTTAGAAGAATTATTTCCAGAAACTGGTCCAGTATCACTCGTTTTCAGCCAGCTTTGCTAACAATTTACAGATGTGCAATTTTGCCAATCTTGTCATACGCTATTGAAATATGAGGACATGAAATAAGCCGAGCACTAAACAAACGACTATTAAGGTCCACACAGGCAATCTCTTTAAGTGCAGTCACTGGGGCCTAGCGATCCATTCCGAATGAGAGATTGTCCATATCAGCACAAGTGCCACCACTGTATTTCACCCTGCTTTATTCAGATAAAGTTATTAAAAGCCAATGGGAGAGCACATTTCCTGAGTTATGAACTGATAGCTGCTGAATACCGCTTCTGGATGGTGTTAAAACTAAAAATGGCAAGAGTCCTGTATACTAAATGCCAAGAAGAATGGACTAACTCCGATAAAGGCAGGTACCTATTTTAACTAATACCTTATGTCAACAATTGGTTGGAGAGCTGCCAGATCAAGCTAGAAATGAACACCACTCTCCTCCTGAGTAGCCACAGCAACTTGGGTGTGCATCTGCAACGCATCGGTAGAGGCGATCCAATGTGTGAGTCTTGCAATGTAGTCGATAGTCCTGCTCACAAGATTTTGAATTGAATAAATTTTACCACTCAAAGAAGGCACATCTGTAACACGTTGGGCACTTCAGACTTGGGGAATAATGTTAACCAACTAGAACACTTGGTTGTAGAGGAAGCCCTAGTAATTAAATGAGCTGTGATTATATAAACTCAAAATTTTGAAGAAAAATCGTTATTTAAAAAATCCAGTAAAAATAGAATTAAAATTCTGTTTGTGTTTTGCTGCTGCGTAGTGCTTTAGTTCAGTTCAGTATTTATATTAAGCTTTTAAACATGAAGCCTTTACCTACATGCTGGGAATACGAGGTTAAAAATTAGGGTACCTTGTTAATGATTTCTGTTGTATCAGAAACTACTAGGACCTCTTTCCATGTCTTATTCGTATTGTTGGGAAACCTATAAATTGATGAAGTATCATTGCATTAGACCAGGTTAAAGTTTGCAAATGTTCAAATTCCATTTCCCCAAAATAAAGGAAATCACAATTAAGCATGTAATTTATAAAATACCTATACAATTAAAAAAAATCCACATGTGTATAAATGAAAAAAAATGTATATAAACAAAATTTATATAGAGAAGAGAACTTTATAAATCAGTCAATTGGGTATTAAAAAAATTGTAGAAGAAAATAAATTTGGCTAGCGATACAACCTTGATACATATGTATTTCATATAGTCCTCATATAAATACCACTAAGCACTAGAAATAATAAAAGTATGTGGTTAATGGATCTAACGGTCCGAAGCCAAACAAAAATAACAACATTTATAAAATAAAACCTACCTTACCTGTCCATCCTGAACGAGAGAGGACCAGTGTCGCTGACTCTGGGGGTGTTGAAAATTGAATTCTTATATGTCTGAGAATGCTGTCAAGCAGCGAAACTAGTCACAGAAACGTTGAAAAACATCCTAGAATTCATAAGCACCTCTTGCTCCAGTTAGCTTACACGCTGGCTATGCCCTTCACCTACAGAAACGAAACTCAACAGTGAAGCCGGAGAAGTAGTCTCCAAGTCTGTATGTAGTATGGACCAGTTTCACCAAATAAAGGCAACAACAATCAATGAATTTAAAATACAAACACTTGCTTCCAAGAAACAAGAAAGTCACTTCTCATAATCAGAATCAGTTTATGAAATATCATGTCAGGCAAGTTTTAATAAGTATAAAAGTAAGAAGTTATATAGACCGGCATAGCATTGTAATAACTGTAAGTATGTCGGTAGGGGTTAAGGAGTCGCGGGCCAAAGGACTCCAGGGGGCAAGCTGAGGAAGTGGAAATAACAACATAAACTCCCGATGAAGCTTTCCCCAAGACCGTCATGCGCGGTAAAAATCCGCATCCTGCACGAGGTGACCCTGCTAATAACTAAACATGACGGATCTAGACAAGGAGGTCGAACTAAACTCCCCCAATCTACGGTGTCACGTGACCCGTGCCTATGGATGGATGGCACCAGGGCGATGGTGTCGTGAACGGAACCTCTGGAGTACCAGGCAACCCTCCAGAGTAACCCGCCTTGCACCACACAGGGGGTTCTGATGGTGTGGACAGTATTTCCCCCATTCTCGTGGGAACAACATGAAGATTATAAATACATATAAAACCAAAACCAATGAGGCTCGAGGAGTGGCTCCGGCTACAGACTTGAGCCTTGAGTCTATCCCGGAAACGGAGACGAGCCAGGGTGCGGCAGCGGACTCTGGAGGTCCCACGACCGGCGTAGATACGGGGGATCAGGGGGTAGCTTCGGCCAGAGACCTGTCCCCGACACCCAAGCTGGAGGCTGGGTCCCACCGGAGGGCGGCGAGCTCCGCGGACTCCGGGGGCCCCTCCACCAGTGAGGACTCTACTGTTAGAGTAGAGGGACTGCCCCGGCAGTCCAAGCGTCTTTCCGGGGCGCAAAGAAAGAAGCTCCGGAGGGCGCAAAAAATGGCGGCCGGGACCTGGACGGTCGAGAAACCTGTAAAGGCGCAAGAGGGGAGTGCGGGTCAGAAGAGGACGCGCTCGAACTCTAGCACGCCCACTACAGACAGACGTTCCAAAAGGGCCAGGGTGCCTGTAAAGGCGCAAGAGGAGAGTGCGAGTCGGAAGACGCCGCGCTCTGGCTCTAGCACGCCTACTACAGACAGACCTCCCAAAGGAACTAAGGCCGGAACACCGGCGCAGACTGGCTCTTACAGGGAGGCTGCGGAGGGCCTCGGGATGGCGGTGATTGACAGACGCCATCCTGAGGTCACGCTAGACCAGGGGAAGGCGGACCTGATCCAGGCTGCGGTGGTAGCTGCAGTGGACTCTCTTCAGGAAGGGGAGAGCCCGCCTCAGTTCCACCGGACGCGCCTGACGGGGGGCATCCTCTGGATAACCTGTGCCGGCCCGCAGTCGCGGGACTGGCTGCGGAAAACGATCGGGGGCCTCGGTCAGATTTGGGAGGGGGCGGACTTGACAGCCGTCGAGCCCAAGGAACTCCCAAAGAGACGCAAGGTCCTCGTACGGATCCCTGACACCGTCCCGCAGGAGACGGTGATCAGCAGACTTAAGATCCAGAACCCTGAACTGGGGACGCAACACTGGTCGGTTCTAAGCAGGAAGGCAGAGGAGAAAGGACAGACGCTCGCCTTCTCGATCGACCCGACATCTTACAGAGCCCTTGAAGGAACCTCCTTCAAGGCATTCTGGGGCATGGGAAGGGTTAGCTTCCGCCCACTGGGGAAGCAATTAAGGGTTAATGGGACTTAGGTTCCTTCAGGTCAACCTCCAACACAGTATGGCAGCCACGGCCGGACTACTAATGGCTCTGAGGAACACGGATGTGGCCCTCATCCAGGAACCGTACTCCTACAAAGGAGAGATCAAGGGACTCGGCGGAGCTAATGGAAAGCTCATCTACAGCAGGTCCAGCGAGAATCCGAGGGCCTGCATTTTTGTCAGGGAAGGGATAGAGTTTCTCCCTCTAATGAATTTCTGTTCCAGGGACCTGGCAACGATCAAAATCCGATGTGGAGGAGCGGATGGGCTGAGGGACATTACTGTCGCGTCAGCCTATCTGCCAGGGGACAGCACGGACCCTCCTCCACCCAACGAATTGGAGCAGCTGATGGTGGGTAGCAGAGCAGGTGGATGGCAGACCATCATCGGCATGGATGCGAATGCGCACCATGAGTTGTGGGGTAGCTCTGACACAAACTCTAGGGGTGAGGCACTTTTACAATTCTTTATGAAATTTAATTTAGACATATTGAATAGAGGTAATAAACCGACATTCGTCACAACACGGCGTGAGGAAGTTTTAGACCTAACAGTTTCCACCCAGTTTCTGGGTGACTTTGTTAAAAGCTGGGCTGTGTCTGGGGAAGTGAGTAGCTCAGACCACAGATACATCCGGTTTGAAATCGCCAAAGTCGAAAGAGAAACGGTATGGTACCGGGACCCCCGCAAGGCGGACTGGGAAGCCTACAGGGCAGACCTAGCTGTGGAACTGCGGGGGGTTGAGAGGGCCATAAGGGATTCAATAGACCTCGAGATTGCAGCAGTCCAATTGCGAGACGCAATTACCTCGGCCTATAACGCCAACTGCCCTCTGAAAATGAGGGTGTCCACCAGGAACGTCCCATGGTGGAACGAGGACCTCAGGCAAAGGAGGACGCAGGTTCGTAAGCTGTTTAACGCGGCCAAAAGGTCGGGAGCATGGGATGAATATAGACAGGCCCTATCGACCTATAACAAAAGACTGAGGGACGCCAAGAAGGAGTCGTGGAGGAGGCACTGCGAAGAAGTGGAAAACACGTCCGAGAGTGCTCGACTACACAAGATCCTGTCTAAGGGCCCTCAGACTAACATAGGCTCCCTTAGAACACCCACGGGAGGCTTTACAAGCTCGGGGGAGGAAACTATGGAAATTTTACTCCAGACGCACTTCCCCGGCTGTAACATAATAAACCAATCACCTCCGGACTGGGAACACTCAGAAATAGAGGCGCCTTATAGGCGGGCATCTAGAGTAGACTGGACAGTCGCTAAAGAGGTGGTTACCTGGAGCAAAATCAGATGGGCCATTAACAGCTTTAAGCCATACAAATCGCCGGGATTTGATGGAATAATGCCCATCATGCTCCAACAGGGGATAGATATACTGGCGCCGGTGCTTACCCTCATTATGAGGGCCAGCCTGGCTCTGGGGTACATTCCGAGGGCATGGAGACTGGCCAGGGTTGTATTTATTCCTAAACCTGGGCGTCCAACAGACCAGGCAAAGTCCCTGAGGCCAATAAGTCTCATGTCCTTCTTGCTGAAAACAGTGGAAAAACTGCTCGACCGGCACATTAGGGGCGGTGTACTGGAAGCATATCCTCTACACTGCGGACAATATGCATACAGAGCAGGATTCTCAACAGAAACAGCACTGCACCAACTGGTGCTGAAACTGGAGAATACGCTGGAGAACAAGGAGGTGGCGCTGGGGGCCTTCCTAGACATAGAGGGGGCCTTTAGCAACACCTCGTTCGGATCGGTTCTGGCAGCTGCCCGGGAGCGTGGAATAGAGGAGACCTGCTGCAGGTGGATCGGTTCCATGCTCAGGGACAGGGCGGTGTTCACCTCACTCGCGGGAGGGACTCTGCTGGCGGGGGTCGCGGCGGGGTGTCCGCAGGGGAGCGTTCTGTCTCCCTTGCTCTGGTGTCTAGTCGTGGACGGCCTGCTGGGGAGGCTCTCGGGAGGGGGGTATGAGGTACAGGGCTATGCGGACGACATTGTCATCATAGTCCGAGGAAAGGTCACACAGGCAGTATGGGAGCGTATGCAGACTGCACTGAAAGTGGTGGAAGGGTGGACGGTTGATCAAGGGCTCGGGGTGAGCCCCGAGAAAGCAACCGTCGTGCCGTTTACGAGGAGGAGGAAGTGTGAAAGCCACAGAACTCTCACTCTATACGGTAGGAGCGTTCCAATGGCCAGGGGGGTAAAATATCTTGGGGTCGTATTGGACTCTAAGCTTACCTGGAATGGTCACATTGGAAAAATACTGCGTAAGGCAGTCATGACCTTAGCCGTCACTAGGCGGCTATATGGAAAAACGTGGGGACTAAGACCTAGTATGGCCCACTGGCTGTACACAAGGGTGGTCAGACCATCGTTAACATATGCGGCACTGGTCTGGTGGCCTAAGGTGACACAATCCAGTGCCAAACAAAAACTAGGCAAGATCCAAAGGATGGCTTGCCTAGGCATCACAGGGGCCATGTCTTCAACCCCAACAGCCGCCATGGAGGTGTTGCTGGATCTACCCCCCCTACACTTCGTTATTATGGGAGAGGCCAGGCTAGGACTATACAGACTAGCCTGCAATGGTAGACTGAAGATCAACCCAGGCTTCAGGGGCCACTGCAAAATTCAGGAGATCGTGAAGGAACCCATGCTTGAAATGAGGTCAGACTTCGCGAGCCCGCGAATGTGCAGGGAAAACAACTTCACAGTGGAAATCCCTGATCGCGGGGCATGGCGGGAGGAGACACCGGGCATACCACGGGACGCGCTCGTCTGGTTCACGGACGGATCTGGCGGGGAGCGTGGGACGGGGGCAGGTGTTTACTCGGAAGGACCGAGGGTAAGTCACAGTATTTCCCTCGGAGCCCATGCAACGGTGTTTCAGGCCGAGATGTACGCCATCCTGCACTGTGTGCGGGAGAACAAGAGGAGGGGCTACACCAACAAGCGGATCCTCATAGCCACAGACAGCCAGGCAGCCCTTAAGGCACTAAGTAGCCCACGGGTAAATTCCTGGCTGGTGAGTGAGTGCCGAGACGAGACGAGCGACCTGGCTGGGCAGAATGAGGTGACCCTCATCTGGGTGCCGGGTCACTCGGGGGTCAAAGGCAATGAAGAAGCTGACAGTCTCGCAAAGAGGGGGTCAGCAGAACCATTTATGGGACCAGAACCGGCTCTGGGCGTGTCAAAGAGCACTGCCAGGGGAGCCATTAAGTCCTGGGTCAGAAACCAACACAAGGTGTACTGGGCGGACTGTCCAGGGCTCAGACATGGGAAGTCAATAATTGACGGACCCAGTTCAAAGAGAGCTGTGGAGCTGCTAAACCTTAGCAGAGGACAGCTCAGAAACACAACAGGTCTCTTGACGGGACACATGGCCGTCAAGAAACACCTACATAAAATGGGGCGGTTCGAAGGGGACCTCGCATGCAGACTCTGCGGCGAGGGGGAGGAATCAGCCCAGCACATCTTGTGCGAGTGTATAGCTCTGGACCGGAAAAGACAACTGATCTACGGTCACTCTAGACCGGAGACAGAGCAATATAAAACTTCACCCTACCAATCGCTGTGCAGACTAGTTCAAGGCACAGTGATTTTGGAATGGGTGGAGTAAGACTAGGGGTATGCACAATCAACCAAGGGTTGCGGTGCTATCGGGGCGGCAAGGCCGCGGACGAGCCCTGAGGGAACAAAAAAAAAAAAAAAAAAGTATGTCGGTAGGAATATAATATTTGCGAATTCGATGTTAGATACTTCACAATCAAATGTTTGAAATATTCTGTTTTAAAAAATGAATAATGGAAATAAACCTAAATTGAGATATTATTATTGATGAATGCTTACTGTTTAATTTGAGAAAAGGCAGTAGGATAGGCATTTCAGCTAAAACTGGAAGTTTTTGACTAATAGAGATTTCACTTGTGTATAATTGCGAAAAATAATATAAAAACAAACCTGTAATTAACCGAATAAAAGTTCCTAATTAACAAAAACGTATAAATTATTGGGAGAGAACTAGTTTAGAGATGCGCTTAGGTAGGGAGCATGCAAAAGCTGAAAATTCAATAATAATTCCCTTAATTTGCAAAGTTTTAGTGACTAGCTACTAAATTGACATTTCACAACTAACAATGGCAAACTGATAACTGAACTACTCGACGCCAGCTCCATAGAAACAGCATTGAAACGGGAAAGCGGAATCGGCATCTGGATGTATAACGTATGTCAGAGAGTAGTAGCGAGTACAATGTACGTTGATAAGCAACGTCTGCACATCTGATGATTTACACATACGGTTCACTATTCCTTACTGGTCAAGCTCTTGCTACTAAGGATATTGAATAACTACAGAAGATAACGTTGTTTGATGGTTCTGGGCTATGCTAATAATTTTAAAATATTCAAGTAATGATACAGTAGCCTCACACACGGAGATTTCTACAACTACCACTTTGAATCCTGCTCTTAATCAAAAGCCAGTTGTGAAATATCAAACGTTGTAAACGTCTCCATCTATAACATTTTCTGTTAACTAGAGCAATCGTGACAACATACGACCCAGTTCCGCACCGAGATGGCGTCCCTGTCGTAAATCTCCTCAATTTTCTACACGCAGACATGTTCCAATAATGTAACTTCCATTGTTTTCTATCTACGATTTATTAAAATAGAATAGCAGTACAGGTAACGTTATCTGTCTTTGTCTAACATTGTAGATATTGCATTACAGAATCTGAAGTTATGTTGAGGATTATTTTAATATTAATTTAGAATAACTTTATTTTTCTTTGATCAAAAGACTTGAACATTGGTACACAGCCACGTCTGTCTATGTTCTTTTAAGTTGTAAATTTTCGTTTCAATCACTTAAACAATTTGAGAGATATTGCGTTTTAAAAAATATTTTTTAATTTTTTGTTAAGAAAAATTTGGCGTCAAGGTCTGATGAACGAAGTCATCCAAGCCATTAACAAAATATAGGTAATTCCCAAATTTGGTCCAAATCAGTTAAATATTTTTTGAGTTATCAGTTGGATACATTATTAATGAAAATTCACTAAAAGCAAAATAAATACTTATCAAAATACTTTTATTATAACAAAGACGGAAAATACAAAATAACTGAAATCGATGTCAGGTTGTAGTTGTATTTAACAAAATAAACGATTCACTTATATCACATAACATATAAACAGATTTATTTATTCACAGGCAAAATGTTCTCTTTGATAAAAATTTATACAAGTACAACAGTAACATGCCTATAGAAAAAGTTTACAAGCAAAATATGTAATATGTTTTACTAGAGAGAACCGTTTACAAAATAAATACATTATTGTTAAACTTACAAATATAATATATAAAATATATATTCAAAGTTTATAATCCATCTAAAAAATATATCTTAAAGGGACCAAAAAAAGATTTAAACATGAAACCTGTATGAAAAATTAGTTCAAAATTTAAACTTGTTGACTGTTTTCAATTCAAAACAAAACTAATTTTAGAACTAACAAGAAGTTCTCTATAAATTACTCTAGTATAATCTCTAATACTTGTACTACCGAATCACAAAAATAAAACTATATAATCAATAAAAATATAAAATAATATAAAAGATAACACATAAAACCTTTCACAATGTTCAAATTAGGTATCTTTAACATTCTAAAAATTATAATAAGTTTGGTTGAATTTTATTGCAAGTGTCACACGGTAAAACAACTTCCACAAGGTTTACTTAAAACTATTGGAAATCTCTTATTCCTGAATCCAAGATCGATTAGATCACTTCATCGTCTCTTCCAAACATCTCTTAATTGAATAAGCTACCCTAAATTATAGGACAATCTTCAAAAACCAAAATCTTTCCTATTATGTTCTTATGATTAATATGCAATTTAAATAAGTGATGTCAACATACAAAATTTCTAATGGTAATGTAAAGTATTAAAATAAAACTTAAAATACAAATAATTTATAACACTACAATATCTGTACATAAGTGTTGGAATAACTAATGTCAAAACTACGTATTGTTATCACCAGGAGGGTCTTCGGCAAGCAAGGCCTGCAGGTCCACGTGGGCATACTTGCCTGAGTCTGCATTGTTTGATGCATGTGCTAAAAACAATTCTTTCAGAAATCCCAATTCTTTCGTCAGTGATTTAACTTTTTCTTCTAGAACACTGTTTTCACTTTTTAATTGGTTCACTCGTATCATGGTTTCTTCAGTTTTCTGCTTGGATTTCACTCGACTTCTTTTGACAGCCTAGAAACAGTAAATATCTTGTTAGTAAAAACTTTTCTTGTTTTACACTAATATGTTTTGTTATCTTTTGTATAATTTTAATAAGTGACATTACTCTTTAAACATTAATCATTACAGCTTACTCTTTTGCAGCTATAATAAAATTGGAAATCAAAAAACAGCTTACAATATAAGTAGTGTTGCGAACCCATGTTTTGTTCGAACGGAACTATGAGAGAACCCAAGCAAATATGTTGCCTCGAACCTCAGGAATAATATGTCAGACGTTCAGTCAAACTTCTTAGAAATTCAGAATCGAACATTGAACTACCAAAAATTCTTCAGTGTTCATATATCATTTCCTTAAATACAAAATTTAGGAATATTGTAACATACAAAATTTAGGAATATTGTAACATACTGTTACAAAGCACTTCAATAGATGTAGGTGCGGTGTTGCCACATCTCCAAAACTTCCCCAGCATCTGGGAATTCTTGCACAATCTGGCATCACCACCTCCCCACCCCCTGGGGCTGCCTGAGGTGACCCCCCACAGGCGAAGTCTAAACCCACTAGGACCAAAAATAACGAAGTTACCAACTTATACCCCGTCGGAACGGATAACTGAGGTCTGCGCATTCCAAACACGCTGTATATACATCCTGTATACGCAGAGAACCCTTACACCCTGTATATGCAGAGAGATCTTATAGTACGAGAAACACCTCTTGTGTAACGTAGGAGTGATGACCACGTTTGGATCATCCTGTATATACATCTCCCTGTATACACACGGGGCCGATATGTATTCACAGAACCTTCTAGCAAAAGAAGGTCCTGGAACATTCTAGAATGGAACACTCCCGAAACGAGGTGGAAGGTATGACGGGTATATAAAGGCGAAAGGAAGCCAGCTCAGGCAGTTCAGTTTAATTAGATAATGTTGAAGTGACTCGAAGAAGCAGTAACCAGTGTGAAGTGTTAAAGAGTAGCGACTGTAGTTCCAGTACAGTGACTTGTGTGCAGATTAGTTATTGTAAGGCCAGATAAACTAAGTGTTTTGTGAGAGAGACATTCTAGAACTTTTATTGTATCCATATTTAAAAAGTAAATAAAGTTGTTTTGTTAAAATTTAAAGTCTCACTTATCCAGAACCCGGTAAAAACACAACAATACAATATTTAGTATCTAAAAGATTCCCATTCTTTTTACAAAAAACAGGGTTCGACAAAATTTGCAGGTTGATTGGGTGAAAATGCCTTCCAGTGCTGTTAGTTCTGGTGATGAGTCAACGTTAAATCAAACATACAAAAACAAAAAATATTTTAAACCTTTTTAAATTTTTAGATAAGCTCAATTATAAATATGTTGTTGTTTGGCATTGGCTAGGCAATTTTAGCAAATAGATTGAGAGGATTCAAAGTGAGCATGATAGGTATAAATTAACCACTTAAAATTTGAGCTGTCTCCTAATTGTCAATAATTAACTGTTTTCGCTCATTGTGAAATAAAGCATGTTAAAACCAGTGTTTTCCAAAGGCAACCTGCAATTATCCTCATAAATTCTACAAATTTACGTTACCGATCGCCTTCAAACACCGCCCTCATAATGTTGTCACTTAAAAAGGTGTTGGGAACCTAGGACATATAAAATAATAATTATGTCATTACTAAATGGCTCCATTGTGTCCCACCAACTGGCAAAAATATGCATGAGTGAAATCTCATGAAATTACGCTATCGACTTAATGAAACCGATAACAAGTTTAAAGCGCCAACGAGTTAACGAAGCGGCAACTTCACTACCTCTGGCAGCATTCAGTGCCTGTAAAGTTAAACTTTGAAGTATTTTTGAGCAACAAAGTTCGAACTATTTTGGAGAATTTCATATTTCGAACTTCGAGCTACAGTTCCGGTTTGATTAGAAATTTAGAAGCTTCACAGACCTCTAAATATAAGCATTTATAGGCATAACAAAGCTTATTTTTAGAATATGTAATATTATAATATATTTGTTGAAAAAAAGTAAAAAAAAAATTGTATATTAGTATTTTTTTATATTTATTCAGTTGCCTTTAAAAAATTTATTATACTTCATTAATTATTGTTGTCCTTACTTAATAAAACCATTCCACACTAAATACAGAACTAGAGACTTCTTCTCTGGCTTCACAAGTGTTTGTTTTCTTCTCTGTAACCAGTTTTTCCCCCATAGAAGGGTGAAACCGGTTACAGAGGAGAAAACAAATACTTGTGAAACCAGAGAAGAAGTCTCTACATCTGTACTTAATTTACTTTACATAATAACATAGTGAATGTTTCAATCAGCAAAAAAACACATCCTAGCCTGGGTTTTTAGGTGAAAATATTCTTAATTTTTTTTAATGTAGAAAACATACTAGAATCGGTGACGGTCGACTTTACCGCAACTACATTTTAACGTGATTATAATAGAATATGGCCTAAAACAGTTGTACATACCTTAATAAAGTAAAACAGTGTGGTATATTTCGTTTTCAATAACCTTTCAATGATAAACGCAATTAAAACGTTTCGATTTGCAACAAAAACGTATATTTTTGTATGTGTGGTTATGACTGTTGTTTCGTTGACATGATAGTCGTTGTTGTCAGTTTCGAAGCTATTTACTTGATACTGGGGGAATGTCAGGTCAGGTCAAGGTCAGGTCAGGCAGGCCGGTTGGTAAGTAAACACTGTCCGGCAGTGCATTAATTCAATGTGGCAACGCTGTTGAAAATTGACAGTTCGAAACGTGAAATTGGTGCATTTTTTGGAATTTCATTTCTCAATTATTCTGTTATTTCTGGTTTTTCCGTAAATTTTTTTCCGGATTATAAATCTACGTTACGTACTCTTTCTTGTGGTGTGCGCCGTTTTGCTAGATTCCAGTTGCGCAAAGGTGTTGCAGCCTTGAAAACCATATTGCTGAAAGATATTGACAGTTGACAGTTAATGTGTTTCCTTGTTAAGACTTATATTAGCACTGTTAATTAACGGTTTCAGTTTTTATTTTGACGAGGTGGTGTCTTGTCAGGTCCAGAAAGTCAGGTCGGCAGGAGTGTGTGTAAAAAGCATTTAAGATCTTTTGTTGCGTTCAAGCGGCAAAACACTCTTGGAATTTAATATTAAATGTGGCAACGCTGTTGAAAAGTGACAGTTCGAAACTTGAAAATAGTGCATTTTTCATAACTTTAATTATCATTTATTCTGCTATTTATGGTTTTTCCGTAATTTTTTTTTGCTGATTATTTATCTACGTTACGTACTCTTTCTTGTGGTGTGCGCCGTTTTGCTTGATTCCAGTTGCGGTAAAGTGGACCATAACCCGTTTTTGTTGCAAATTGAAATGTTTTAATTGCGTTTATCATTAAAAGGTTATTAAAAACGAAATATACCACATTGTTTAACTTTATTAAGGTATGTACAAGTGTTTTAGTCCATATTTTATTATAATCACGTTACTATGTAGTTGCGGTTAAGTGCAGTGTTCCCCTAGAGACTTCTTCTCTGGCTTCACAAGTGTTTGTTTTCTTCTCTGTAACCAGTTTTTCCCCCATAGAAGGGTGAAACCGGTTACAGAAGAGAAAACAAATACTTGTGAAGCCAGAGAATAAGTCTCTACATCTGTACTTAATTTACTTTACATAATAACATAGTGAATGTTTCAGTCAGCATAAAAACACATCCTAGCCTGAGTTTTTAGGTGGAAATATTCTTAATTTTTTTTTGTGCAGAAAACATACTAGAATCATATATGAATGTGTTGGTAATCAATAAAATAAGATAGGAGAATTTCAATATCAAATTTGGTAAATATATGTTTTGGTCTCCCAAAATTTAGGCATTTGAATAAGGCATCTAAACTGGGACAGAGGCAATTCTTCAGTATAGGTAATTAAATTGTGATGTATACCAGGACCTGTCAACTCTTGTGGAGTATTTTCCGCCAAAACTTCTACTTTACTCCACCACTGTTAGATGATGCTATCCTGTAGATTTAACACTAACATGTTTTACATAAATTATGAGTTTTTTCAGGGCTCATGCTCGGATGTGTCTGGCGGCGTTTTAGTGGGCTGTGCTCCTTGTTACAGTGGTGGGACTGCCTTGGATATCAAACGGGTTTCGGAAGAACAGGTCTTAAGCGTGTTGCTTAAGATCAAACCCAAGCACACACCGGGCCCTGACCAAATTCCAGCTTTTCTGGTCAGGGATTGTGCACACATACTTGTTCAGCCCTTGACTATACTGTTCAATATATTGCTGGGGTCTTCTGTATTTCCTAGCACCTGGAAGAAAGCAAAGTCAATACCTGTTCCAAAGGGAGGGATTCTATGTTGATTGAGAACCATAGACAAATTGCTATAATGGACAACTTTGCGAAAGTGTTCGAGATTGTCCTGTATGAGATAATTTCGTTTGCGGTAAAAAATGTGATTAGCAGCGCTCAGCATGGCTTCGTGAGGGGCCGCTCCACGACCACTAACTTAATCAGCATAACTGCCATGGACGAGGGGTCGCAGACGGATGTTATCTACCTGGACCTCTCCAGGGCCTTTGATAGATTACATCAAGATTTTCTTTTGAGGAAACTTGATAACATGGATTTCTCACCGAACTTGCTGAAGTTTATGGAATCATATCTTCGTGATCGAGTTAGTGTTGTCCACTATCATGGGTGTCAGTCCGTGGAGGTCTTGGCTGAATCAGGTGTTCCTCAGGGATCTGTTCTGGGACCCTTGCTGTTCAATCTGTTCATCAACGATATTTCGGATGTTATTGAATTACCCCATCTTCTGTATGCGGATGATGTAAAAATCTTCTCATCCGTTGCTGGTCTCTGCGATTGTTCAGTGCTTGAGAGATGTTTGCGTAGAGTTCAACACTGGTGCTCCATTAAAAAATGTGTTGTAAAATCTTATACGCTCAACCGCCGTGTAATCGAGTTCCCATACTCCATAGATGGACAGCCTCTTCTAAGACCTGCAACCTTTAAAGACTTGGGTGTCGTCTTTGACTCGAAACTCTCATTCGTGGAGAACTGTGAACATGCTATTGCTAGGGCATCGAAGACACTCTGATTTCTTATTCGCAATTCCGGTTCGTTTCATAATGCAGACACTTTGAGGCTCCCGTTCGGTGCCTATGTGCGGCCGCATCTGGAATATGCCTGTGTGGTCTGGTCTCCTCTGTATGACGTCCATATAGGGGCTCTTGAGGGTGTCCAACGGAGATTTGTAAAGTTCCTTGCATACAGAGCGAATTGGGTGTATTGCGCTACTGGTACACCACAGGCCGATTTACTGTCGAGGTTCTCATTGGAATCTCTGCAGGCTAGGCGTATTTACTCTGCTCTCTCACTGATACATAATTTACTGCACAGTAGGATCGTCTGTCCTGAACTGTTGCACACTCTGCTTTTTCACACCCCTTGAGTCAACTCTAAAAGAGACGACTTCTTTTATCTACCGCCACCTAGGACCAATGTTAGGCTTAACTCACCGATTTACAGATTGTGCTCCATTTATAACAGCGTGTATAAGTCAATAGACATATTGTGTTGTGGTGAGTCTGAGATGAGACATGTTGCATCGCTGCTTGGTAATTAGTAGAACTTTACTATGTTAATTTTTATAGTGTATGATATGTATTTTATATTGTATTCATATTCTTAATTTGGGATAATTCCCGTTGATTATTTGTAGTAAATAAATAAATAAATTACATACGATGGTGCTGCATGTAAATTTAAATCTAACATTTTGTATAAATACAAAATGTAACATGAAAATAGTCTTTTCAATTTGTGTGGTCGGAAATGCATACAAATATTACACTATTGGTTACATTAGCTTTTCAAATTATATTTAAAACTGTATGTATTCACATTTATACCAGTTTAAATACAGATATTGTCAGTTTCTTCAGGTTGGATAAGTTCTAATCTGCAATCCGCAACTGTTATGATTGAGCTATATAGCAAACATTTTTACACATCAGTTGTTCTAAAAGAGGTGATAATTTTTCCAAAAAGTGGATTAAATCAAAGCAACATTTCCTACAACTACAAGTTAACAGTTTCTGGTTTTGATCATTGTACTTACTTTTTAGCTTATGTATCAATTAGTTTGGATAGTTTACTTACCAGATTATTTCGATCCCTTTTCTTCCTGTATTCATCATCATCGTCTGCACTTGTATCGGGTTCTCTTTTTCCACGCCCCCTTCTTGGTGACATCCTAAAATTACAATTGTAATTAGAAAAATGAGAACATATGCATGTAATATTACGAAATTAAAAAAGATAGGTATATATGCGACAATCAATTTTTAAAACATACCTTAATGTTTACTTTTCGAATAAAAAGAAATAACCGTTATTATCGTCTATTTTGATTGCAAAACACTTTTTTTATAAACAAAAAAAGTTATTTTTCAATATCTTTCTGACACTTAAAAATATAATCTCTGGCACGAACTCGCTTGACAATATTGACAATGACAAGACGATAACAAATGACAATTGACCATAGAGCACCCATATAGAAATAAACAATAATTTTCACGTTTTAAACTTTAATGGAGCGCCATCTTATGTGTGCGATGATACTAATTCACGTCGTGGGGGGAAACTTGATTTGATATTCATTTAATCTGTTGTGATTTTATATCGCTGCATATGGAGAAGTAAATCAAACTAATAAGTTTTTTAATCATTTTAATAATGCAAAGCAAAAAAAGACAAGAAAGCAAAAAAGACAAAAAGCAAAGAATTACACAAATACATAATTTGTTCACCATTGCAATCAATAGAAAAATTAATGGACAATTTGATCCTTCTGAAGCTAGGTGCATACACTCGCGAATTGCGAAAAGTCAATTGCGAAACCATTCCCCAAAGATGTCAACCCCAAAGATTTTGACGTTTAGGAACAGCATTCCCTATTGATCCATTTTAAATAATATTACGATACTAGTCTTAATATTACGATATTATTTAAAATAAACCAATAGGGACAAGTTTCGCACCGATTTCGCAATTCGCGAGTGTATGAACCTAGCTTAACACTACAGCTGATTTTCTGTTAATAGATGCATGGAAAATCAAACAAAAAACATTACACTTATGTTTAATTTGAAAACAGTAAATATAAACCTTATGATTTATATTTGAATAGCAAAAAACCCACCTCTAAAATACATAATCGACGAACAATGAAAACACTGTCACTGAAGAAACGTTTATGTAAAAAGTAACAAATTCTTATTGATATTCTTTAAAGTCTAATACAGTTGTATTATAGTCAAAACAAATGGAAAAACTAAAAGTCAACAATAGATTCTTACGTTCAAAGTATTTGAATGTAAGAGAGAGTATGTTGTGTATGTATGAGAATGAGAATGGCGTATAGAACAGCCCCTGTTTTGTATGTCAGTGGCTATATAATATGTATAACCACTGTTGTAGTAGAATGTACAGTGGCGACAATAGGACCTAGGCCCAACCCATCTGCCATTAGCTGACGAAAAACATGAATAAATGAGACATTAAAATGCCTCTATGATAGCAAACAAACCTCATAGTTAGATCCAATGATATAGTATTATAAACTACTAGATGCGCCCTGCCGCATACGTCTTGCGGACTAAGATTCAAGCCAGCATTAGAAAGAGTTGAACATAACCTAAAACGAGTACGTGCAAGAAAGATAGGCATAATTAGGTCACGTGACATAGGGCGCCCGGGTGGGATTATTACATTGCCTTATACGGAATAAAAGCGGGAATTATGTTATTTTAAAATATTAAGATTAGTATATACTTTTATCTTGCAAATTAAGAGACACATAGTTACATTTAGTTTCTCGTAATGTATGAATAATTAGGAATGGGTGATATATAGAGAGCACAGCTAAATTATATTCCAGACGAATATTTTTAGTTGGTAATATTATCATGGAGAGTTATAAACATTTAAAGAGTACAAATTTTGATTGGAGTTTTGAAACTTAGGCAACTTCAACTTTTTTGTACAGTACTCCAGAGCATCTGCTACACTAGCGCTGAATACTTGTGCTGCTAAGTGAACCTTCATTTTTTCATCGTGGAACATTAAATGCCTCCTTCTCAATTTATTTTCAAAATGCACACACTGTGCTTCTTGCAAATCTACAAATTTTTTGAAAACATTCCAGGTAATAACTTTATCATCCCCGTGGACATAAGTGTCTCAATCACTGAGTGCATTACGCGCTAATTTGAGCATGTGGCAGGGACCCAAAATTATATATACCTCCTCTTTACTCACGGTATGAAGGAAGTATGGAAGAATTCTGGTTCCTTCTTTATATTTGTAGCTGCTCCGTCAAAGCTTAATGATATTAACTTGACGCCAGCATCGTGCCACATTATACAGCAGCCTCTAACCAAATTTGCCTTTTCTGAAGCGGTTATTGAGTTGATCAAAAAATAAGCTATGGGCACTGTCCAATAACAATTAGCGCCTACCAATAAAAACACCAACACTTGTCCTGCTAAAGGCAATGTATCCATATCAAGGTGAATTCCAAAATTTATATAACCAATATGTGTACCCCCCTGCCAGTGGACTTGCTCCCTGATAGACATTTCGTCCATTACCAGTGCACCAACAAGTTTTCGTCCGGTGGTTTTCATTCAGGCAGCTTTGGTCTTAATTGCTTGAAGAGCTTCAGCTGTCTACCCTGGGGATCCATCGATGGAGGAATATCATTTTCGGATTCTGTTTGCATGTGGTAAATAGTTTCCAAATTCTCTCCTGACAAAATTGTATGCATTTGCCGAGTAAAAATCAAAAGTCAGGGCAAATGCTCTCAATTATTAGGGAAATTTCTTCACTGACGAAATTTTTAACTGCCTCGGGAGAAATTTCTTCCCAGCATTTGGGACGCATTCCTAAAATCACATAATTATAAAACAGTCATAATATGCAATTAAGTAACTCATAAGTATAGCATTGCAAATAAGTTGAATTTAAATTTTTTGTTTAAAACAAGGTTTTATTACAAAGCTTGTAGGTGGGTACCATAACATTGCATTGTCGCCGAACTTACATAAGTATGCGAAATATCAGCTCCATCGGACGCCAGCTTCAAATTTGTTGTTGACAGTGTGACTTGTGGTAGCATCAGCATAAAAAATCATTATGTATTTGACATATACATAAATGTGACACATACCAAATCATTTAACGGCAACATAGTAAAAATAAAAATACGTCTCTGAGGATCTGATTACATCTAAAAAAAACGGCGAAAACTGAAGCAGGCTCAGAATTCTGCATCACTTGTGTGGCCATAATCCACACCAACTCAACAAGGGGCGTGCCGTTGTCATGACAACCGTCGCATGTAAGCGATAAGACATCGAGGCAGGATTTGTATATACACAATTTTGGCTCAGTTCAGTACTCAGTTGCTTGTTTGCTCTGCAATAGTCTGTGATCTGCAACACGTAATACGCTGCGCGTTGGCGCATGTTGTGTAACATTCAATTCGGGAATCAGGGGATTGCAAATTATATCGTAACATGAAATACTATAAAAATACATTATCAACTGCGGCGCAACGTAACCAGACATTTTTATGTGGTTGCACCAAATAAATTTGAGAGAGTGAAAAAAATTAAAATTATGGTGGATTTTGAATAAGAAAGTTTAGCTTAACCGCTAAATATAGGTGAAGCAGCGCTTCACCTGCGTCCTCTGACGAGCCGCCACTGACTCAGTGGAAGCGGGCTAGTCTAGTACGCAGAAGGTTCCATGATCGAATCCAGCTATAGAGAATAGAGAGATATCGATGGTAACACTTTCGAAAGAATTATTCAAATGTGCGCGTACTAGGACCTCTAAAATCGATCTTCAAGGTCTGTGTAAGTTTAAAGTATTAACTTTACTAATATGCCGTATAATAATAGTGTACAATTCTTATGAAAATTCGCTAATATAACGCACTTGGTGCATTCCGATTTTTTTTAAATTCCAGCCCTGCATAATACTTTGGGCATAACAATTGAAAATCACTCGATGTAAACAACTTTTTGTATTTTAAGTTCACGTGGTTCGTATCAAACGGATAGCGTCACATAAGACTAATTGCCTGTCTCTGTTTCACCAACAGAATTACCACATTGTGTCGTACCCTGCTCTCTCTCTCTCGTACGCTAACGACACTTGCATGCCATATGCCTTCGTTGGAAACGTCTTAACGACCGACGAAGAAGTAACAAAGGGTTTTTTGACTTTTGTGTTTAGTAATATGATACTTTTTTTGGGTTTTAGTGTTAATTTCAGTTTCTATTTGCGCTTCCTAGTTACAGGTCAAAATATTATTCTCTTACTGCTTATATTATTGAATTTTCTTTAAAAAAATTGAAAAAATTTCTTCAAATGAGCGCTAATTAGGCCCCCCAAAACACATATCCGGGGTCAGTTTCAATTTTTATATGTTATATATATATATATATATATATATATATATATATATATATATATATATATATATATATATATATATATATATATATATATCACCGATAACTCAAAAATAATGGGCCGATTTTGATTAAATTTGGTGAATACCTTCCTTCTGCAAATGGCTTGGATAAGTTCGTTAGTCAGGAAAATCGGCGCAGGTTTTCTCGGAAAATTTTGTGTTTTCTTTCAAAAAAAAATTATATCTCCGGAATTAACAAAGTAAGGGCAACCAAGTTTGGTACGTTATAGGTGAGCTATCTACCAAAATTTAGCTCTGTAGGTCAAAAGACAAAAAAGTTATGGGTATTTAAAGAAAAATAAATTGGGGTTTTCCTCAAAACGTCAAAGTGACAATTTAAAACGCCAAAATTCGCAACATTTAGACAAAGAACTTGAATCTAATACGAGCTATGGAAAGAAAATGTCTCAAGAAAAATGTTTTACAAACCCTGAAGTCTTAGTTTCAACCGTCATTGTCCTTCATTTTACTAAAATATTTCCAGAAAATTCATTTCAAATAGAGCCTTTCTTTGATGCTTGGCGGTAGCCTTAGCTATAGAGTTTATCGTTTAATGGTATATAATTTTTGTTGAATTTTCGTATAAAATCAATAAAGCACAATATATCCGTTATTATAAAAGATATGAAAAAATATTGTATACATTAATTATAGGGTGTGTTGAGCTACATCTTAAAAAATTATTTCTACAATCACAGGTGGCCCATAAGTCGTTGGTGATACAAATAATTTTTGTTTAGTCGAAAACGCCTTATGTTTTTGCATTTTCCATCGAAATATAATGCATGTTTGTAAGTTAAGAAATTCAGGACGCAGCAAGTGCGTTATGGTAGCGAATTTTGATTAAATGCTTCATATTTGAAAAGCTCAATTTGCTATTAACCTATAAGGTTGACCAGGAAACGGATTTTTTCGGTTACACTTTAAGTTTACTTTCGGAAATGTTTGTACGTTTTCAAACAATAAAGTTATTTTGATGAAACATGGCACATTGTTTTTACTATCCCAGCTAACCTTTAATACTGGCCCAGTATTGGCGTCATAGCCGGTACCCGGCACTTGCATTGCTGGAGAAGTGCTTGAATACAATGCTGGGCCGGTAACTATAGGAAACTCCGGCCAGCAGCTGGCCAACGGTCTGTTAGCCAGCACATACATTACAGGTCAGGCATTTTACCAGTGCTCCAGAGTTACTTGATTTCAATATCAAATCTGCATTTCTCAGGCACTTATATCAGGTGCTCAATTTTAGGTGGCCCACTACTTTGCATTGACACATTACTTATTAATATATATATATATATATATATATATATATATATATATATATATATATATATATATATATATATATATATATATATATATATATATATATATTAGTCCAATACTGATCAACATAATTTAGGAATAAGTATACATAAGGAACCTATCAAATTGTTGAACGATATTGGTAATTTATAAATATAACCCATCAATACAGACCATTATTTTCATGCATATTCAATTTCGTAAAGCTAGATTATATTATTACATAAAATAAACCAGAATATTGAAACATTTCACGGTTTTCATATATTATAGGACATAGAAAAAATGAAATAAAAAACAAGTACCTATATGCATTAGACGTTTTAATCTCATAAAAATAAAATAATTACTTTTGCAATTAACAATAAATAAAGTACCAATGTTTTAAAATTAACAATGGCAAATAAAATATCAATAAACAAACTCATAAATGAAATACTTTTCTGAGAATCCATTTAAGTGAAGATTAATATTTTAGTAGGTACCTATACTTTCTTATGGTCTAAATATCCATATGTGTACTCAGCACATATGCACTCCCATAAACAAATTTAAAAAGATGAAATACAACCTGTATAATATTTATATGTAATAATTTGTGAAAATAAAAACGAGTGTGTACACTTGACTGTATGAACAATTCCCTAAGATTTCAAGAGATGGTTTGTCCATTAATTGAGATTTGAAATTTCGTGCAAGGTAACTTTTCCACTAAGTAAATATTTTAACCTGTGATGAGCACTCATAGTTACACTTTTATCGAACCCAATTCACCACAGCACATTTTTAAAGATTTGACGATAGTTTCACTAACAAGGTTGGCGTGATCAGAGGATGTATCATCTTTTACAACTGTAAACTATTTAACACATTTCATCCAGCACTTGAGTTATATTTCAGGCTTAGCTTAAATATTTTTCATAACACACATTTTTGTCTCCTACATTCTTCACTATAACCTGCATTATGAAGGCAAACTTTGTTGCCTGGCATCTTTACACAAAGGATTCTTGCTCACTGTTCCTGAAAACAGACATTATATTAATGAAAACTGTTCGATTTTTTCACAGGGCAATATTTACATATAATAAGTTTCATAATGTTGGTCAAGGCGTAGTTATACTGGCTATATCGAATTAATCAAATATTGACTCAATAATCTTACTCCCTTTCCTTAATTATGAAGGAAGAATGGTGAATAATACAAGAGTTGACACACAAAATCAGTTACCTATATTTGCGTGATTGAGAAACAAACTATACATTCAAGTGCTCATGATTTGCACACTGTGATAATACTACATTTAATATAAAACGATAAAACTATAAATAAATTAAACAATGATTAACTTACCTATTGCCTTGCGACAGGCAATTTCTTGCATCTTATCATTTATGCTTTTACATTTATTAAGCTTCAAACACACAGTACTACAACACAAACATACGCCATGTTGTTTTAATTTTGTTTGCTTTTGTGCTAGCACGATGGTCATGCGCCAACACTATCGGCTCGCGATGATAGACGAGGATGATACAAATAACGAGGTCATTATATCATGATAGACGAGGGCTATTAAGGCTACCCTGCATTTCTCCAGCGTTTTCCCAGTACTGTGGGAAAGCGATAATTCTCACCGCATAGCCAACATTGGTTAGTTACTGCGGAATACTGTAACTATTATTTGCATTTTGCCAACGTCAGTAAGGTAACGGTAAAGCGCGGTTTCGACGTTGCCGTTACTGAACCAACACAGACGGCATTATCCCGGCAGACGGCCGATAGTTGCGTGTTTGCTGGGATATAGGTTATACTGGTAACCAAATTTGATGCCTGCTTTCTTAAAAAAACACACATTATTGCTATTAAAAAATAGTTTTATGAAAATTCACTACCATTAACGCACTTGCTGCGTCCCGAACCTTTTTCTATATGTTTATATTTTATTTCCCAATATCGTGGACGTGGTCACTCGTGGTGTGGTGTATTCAGATTCAGTTAATCATAAATGTGCGGTGAGCGGTGTGTGCCATTTTATGACCAAACTGTATATGCGCATTACAAATTATATTTATAAATATGAATATTTTAAAATTTTCTCATAAGTGGTAAGGTAAAGCGGCAAACAGTAAACTGTAAAGTAAATACTCATCAGTCGTGGACAGTTACAGTATTTGGGTTGGGACTTGGTACATTTGGGTAGAGGTATAGGTACACAATGAACAGAACAAATTGATTTTTCCTGGTAATTTGTAACATACCTTAAAAATGCCATTTGATATCTTATCCTTATCAAAATCAAAAGATAAATTGGCAAGGCTTTCTTTACGATAAATTTAATTCAGAATTTAAAAATTAACAATGCAGACAGGTCAGGGAATTACGTATTTCTTATATGTGATCCTTGCATGTGCCGAAAATTAAATTTCTGTTAAAAAAAGACTTGACAGTCATAAAATAGGTGGTCTTGTTTTTTCCCGGTTTGTAAATTTTTGACAGGTAAGTAGTGTTTACAATTATTATAGGTTAGTAAAGAATATTTTTTCTCTAATTTTATTTTTTATGCGTAAAATTAAGTAAGTAATTTATTGTTACTTAAATAAATTATTTTAGGTTATACGTTTTTAATAGATACCCTATAATAGCTAACAAACGTTTGACGTTGCACATTCACGAAATAGTTTTAATTTCAACCATAAAAATTGCACGATAAGCGGATTAACAGCTGATAAGGATGGAACCACTTATATATAAAGGAATTTTAGCTTTGCTTGTGATATATTATGCATTGATACCGCTCGGATATGTGACCAAGTAGGTGAGTTAACTAAAATATTTGAAATGAATTATTAGTGAATGTCATTCCTCTACATAGGTGGTATTTAAAGGAAGATATAATGAAGCCGAACGCTACCGTTTTGGTTACTGGAGGTGCTGGATACATAGGATCTCATACAGTTGTAGAATTGCTGAAGAATAATTACTCTGTTATTGCCATCGATAATCTAGTCAATTGCTATGCCAGTAAAGGACGTATACCAGAGTCATTGAGAAGAGTTGAAGAAATTACAGGAGAGAATGTGATTTTTTATAATGTAGATATTAGAGACAGAGAGGGCCTTGATAAGATATTTAAAACAGTAAGTCAATATTTGGCATAGTAAAAGTATACTTATTTATTTTATTATTATTATTTATTTATTATTAAACTTATACACTGCATCTCACAAATAAGCTCTGCTTGTGTTTGTGGTGATACAATTTTGTTAAACATCCTCTTTCCAAATTTCTTCTGTCCAAAACGATGTTAATGAATGTCACTTTTTAATTTTTCTTCTTCTGCTATCGACACTCCCACCAATGTTTCCACAGTAGCCATGAAGATTAGTATTCACTTTTATTTAAACATTAACATTAATTTTAATTAGAACTCTTCAAAAACTACAAAATTCTCCGGCTCAAAAATTTTGACATTTCTACTTGACAGTAATGTGTTCGATTCTTATGAAATTTTGTATACAGAGGTGTTTTGGGAGGGGCACTTACAGAGAGCATCGTGTACCGACGTTGCCAGATGTTGTCCTTAATTGCGGGCAATTTAAATGAATGAAATTATAGGCGATTTGGGGCTTGATGTTTATGTATATCGAATAATACGGGTAGGTATACAGTTTTCATTTTTGTTGATTCTAAAATTTGGTTGAACTATAATAAAAGAGACATCCATATAAATTCGAAATAAATGGTTTTATTTATTCATAATAAACAATATAAAAATAAGACTCATAAATAACCCAATATAATTATACAAAGCTATGGTCATGTTGCTCGTCAGTGGAGGTGTACAACGATTTAGATAAAGTTTCTTTGATGATCTGGATCTCATCACCTTCAGGTTTTTTGTTAAACACATTTTTTCTGACTACTTTTTTCTTTGTTGGGAAAAGTGTTTGCTGCTTTATCTTTTTATTTGCCGGAGAATTTGTAATTTCCCCTACATAATAACTTGCTAGCATCGACATATTCCGAGGTAGGTTTCATGGCCAGCAACACTTTCAAAGGTATGTTGGTCATGTGAGAAGTTAAGAGTCTTTATATTTACAATTATTTGCAAAGCAGATGCCTCAATAGCTGCTCTTAAATCTGGTTCGTTAGTCAACTGACGCGATGATTTATGCATATTTTGTGCAAGCTCGTTTATTTCGGCTTGCCCAAGATGTGCATCACCTTATTGACGAGTGTCTCGGGAGAGATCTGCTCATGGCTGCCAAGGTCATATGCATATGTTATTTATCAGATTTATCGGTGCTAATTGCTCTATTGGCCTGCCTGACCTGACTTTGACCTGACCTTCCTGACCTACCCAGAGTGTTTTGTGATGTCAGGTCAGGTCAATAGAGCAATTAGCACCGATAAATCTGATAAAATAACATATGCATATGACCTTGGCAGCCATGTGCGGATCTCTCCCGAGACACTCGTCCTTTTCCTACTTCAGAAACTGATATATGAGTTGTATGTAAACATAAATAATGTATGTGTTTACATATTATTGTTTTAATACAAAAGTCTATACATGTGCATTCATACATATGTGACAAAATTTACATTTTAATTCACAGCAACTATTTTCTCCTTTTTTTTTTGTAATATAATATTCTCTATCCTCATCTGTAATCCTATGTACATTATTATCGTCATTGTCATCATTGCAGTTAATTGTCAATGCATTTCTATGTCTGGAGTGAATTAAATTGATGTGGTCTGTTAACGTCCCTTTCGTAAGTTTGATTATTCTATTGATACTTTTATCACGGACATACTTCTGTATAGCATGAATTGATTTGTCCAACCTTTTCACTTTCTTGCCCTCCAGGTACACATACTTTAGAGTTTTATGCATACTATCTCCATATGCATATTAGTGTTTATGTTACACAATTTTCTGTAACTATAGGCCCACTGTTTCTGATTTTTTACATAAAAGGTCTTTAAGTAAGTATCACATTTCACAATGAAAACAAAAAACGGGCATCTTCAAGGGCAAAACAAAGAAGAAGCAATGCAAAGTTTAAATAAAACAATTAGGTAAACCGCAAATAGTTTACCAACACGAACTGAAATATAACCTAACCTCAACACAGGGGATTATGAGGAACGTGACAGGCACCAACAATGTGGCAACATCGGTACACGATGCTCTTTGTAGGTGCTCCTGTTTTGGGGTGTAGATAACGAAAATCATAACAAAAATAAAGGCAGAAGCAACCTTTTGGAGTTATTTGGATTTTCCCTTTAAGAAAAGTACTCACTTTTGCGACATGTTTTGGAACATATCTCGCTTCACCTGATCAATATAAATATACTCATGTAATGCTTTATTACCTTATTTCACTAAACATATTCAGTTTTCATGATTTTCATGTTTCGTTTTTTTTTGAAAAATTTTATTACTAAATAACTTTTGCTTTTTGCAATATCAAAATGTATGGAAGGCAGTTTTATATGTCAGATGTCAACGTCAACTTAGGATCGATTATCGATCAAAAGAAGGGAATCTACAGAGACATGTAAACAGTATAGTGGGTGCACTAGCTATGTGAAAATGAATTATAATAGAGGGATACACCCTTCTTTAGCTTGATATAAAACAAATGATCCCCAAGAATGTGTAAAATATGACAAAAACATGTTGCAAAAGTGAGCACAACTTTCGTTTTTCCTACAAAAACATTCAAATAACTCCAAAAGTTTGCTTCCTCCCTCATTTTTGTTGTCATTTTCGTGATCTACACCCTAAAACACATCTATCCAAAAGAGTTCATAAGACTCAAACACATATGCGAAAGGTAAGGTTTTACCTTTTGCATTTTTTGCTGATCTGTTATTAGTGAATTTTCGTAGGAAAAATTCACTAATGGGGACTGACTTTAGAATTTTGAATTTTTTTTTGCAAATGAGCGCGAACTAGGACCCCTAGAACCCATATCCGGGGTCAGTTTCAATTTTTATATGTTTATATATATATATATATATATATATATATATATATATATATATATATATATATATATATATATATATATATATGTATCACACCGATAACTCAAAAAATAATGGGCCGATTTTGATAAAATTCGGCACATGCCTTTCTTTTGTAAATGGCTTGGACAAGTTCGTTAGTGAGGAAAATTGGACAAGGTTTTCCGGGAAAATTTTGAGTTTTCATTTGAGAAAAAATTATATCTCCGGAATTAACAAAGTAAGGGCAACCAACGCTGATTCATATCGTCATAGGTAAGCTACCTACCAAAATTTAGCTCTGTAGGTTAAAGGGCAAAAAAGTTATAGGCATTTAAAGAAAAATAAATTTGGGTTTTCCTCAAAACGTCAAAGTCGCGATTTAAAATGTCAAAATTGGTAATATTTAGGCAATGATCCTGAAATTTATATGAGCTATCAAAAGAAAATGTCACAAGAAGAATGCTTTACAAAGCCTGAACTCTTTGTTTCAATCGTCATTGTCCTTCATTTTACTAAAATATTCCCAGAAAATTCATTTAAAATAGACCCTTTCTCTGATGCTTTGGCAGTAGTGTTGGCTATAGAGTTTATCGTTTAATGGTATATCATTTTTGTCAAATTTTCGTAAAAAATCTTTAAAGCTCAACATATCCGTTATTATGCACGTTACGAGAAAAAAATTGTTTTCATTAATTATAGGGTGTCTTGAGCTACATCTTAAAAATATTTTCACAATTACAGGGTGGCTCATAAGTCGTTGGTGATTCAATTTTTTTTTTTACTTTTTTTTAATCAAACACGCCCTATGTTATTGCATTTTTACATTTTCCATCGAAATATAATACATCTTTGTAAGAAAAGAAATTCGGGACGCAGCAAGTGTGTTATGGTAGCCAATTTTCATTAAATCCTTCAAATTTGAATAGTTTAATTTGCTATTAACCCATAAGGTTGACCAGAGAACCAGTTTTATCGGGAACAATTTAAGTTTACTTTCGGATATTTTTGTACATTTTCAAACAATAAAGTTATTTTGATGAAACATGGCCCATTGTTTCTACTATATAGATTAATGCCTGCTTTCTTAAAAAAAAACATGTTTGCTATTAAAAACATTTTAATGAAAATTCACTACCATAACGCACTTGCTGTGTCCAGAAGTTATTTTATTATTAAAAGGAATTAGCTGTTAATATTATTTACAAACGTAGCTTATTTATAGTTTAACAAAAATCATGAAACGTTGATAAGAAAGTTATAAAATCTAAAATTAATTAAAAAAGGTCTAAATTTCACAACAATGAATATTTCATAAATTATGAAAGGTGTAGATATTAGGTATTTAACAATTTAGAATCTAGTAACTGGTTTGATGTTATGCTTGAAAAGTTACGTATTTTATTTAAACATAGGGCATATTTGAAATCCGATATTCAAATTTCATACGATTTATATGTAATCTCTTAATGGAACACTGCCACATTTTTAAAGATACAAATACAAAAATAATATAAAGAGGTAATCAAAACTAATGAAAAACAAAACTTTTATTTATAAAATATAATTTAAAACATATTATTTTCTTACAAAACAACAGTTTTCTTTTATAGGTTAAAAACGTGCCCCGCTGCCTTCAAAACATTCATATTTAAACTTTTATAAATTCGGGATTTAGAAATGTTTATAATTTTAGTGAATTTTCTTAAAAAAAAATTCACCAATGAGGAGATCCCGACTTTTGAATTTTGAAAAAATTTCTTCAAATGAGCGCTAATTGGGCCCCCCAGAACACATATCCGGGGTCAGTTTCAATTTTAAATATAATGCATGTTTGTAAGAAAAGAAATTCTGGATGCAGCAAGTGCGTTATGGTAGCGAATTTTGATCAAATGCTTCATATTTGAATAGCTATTAACCTATAAGGTTGACCAAGAAACGAGTTTTTCCGGGGACACTTTAAGTTTACTTTTGGAAATTTTTGTACATTTTCACACAATAAAGTTATTTTTATGAAACATGGCACCTTGTTTTTACTATATAGGTTATACTGGTAACCAAAATTGATGCCTGCTTTCTTAAATAAAAAGAAAACACCCATATTTACAATAAAAACATTTTTATGAAAATTCACTACCATAACGCACTTGCTGCGTCCAGAGTTTTTTTCAGTTTGTCATCACCTTTCATTTTAGTTAATTTTCATGAAAAAAATCACTAATGGGGAGATTCCGACTTCTTAGTTTGAAAAAAATTATTTTAATGAGCGTGAAGTAGAACCACTAGAACCCATGTCCGGGGTCAGTTTTGGTTTTTTATGTTTATACGGTATACTCTCGATTATTCGGGCTAATGAGGGGATCGCCATCACGGATAATTGATAAAACACGGATAATACGAACATAAAATGTATATATATATATATATATATATATATATATATATATATATATATATATATATATATATATATATATATATATATATATATATATATATATATATATATATATATATATACACGTATCAAAATAATAGACGTTCAATGAAAAATCGTGTTAGACCGTTAATTATTTTGTTCATATTATTACATATTGTTCTTTTTGTATGGTGCCCTATTAATGGGATTATCCTGTTGGGCATGTATTCAATAAATAAATTATGATTTTATGTTTTTATTTCACGGTTAAAACGTATCTTCTCAGTTTCCCATGCTATAGGTATACCAAATTTAATAAAAAATAGACCGTAAACACACAGACTCGCTTTGCGATCGAAAATCAACTGGTGAACTAAGTAATTCCGATAGCCTTCATAAATGGAAATGAAAGTATATACAGAATGTTTTAACAGCTGTGTCTTTCTCAAGAAAAGTTTATGTTGTTCCTTTCTCCCCCGCTGTCCATGCAATCATGAATGAGACAAATGTAAAAAGATAGGGGCAATTAAAATTTATGACCTTAACATAAATGTTCCAGATACAAATCCTTTCGGTGTTCCTAGTGTAGTGAAGTGACGTTCGGAGATAAATAGAAATTCATCACAACAAATAACCAATTTGTGACAGTTTATTCTGCTTATACATACTAATACACTACCTAGTCAGATAGGAATGATGTATCACGGGAAACAACCAAACTGGGGGTCACCGAACAGCAGGTGACTAATAAGATTCACTACACTACCTACAGGTTCTAGAGAATTTAACATTTTTATTTTCCTCATCATTTTTACAATGTAGTAATTATAATAGGAAAGACCCTACATGAATAATGGAGAGTATATATATATATATATATATATATATATATATATATATATATATATATATATATATATATCTTTTGGAATATTGCACTACACTGTAATCACTTTTAAATATACATTTTTTTGTTTGCTGTACGTTTGTGATTTCTTATTGGTTTGCGTGGACTGCAGTTTCATCAGCACCGCTACTGACTGTTATCGCTCCTGTGTGGTCTACGTCTGAGATTGTACGTGGCGCCTGCACCGTGAGCTTCTATTGGAGAACAGTAAACCGACCAATAGAAGCTCACGGCGCAGACGCCACGTACAATCTCAGACGTAAACCACACAGGAGCGATAACAGTCAGTAGCGTGCTGATGATGAACCGGGACGGTTCGAAACTGCAGTCCACGCAAACCAATAAGAAATCACAAACGTACAGCAAACAAAAAAGTGTATGTATGTATATATATATATATATATATATATATATATATATATATATATATATATATATATATATATATATATACATACATATATATATATATATATATATATATATATATATATATATATATATATATATATATATATATATATATATAGTATACCTCGACTATTCGTGTGCGGATTATCCGTGCTGAGAAATTGATCAAAATTTCAAATTACCTATTTTGTTGTGATGAATTTCTATTTATCTCCAAACATATCACTGTCAACAATAGGAACACCGAGAAAGCTTTATATCTCGGAATGTTTATGTTAAGGCCATAAAGTTTAATTGCCTATATCTGTTTAGACTTCATTTCATCCGCGATTGCATGGGCAGTAGGGCAGAAAGAAACAAAATACACTTTTCTTGAGAAAGACACAGCTGTTAAACATTCTCCTTTCACTTTTTCAGTACATACTGTAACATTAACATCAACCGAGGTTGTGGCATTGTATTTGAGCAAGTTGAGTGGCTGCACGTTCCGCTCTTCGGAGGAGGCGTAAAGCCCTCGGTCCCGTGTCCATGAGATGTTGGGCACGTTAAAGATCCCTACCCTCCTTACCGAAAGGCAGGGGTTCGGAAAAATTTCAAGGATAGTGAGATGAAACTGCTCCCTGGCGTCGGTGTTTGGCCATAGTCGCGGAAATAGACCGACGTTAAAGAAACAAAAACACTTTTTTTTTTCTATTTATGAAGGTTGCCGGAATTACTTAGCTTGTTAGTTGATTTTCAATCGCAAAGAGCGAGTTTGTGTGTCTATTTTCTATTAAATTCGGTCTAATTTTTTCATTAAACCTCTATTATTTTGGTGTGTGTGTCCATATATATATATATATATATATATATATATATATATATATATATATATATATATATATATATATATATATATATATATATATATATATGGGGACACACACACCAAAATAATAGAGGTTTAATGAAAAAATTAGACCGAATTTAATATATATATATATATATATATATATATATATATATATATATATATATATATATATATATATATATATTACACACATCGTATTATATTCATATTATCCGTGTTTTTCAATTATCCATGTTGCCGATTACCACCACAACAATTAAATATTTAGAAATATAGAACAGTCAATTGCTCACTGATAATCTTTTCAGCATGTGATAGACTGCGTTATCCATTTTGCCGCACTGAAAGCAGTTGGTGAATCAGTTCAAATACCATTAGCTTACTATCAGAACAACATAGCAGGATCTGCAACCCTGTTTGAAGTTATGCAAAAGAACAGTGTGAAACATCTTGTATTTTCTTCATCAGCAACTGTTTATGGTAACCCAGAGTTCCTACCAATTACCGAAGATCATCCTACAGGTCAGACTTGCACTAATCCTTATGGAAAAACCAAGTATTTCACAGAAGAAATACTTAAAGATCTCTCTAAGTCAGATCCAGTGAGTATAAACTTTTTATAGTTGTTGGTTATTCGTATTTTAAGCGTTTTTTAATTTAATGCATTAATTGCCAAAACTCTGTGATGCGTCACATTGTTTTCCTTTTAGTGAATTTTCATTAATTTAATTATCTTTTGATCAAAGAAAAGAAAGTTCGAAATTAATATTAAAATAATCCTCGACATCACTTCAGATTCTGTAATGCATTATCTACAATATTGAACAAAGACAGATGACGTTACCTGTACTGCTATACTATTTAAATAGATGGTAGACAGAAATCTAAACAATGGAAGTTACAATCATTGCAATATGTCAGAATGTAGAACATTGTGAAATGTACGACAGGGACGCCATCTTGGTGCGGAACCAGGTAGTATGTCGTCACAAAAGCTCTAGTTATCACAAACTGTTATAGATAGGGACTGTGTACAATCAACTAACAATTTTGTAAATTATCAGCCCTGGCCCATTTATTTCCCAAAACCGGGATGATGATTGCGTTGAAAAGCGCCAAATTTTAGCATGCGACTGCGAGCGGCTTGCTAGCTGGTTGACGTTAGACCACATCGCTGATTTTTAACTTAACAATCGCATTATTTCTACGCTTCATCCCTTGCGCTTGTTATGTAGCTTTGTTGACATTTTACAACTGACTTTTAACTAACCTAACATTTGTAAAACATGGATATAAATATTGAAAATAAATATTAGACGATGGTTATAAATGAAAATTGTGAGTTAATGACTTAAAACAATACAATTTTGCGTAAACCAGAAAATCTGTTCGTCAGTAAATCATATTATAAGAGTAGTGTTAACCCTCGGTTTTTAATGTTTCTTAATTGAGCCCAGAAACAAGGCCACATAGACATTATTATTGTATAACCGGGGGAAATGACTAATGCATTATGTAGTAATAGTAACAGTATCAGCATTTTTATAGTTTGTCTCCATGCGGAAGACAATATTTGTTAGGTTCGTTGTGTTAAATTTAGTATCACGGGCGTCAATGTTCTTTGCAAGTATCAAAACCTGCCTACAAAATGAGAACGGTACTGATAATAATAATAATAACAAAAATAATAATAGCATTTTAAAGAGTGTTTATGTATTTCTCATAGTGTATGTTCCAAACAGGTACAGTCTGCTGCTTACAATTAGACATACCTACGTTTGTTAACCACTCAAGCCTATTGAGCTTAATTTACAAGCTGCCTGCCTGCAGTCGACTGGATTTCATTGTAGCCTTGGACAAAAGCTAGAGTCATACACTCGCAAATTGCGAAATCGCCGCGAAACGTATTCCTATTGATTGATTGTTGTTGCCCTCACTTGCTGAAACTGGTCCACACTACATACAGACTTGGAGACTACTTCTCTGGCTTCACTGTTGGTTTTCGTTTTTGTAGGTGAAAGACGTAGCCAGCACGTAAGCTAACTGGAGCAAGTGGCCCTTATGAATTCATAAGGGCCACTTGCTCCAGTTAGCTTACACGCTGGCTATGTCCTTCACCTACAAAAACGAAAACCAATAGTGAAGCCAGAGAAGTAGTCTCCAAGTCTGTATGTAGTATTCCTATTGGTTTATTTAAATTTAAATCGTAAAACTGTTGTTTTTGATTAGATTTTATAAATGTATTTTACTAATTTTTGTGTGCATACAGTTAGACACGATCTAAATGTCTTCTCTACTTTTAAGTTTGTGTATCCCCAGTGTTAATTAAGGGTCCCCCTTTATTATACTTAGCTTGTGCTTATATCTTATATATGTAATATAAAACTAAAAAAGAAGTGAAGCAGCAAGTTAATTTATTTACTTTAGTGCTGTAGGGTTTTTAGAAATTTTTTTCAGAAACATGCTTAGAACTCTCCTTGGATGCACAAGCCACACAGCAAATTTGTTGCAAACAATGCCCAAGAAAGTTATGTGACCAGGAATGAATAGGGCTGCTGGGCGGGGAGGAAATATGAGCGGAAAATGCTAAAAAACCATTGATGAGAAAATGCGTTTTTCACATTTTGCAGCAATACCTTCTTTAAACGCTACCCCGCACAACACCCTTATTCGCCCCACGTCCCTTAACTTTCTTGGGGGTTGCTCCCAAGAAATTTTTCTTGTGCTTTATGCTTTAAAGGTAGTTGTATGCATGCACAAGGGGAAGGAGAACCTGCCGTGTTTTTGAGTGAGGGGGCAGAAACCCTCTTTGTCGTGGGAGTTCTTCTTCCCCTTCTGCGTGCATAGAATAACCCTCAATGCATGAACCATGGGATTTTGTTTTAAATTCAGCTTTCTGGTGTATTTTTTGTTGAGTATATTTCCTGTTTATCAATTGTTTTGTTTGAGTTTTGTATCCAAATTACTGTATAAATATTTATGTTAGAGATCATGTTTTTGCTTGACCATCTTTACCCTATTTTTTACTGTTCCTAATTAAATGAAGTAATGTTTTATAACTTTTAATATAAGGCTAAATCACTATAATATATTATTCTTATGAAAATTCACTACCATAACGCACCTACTGCGTCTAGAACATTTTTATTATGTTCAATAATAAAAAAATCTGTGCTTTTAGTAATATACCTACTTAATCTAAAAGAAAAATATTACTCCGATGTGATGTTTTATGCTTAACAGATTAAAATGCCTCTAAAACTAATAAGTCCTGGTACAACAAGTGCATTATGTTAGCGAATTTTCATAAGAACTTGACTTCCTTTCGAAAATCAAATCAGACTAACGAAATGAAAGTATTCATATTCGGCCTAATACCAAAATTGTTTTGTCGAAAATAAGAACATTTGCAGTTTGTCTCTTTTTGAACCAAATAAAACGTTCGGGACGCAGCAAGTGCGTTATGGTAGTGAATTTTTATTAAATGCTTCAAATTTAGATAACTCAATGTTCTGGCTTACTTACCTGCTAACGCCCCCGCTGCAAAAACAGAATGGAAACATTCATACCCAAAAAGTCATTGTGTGTAATCTTTTCGACGGAGGTATGGACTAAGGTCTGGTACTCCCAGGGAGGGGGGTTTTAGTGAGTACAGTCTCAGAGTACATCGATATCCCACGGCACCTATGGGGCTGTAAATGGGGTCTGCATGAGCATTTCTCCCTCCTTAATCAAAAAAAACTCAATGTTCTATAAGCTTAGAAAGTTTATTTTTGGTATGTAGTAAGGTCTTTCCCAAGACAACATATCCACCAAATTTCTTTAAAATCGCTTTGTAATTTTCGGAGATAAATATTTTTTTCGAAAAGAAAACTCGAAATTTTCCCGAAAACCGTGTCCGATTTTCCTGGCTAACGAACTTATCCAAGCTATTAATAAAAGAAAGCTATTTGCCGAGTTTCATCCAAATCTGTTAATTACTTTTTGAGTTATAGGTTGGATATATATAGCGTATACAGCTTACTCAAGAGTTATGTTAGCGATCGAAAACAGTGTGTAAAGGTGAAAGGTCATTTTAGCAGCTATGAAAGTGATAAGTGTGGGGTTCCGCAGGGTACAGTGTTGGGTCCCATACTGTTTAACATATATATGAATGACTTATCACACTTGCCTACGGCAGGGGAAATTGTCAGTTATGCTGACGACACAGCTATTATATACACTGCATCAGACTGTAAATCCCTGAAACAAAGAGCAGAGGTGAGCCTCAGATTCTTGAAAGCTTGGTTTGACCACAATATGTTAACAATAAACTGGAATAAAACAAAGTATGTACCATTTACATCGTATACCAGTGGTTTACCAAATCTGGGTAATTTAAACATCGACAGCAGTCCAGTAGCTGAAGCAAAGAATATGTTATATCTGGGATTAAACATAGACTGTCATCTGAGATGGGATATACATACGAGTCAAATTGTTAGGAAGTTGAGAATCTTTCTGTTTAGATTTAGGAAACTGAAACAATTCATGGAGGAAACTCACCTCAGAACTGTATACCTTGCCCTTATTCAATCCCAACTGATGTATGGATTGCTCGCTTGGGGCAGCGCTTCAGAAATATATTTGAGAAAGGTGGGAACCACACAGAGATGGATACTAAAAATTATATGTGGTTAAAATATGACTTACCCTAGCGATCTATTCTGAAAACAAAGTAATGGATATCCAGAAGTTGTACTGCCGTGCAATTTTACTGTACACACACAGAGGGAAGAACACCATAAGTTTCCTGGAGCACACCTACCAAACACGGTTTAAAAATGTGGTAACGGTAAAACAGAGAGCGAATAAAAGGATTGGCCGAAAAAACTTTGTTTATATTGGTTTGGGAGCGTACGATGTGTTGCCACTGGATATAAGACAAGTGCATTCATATAGATTGTTTAAAAAGAGGGTACAGTCCTGGCTACTTGAAACTCCAAGAGATGCTATCTACAGACTGGTTAATTTAGATTAATATTTTGGAGATGTAGTGCATCCAATCCTGTGTTTTAAAATCTGATGTACTTTTTTTTATGTGTGTTTGTATTTTACTTGTATTGTATATTGGCTGCTTAAAGTGCAGATATTTTTTATGGTTTTGACTATTATTTTACGTCTGCATATATTTCGTGAGCGCATTCGTATGGTGTTTTATAGCATTATTTTTGTTGTTTTTATATATTCTCGTTTGTTTTTAGTACAGCTGTACATGGTTTTAGAATTTTGGTGTTGTTTGGGGAGTGCTCGATTGGGGGGTGGTTTTGTGTTGGTGGGAGAGAAGGATAAGAGGGAGGAATGAGACTGTTGTTGTCGGATGCAATTGTTTTTTTTTTCTTTCTCTCTTGTGTGCGCATTGTGTCTGGGGTGTCCTCATTGACAAGCTATTTTGCTTCTATGGAGACATGCTGTGTGGAGGTTCGTGTGGGAGAGAGAGAGAGGAAGAAGGGAAAAAATGTGTGATATTTTAGTGATCCAAATTGTTGGTCACATATGCTAGAAATCGGTTTTAATAATGTGTGGCTTGGTTTTGTTTTTTTCAGTTGAATTGCTTCACAATTGTTTTGGATTGTGTGCACCAGGTATTTTTGGGAAAGAAATTATATTGCTGGTATCACCAACAAGTCTCTCATTTAGGTAATTCTTATCTTATTGAACAATTAGCTCTGGATTTTATAAGTGATTTGTAGTAAAAAAAATGTGTATATTGTTTAATAAACTATTATATATATATATATATATATATATATATATATATATATATATATATATATATATATATATATATATATATATATATATATATATATATATATATATATATATATATATAAATCTTATTTAAAAAATTTTAAAAAATTGGAGAAACGTTGAACGAAGTGTATAGAGCTCAAAGGAGACTGTGTTGAGAAATAAAATGATTTTTTGTCAAAAAACCTGTATTTCATTCAAAACGTCACGGACTTATTGACCCACCCTCGTATATGTATCACACCGATAACTCAAAAAATAATGAGCCGATTTTGATAAAATTTGACAGGTACTTCATTTTGTGAGTGACTTGGATAAGTTCGTTAGCCAGGAAAATCGGGCCGGGTTTTCCATGACAATTTTGTGTTTGCTTTGAAAAAATTGTATCTCCGAAAATAACAATTCTATGGTAACCAAATTTGGTGCGTAGGTTAGCGTTATAAACAGTAAACGGTGTACGAAAATTAAAATCTGTATCTTACAATAAAAAAAGTAATAAGCATTTAATAATAAATATTTGATGCCATATCATTCTATGAAAATTCACTACCATAACGCACTTGCTGCGTTTAGACTTATTGCTATTCATTTTAAAAACTAATTATTCCCTTATAGATTTAATTTGTTTTATTGTGCCAGCTTGTTTTATAATGCATGATAAGAAAAATCAAGTGTAGGTGCAGTTGTCTTTTAGTGAATTTTCTTAAAAAAATTCACTATTGCCGATATATATATATATATATATATATATATATATATATATATATATATATATATATATATATATATATATATATATATATATATCCCACCGATAACTCAAAAAATAATAATGGACGGATTTTGATGACATTTTGTAGCTGCCTTCCTTTTGCAAGTGGCTTGGATAAGTTCGTTAGCCAGGAAAATCGGCCCAAAATTTGTGTTTTCTTTCGAAAAAAATGTATATCTCCGGAAATAACAAAGTAAGGGCAACGAAATTTGGTACTCGGGTTTATGTCATTATAGGTAAATTACCTGCCAAAATTTAGCTCTGTAAGTTAAAAGACAAAAAAGTTTGGGGTTTTCCTCAAAACGTCAAAGTCGTGATTTAAAACTGCAAAATTGCCAACATTTAGGCAAAGAACTTTAAACTAATACGGGCTGTGGAAAGAAAATGTCTCAAGAAGAATGTTTTGCAAACCCTGAAGTCTTACTTTCAACCGTCATTGTCCTTCATTTTACTAAAATATTTCCAGAAAATTTATTTCAAATAGACCCTTTCTCTAATGCTTTGGTGGTAATCTTAGCTATAGCGTTTATCGTTTAATGGTATATAATTTTTATCTAATTTTCGTAAAAAATCAATAAAGCTCAATATATCAGTTATTATACAAGATATGAAAAAAAATGTATATAGTTGAACACGCCTTATGTTATTGCATTTTTGCATTTTCCATCGAAATATAATGCGTGTTTGTTACAAAAGAAATTAGGTTAGTTTTGGTAACGAATTTTTAAGAAATGATTCAAATTTTAAAACAAATCACTAATGAGGAGATCCCGACTTTTGAATTTTGAAACAATTTCTTCAAATGAGCCGTAATTAGGCCTCCTAGAACACATATCAGGGGTCAGTTTCAATTTTTATATGTATATATATATATATATATATATATATATATATATATATATATATATATATATATATATATATATATATATATATATGTGTGTGTGTGTGTGTGTGTGTGTGTGTATATATGTATGGTACACTGGTTTATATCATTATAGGTAAGTTACCTACCAAAATTTAGCTCGGTAGGTCAAAAGACAAAAAAGTTATGGGCATTTAAAGAAAAATAAATTGGGGTTTTCCTCAAAACGTCAAAGTTGCGATTTAAAACGTCAAAATTGGCAACATTTAGGCAAAGAACTTGAAATTAATACAGGCTATGGAAAGAAAATGTCTCAAGAAGAATGTTTTATAAACCCTGAAGTCTTAGTTTCAACCGTCATTTTACTACAATGTTTCCAGAAAATTCATTTCAAATAGACCCTTTCTCTAATGCTTGGCAGTAACCTTACCTATAGAGTTTATCGTTTAGTGGTATATAATTTTTGTCGAATTTTCGTTAAAAAAAATCAATAAAGCTCCAATATATCCGTTATTATACAAGATATGAAAAAAAATTGTATGCATTAATTATACGGTGTCTTGAGCTACACCTTAAAAAAATATTTCTACAATCACAGGATGGCCCATAAGTCGTTGGTGATACAATTTTTTTTTTTTTTTAGCCAAACACGCCTTTTGTTATTGCATTTTCCATCGAAATATAATGCATGTTTGTAAGAAAAGAAATTCTGGATGCAGCAAGTGCGTTATGGTAGCGAATTTTGATCAAATGCTTCATATTTGAATAGCTCAATTTGCTATTAACCTATAAGGGTTGACCAAGAAACGAGTTTTTTCGGGAACACTTTAAGTTTACTTTCGGAAATTTTTGTACATTTTCAAACAATAAAGTTATTTTGATGAAACATGTCACATTGTTTTTACTCTATATGTTATGCTGGTAACCAAATATGATGCCAGCTTTCTTAAAAAAAAACACACATATTTGCTATTAAAAACATTTTAATGAAAATTCACTACCATAACGCACTTGCTGTGTCCAGACTTTTTTAATATTTATGTGCATTTTAATGAACTAAGAACAGTAATGACCTTAGTTAAAAGATTGTAATATCTTTATTATGTAAGACTTGGTAAAATTGTCATTCAATGAAGTAACATACATACTATGCTAACACACCGTCCAATTAACCATTGAAAATTGTTAAAGTAAATATAACACTTTAGAAATACATTGTGATGCAAATTCATTTATCTAAATTTCAAGATGAGATAATTTATTTGTTTACACACATCTCAGAGTAACTACTGATGACCTTGCAAAGTGATTCTGTGTGACCTTATATTTATTATATATATATATATATATATATATATATATATATATATATATATATATATATATATATATATATAGATATATATATATATATATATATATATATATATATATATATATATATTATTACATATAAACAGACCGATTTGCCTCCAGAAAAATTATTTTTTAAGAAACGCTGAAACATGTCAATTTTAATATTGACGGGGACATGTTTTGACATAAAACTCAACTTTGTCACATCAACCCCTTAAGGGTGGTGATAACAACCCTTATATTTTAAATAGGGAACATGGGTCGAGTGTTACATCATTTGAAAGCTCTTTCTTTTCTGAATTCAGCACACTCATTTTTTTTGAAGTTTTATCAACTCGTTTAAAAATTATTTACAGTTGAAGATGCAAAAATGCTTTTCACTCATTCCGATAAGAAATGTGCTGACAGTGAATGTTTTGTTGGTTTGTAAACAAAAAATTTACTATCAGAACATTTCTTATCAGAATGAGAGAAATGCGGTTTGTTATTTCTGTTTATCGGTCGGTTTGATACTTGATAGTACTACCGAAAATTAATTTCACAATGGTGTATTCTGTAGAAGAGTTGAAATAATTACTATTTTTTTCAAAAACGATTATGGTACCAACCGTACCTCAAATTTGTTTAATGAACGACATCCGAACAGACATGTTAACAGAAAATACATTTTGGAGTTAGTTGCAAAGTTTCGACAAAGTGGTTCAGTAGCCAACAAAAAACGGGATCCTGAACGTGAATTTCCGGTTAGAAATGAGACTACTGAGATTGAAGTTTTAGGACAAATTGCTGCAGACCCAACTTTGAGCACGAGAAAATTGGCCACTGTTTCAAACATCAAAAGAAGAACTATTCAGCGAATATTGAAGCATCATAAATTTCACCCGTATAAAATTGATCTTGTACAACAACTGAATGTAGATGATTTTGATCGGCGGCTGGAGATTTGTGAAGTTATGACTGCACGAATAGCTGATAACAGGAACTTTCTGTTCAATATCTGTTTTTCAGACGAGTGTACGTTTTTATTAAACTCTACAATCAATCGTCATAATTGTCGTTATTGGGCAGATAATAATCGAAGAAATTTTCACGAAGTCCACACTCAAACTCCACAGGAATTGAATGTCTGGACTGGCATTTTTGGGGACCGTTTAATCGGACCAATTTTTATTGATGGCAATTTGAGTGGCGAAACGTATTTGGAGTTACTAGAAGATATCGTTTACCCTCTACTAATTGACATTGTTGAAAATGAGAAAATGATGATCGCTATCAAGAAAATCAATTAGTGTTTCAACAAGATGAAGCTCCTCCGCATTTTTACAACGTGTTAGGGAGTTTTTGAACAGAGAGTTTCCAGAGCAATGGATTGGACGTAGAGGTGCTATTGAGTGGCCCCCTAGATCACCGGATTTAACTCCTTTAGACTTCTTTCTATGGGGCCATTTAAAGAGTAGAATTTTTGCAACAGAACCGGAGTCTCTGGAAGAATTACGACGACGCATTGTTGAAGAATGCCGTCTAATAACTCTGCAAATGCTTCAGAATGTCAGAGCTCGTTTTGAACAAAATTTGTACTTTTGTATGGAAGCTAGTGGTCAACAATTTGAACACTTACTTAACTCAATAAACATTTTTGAACGTTTTGTTTTGTTTTTATTTTTTTTTAACGAAAAATTGACTAATTAGTGCATTTCTTATCACAATGAACAAAATACGTTCTTGCAACTCCAACTGTGAATAATTTTTAAACGAGTTGATAAAACTTTCAAAAAAATGAGTGTGCTGAATTCAGAAAAAAAAAGAGCTTTCAAATGATCTAGGTTTGAAGGTTAGGTTTGAATGTGAGTGGTCCATATCAGTCCCTCCACCGCGACCATAAAGCTTTCAAATGATGTAACACTCGACCCATGTTCCCTATTTAAAATATAAGGGTTGTTATCACCACCCTTAAGGGGTTGATGTGACAAAGTTGAGTTTTATATCAAAACATGTCCCACTCAATGTTAAAATTGATGTGTTTCAGCGTTTCTTTAAAAAAAAAATTCTCTGGACGCAAATCGGTCTGTTTCGTTTTCAATGCGCCACCCTGTATATATTAATATGGATAAATGTAGGTCATTTTGATCAACATTTATTTTTTCAGTGGAATGCTTATTATTCACATAAACAAATAAGTTTTAATCAAATTTTCCCAGGCAAGGACGTTGCATGTATATTTTGATCTTATAGATGGCCTCAAGTTAATAATTGGCTACGAAGTTAATGAAGAGATTTCATGAACTTAAAATATGTTTTTCCTCAAAAAAAAATCATATTTCCAAAAATAATAAAGCTTAGTACACTTGGAGAACCCAAATCACCACAAAACTATTTTACAGACCTGACAATCGTTTCACTATCAAAGTTAACGTCATCAAAATTCAGAATTTGATATGTTAAATTAAAATTAAATTTTGTTCAAATTCTGAGTTTTTCATCCTCTGGTGACTCTAGCTTTGTTAGTGAAATGATCGTCAGGTCTTTAAAAGATGTGTTGTGGTGATTTGTATTCTCCAATTGTACTTATCAGTGCCCATAACAAATTCCAATTTTCATTTAGTCACCTAATAATAAAGCTATTTTGATGAACTTTGGTACACATCTAACCTTAAAGAAAATATGCACATACCAACATTGAAGTTTTTGGACCGATTCGAGGGGGACCTGGCATGCAGACTCTGCGGCGAGGGGGAGGAATCAGCCCGGCACATCTTGTGCAAGTGTAAAACTCTGGACTGCAAAAGACAACTGATCTACGGAGAGTCTAGACAGGAGACAGAGCAATATAAAACTTCACCCTACCAATTGCTGTGCAGACTACTTCAAGGCACAGTGATTTTGGAATGGCTGGAGTAGAAAAGACAAAGGGCTTGCACAATAAGCCAAAAGCTGTGGTGCTATCGGGACGGCAAAGACGCGGACGGGCCCTAAGGGGAAAAACATTGAAGTTTCTATGATAAAAGGAAAGCCAGTTATTAGTGTTTGAAATAAATTCACTACCATAAGGTACTTACTGCGTTTGGACTTTTTATAGGTCAAAACGATAATGAATTAAATTCTCTAAAATAGTCGGTGAGTTGGTAGTTCTTGACCAATCACATGTGTTTATTTTCTCACAATTGAATGTCAAAATTAGCGATTTTTAAACAAATATTCTAGAGCAGATGCAGTTTGTAAAGAACAAGTGCTGCATGAAATGTATTTCACAAAGTCTTAAGTTTCTGTTTCAATAGTTTTCTGGACGCAGCATGCGCGTTTTGTTTGCGACTTTTCATTAAAAATAATTTTTTTCATCAAAATAATTGTTGATTAAATAGTGAATAAATGTTAAAAAAAGTTTCGATGCAGCAAGTGTGTTTTGGTAACGAACTTTCATAATATTTCAAATCTTAATAAATCGGTTTTTCATTAAACTAGAATCTTTCAATTTGATATATAATAAAGCCTCAATAAAAGCAGTATGTCTACTAAATTTTATAAAAAAAAACAAGCTTTAGAGATACACAAATTTTTGTTTAAAAAAAAACGGTTCGTTCTATTATTGTAAACACCGACTATAATTCAAATCACACCATCAAAAATATTAGATTTTCGGTGTTGATTCGAACATGCGGAATCTCCATGTTTGTCTATATTTTTAAACCTAACACCCTTATAAATTAAGCCACTACCGGTTTACATAATTTAAATTATTTTTAGTTTTATTAACGTTTTTATTTTATATTTCTTTTATTTTTTAGGAATGGAGAATTATATCGCTAAGGTACTTCAATCCAGTTGGTGCTCACGAATCTGGTATGATAGGTGAGGATCCCGCTGGAATTCCTAATAATTTGATGCCATATGTAGCTCAGGTAAGAAAACAGCTTTGAAAAGAATTCTATAACTACAGTGACAGTGAGTGTCCAGATTATTAGTTACCTGTGCAAAAATTGCATTAGGATCAGTTTGAAGTTGTATAATATTTTAAAATAGTGGGAATGAATACTTTCATTTTTTTTCCTGGGTATATCTGGTATTTCCAATAGAAGTAGAAATGTTTGTTTATAAGACCAGATACATTCTCGCAACAATTAGAACCGTAGATCGGTTTCTCTCTCATTAGAGCTCTTCACTATGGCATACTAATTGCAGCAAAAATACACCTATAAAGTAATACGGCTATAGTAGCCAGACTTTCATCACTAAGTGAGTGGTGGACGTGCCGCCACCTAGTTTCAGAACCAAGTACTATGTTGTCACGCCAGCTCCAAATAACACAAAGTGCTAAAAAAAATAAAGACTATACAACTAACTAACAATTTAGTAAATTGTTAGCCCTGGCCCATTTCTACCCTAATATAGGGACAAAGTATGTAAGGCTAGATGCATTCTCGCAACAATTAGAACCGTAGACCGGTTTCGCTCTCATTGGAGCTCTTCAGTATGGCATCCTAATTGCAGCAAAAATACACCTATAAAGTAATACGGCTATAGTAGCCAGCCTTTCATCACTAAGTGAGTGGTGGACGTGCTGCCACCTAGTTTCGGAATCAAGTACTATGTTGTCACGCCAGCTCCAAATAAGACAAAGTGCTAAAAAAATAGAGACTGTATACAACTAACTAACAATTTAGTAAATTGTTAGCCCTGGCCCATTTCTACCCTAATATACTACTTTGTGTTATTTGGAGTTATTTGGAGCTGGCGTGACAACATAGTACTTGGTTCCGAAACTAGGTGGCGGCACGTCCACCACTCAGTGATGTTTGTTTAGTTTAAAATACATACATACATACATACATACATACATACATATATATATATATATATATATATATATATATATATATATATATATATATATATATATATCTCATTGGAGCTCTTCAGTATGGCATCCTAATTGCAGCAAAAATACACCTATAAAGTAATACGGCTATAGTAGCCAGCCTTTCATCACTGAGTGGTGGACGTGCCGCCACCTAGTTTCGGAATCAAGTACTATGTTGTCACGCCAGCTCCAAATAAGACAAAGTGCTAAAAAAAATAGAGACTGTATACAACTAACTAACAATTTAGTAAATTGTTAGCCCTGGCCCATTTCTACCCTAATATACTACTTTGTGTTATTTGGAGTTATTTGGAGCTGGCGTGACAACATAGTACTTGGTTCCGAAACTAGGTGGCGGCGCGTCCACCACTCAGTGATGTTTGTTTAGTTTAAAATACATACATACATACATACATACATACATACACATATATATATATATATATATATATATATATATATATATATATATATATATATATATATATATATATATATATATATATATATTGAGAAAAAACACAATACAAACTATTCACAAAAATCAGAAAATATTTGGTAGACCTTTTTGGAGTCAGTTGGATGCATTTTTTAACATTTGCTTTTAATTATTTATCCTGAAGCCAAACTAAGATATATAAGATTTCGTTTGTTGATGAGGTTTTCCGTTTTAGAAACTTGCAGGATTCTCGATGGAGTTCAAGTCTGGCGAATTGCATGGCCATAGCAAAACTTTTGTTTGTTTTATCTCTAAGAATAATGTTACTGATTTAGCTTTGTAGCAAGAAGCGGAAACGTGGATTCAGATCAATCAGCAAACCACTCATTTATCTGAGGAATCAGTCGTTTCTCCAATACTTTTAGCGAGTTTTCATTAAGAAAAATTCGCTAATAGAGGGGTCACTATGAAAAGCTTTTGAAAAAATGTCTTCAGATGAGCGTGAATTTGGGTCACTAGACCTCAAAACCAATGTCTGTTAATATATATATATATATATATATATATATATATATATATATATATATATATATATATATATATATATATATATACACGAGTGTGTATATCAGCTATAACGGACATTTTTCCCCAAAAATATACAAAAATATTTTTAAAAACGCTATACTTTTGGAAGTATTAGAGTAACTGTAATGAGACTTTACATGTGGCTAGAAATGGTGTAAATAAACATATAAACAAATGTTGTGAATTTTAAGTAATTTGGTATACAATATTTAGAGTCTTTTCCAAATTAAAAATAAAATCTGAGACATGCATTGAAACGACTTAGTGGTTAAAGTCCAATGCCTGACAGACAGTCTTGTCATTAAGCAACCTGTGCCCCTACCGCTGATAAGGGGCCACCCAATTACCTTCTCCGGTTGCTTAACAGTCTTAAGACACGGTAGGAGTGATATTTCTCGTCCTATCTTCGCCAAACAAATTAAGATTTATCCATCATCATTTTGATGTGAGATTTCTCCAAGAAGCAAACCTTGAAAAAAAAAATGAAAACATTAAAGATATTCAATTCAATGGAACACAAGGATTTCAACCGACTCTAAAATAACCAAAATTAAGTATGAAAAACTTGATATGGACATCCTCCCAATCTGCAGCTGTCAGGTGTCGATATTGTTTAGCCCATGCCAGACATTTTAACTTCTTGGCTGGGGTCAGTTTTGGTTTCTTGCTGATTCTTGCAGAAATAACTAGTAACGCCGTTTTAATTTACTTCTTTTGTTAACTCCTTCATATATTTTCTACTGTTTTCCAGGCAAGTGTTTAATTAATTTTCTTTCATCTCGAGGCTTAATGATCGACTTTCATCCACATTTTCCAGTTTTCTGATTTCCTAAAAGTATTTTTCTAACACGTTTCGCCTTCATTTGGTTCACTGTCATCACATTAACATTTGTAAGCGAAACAGTCTTTCATTGGGAATGATTTTAAAGCTTCAATAACACAGAAATGTCTGAAAACTTTTCTTTTGGGAGTATCTGGTTTTTCCTATTTTTCATAAGTACCGGCAAATATTTATTTTCGGGAGAATTCCCTAATGTGGTAACCCTGCTCTAATGTTACAAATCAATGTTGCCACTGCCAAAGGTGTTAGACAGTGTTGTCTGGATAAAAATATTGAAACAACTGTCGCAAGAAATAAATGTATTACGTGCATTAAGCATAGCTGAAACCGCGTGGCATGGCGGAAGGAGATGCCGGGCATACCATGGGACGCGCTCGTCTGGTTCACAGACGAATCCGGCGGGGAGCGTGGGACGGGGGCAGGTGTTTACTCGGAAGGACCGAGGGTATGTCATAGTATTTCCCTCGGAGCACATGCAACAGTGTTTCAGGCCTAAATGTACACCATTCTGCACTGTGTGCGGGAAAACAAGAGGAGCGGCTACACCAACAAGCGGATGATCCTCATAGCCACATGCAGCCAGGCAGCCCTTAAGGCCCTAAGTAGCCCACAGGTAAATTCCAGGCTGGTAAGTGAATGCCGAGACGAGACGAGCGACCTGGCTGGGCAGGATGAGGTGACCCTCATCTGGGTGCCGGGTCACTTGGGGGTCAAAGGCAATGAAGAAGCTGACAGTCTCGGGAAGAGAGGGTCAGCAGAACCATTTATGGGACCAGAACCGGCTCTGGGCGTGACAAAGAGCACTGCTAGGGGAGCCATTAAGTCCTGGGTCAGGAACGAACACAAGGTGTACTGGGCACACCGTCCAGGGCTCAGACATGGGAAGTCAATAATTGACGAACCCAGTTCAAAGAGAGCTGTGGAGCTGCTTAATCTTAGCAGAGGACAGCTCAGAAACACAACAGGTCTCTTGACGGGACACATGGCCGTCAAGAAACACCTGCATAAAATGGGGCGGTTCGAAGGGGACCTCGCATGCAGATTCTGCGGCGAGGGGGAAGAATCAGCCCAGCACATCTTGTGCGAGTGTAAAGCTCTGAACCGCAAAAGACAACTGATCTACGGTCAGTCTAGAGCGGAGACAGAGCAATATAAAACTTCACCCTACCAATCGCTGTGCAGACTAGCTCAAGGCACAGTGATTTTGGAATGGGTGGAGTAAGACTAAGGGTATGCACAATCAACCAAAGGTTGCAGTGCTATCGGGGCGCCAAGGCCGCGGACGAGCCCTGAGAGAGAAAAAAATAGCTGAAACTTACATAATCAGAAAAATTGATTGTTGTTGCCCTTACTTGGTGAACCTGGTCCATACTACATACATACTTGGAGACTACTTCTCTGGTTTCACTGTTGGGTTTTGTTTCTGTAGGTGAAGGGCTTAGCCAGCATGTAAGCTAACTGGAGCAAGAGGCCCTTATGAATTCTAGATGTTCTCGCATGTTCTTCAACGTTTCTGTAACTAGTTTCGCTGCTTGACAGCATTCTCAGCCAGTAAAAATTGAATTAGTACGAAATCATGACAACTACAAATAAAGATCTGTTGGTATGTTATGATGCTTTGATCAAAAAATTATCAAATTGAAAGTAAATTGAAAAACAGATAACATATGAGGCTTTCAAAATGTCTACGTGGTGTATGTCAATATTTAACATAAAAATAGAACTAGCCTATAATAACTATAATAACAGTTACAACAATAAAATAACTAAACAATAACAATAAAAAGCAGTTTCTATATAACGAAAGTATCAACATACATCAACTCATTATCTTATTACAACTTTTTTGAAAGAATAGTTCAATTTATTTTCTCCGACGTATTTAATTATGAAGAAGAATATCCAAGAAAGGGGAATTCATTAAATCAGTTTGCTCACTTAAAACAAGGTAGCTATTGTTGTGTGTGTGCTTTTGGACATCTAAAGCTTCAAAAAAGTCTAGTTTACGTTTGTCATTAAAAAATGTAGTGGCTGTATGCTGTTATTTACTGTCTATGTTCGGTATCAATAATATGTTTAGCAAATGTTGATTTGTCAGTGTGGTTATTTCTAAATGCAGAAAAATGACATTTATTTGTTGAAGCTAGAGTAATATAATGTTTTAGGGTTTGTTTATTAGAAAGCTTTCAATTTCATCAAACATCTGGTATTCTATACTGAAATTAAATTAGAGGTTGAATGTGTGGGGGTGGAGTATCGGTGAGAGAAATTTCAAATTTTTTTTTTGCTAAAATGGCGTAAAGAGTCAAAACAGAAAACTTGATTCTGGTACATTTTTTTTTTGTCTCTCAGTCGGCCTGTATGTCTGTCCGTTAGTAGGCACAATAACTTTGGAACGAATTGAGATACCATTTACAAGTTTGGTATCCAGTTAGCACGTGACAAGGAATGCTTCGAATTGTTTTTGCGTAAGATCGCTTCAGGGAGTAGGAGAAACTAGAGTAATATAACGTTTCAGAAGTCTATGGGTACAGGAATAATAATATTTTAATAATAAAAAATAATTTCGTGAGAATGTCTTTCTGCAGAAAGTAGAAAATCACAGCTGTGTGGAAGTTATGATTCAATTTGCAGCACTATTTTTAAAAGTATTACCTAAATTAAATAAATAAAGCCCAACTTGACACTATTATGTGGAAAATGAAAGAAAATAATAATTTTTTGTAGTATACACGCCTTTTTGTTAATAATACCCCTCGTTCTTTTTCCCATTGGGTTGAAGCAAATTAAAAAAACCAAACATACTTTTTTTCTAATACAGATTTAACAATCTTAACATGTTTTTGGTCAAAGGACAAATTTCTTCACAAAGTTGGTAGTGTGTTAATTTATTTATTTTTTTCCAATTCATCTGCTTATCATATTTATCTATTTTTACAGGTAGCAATAGGTAAAAGGGACAAGTTAAAAGTGTTTGGCAAGGATTATTCCACACCAGATGGCACCGGTGTCCGTGATTATATTCATATCATCGATTTATCTGTGGGCCACTTAAAAGCTTTAGAAAAATTATTCAGTCCTGAATTCAAAGGATGGAAAGCCTACAATTTAGGCACAGGACGTGGTTATTCCGTATTAGAAGTAATAAAGGCTTTCTCAGAAGCATCAGGTAGAGAAATCAACTATGAGATAGTAGGAAGAAGAGAGGGAGATATAGCAGAATGTTATGCAGACCCATCTTTAGCCAAGATGGAACTCAACTGGACCGCTACCAAAGATATAAGGGAAATGTGCAAAGATGCCTGGAATTGGCAAAGTAAAAACCCCAATGGTTTTCAACCATTGTGACAATAATTAATATTAAATGTTAGGAAAAGAAGTTTGTTTTTTATTTCACACTCTGTATAGATTACTTAGCTTATTAAAGCATCTCAGTTGGTGAGCTAGTTCTAAATTGTATGTAAGGTAAGTAATAAACATGTTTATTGATTAATCTAAAGGCAGTATTGTAAGACACTGTTATATAAGCTTTTTAACCATAAACATTCTTCTAAGGCTAACTTCTATACAGTGTGTCCCAAACTGGATGGGAATGTATTGCTATTTCCGTTATTATTTGAGATAGGGAGACAATTAAATTAGCAATGTTTTGTAGAATTTCATGCTCGTTCCAAATATGACTTGTATTTTGCCCTGACTCTTCTTGTTTTCGAGTTATTTGGGAAAAAAAACAAAATTTGTCGATTTCTTTTTTCTTCAATATCTAAGTAGGCATTGATCTGACATGTCTAAGACTTGCACATTATCAGGACACTTTTTACAGTGTAATCTTTTTGTGCTATTCTCAACTTTAAATTGTCATTTGTTTTTGAGCTACAGGTATCAACATTTGTTTTTATTATGACAGCCATATTGGATTTTTTGATTATGTGAAAAGAGCTTTCCAATGATGTACAACATGCTTGAGAAATCTTGATAGTAGGCTATGAAATCCAATACCAGAGAACAAATGATAAAAAAAGTGTTCAAAAAGCAGTAGGCCATAGAGTCTAACAATAGATTCCTACTTTTAACATAAATTTCCGTAATGATGCTGCTCGAGTACAACCCGTCCCCAAGAAAGGATCCAAAGCGCTTCCTAGCAACTACAGGCCTATTTCTCTCCTTTCAGTCGTCTCTAAAGTGATGGAAAAGTATATAAACACTGAATTACTAAAATTTCTTGAAAAACCGTCTAATCCACGACAGACACGTGGGATTTCGTTAGCGCAAATCCACTGCCGACCTCCTTTCCTTTGTCAGTCATTCTTGGAACAAGTCTATGGAACTACACGGTGAATCCCAGATTATCGCTCTAGACATATCCAAAGCATTCGACCAGATCGGGCACGCAGTGCTGCTTAATAAACCTATGGCCTACCACCAAAACTCTGTACCTGGACAGCAAATTTCCTCTCCAAGCGGAGCATTTCTGTTGTCATGGATGGCTATTCCTCTAAACTGTATCCAATTAATGCAGGAGTCCCTCAAGGTTCAGCTTTAGTGCCTACTTTGTTTCTTCTCCACATCAATGACCTCCTCTCTAGCACATCCAACTCAGTTTACAGTTACGTGGATGACAGCACCCTCCACTCAAATATACAATATTCTAAGCCTGTCTCTTTAGCCCAATTAGATGAGGATCACAGACTCATGGAGGGTTCTGTCTCTGTGGATCTCAAAAAATATTAGACTGGGGAAGTAGAAATCTTGTACAATTCAACTCCACCAAATCTCAGTCTTGCTTTCTATCTCATAAGAGATACACCAGCCCTAGACCGATCACAATGAACAACCAATTATTCAAAGTAATGGGTCATTTTCACTTGTTGGCATTTCTGTGGATCGAAATCTCAATTGGCACCAACATGTCACATCAATTGCAGAAGTGGCTGCTAAGAAATTAGGTTTCCTCTTCCGGGCTCGCAAATACTTTTCACCAGCTAATCTCTATACCTTATATACTTCACAAATAAGGCCAAACCTCGAATACTGCTCCCACATCTGGGGTGCCGCTGCCGTTTCTACACTCGCTATCCTGGACTCCATTCAAAAGAGGGCTATACGTCTCATCGGTGACCTTACCCTCACCCAAAGGCTGCCATCCCTTGCCCACCGACGTGCCGTTGATGACCTCTCTCTTTTATAGATATCTGCACGGGCACTGCTCAGAGGATCTTTTTTCCATAGTTCCTCCACCTGCTGCCCCCAACAGGTCTACCAGGGGAACAGAGTGAATGCGCCATTTTACTGTCCAGGTCACCATACAGAACATCTTGTTATGCCCGCTCTTTTATCCTGAGGACTTCCAAGTTGTGGAATTCCTTGCCTGCACATGTTTTTCCTTCTCCTCCAAACCTTCAAGTCCAGAATTAACAGGTTGCCTCTTTCCTCCTTGTCGACACCCACGGTACGATAGTATTTAGGCAGCGAGCCCTCGTGATGTGTTGCTGAAATAAAAAATAAATAAAAATTGATTATGAACAACCCCCAAGAAAGTTACGGGAGCTGAGGTGAATATGGGTGTTGTGCGGGGTAGACAAAGTTTAAATGAGGTATTGCTGCAAAATGTGAAAAACGCATGTTTTCAAGGTCCGACAAGTGGTTTTTCAAGCTGATGTTGCTTTACGTCATATGCCGTGGCTGTAGCACATAACGTTTGGCCATGCATGACGTCTCTTCTATGAATTTTATCACTCAAATATTGTGGTGTCTGTGCATGCACAATTCGATCCACAAACATGGCATAGTGTAGGAATCTTTTCTCATTCATCTTTAGCAGATGCATTTCCCTGATGGCTGGTGTAACATGTTCCCTATAATCCACGTTTGCTATATATCACAAGAATTTTGAATCTTATATTTATCCTCTGCCGTCAGACATGGCCCATATACAATGTCGCAGTAATTTAGATGAGATAAGACTAGGGATTTCAATCAGTAATAATTTAGTCTGTGGCTCCAAAATGGATTTCAGCGACTGAATCTGCTTTAAGCTACCATATGCTTTTCTGCTAACTACTGACACGTGTTCTGAAAATTTAAGCTTACTATCCATTGTTAATGCCAAATTTTTTACTGTCTTAGTCAATGTTACGTGGTGTCCATTAACGAGAATCCCATTATCATCAGTGTGATCGCTAATGATATGTTCTCCAAACAGTATACCAGTTGTTTTTGTATCGTTCAGAATGAGTGAATTCTTCATTACCCATGTCCCTATCCTCTCCAGACCACCATTGATCCTCGGAAACGCATTACCTTCATCTCCTGGCTTGTAACTTAAGTAGACCTATATATTGTGACGAGGCCTTGGCTGGCAGACCGTTTTTCGGTGACCAGGATTGACGGTTACTATCGGAGAATCTCGGGCGCCAGATTTTTAAAGGGTTTACTCCCTGTTGAGGATGTCTGCGACGTCTTCACTGAACTCTGACCGACATACCGATCAAAGTACCTGGGTAACTCTGTGGAGAAGGGTTCGGTAGCCTTTAGGTAATATAGGCTAAATTTAGTGATCCCCGAGGGAGCGGGCTTTAATTGCTCACTCGGCGTGATCCGACCACTTCTGTTTTAACGAAAGGTGTAGCAGATTTTGTATGTTAAGGGGTTGGATAATAATTAATCGAGGTCTTTAATTTACCCAACCCTATATTACAGATTTGAAACTATTTACAAAATATATATACAGAACAATATTTACAAAATATGTACAAATAAAATATGCGGATACGAACATCAATCGGAACGTGGACCTCGCTAAAGCGGTAAAGCTTAGTGCATGACGAAGCGTACGGATTCGGTCAGGTATATATGACAGGGACGGTATTTCACTCCAGGCAGGATACGGCAGGCGGGCAACATACAGCGATATACCACATCAGACTACTAGCTATAACTTCTCCGTCGAAGCAGGGGACAGCGGAGACGAAAAAGTGCAGACGGGAGAGACGGGATGACAGTTCCCGGAGGCCTAGGCGGACTGTGAATTCTCAGCAGCTCCGCTAGGGTCAAATCGGGACAAAAACATCTTGATTACTTTAGTGAGCTGTGAATCCTCAGCGTCCTCACTAAAATAACACATAAGCTTATACTGTACGGGGCGGAAAGCCGGGAGCCAGATGAAGTGTACAGGGCTAATGGAAAAGGAAAGTATCACTTGGAGTGACCTAGATAGGCTGTGAATCCTCAGCGTCCCTATCGGGATCAAACCAAGATGAATATATCTCTATTATTTATGTGAGCTGTGAATCCTCAGCATCCTCACAAAAATAATGCAAGACAATGTAACATACGGGAATTGTCTATAGGGACGGCGGCAGGTCAGGAAAAGCAGAAATAATTCACTTGAGGAGATTTGGACTGAGAAGCGTGATGATTTAAAAGTATGAAAAGTCGCTACAAAATATGAATCACTTAAAACGGATAATTCTCACCTATAACAATATTTTCGGATACGGAAATCGACCAACCAAGTGCGCTCGGACAGTAAACGGAAACGGAATCGGTGCGGACTCGTGGCGACTTAATAACTTGACAGCTGAATTAACAATACTATACTGCCTGTGCCCCGTGTTGCTTCTCATTTTATATGAATTTCACAGCCAGCCCAAAAACTCTGCCATGCTTGGAATGTTATCACCTTATCACAACCGGATAAGATAATAAGTATGAAATACCTGTTTAATTAAATATAAATCGCCTTAAAATATTTCATGGTGAAAATATTTTAGCAAATATTTATATAGTTTGTATTTAATTCTTTTCTTATTTGATTAATTACTTACTTAGTAGTTATGCGTTTTCTATCACAGACAGATAGGAAATAATACTTCATCACAATATCATCAGCACACATCTGTAATTTACAATATTCGGTGTAATTCACACTATCAGCCATGTAAACAGAAAACAGCAGTGGGCCTAGAATGGATCCCTGAGGGACTCCTGAACTCACACTTTCTGGGAAAGGATACATTATCAGGATCCAAAACAGTCACCTGCGACCTCCCATTCAAATAGTTTTGAAACCACACATACTTATCATTTATGCCATAATAAGTAAGCTTGGCAGTCAATACTCAGGCTGTCGAATGCTTTTGACAAGTCCAACAATACGAGAGCAGTAAACTCATCATGGTCACATGCTCCCAAGCATGTGCAGATGCTCCTAAAGTCATTCATTGTCAGTACTTCCTTGGTTTTAACAATTGGCTTGATTCTACCTACCATCCAATTCATCAGTATTATGCCTGATTCAAATGAAGAATTTATAATATGAGTATAAATGTGCAATATAAAAATAAAAGTTTTGTGTGATCTAGAATAAAAACTTTCCTTTACAATTTAATTTTGAATTGTATTATTATTAAACAAAAACAACTATTCAAAACATATTACTAATAAAGGGGGCTAAGCCACATGTAAGTTATTGCATTTATCTTAAACACAATTATCCCCACCTTAATTATCTCAAAGAAAACCTGCTAATTATTGAGTTGAAATTTTAGAATTTATGTCAATATTGTAGACTTTAAACAAAGATTTTGTAGCGATTTTCTTTTTTTTTTTTTTTTTTTTCTGCGGTTACTCAATTAGTTAGACAGTGGTGTTACACTTGAGACATAAAAAGGTTAATTAAAGTGGATACTTACTATTTTTGGGGTAATTATACCGCCAACCAAATGCCCTTATTTTAAAAACAAGACAGTTGCAAATAAAAACATTTTAACGAAAATTCGCTACCACTACGCACTTACTACGTTCAGACTTTTTGTTTTGTTTTATAGTGTTTTTTTTTTTGTTCCCTCAGGGCTCGTCCGCAGCCTTGCCGCCCCGATAGCACCGCAACCCTTGGTTGATTGTGCATACCCTTAATCTTACTCCACCCATTCCAAAATCACTGTGCCTTGAACTAGTCTGCACATTGATTGGTAGGGTGAAGTTTTATATTGCTCTGTCTCCGGTCTAGGCTCTCCGTAGATCAGTTGTCTTTTGCGGTCCAGAGCTATACACTCACACAAGATGTGCTGGGCTGTTTCCTCCCCCTCGCCGCAGAGTCTGCATGCGAGGTCCCCTTCGAACCGCCACATTTTATGCAGGTGTTTCTTGACGGCCATGTGTCTCGTCAAGAGACCGGTTGTGTTTCTGAGCTGTCCTCTGGTAAGATTTAGCAGCTCCACAGCTCTCTTTGAACTGGGTCCGTCAATTATTGACTTCCCATGTCTGAGCCCTGGACAGTCCGCCCAGTACACCTTGTGTTGGTTTCTGACCCAGGACTTAATGGCTCCCCTGGCAGTGCTCTTTGACACGCCCAGAACCGGTTCTGGTCCCATAAATGGTTCTGCTGACCCTCTCTTCGTGAGACTGTCAGCTTCTTCATTGCCTTTGACCCCCGAGTGACCCAGCACCCAGATGAGGGTCACCTCATTCTGCCCAGTCAGGTCGCTCGTCTCGTCTTGGCACTCACTCACCAGCCAGGAATTTACCTGTGGGCTACTTAGTGCCTTATGGGCTGTCTGTGGCTATGAGGATCCGCTTGTTGGTGTAGCCCCTCCTCTTGTTCTCCCGCACACAGTGCAGGATGGCGTACATCTCGGCCTGAAACACCGTTTCATGGGCTCCAAGGGAAATACTATGGCTTACCCTCGGTCCTTCCGAGTAAACACCTGCCCCCGGCCCACGCCGGATCCGTCCGTGAACCAGACGAGCGCGTCCCGTGGTATGCCCGGCTACTCCTCCGACCATGCCTCGTGGTCAGGGATTTCCACTGTAACGTTGTTTTCCCTGCACATTCGCGGGCTCGCGAAGTCTGACCTCACTTCAAGCATGGGCTCCTTCACGATATCCTGGATTTTGCAGTGGCCCCTGAAGCCTGGGTTGATCTTCAGTCTACCATTGCAGGCTAGTCTGTATAGTCTTAGCCTGGCCTCCCCCATAATAATTAAGTGTATGGGGGGGGGGGGGGGGGGGGAGATCCAGCTTTTTATAGTGTTGCACAAGTGGTTTAACACAGATGTACAAAACTTCTCTGGCTTCACAAGTGTCTGTTTTCTTCTCTGAAACTGCTTGCAGAAAAGAAAACAGACACTCATGAGGCCAGAGAAGTGCCCTTACAGCTGTGTTTAGTATAGGACGGCTTCATCTAGCGAGGGACACAACAACTAATGAAGTAAAAGTATGTGTTTTGTATGCAATTTAACCACATTTTACAAATTTTTATCTGATAGGTAAAAACTGTGTCTGATTCCAGTGATGGCAACAGATGTGCAGACAGACAAAAATGTAATTGACTTGAATTCATATTCATACAAAAGGGATTAGGATAAAGATAAATTTATATGTTAATAAAACACTTAAATAAATTAGCGGGAAATAGATGTATCTTTAATAAATTTTATAATAAAAAGGTTTATATACAACATAATTTAACTATCTATACTTAAATAATTTATGACTAAGTTTTATTATTGAGTATATCGAAAAAAATACTTGAGTGAAATAAAATTAGTCTTGAGACTTACAGTTCATATTGCTCTTTGGGTAGCAATGGACCATTTATGTTTTCAGCATGGATACACAATCGGATGGGTAAGCAAACTTTGAAAGGATCATTTTGACAGTATTATCCATATTTAGAACATATCCTTAATGAAAATAGTTTTTGTGTAGCACATTGTACATTTGAAACAAATAACTAAACTATACCATCTAAAATGCAGTCATTGATGTCACCTAGACACAGGCAGACAATGCTGTCATTTGGCAGGTTACGTAAAACTGGACAGCCAGCTGACAATTAAATACAGATGTAGGTTAGGTTAGGTTAGGTTTGTATGTGAGTGGGCCATACAGGTCCCTCCACCGCGACCATAAGGTCTATATTACGCCTAAAGGTCTATATTTCGCCCAACAAAGCCAGCCTCCTGCAGAGGTCGATAATCTTTGTGTATCGAAAGTTGATCCAGATCCTCCGAAGCAAGCTTTATCTTGCCAAAGAGCAGGTATCTAGTCCTGTCCGCTGCCGGACAGGAACACAGTACATGCTCTGCTGTCTCGTCACTCTCCATGCACTCGGTCTCCTGACCGACTCCAATACGGTGCATGTGGTGTCGCAAGTGGCAGTGTCCTGTATACAGGCCGACTAGAGTACTCAGTTGTTGTCTGTTTAACTCTAGAAGTTTTTTAGCCCTTGACTCAGACAGGCCATTTATGAAGGTCTTAGAGTGGGCTAATCCTGGAAGATTTTGCCAATAGTGGATTGTCATTCTTTCTGTCCAGGTCTTTAAGGTGCGTTTTGCTGTGCATGATGTTATCCCCAGCACCGGTTCTGGTCCGACAAAGTCTCTCTGGGCACCACTCCTGGCAAGCGTGTCGGCCGCAACATTGCCATCATGGTCTGAGTGACCCGGTATCCTGACCAGCGACACCTCATTACAGCTGCCCAGTTCGTTAAGGGCAGATTTACAACTCCATACCGTTTTTGAATTACACCGGTAGGAACCAAGAGCTTTTATTGCAGCTTGGCTATCTGCATATATCTTTATCGATTTGTGTGTGCACTGGTTTTTTATACTTTCCCTGCACACATCTCGATGGCATACACTTCTGCCTGGTGTATGGTTGCGTACTTGCCGAGGCTAGCTGATAGTCTAGCATCTGTGCTGCCCCCATATGCGCCGGCTCCTACTCCCATATTGGTTTTGGAGCAGTCAGAGTACCAGCAGAGATCGGCTCTCAATAGGGTCGTTTGGTTTCGCTCCTAGTCCTCCCTTTCCAGGAGGACGGTCTTGAAAGACAGATCCCTACTGACCTTTGTAGGCATCAAGTCTGAGACCATTCCCATACAGATGTAGACTACTTATCTGGCTTCACTAATGTTTGTTTTCTTCTCTGTAACTGGTTTCACCACTTGACAAGATAATGCTGTCACCAGTATAACCGGTTACAGAGAAGAAAACAAACATTTGTGCAACCAACATCCGTATATATTAGAGGTGTACGAAGCTTCGAAATTTCGAACCAAACCCGAACTCAAACCGAACCTTCGCTTCAAAAAATTGTTCGCACTAGGCGATGTTAATCTAGTTCGAAATATGTAACTCTCCAAAATTGTCAAAAATACTTCAAAGTTTAACTTTACAGGCATTCAAACCTAGCGAAGTTGCGGCCCCATTAACTCTGTAGTAGCGCCTTAAACTGGTTATCGAGCTTATTGAGTCAATACCATAATTTCAGAAGATTTTACTTGTGCATGTTTTTGACAGTTGGTGGGACACTTTGAGACATAACAGCCATTTAACTATCACAGAATTAATTTTTTTATATATCCAAGTATCGCAACACCCTTTTCGGTAACAACATTATGACAGCGTTCAAAAGCAATCGGTAACGTAAATTTTCAGAATTTATGATGATAATTGCCGATTGCCTTCGGAAAACGCTAGTTTAAACATGCTTTATTTCACAATGAGCCAAAACAGTTAAATTTCCAAAATCAGGAGACAGTTAAAATTTTAAGTGGCTCCGGGAGGCATTTCACCCAATCAACCTGCAAATTTTGTCAAACTCTTCCTTTCTGTAAAAAGAATGGAAGTCTTTTAGGTATAAAATATTGTATGTTACAATATACCTAAGTTTTGTATTTAGGGAAATGATATATGAACATGCAAGAATTTTGGTTAGTTCGATTTTAAATTTTTAAGAAGTTCAAAGTTCGACTGTGGACCTTAAATATACTATTTCTCAGGTTCGAAGTTCGAGGCGACATATTTGCTTAGGTTCGTTCATAGTTCTGTTCGAACAAAACATGGGTTCACACACCTCTAGCATTTAGTATGGAACAGTATCACAAAGTACAGCAAGTCCCGGCTTAACGTTCTAGTTAAGGACATAACAATGACAACGTTAAGTAAAACGAATCATTGGAAATGAATATAATGTATGTACATATGGTAATCCTGCATTGTAGACACCTAACTAGTAAACAAAGAATTCGGGTGGAATCGAAGCGCAGAAGTGGACACTGGACGATGTGCACTGTTGCCAGATGAGTATTACCAAGGGTCATTTTAAATATAGAAGGAAATCAAGAGATAAACAAATGTTTTTATAATGTAAATAAATTATAATATGGCGTCATCTACATAAATCGATATTTGACATATTTTGCGGAAAGCAGTAGGAGAACGGAAATGAAAAAAGTTAATTTTGAGCCATTGTGGTCAAGGGGAAAAACCGTGGGCCTCTGGACCCAAGAGTACTGGGTTCAATCCCAGATTTCCCCTCCTCCCTTTTTATGTACATCAGTAACATCAACAGAGGTTGTGCCATTCTGATTGAGCAAGGTAATCTGCACGTTCCGCCCTTCTCAGGGGGCGTAAAGCCGTCGGTCCCGTGGCCATGCGATGTTAGGCAGGTGAGGTGAATGAATCACTTTAGTAAAGTCAATGAAGCAATTTTCGTTGCGAATTACTGATGATAAATACAACTGTATATGCTAATTGCAATCGGTATCCAGTATATTATTTTGAAAAGTTGTAATGCTTCATGGTAATGAAGCAAAATCTACTCACAACCGTCGATCATACACATAAGCGAGAAAATTGCTCAAAATGGGCTTCCCTTCAACATGTGTATCATCGACAGTTGTGAGTAGAAATTGCTTCATTACCATGAAACATTGCGACTTTTCAAAATAATATACTGGATACCGATTGCTATTAGCATATACAGTTGTATTTATCATCGGCAATTCACAACGGAAATTGCTTCATTCACTTTTCACACTCATTTAAGGTCAGAAACTAAAATAAAAACAAACAGTCCGAAGGGAAGCCCATTTTGAGCCATTTTGTCGGGTATGTTTATCATCGACAGTTGTCAGTAGAAATTGCTTCATTACCATGAAACATTTCGGCTTAAAAAATATATTAGTTACCGTTTGGTATTACCATATGCAGTTGTATTTATCATCAGCAATTCGCAACGGAAATTGCTTCATTCACTTTTCATACTCATTTAAGGTTGGAAACTAAAATATAAACAAACACTTCGAAGGGAAACCCATTTTGAGCCATTTTCTCGGTTATGTGTATCATCGACATGTCAGTAGAAATTGCTTCATTACCATGAAACATTGCGACTTTTCAAAATAATATACTGGATACCGATTGCAATTAGCATATACAGTTTTATTTATCATCGGCAATTCGCAACGGAAATTGCTTCATTCACTTTTCACGCTCATTTAAGTTTTTTATTTTATTTATTTAATATTATTATTGGCTGCGGCATCTCAGGCCATTAGCACATTCATTTCCCATCATTCAATATTTTTACAAATTTTCCAGACAAAGTCAACTAGGCTCGCCCAGGAATCGAACCCGGGACCTCTCGCTTAGCAGGCTGGCACCTAGCAACCTGCGCCACGAGGGTGTCTCATTTAAGGTTGGAAACTAGAATAAAAACAAACTGTCCGAAGGGAAGCCCATTTTGAGCCATTTTCTCGGTTATGTTTATCATCGACAGTTGTCAGTAGAAATTGCTTTATTACCATGAAACATTTCGTTTTAAAAATATATACTGGATACCGTTTGCTATTAGCATATACAGTTTTATTTATCATCGGCAATTCGCAACGGAAATTGCTTCATTGACTTTACTAAAGTGATTCATTCACCTCACTGTCCGGGAAATTTGGGTCTCTAACGTGCCCAACATCGCATGGGCACGGGACCGACGGCTTTACGCCCCCTGGGAAGGGCGGAACGTGCAGATTACCTTGCTCAATCAGAATGGCGCAACATCTGTTGATGTTACTGATGTACATAAAAAGGGAGGAGAGGGGAAATCTAGGAATGAACCCAGTACCCTTGGGTCCGGAGGCCCACATTTTTCTCCTGGACCACCATGGCTGAAAATTAACTTTTTACATTTCCGTTTTCCAACTGCTTTCCGCAAAATATGTCAAATATCGATTTATGTAGATGACGCCATATTATAATTTATTTACATTATAAAAACATTTGTTCACCCCTTGATTTCCTTCTATATTTAAAGGTAATGCTCATCTGGCAACAGTGCACATCGTCCAGCGTCCACTTCTGCGTTCCACTTCCACCCGAATTGTTTGTTTACTAGTGAGGTGTCTACGATACAGGATTACCACACATATATACGTGACTGCAAAAGGTATGAGGAAAAACAGTATTCATTTACATATGTACTATATACATGGCTACATTATATTATGTACTCATTTTTTACCTACTATTTTGGACTTTTTTTAGAATAACGTTATACCGAATCAGTATTAACGTTAAACAATACATTAGCGTACAACAAACTATGATGCTATGATGAAACAACCTTAAATGCGACTACATTATGCTAGGACATACTGTGAGAGCAACAATTAATGAACAACTGACAATAATTGCCTGTCTTTGTCTAACCAACCTGTCTGCTTCATTGCAACGCTACCATCTTTTTCATATACAGGCCACACTCATATATGCTATATTTCTCATAGACAGGCAACACACATACATTATGCCATCTTTCTCATACACAGGCTACACTCTTATACATTGCCTGCATTGACCTTTTTAATTGTATATCCATGGTTTTGAGTTAAAAACATTTAGAATTATGATACGCATATTTACCACTAATATCCACAATAAACATTAGAAGTCCTTAAAGAATTTCTATAAGAGATTGCTCGCCTAAGATTTTCTTTTAGTTCCCTTGGTATATCCAAACTATCAACTTCACTAACATTTCTTAAACAATTCCTCACCTTCAGAAGAGCTATGTATTGCAAACTGTACAATGGTAGTGTGATCTTCACCCTCAGTCTCACTCTCTCGATGCCGGGAATCTCCCTGTTGGGAAATTTTTTAGCATAAAATTCTTTAGCAGTCTCAGGATAATAAACATACTGTTTTTCAATGTGCAGTCTATCTTTCGTGTCAGCATCCAGTGCGATCCACGGATGTGTTTTGTAAGTGTTTACATCAACAAAGCTACCCTTTGCTAACAGGGTATGCCTCACGTACATTCCATTATAATTTATCCAAATAACTTCAACTACTCTGTCTGTTTCGTTCACAAAACGAACAGATACTTTTTCTGTACTCATTAAAGAGCGTAAATTTTCCATCAAACCGTCTGAAATGGTTAATATTTAGTTAAATAACAACATTTTTACTCATCTTAACATTAAAAGCTTACCTATTGTACTTTCTTAAACATTAAAACCTGTTAAGGGGACAAATAAATACATAATAGGTGTTTCCAACTTCTACCTTTTACAAAATTCATTCTAAAACAAACAATTTCACACTTTAAAGTTAATGTTAATTAATTTTATTTAAAGGCGGATTTGGAAAGATTTCTAATAATGACCACTTTGAATACAATTTGTAAATCGATTAGGGATTAGTAAACCTTATTTACTTTTGGTAATATCTTTGACATTTTGCAGAATATAGAAAGGAAAGGTGATATGTTTGAAGGTTATAGCCAATGACATTTATGTTTATGGTTATAGCATAGCTGTCAAAAGTGTAATAGATGGTTCCAGAACACGTGACTTTGACAAGTGTGTCCTCTTTTCTGGGTGGCACACAAATTGATTATTTGACATTTGTTTTGCATGCGTTTTCGTGTCACTTGTGGCATTATCTTTCGTATTACCTAACGAGTTTCTTAAATTATTTTTTGTCAAAAAAGTTAGCTGTAAATCTGCTTTCTTAAAAATGCTCTCGGCGGAATGCACGACATTCAGGAAAGATAAAATAGAGAAAACATGTGTTTGCTACCTTTTGAACCGCGTATCACAAGGGGTCTTGAGAGCATTTTTAAGAAAGCCGATTTGCAGCTAACTTTTCGACAAAAAATAATTTAAGAAATTTCTTAGATAATACGAAAGATAAAGCCACTGAAATGAATGTCGGGTATCTATTAGATAAGTTGTAAAGATGTAACCTTAAATACGTGGGGCAGACTAAGAGAACCATTAAGACTAGATTTCATGAACATCTGGCACAGCTGATATACGGTAGTGTAGACAAGTCATGCGTAGCACAACATATTTAAGATCATAACTACCACACAGATAAAGAAAATATAAAATTATCAAAAATGTTAGACAGCCAGCGAAGCTAGATGCATACAAAAATATTTATATTTCTAAGGCAAGAAAAACCAATAGTTCTTTAAACCTAGCGCCGTCACTGGTTTCTAGTACTTGGTGTGCCCTCTGTCACCGATACAGATAAAACATTCCAAAACTTGCCAGGTAAAGTTGTGAAAGAAGTTCAAAAATCTCGTCCGGAAATATAAATACAATACACAGAAGATTTGCCTACGATTTAGTCTTCCTCTCGGCATGGGCTTTACCTAAAACTAAGTATAAAAGGCGATGTTTAGTAGTAAGTAGTTTAGAAATTTTCATCCTCCTATGAACGCGTACCTTGTTAGTAAAATGATCGTCAGGTCTTTAAAAATATGTGTTTTGCTGTTCTCCAAGTGTACTTATCAGTGCTCACAGATTCCAATCTTCACTTAGCCATTTATATTATAATTTTATTTTGAAACCCTTGTTAGCGTTAACAAACGTTTTAATCTACGGATAAACCACGGCCAGGTAGAGAAATTATGCAAATAAGCCTTACCTCTATGTGTGTATGCGACATAGATAACCACCTCTTTCATTGTCGATCTCACTTGTGTCTCATAGGGAAATCGGTATTATTTTACGCAGTTGGCGGCAGTAGGAAATTGAGTTGATAACAGTAGTTCACTTAGACAGGGAATGTCTAAAGTAGTTAATTTAGTTAGACATATTTATAGACTATAGACCGCTTATGTCCACGAGCGTGTCTCCACAGTAATGACCCGGTTGCATTGATCATGCGGACTTCTCAGATAATATTTAAGCAACGAAATAAAAGACATCCCTCGGGTGCTGTTTACACACAATCCTCCCAACTGACCTTCCAGACCTGCCTTGATATCAGTTTGGCTAATCAAAAGCTAAAGGAAGGAAAAGTACATTATCCTCACATGAATGGCAGGGTTGATTTTCCTTCCTCTTTTAGCTTTCAATTGGGCAAACTAATGTCAGGGCAGGTCAGGTAAGTGAGTTGGGAGGATTGTGTGTGTAAACAGAGCGTCAGGGGGTCTTTTATTGCGTCACCTAAAATATTCAGCAAAGTGCGCATGATCAGTGCAACCGGTCATTACTGTGGCGACACGCTCTTGTATGTCCAAAAGTCCAAAGATGACAAATTACATTTGTCATTTAGTTATTAGACACAAACAAAAACAAGTATAGTTAATTAAAACTTATTATTTAATTTATTCAAACATTTAAATAAATATAGCAGTGTTTTTGGTAAAAAAATATTTCCCAATTTAAGTTAAGCGTATAGTCCATGTGTGGGCTTTGTTTGAAGACATAATTTATTTAAAATGAATGCTGCACCTAATTTGAGTTTTTACCTTTAGATTAGTTTTATAAAAAAGAACCAAAGGCTAATTTATTTATATAGCTAAGAAGAATATAAGAACGTATATATTGATCAGCAATGGCTGTTTGCGTTGCTATTATTGGGAAGGATGTAAGTATATAATAAAACTTCACAGACTTCTTGTTTTTCAGTTTTGTGAATCTTTTTTGTAGAAAACAGAATGTCTCTATTTTACTTTGATAAATAATTAGTTGGTCAGATCTGGGTAATGTGTTTTTCAGATCTGTTATTGACATGTCTGTATTGTCACTATCGGTCCAGAACCTGTGCGGGGGATATCGTCATGCACAGCAAAATGCACCTTAAAGACCTGGACAGATGGAAGGACAATCCAGCAATTGCAAAATCTGCCAGGATTAGCACCCTCTAAGGCTTAAACTGCTAAAGCTAAACATACATCAACTGTGAACTCTGGTCGGCCTGTATATATACAGGACACGGGGGCGGTCAACTTACCCGCAACTGGAATCTAGCAAAACGGCGCACACCACAAGAAAGAATACGTAACGTAGATTTATAATCCGGAAAAACCAGAAATAACAGAATAATTAAGAAATGAAATTCCAAAAAATGCACCAATTTCACGTTTCGAACTGTCAATTTTCAGCAGCGTTGCCACATTGAATGAATGCATTGCCGGACAGTGCTTACTGCTCTATCGGCCTGCCTGGCCTGACCTTGACCTGACCTGACATCTCCCAGTATCAAGTAAATAGCTTCGAAACTGACAACAACGCCTATCATGTCAACGAAACAACAGTCATAACCTCAGCTACAAAAATATACGTTTTTGTTGCAAATAGAAACGTTTTAATTGCGTTTACCATTGAAGGGTTATTAAAAACGAAATATACCACACTGTTTTACTTTGTTAAGGTATGTACAACGGTTTTTAGGCTATATTCTATTATAATCACGTTAATATGTAGTTGCCGTTTATGGAGAGTGACGAAACAGCAGAGCACATGCTATGTTCCTGTATGGCTGCGGACAGGACAAGATACCTGTTCTTTGGCAAGACATGGCTTGCACCAGAAGATCTGAGTCAACTTTTTCCCACAAAAATTGTCGACCTCTGTAGGAGGCTGGATTTGCGGGGTGAAATATAGACAACTAGGCGTGAGCGATAATAGATCTTAAGGTCACAGTGGAGGGACCGTTATGGCCTACTCACAATTTAACCTAACCTATATTATCAGCATTTCCAATCTTCATGAAGAGGTTGATGTCAGGTGTTAAAAAACTAGTTTTTTATTAATTCGTTCATGTAGTGATGAGTTTTTTCACTATAGATGTAATTAGAGATGTGCGAAACCATCCTTTTTTCGAACCGAACTATAAACAAACCCAAGCAAATATGTTGCTTCGAACTTGAAACCTCGGAGATAGTATGTCTAAGATTCACAGTCAAACTTCGAACTTCTCAAAAATTTAAAATCAAACATTGAACTAATTCACATTTTCAATGATCACATATAATTTCCTTTAGGTACATTATAGCATACAGTATTTGGCACATAGAACAAAAGAATATGTTTGGCAAAATTTGCAGGTTGATTGGGTAATAATGCCATTCAGTACAGATGTTGGTTGTGAAGAAGAGTCAACGTTGAATCAAAACTACCGCCCTGGGCAATGCTGAAATTTTTGCCTCGTTGTTCGCCGGCAATTCTACTCTCAACCCACCTCCAAATGTTCAACCACCAACAGTCCCAAATGTCACGCATAAAATGACGGATATCATTTTCAAAACAAAAAAGGTACGAAAGATGCTCTCTTCTCTTAATACCAGGAAAGACTCTGGCCTTGACGAGATCCCAGCAATTGTTCTCAAAAAATGGGCACCAGAACTTGCTCCTGTCCTGACTCGTCTGTTTCAGACATATTACAATAAAGGCATATTCCCTAGTAACTGGAAAACTGCTCGAGTACAACCCGTCCCCAAGAAAGGATCGAAAGCTCTTCCTAGCAACTACAGGCCTATTTCTCTCCTTTCGGTCGTGTCTAAAGTGATGGAAAAGTATATAAACACCGAATTACTAAAATTTCTTGAAAAACACAGTCTAATCCACGACAGACAGTATGGATTCCGTCAGCGCAGATCAACTTCCGACCTTTCCTTTGTCACCCAGTCTTGGAGCAAGTCTATGGAACTACACAGTGAATCCCAAATTTTCGCTCTAGACATATCCAAAGCATTCGACCAGGTCTGGCACGCAGCGCTGCTTAATAAACTACTGGCCTATGGCCTACCACCAAAACTCTGTACTTGGACAGCAAATTTACTCTCCAACCGGAGCATTTCTGTTGTCGTGGATGGCCATTCCTCTAAACTGTATCCAATTAATGCAGAAGTTCCTCAAGGTTCAGCTTTAGCCCCTACTTTGTTTCTTCTCCACATCAATGACCTCCTCTCTAGCACATCCAACCCAGTTCACAGTAACGCGGACGACAGCACCCTCCACTCAAATATACAATATTCTAAGCCTGTCTCTTTAGCCCAATTAGATGAGGATTGCAGACTCATGGAGGGTTCTATCTCTGTGGATCTCCAAAAAATATTAGACTGGGGAAGTAGAAATCTTGTACAATTCAACCCCACCAAATCACAGTCTTGCTTTCTTTCTCATAAGAGATACACCAGCCCTATACCCATCACAATAAACAATCAAGTTATTCAAAGTAATGAGTCCTTTTCACTTGTTGGCTTCTCTGTGGATCGAAATCTCAATTGGCACCAACATGTCACATCAATTGCAGAAGCCGCTGCTAAGAAATTAGGTTTCCTCTTCCAGGCTCGCAAATACTTTTCACCAGCTAATCTCTATACTTTATATACTTCACAAATAAGACCAAACCTCGAATACTGCTCCCACATCGGGGGTGCTGCTGCCGCTTCTACACTCGCTATCCTGGGCTCCGTTCAGAAGAGAGCTATACGTCTCATCGGTGACCCTACCCTCACCCAAAGGCTGCCATCCCTTGCCCACCGACATCGCGTTGGCGACCTCTCTCTCTTTTATAGATATCAGCACGGGCACTGCTCAGAGGAGCTTTCTTCCATAGTTCCTCCACCTGCTGCCCCCAACAGATCTACAAGGGGAACAGAGCGAATGCACCCTTTTACTGCCCAGGTCACCAGACATAGAACATCTTGTTATGCCCACTCTTTTGTCCCGAGGACTTCTAAGTTGTGGAATTCCTTGCCGGCACATGTTTTTCCTTCTCCCCCGAACCTTCAAGTCCAGAATTAACAAGTTGCCTCTTTCCTCCTTGTCGACACCCACGGTACGATAGTATTTAGGCTGTAAGGCCTCGTGGTGTGTTGTTGAAATAAAAATAATAATAATAATAAAAATACAAATAGGCATATTGAACACTTTTTTAGAGTTCAACATCTATACATAGCTAAGCTCAATTATAAACATTTTGTTTTTGCTTGGTATTAGCTAGGCAATTTTAGATTAACAGATTGAGGGGGTTAAAAGTCAGGATGATAGGTACATATATAATAACGACTAAAAACTTTAAGTGTCTCCTGATTGTGAATATTGTTAAACTGTTTTGGCTCATTGTGAAATAAAGTATGTTTAATTTAGTGCATCTGGAAGACAATCTGCAATTAGCTTCATAAATTCTGAAACTTTATTTTACCGATCAGTTTCAAACACTGCCGTTGTAATGTTTTAACCGAAACAGGCATTGGGATGCTAGGATATATAAAAAAAGTAATTCTGTGATTGCTAAATGGTTCTGTTATGTCTCAGTGTTCCACAAACTGCCAAAAATATGCATGAGTGAAATCTCCTGAAATTATGCTACCAACTCAATGGGACTGATACCGAGTTTAAAGCCCCACTACAGGGTTAATAGGGCCGCTACAGAGTTAGCTTGACTACCTTTGGCAGCATAGGTTTCCTGTAAAGTTCAATTTCGAAGTATTTTTGTGCAACGAACTTCGAACTATTTAACATCGCCTAGATTAGATTAGATTAGATTTTATTGTGAGTGGGTTATTCCAGTCCCTCCACCGCGACCTTAGGTCTATTGTGGCTCACGTCTAATTATTTAGATTTCACCCATCAATTCTAGCTCCCTGAGGGAGTCGATCTTTTCTTGAGGGTGAAAGTTTGTTTGGCAGGTGTACTGCCATCTGAGTGAAGTCGCTCGCCCGTTTCGAAGCTCAAAGAGAGATAACCTCTCTCTGAGTTCGTCTGGACCTGACATCCGTCACTGTTTGCCTCGAGGCGGTATCATGAAGTCCCGCTCTCGGGCAGCATCTAATCTCCAGTTGTAATCTACCCCTAGAGATCTCAGCTCCCCTCAGGCTCTTCCAAACCTGACACCTAACAGTGTTAAGACTCAAGGCAACATCCCATCGAGTCCCGCTCCTGAGCATCACCCCAGCGAGGCCGTCCGTCCATTTCGTAGCATACAGTATGGGCTCCAAACTCCGGGTGTTTACCACTCATCAGAGATCAGAGCCTCCTGGGACGTCTGGACACACGACACGCCAGGGCTCAATCCAGGGCGGTATCATCTGGAACCCCGCTCCCGAGTAACAACCAAGCGAGGCCAATTGTCAGTCTCTGAGGCCACAGTGGAGGCGCCAAACTCTGGGTGCATATCACTCCCTAGAGATGTCTGCCTCCCCCCAGCCTCACCTGCACCAGACCCCCGCCAGTGTTTCATTGACTTGAGGCGGTATCATGAAGTCTCACCCTCAAGCAGCATCCAGGCGGGGTCGTTAGCCTGTATCGATGCTCACAGAGTAGGCCCAAGTCTCCAGGTATAATCCACCCCTAGAGACCCCAGCCACCTTTGGGTTCGTCCAGGTCCAACACCTGCCAGCGTTAGCTTAAATTTCACCCAATAAATCGTGCTTTCGACAAGAGACGACACCTGCGAGGTGAAACTATGTTTGACAGATGTACTGCCATCTGAGCGAAGTCGCTTGCCCGTCTCAAAGCTCAAAGAGAGCTAACCTCTCTCGGAGTTCGTCTGGACCAGACATCCGTCAGTGTTTGACTCGGTGCAGTATCATGAAGTCCTGCATCCGAGCAGCATCCAAGTGGGGTCGTTTGTCCGTTTCGAAGCTCACAGAAGAGGCCTCAACCCTTAGTTTTATTCCACCCCTAAAGATCTCAGCTCTCCTCCGGGTTCGTCTAGACCCGACACCCACCAGTGCTAGACTCAAGGCGACATCCCATCGAGCCCCGCTCCCGAGCATCGCACAAGCGAGACCGTCCGTCCGTTCTGAAACACACAGTGGGGGCCCCAAACTCCGGGTGTTTACCACTCATCAGAGTTGTCAACCCCCTCCGGGTCGTCTAAACACACGACACCCGCCAGCACTCAACCCAAGGCGGCACCCATCCGGAACCCCGCTCCCGAGTAACAACCAAGCGCGGGCAACCATCAATTTCTAAGCCCAGAGTGGAGGCGTTAAAATCCGGGTGTATATCACTCCCCAGAGATATCCGCCTCCCTCCAGGTGCACATGGACAAGACCCCCACCAGTGTTTGATTCCAATTAGTCGCCGTTTACGACAGGCAGGAGTTACCTTGGGCCTATTCTTTTAGTTAGTCCCCGGACCCACAGGGGACATCGCCTAAGGCGAACAATTTTTCGAACCGAAGGTTCGGTTCGGGTTCGGTTTAGAATTTTCGAAGCTTCGCACACCTGTAGATGTAATGTCTATCAATTTTAAGAAAATATCGAATTTACAATTGATTATTTTTTAAAAATTTATTTAAAACTATATAAAGATCTTAACTGTACTACAGAAAATGTTTTACTACAATACCAATTGCAGAATTCACCAAAATATTTCACCTGTTCTAACCCAGATCAGGAGTTGAGTTTTCAATATAAAGTTCTATGTGCATTAGATATTGTTGAAGAAAAGCTTAATGTAGGAAGCAAGACAAGTTCAGATGGACGTGAATTATATTTAGGAATGTTACAGTCCTTAGAGACTCACAGGATGTAAGTAATTCAATGACTTATTACCTCATTGTAATTTTTTGTGTATATAATCTTTCTCAAGAACCAACGTAGTAGCTCTGTTGGCAAACCGACTAAGATCGGATGTCAACTTGACATGCCAGTTTTGAAATGGGTTCGTGTCATAAACAGAGCAAAATAAGCTTGTTTTGTTTGAGAACGAATTCAAACATCACCATTCAATCATTTATCAAATGAAAAAAAAGTTTCTAAAAATCTTTTTTAGGTTAATTTTTTGTATTATTTCAGATATGGATACACTACAAATACCAAAATTAAATTTGTAATTGTAGTAGATTCTACAAATACTACATTGAGGGATAATGAAATTAGATCGGTAAGAACTTTAGCAGATATTAAATATGCAAGGAGTTTATGAATATTTCTCTTAGCCTACTATTTTTTTTATTTTTATTTTAATTGCTGGTATCAAGAATTGATTTAAAATATTTGCTCACATTTCTACTTTTTAAAATCAAAAAGTAAAGACGTCAGAAAAAATTTAACTATGTGTCAGCCTTATTTTTCATGATGCAGTACTGTTTTTTAAGTAGGGAAAGCAAAAAAAATGATACAATTTTCTAGACGTTTCAACGTTACAACATTCAAGAGTTTAAATGGACCACATTAGTAAGGCTAGGAAATTTCATTCCTGTCTCTTTTAAGTTTTAACTATCAATTTCCAATTTTAGAATTTAAAATGAAATATTTTACTATGGCATATCGAAATTAAAATTAATAATGCACAACCAGTGGATGTACGTCGATTATTACCGGTTGACATTACATCACACATATAATTTAACCTCAAAAAATTGCATGGCTTTACATTCGTGATACAACACTTGTTTACTGTTTATTTAGATTAATGATTTGAACAATTCTGCTCGAAGACTCCCAAAAGCCTCGCATTCACACAGATAGTGGTAGGACGTTTCTTCATCCTCGCCGCATTGCTGGCAAATGGGATCCCTCTCTACGCCTATCAATGTGAGGTGTCTTCTAAGGTCGCAGTGGCCTGTCAGCACCCCAAGGATGCGGCGAAGCGTAGGTCGACTCCTTCCGAGTAGCCTGACAGCTTTATCTCTGTCCGGCCCCTCCACGAAGTCCCTCGCCTGCCTGCAGCCACCAACCGACCCACAGTGCCTCTCCATTGCTTCCTCGGTCGACCTGTCTTAAGGCGACAGAGACCGTCTTCCTACTTATCGCAGGCTCCGGGTCACAGAACAGGCTCCGGGAACTAAGCCTTGCGAGATTATTCGCCACCTCATTCCCCGCTACACCACAGTGTCCCGGAACCCACACCAGTTGTACCTCCTTTGTCCTGGCTAGTCCTCTGAGGGCGTCAGCGCACCCCTGAACCAGTGTTGACCTGATGCTGGCCGCACAGACTGTCCGGAGGACCGCCTGGCTATCCGAGCAGATGTACACACATCTCGGGACTCCTCTTCACATCCTGTCTATTGGCCACAGACAGGATAGCGTACACCTCTGTTTCAAATGCCGTGGTATATGCGCCAAGAGCATAGGTCTCGCGCACCCCCAGGCCCTCGATGTATATTCCTGTCCCGGAGGGTTGTTGGTCCTCCAGCCGCGATCCATCGGTGAAACAGACCAGGCTTGCGGGCTGGAATTCAACCTCATTTTCCCTCCACTGATCCCTACTGGAGATCCTGAGGGTGTATGGCCTAGTCAACCTAATATCGTCCTCGGCATCCCGCACTTTATGGCGGAAATCGGAATTTCCTTTTCCACCTCCTTGGCGACTCCTGCATGCCCTATTATTGCTCCCTCTCCGCACCAGTTTCCTGAGTCTCGCATTCTAAGATGCGACGCCATAGCCTCCCTTCTGATACAGATGGGAAGCGATGGCAGCATCAACAGGACCTCTAGCGTGGCTGAGGGTGTCGTCCTCATAGCGCCTATGATACCCAGGATTGCCAGCCTTTGGAGTTTGGCCAGCTTCCTGCTGGTAGTTTGGTTCACACCACACCACCAGACCAACGCCCCATAGAGGATTCTCGGCCTGACGATCGCAGTGTAGATCCAATGAAGGATCCGAGGATTAAGTCCCCAGGTCCTCCCTATCACTCGACGCAGCTGCCAGAGGGTCGTTACTCCCTTCCTCACTACTCGTTCTATTTGCGACCCCCATGTTAATTTGGGGTCCAGGATCACCCCCAGATATTTGATCTCCCTCACTAAAGCTAAAGGTTTTCTAAACATCACCTTTCGATTATGCTACAGGCAGCTTGCATGCACTTACAGACGACGTCGAGGAATTTGCCGGTGACTAAGACCAGCCCATCATCACCGTACGCCTGGGCGTAGAAGCTGTTCTCGGAGAGCCGCTCCAAGAGGCCGTCCATGACCAGACACCACAGATGGGGCGAGAGGCAGCTGCCCTGAGGACATCCGCCCGTCACCCCAACGTCCAGCCCCCGGCCCCTCAAGGTCAGCGAAACTCTCCTGTCCTCCAGCATGCTCGCCACCCAGCTCATTAGGGACCTCGGCGTTCCCCTATCCTGTAGGGCAGTACAGACCGTATCCGTCCTTGCCTTATCAAAGGCCCCCTCCACATCGAAGAACACAGCTAATGTGCTCTCCCCGTAGTGTAGGGCCCTTTCCACCTTCCGTGTCACAGCATGGAGCGCCGGTAAGTGCCGTCCAATTAAAGACCTTCACAGCCTTCATCTCGAGGTCGAGGCGGTTTGGCGACGGAACCGAGGGAGAGTAGAGCATGGTTGCTGGGGTTGGCAAAAAGGGCCCATTGTGGCCTACTTGCTTGGCGTTGGCCTCCTCACCACTGCTACTACTACTATATTAATGATTTGTGTGTTTTCTTTTTGCTGGATAAAACTTGATCCAAATGAAGCAGAAGACGAGTTTCAGAATAATTCATTTTCGTCTATTAATGATTTTTATCACGATGATATGAAATGTATCAAGCGTGGTGAAAATAGCTTGAACTCTAGGCATCTAAAACTGACAAAGAATCTACCAATGCCTAAACCTATCAGCTAACAAATATATAAAAATCCACCATCTACAAGATTGTCTTAACAACTGGGAATAAAAAAGATGTTTCAAGATTTCAGATAACCCTCCTCAAAGGTTGCTTCATGTTGCCATATTTATTGTTACAACTTAACTTACCTTTGACGAGAATGATTTCTCTTCTTGTTATCACATTATCACTTCATTAAGTCCATATGGCTGAACGTGACCTCATGTATCGTGAAAAACTAGAGTTCCTAATCAAAGAAACCTCATTTTATATGTTTCTCAAGTCATTTATTAAAATTTGGCAACGCTGCCGATCTAACGGCTTTCGAATTAACAAAAGAAGCACAAAGGTGTGAATTAAGCTAAGGCCTACGAATTTTCTAAAATGCAGGTTTTGATAATTTTTTCATTTTCTCACTGAAAAGGCTAGTTCATGGTAATATTTTCTCACAAATTATAGCAAAATCTCCATAGATTAGCGTATTGGTAAACTCGCAGTGACATATATGGTAATGGTATATAATTTTTGTCGAATTTTCGTGAAAAATCTTTAAAGCTCAATATATCCGTTATTATGCAAGATACGAAAAAAAATTGTATACATTAATTATAGGGTATCTTGAGCTACATCTTAAAACATATTTCTACAATTACAGGGTGGCCCATAGGTCGTTGGTGATTCAAATTTTCTTCTTTTTTTTAAATCAAACATGCCTTATGTTATTGCATTTTTGCATTTTCCATCGAAATATAATACATCTTTGTAAGAAAAGAAATTCGGGACGCAGCAAGTGCGTTACGGTAGCGTATTTTCATTAAATGCTTCAAATTTGAATAGCTCAATTTGCTATTAACCTATAAGGTTGACCAAGAAACCAGTTTTTTCGGGAACACTTTAAGTTTACTTTTAGAAATTTTTGTACATTTTCAAACAATAAAGTTATTTTGATGAAACATGGTACATTGTTTCTACTATATAGGTTATACTGGTAACCAAATTTGATGCCTGCTTTCTTATAAAAACAAACATATTTACTATTAAAAACATTTAATGAAAATTCACTATCATAACACACTTGCTGCGTCCAGACTTTTTTGTTGAATTGTGAATCATAAACGATATAGTAAACGTTCTGTGAATATCATCATTTCATATGTTTAATAATTTTGAAACCATTTATAATGTTGCCTTACATGAAATGTATTGGAGCTTCGCTTTATGTTACAGATGTTTCGAAAGTTACATTCTGAATATGCTGACATCGTTTCAAATCCTTTTTACATTCCTGGAGATATAATAGCACATAAGTAAGTTTACTTGGTAATTGTGATTCAGTAGAAATGTTTTTGTTGCACTGGAATGAAAACAAGTGTGTATTTCTGCTTTATAGTTTTTTAGATTATATATTATAATAAATTACAGTTCCTGTACACATTATTAGGCTCACTCCGTTGTTTTTTTAATTTTATTTATTATACTTTATTTATTTAAAGAACTTTACTAAATCTTAGATAATTAGATAATACTACTCTTGCTTTTATTCAACTAGAAGGATAAAAAAAAAAGACTGAGGTTGGACGCTGTGGCTGGAAACTGAAACAAAAAGCAGAATCACCCCAAAAACCACAACAAGCAGAATCACCACAAAAATAATAACAGATAGTTATGCTCCAGATACATATTTCGACAACAAATTTGTCTTCACCAGTAGCTGCCGCTAAACGACAAAAAGAGTTCAGTGACAGCTACTGATGAAGACAACTTCATGGCAGTAGTGGCTCATGGGTGCCTTATATGTGTGGGCACAGGTTTCGTGAGTAGGGTTGCCTATTAGTAACCAGTGGCCCCGCAGGCGAAAATTTTGAAATTTTTAAGGTCACGCGTTTCCTGACACTTCAGCATTTCTATGAAAATTTCTTTTACACAAAAATATAGACTTTCACAAAATATTTTTTTGGGAAATTTGTAGCTATTTGAAATAATATTTGATCACGAATATGGAGGGCGTAAATAAAGTAAAATAAAGGGTGGCAACATTTGAAAAAATTTGATATAGGTATCTTACCGTTACTTGTAGAGGAAATCAGCTCACCTGTCCTTATTGTTCACAAAAATGTTACTCATTTTTTCATTAATGTCCCGGATTTGTTTCACGATTTTTTTCTCGATGGACAACATGGCCAATGCTGTAAGTCTGTCTTGGCTCATGGTATTTCTTTAAACTGTCTTCACGCGTTTTAAAGTAAAAAAAGCACCTTTCGCTTTCTGAAGCGGTCATTGGAATTGTTGCTACAATATTATATAGTTTATAAATTTCGGAAAATGTTTCGTTAATGTTATTTTCCTTTTGAAAATTTAAGAAAGTTCTAACACCTTCCATAGATCTCATATCTTCTCGGTTGTATAAAGTAATTAATTCTGTTCTAAGTTTCCCAGTGTCAAAAAATATAGCACTGAATACTAGTAAAATCATTTTCTGGGAAGTTTACTTTGTAAGAGTTAAAACTGGGTGTTGACAACCAATTTGAAAGAGACAAATGCTCTGTGAAAGAACATTTATCTTTTAATTGTGTTATAATAACGTCACATACTTCTATTGCAGCACTTCTACGATTATCACCTATGCCCTCAGCATATCTCGGTCTTTTGGAGCTAATTTCTACCGGCACATAATCAGTTTCCGATAATTCCGACCTTACTTTTATCATCTCTGTTTCAAATGAAGCCACACAATTTTTTGATACGGACCAGTGGTCATTCTTTTTTTAAGTAGATTACACAAAACATCAACAGGGAGCATGACACAATGAAAAATATCAAGCCAAAACAAAAATTCCTCCTTACAAAATAATTGAGCAGTCCTGTTGTTTCATTAATGGTTTTGGTATCAGTAGCTAAATCACTAATAGTTTCAAGGCATTCAATAAGCGTATCTTTATTTCTGAAGATCAACCCAGGCTTCAGGGGCTACTGCAAAATTCAGGAGATCGTGAAGGAGCCCATGTTTGAAATGAAGTCAGACTTCGTGAGCCCTCGAATCTGTATGGAAAACAACTTTACAGTGGAAATCCACGACCGCGAGGCATGACGGGAGGAGACGCCGGGCATACCACGGGACGCGCTCGTCTGGTTCACGGACGGATCCGGCGGGGAGCGTGGGACGGCGGCAGGTGTTTATTCGGAAGGACCGAGTGTAAGTCATAGTATTTCCCTCGCAGCCCATGCAACAGTCTTTCGGGCGGAAATGTACGCCATCCTGCACTATGTGCGGGAGAACAAGAGGAGGGGCTACACCAACAAGCGGATCCTCATAGCCACAGGCAGCCCTTAAAGCCCTAAGTAGCCCACGGGTAAATTCCTGGCTGGTGAGTGAGTGTCGAGACGAGACAAGTGACCTGGCTGGGCAGAATGAGGTGACCCTCATCTAGGTACCGGGTCACTCGGGGGTCAAAGGCAATGAAGAAGCTGACAGTCTCGCGAAGAGAGGGTCAGCAGAACCATTTATGGGACCAGAAGCGGCTCTGGGCGTGACAAAGAGCACTGCCAGGAGAGCTATTAAGTCCTGGGTCAGAAACCAACACAAGGTGTACTGGGCAGACTGTCCAGGGCTCAGACATGGGAAGTCAATAATTGACGAACCCAGTTCAAAGAGAGCTGTGGAGCTGCTAAACCTTAGCACAGGACAGCTCAGAAACATAACAGGTCTCTTTACACATGGCCGTCAAGGAACACCGGCATAAAATCGCTCGGTTCGAGGGAGACCTCGCATGCAGACTCTGCGGCGAGGGGGAGGGATCAGCTCAGCACATCTTGTGCCAGTGTAAAGCTCTGGACTGCAAAAGACAACTCATCCAGGGTCAGTCTAGACCGGAGACACTTCACCCTACCAATCGCTGTGCAGACTAGTTCAAGGCACAGTGATTTTGGAATAGGTGGAGTAAAAAGACTAAGGGCATGCACAATAAGCCAAAGGTTGCAGTGCCGTCGGGGCGGCAAAGCCGCAGACGAGCCCTGAGGGAGAGAAAAAAGTAATTTTGGGAGCCTTCATCAACTGTAAAGAAAGTGCATCCAGAATGTTTAACAGCTGTGTCTTTCTCAAGAAAAGTTTATTTTGTTCCTTTCTGCCCTGCCGACCATGCAATCACAAATGACATCAAATGTAAAGAGGTAGGGGCAATTAAAAGTTATGACAGTGACAGTGACGTTCGGAGATAAATAGAATTTCATCACAACGAAATAAGCAATCTGTGACAGTTTATTATACATATACTACTACACTACCTACATCTTCTAAGGGATTTTACAGTTTTATTTTTCTCATGATTTTTGCAACGTAATAACTATAATAGGCAGACCCATACTTAGATGGTCGTTGGTTGTGCAAGAGGAAACGGAAAAAAATAATTAATTTCGATCTATTCCTGATTTGAAATTTTGATCAATTTCTCAGCACAGATAATCTGTACATGAATAATCGAGGGTATACTGTATAATGGTATTTTCTGGCAAAGAATCAATCTAATTTTCATGGAAAATTTACCTACTTATGTAAGAGACCTTTACTTATCAGCCATTCGACCACCATAACACTTTATGCACAATAAGCCAAAGGTTGCAGTGCTATCGGGGCGGCAAGGCCGCGGACCAGCCCTGAGGAAGAAGAAAAAAGATACCTTTTGTACTGTGGAAAATATCCTTACTTTTGTAAATATGTGTAACGATTACGTTTCGTTACTGCTTTAATTATTCAAAATAAACCCGTAGGAGACTTAATTAATAGCCGACAATCCGATATCTGTAAGGCAATTCATGTTTTGATTTCAAAATTATTTTTATGAAAAGTCGCTAAATCTTCAAGTACCGTAAACACCTTTACTGCATTTCTGATTTGTACGTTAAAATTCATATGTTTGCCATGGAAAACTACCTCTTATTATTACTGAACAAATATTTCCAGGAACGAAATGGGCATTTAAAATATACGTTAGAAATATTCGAGAACAAAATATTGTTTATCTGGAATTTTCCGTAATCGGTGATGTTACCCAAGAAAGATGTTTGCGTGCAGGGAGAGAATTGCCGGCAAAGCCGCCGATTGGAGGTCTCGTTTAATCTCATTCGAAGAATGGAGGCTAGAAAGAGCTAGCGCACAGCCAGTAACGGTCAGAGTACAAAATTTTGCGTGCAGGCAGGACACATTTTCCGAACGGGAGATATGAGAAGGAGAGTCTCTGCTGAGCGTTCAGAGAGTGAACATCCGTCAGTTTTCGGTGGCTATTAAATTATCTTAAAATGGGGTTGTAATGTTCTTTCTGTTATCTGTACTACCTAATAATTATTGTCAGTGATTATTTTAAGCAGTTCAAGTGATTTTCGAGTTTAAATAAACATAGTATTCAGCCTAAAAACGGGATTTAAGTTGTGTTTCTTTGGTCCGAACTGTTGACTTCTTGCCGTAATTAGAAAGAATTCCTGGTTATTATCGAGCCTTAAGTAAATTGGTAGTGAATTTTATTGAGGTAAATTCACGTTTTTATTACGATTTGCAAAGTGTCCATCAAGCGAATTCTGAACATCGACATAGGTGTCAAATGGTCTAGTAATATCGGAGCAATAATCTACACCAGCCCAATAATCTCAGATGAGAAGTCCCAGTCGTTTTCCCCAGTCTTTCCGCTCTTAATGGGGTCTGGAATCTGGGTCAGGCACTCATGATTGATCTCACCTGGAGAGCATCTTCACGGGATCATCAGGTAAAACTTAGTACCGGAAGATTGGTGAGCCCAAACAAATCTTTTCCTGAGTCAGCAGAATTTTCATGGCGAAATCTAACATCTGAAGTTTTAATAACCTGAACTTTCAAAATCACAATCAAGTTTGAGCTTAAACACTATGTCAGAGAGGTGCTGTCAGCACAACTATATATTTCCTGTTTAATCTCTAAGATTTTGTCAATTTTTTTGTAAATTTAAACACACAGTTTTTATTAATTTCTTTTAAATTGTAATTAGCAAATGTTGTCTGTAAAATATCTAACCTATATTTTCTCTTTAATATCTCTTTAGTTTTCATAATTAATATAGAAATTTCACGTAGGGAAATACTAATAGATTTTCTTTCTTTGGAGCCTCACTCAAGAACTGGCCAGTAATCACTAGAAAACCTAGCAATTGATTGACAAACGTCAAGTAATTTACCTAATCATTTGTGTTTGTGTTTATTTTTGAGCGATACCCTAAGTAACTAACAGTAACATTTTAGTTATATGCAACTATCATTATCTTATTGTTTTGACACATGTATGTAAATTAATTATTTCTTGCTCTTGAAATTCTTGCTGTTTATCTGATTGTTTTTGTGTGCAATTAATGTTTATTTGAGATTTACCAACAATTTTTATTTCATTTTGTTTGCTATTCCAAATTTAATTTATATGAATAAATTTATATATTTTGTTATATTAAAGTATCTGTTTAATTGAAGAGAAATTCCTCCCTAACTTCTCCTTTCTTTTGGCATCAGCGCAAACAATTATTTCTTAAACTATTCTCTAGATATCTAAATTTCTATGTAACCTAGCACTAGTCTAGAGAGCCCAAAAATTTAGGACTCTGGGCAGTGCGAAGCAAGCAAAGGAAGAGAATGTGAGTATCAAACTATATCCAGATCTATCAGCCTCCTAAAAAGTACTGCTAATCTTAATAAATTTGATAATCTGATAGATAGCTACTTTAGGGTATGGTGTTATAGGCAATTGTGACCTCACCATAGAGCAGATCTATATCCACCTGAGGTAAATCACATATACCACGGTTCTCGTTCACTAAAGCTTTTTCTTTGAAGGAGGTAACATATGGAAGAAAAATTAATAAATAAAACACTAATAAGTTTTCACAACAAAGGTCACAAGTGTCAAAAACACGAGAAGTTACACAAAAACTAACAGAAAGGCGGGAATTAACTAGTCATTGGGCTGGCAACTCACAGTATATCCCCGAAACTTGTTGCATAACAGTAGAGTTCTTTGTGCAGAAATAACTACACTTGAAAACAAAAATGGTAGTGAGTCTAATATGTAATTGTAAATATGGCAGAACTTTTAACTCTGGTGTTACATTTGAATGCAACAAACATTTTGCTTTTTTCGCATATCTATAAATAGTTATAAAAAATGTGAGTAGACTTTTTTTTTTTTAGGAAATTCGATTTAAAAGTGAAAGGCATAATGGCGGGCACTGCATAAGTTCAAAGTTTGGTACAGAATATTCACATTTGGATGGTTCTTAAATTATTATAACTTACATTTTTATCTGTTTAAATTTCAATTATAAAATTTTACAAAACAGTTTCACTTTGATTTCATTTTGATACATTTCCTTAGCAGATACAAACAAGGAATTAGTAAATAATAGCTCATTATGGTATCCGTATGACTTTCAAAAAGTGTGTAACCCTTTGGTCGTCAATTATTCAAATAGGTTCAAATGGCAAATTGCCAGAAACAAATATAAATTTATCATAAACAAGACATTAAACACTTGAAAATTAATTATTTTAGTGATGCTCATTATTTTAATTGTATCCTGCGTTCCGCCAACTCCGAATTCATTAGTACATCTAAACAGTTTTATAGAAAAGAGCCATTGGATATTTAACCCTTTCATGGGCACGAGGAAATTCCTGTGAATAAAATGAAATTATTCTGATATTTCACGTTGAAATATTTATGGAAACATATACTTCAGTTCGGTTTTTTAAAAATTACCCCCACTACATTTTTCTTAACTATGGTAAGTGTATTTCCCAGTGCGCATACAGAAACAATTATTTTATATTTAAATAATATTAGATGGTGTTAAATCTTTAAATTTTATTTCAAAAAAATGTAGATATTATTTTCCATTAAATTTTTTAAAACATAAATTAATACACAAAGGGACTTGCCATGTTGCACTTAAAAATCTTCTTCTTTTTTCATGTTCTTTTGTACTACATATCTTGCATCTTCGGTAGGTATCTATTTGAGTAGGAAGATTACTTCCGACTTCATTTAGCCTGACTTCATCTGGAACAAGTTTCTTGTTTGCAAAAAATGGTACTGGTTTGAATCTTCGCTTCCTGTTTGAATAGCCATCGATAAGTTGTCTTGCTAAATTTCTTGTAATGTAGCTATATCAACTAAATAGTAAAAAATTCGATGCCTCCACTTAGTTGATCTGCGTCCAATTGAGTATCTTTCATGTAACTGATCAAACCTATCAACGCCTCCCACCCAGCGATTCTATTCAGCTACCGCTACTGGACAATAGATGTCTTCTTTTATGCCATCTTTAGTTTTTCGCTTTATCTTACACGTATCCGCGGGAAAAAATAATTACTTAGGACATATACTGGTTTACTATCCATCCATACTATAGTAGACACATTCCCTCTAGTTTCAAACATAAATTCACTTCGCCGTAACATTTTCGGTATTTTCTTGATTTTGAAAATATCTGGAAGATCTTTTCTGTCCCGACCGCGTATATTCCATCTTTTTGAAGTTTTTTCACTAAGACTACTGGCAAAAGGAAATTATCAATTGCTACTAAACAGTTTTTTCCTTTCAGTGGTGTTGTAAGATTTGTAACGACCTTATCTCCTAAAAGATCTGTTGGACGCCCTGTATCAGATTTACAGTATAAATTTCAAATTTATAAATATATCCTGTCGTAGAATCAGCCAAGCACCATATGGTATGTTGGTACAATAAGGAACTAAAGGAAGTATTTAGGTTATCACAAAGTGGTCTAATCTGATGTATTTTGTCATAACCGTGTTGGCCTTTTTCAACTGCAGTGCTATTGTCGTTTGTGTGAAGGTTTTCAATTAGCTTTTTGAATCTTTTAGAAGACATTAACCGTGATATTGGAGCTACCAATAATAAAGGATCACTTGACCAGTAGTTACTCAAAGCAGGTAATAGTGGATACCCATCAATACAGGCATATCCATAATGAATCGAAATGTATCGTAATGTTAAGACGTTAAGTAGGAAACTTATACACAATCTGTCAGGTAAGGTTTTTTTTTTAATTTCAACAACACATCACGAGGGCTTACAGCCTAAATACTATCGTACCGTGGGTGTTGACAAGGAGGAAAGAGGCAGCTTGTTAATTCTGGACTTGAAGGTTTGGAGGTTCGGAGGAGAAGGAAAAACAACATGTGCCGGCAAGGAATTCCACAACTTGGAAGTCCTCGGGACAAAAGAGCGGGCATAACAAGATGTTCTATGTCTGGTGACCTGGACAGTAAAAGGGTGCATTCGCTCTGTTCCCCTGGTAGATCTGTTAGGGGCAGCAGGTGGGGGAACTATGGAGGAAAGTTCCTCTGAGAAGTGCCCGTGCAGATATAAATAAAAGAGAGAGAGGTCACCAACGGCACGTCGGTGGGCAAGGGATGGATGCCTTTAGGTGAGGGTAGGGTCACCGATGAGACGTATAGCTCTCTTTTGAATGGGGTCCAGGATAGCGAGTGTAGAAGCGTCAGCGGCACCCCAGATGTGGGAGCAGTATTCGAGGTTTGGCCTTATTTGTGAAGTATATAAGGTAAAGAGATTAGCTGGTGAAAAGTATTTGCGAGCCCGGAAGAGGAAACCTAATTTCTTAGCAGCCGCTTCTGCAATTGATGTGACATGTTGGTGCCAATTAAGATTTCGATCCACAGAAATGCCAAGAGAAAAGGACTCATTACTTTGATTAACTTGGTTGTTCATTGTGATGGGTCTAGGGCTGGTGTATCTCTTGTGAGAAAGAAAGCAAGACTTAGTTTTGGTGGAGTTGAATTGTACAAGATTTCTACTTCCCCAGTCTAATATTTTTTGGAGATCCACGGAGACAGAACCCTCCATGAGTCTGCGATACTTATCTAATTGGGCTAAAGAGACAGGCTTAGAATATTGTATGGAGGGTGCTGTCGTCCGCGTAGCTGTGAACTGGGTTGGATGTGCTCGAGAGGAGGTCATTGATGTGGAGAAGAAACAAAGTAGGGGCTAAAGCTGAACCTTGAGGAACTCCTGCATTAATTGGATACAGTTTAGAGGAATGGCCATCCACAACAACAGATATGCTCCTGTTGGAGAGGAAATTTGCTGTCCACATACAGAGTTTTGGTGGTAGGCGATAGGCCGGAAGTTTATTAAGCAGCGCTCCATGGATTGGATTGGATCAATGTCTACCCCTTTAAAAATAAGATTAATATAGGGACTATCAATTGTCCAATAGTTATGCTTTTCGACATAGTAGGAGGATACAAAACATCATTTTGCATCCATGCCTATTGAGGTTAGTGGCGGAACGTTATTTTCGCGCTGAACTGGGAGAAACAAATTTAGCTATGAACTTGCCCATCCTGAACCGAGTAGTGCTCTCAATATGGATTTTCTGAGGCACAAGTGAGATCGACAATAAAGGAAGGGGTTATCTCCGTTGCACACACAGAGATAGGGTTCCTTTGTAATTGCATAATTTTCTAATTTTTCTACCTGGTTTTGGTTCATTCGTAGATTAAAACGTTTGCTAACGCTAACAGGAGTTTTAAATAACAAAAACCAGTTAAATATTGCCATAAGGCTAATGAGCAAGAGAAAGACAGCATCTCCTTTTATGCTCCATCGCTATTGTAAATTTGCCTAAAACTGGCATTGATAATGCGGGGTTCCTTCCAGATCAAGGTTACATTTTAATGGGCGGATAAAAAAATAAACATTGCTCTGTAACATATCCAGACCCCAATGACATCTTTATATGTCGATGCCCTTTCTCTATTTTGAAAATGAAATTTATCTTTTAGTTCAACATGACAGTGATGACAGGTGTCGATGTCATGCACATGCCTGACAGGACAGGAACGTTGTGTTTTCTTACTGGCATGCCGATTGCCGATAAGAGAGCAGCCAACGAAACTGTTATGTTAATTCATAAGTGGAGGAATAGTGGGAAAGGCAAAATGCGCGTTTAAACCTCTGGCATTGAAATTTGAAATGGTAAATCGGCAAATAGGTGTTGTAGCAAACACATGTCTCAGTTCATTTCTGTCGTAATAAAATTGTTATGTCTTAGGAGTGTTGTGTATTCGTCGTTAGTGGTGTAGTTAACAGTTTTGTGTTTAAATTTTGGAAGTTTATGAAAAAAATGTGTTTATTTTGACATGGCCGAATATTACACACCTGTAGTGCGTTTTTCTCGAGATTCGTCACTTGCCCGAATTGACACCCTAAAACAAACCGAATCCCCGAGCAATCTTAATGAAACAGTTCAAGATTTTGGAGTTTTTTATGTGGTCAGCGTTGCACTATCGATTATAACCTATGTCCTAGATTTAGTTCTTGTTTGCATTTTATTATATTACTATTCAATACACGGATATGGTGTTTACTTCGCGTTAACACTGACTTTCCTATTAGTGCCTGCACTTTTTATGACAACAGTTAGTTTAAGATGGTAAGTGCACTGCTTGTATTTTTTTTCTCTGGAATGATCATTTTTTTACCATTCTGTTAATTTATGTTTTATATATTCGTCAAAAAATTATTCAAATGTCTTTAGGATCGCCTGTTATCATTGTCACACTAATTATTTATGACAAGCAAACAGAATTCACATTTTTTTATATGTATGTAAGTTATTCTTTAATTCATTAATTGTTGTTGCACGTCCCTGCATCAAGAGAGCGGCATTGTCGGACGGTTCTTATGGCTCTAGGGTACTGCCTGACCTGACCTGACCTACAGGGCTGCCTGACCTGACTTTCCTGACCTGCCCTGTAGGTCAGTTCAGGCAGGCCCCTAGAGCAATAAGCACCGTCCGGCAGTGCCGCTCTCGCAATGCATGAAATGACGGGACCCGTCTACTTAAGAATCGCCAGGACACTCTAAGGCCTCAATCTGCCTACTCCTTAGAGCGGTGGACAAAGGTGGGTTGGGTTGTTGTAGCTCGATTACGGGGCCTCAATCTGCCTACTCCCCAAATCTATATATAGGCCTAGGGTTGAACACACTGAGACCTCACAGACATCTCCCGCGAGATTTGGGGAGTAGGCAATATATTTCCTTTGCCTCTTGAAAATAGCTCTAAAACAGGAGCCGAAACGTCGAGTTTTCATAAATTCTGGACGTGGTTCAACCTGAGAACCAAGTATGTCTCACATTAAAGACCGCGGAAATCTTTCTGAATATATATATATATATATATATATATATATATATATATATATATATATATATATATATATATATATATATATATATATATATATATATATATATATATATATATATATATATATATATATATATATATATATATATATATATATATATATAAATAACAAAAATAATTGAAAAGCTCTGGTTGTTAAAGGATAATAATTATAAGAACATCAAACTATTCACCCTGAGACAAAAAAGCCACTGTTGTACTCAAAGCCATACACATTGTTCCACTCTCCAATCATTATGTTGCATCGAGTTGCTGTCCGATTGAAGGTTCTATTGCTTGTGAGGTTGGTTTGCCTGATAGTAGAGTACTGATACAAGAAAATCAGACCCTCAGCATGATGACATACAGCTCAAGATTCAGGCTTTCTGTGTTATGGTAGCTTCGCTTTGTCACTTCAATTTAAAAAGCCCACTTACCGAATACAAGACTTGAACGCATGTCCTCATAATTTGAGCACTACAGGGTACTTGTCATAGTTGGAGTATAATATTTTCCATAAATGCAAAGAACTCTGGACGCAGCAAGTGCGTTATGGTAGTGAATTTTCATTAAAATGTTTTTATTGCAAATATGTCTGTTTTCTTTTTATTTAAGAAAGCAGGCATCAATTTTGGTTACCAGTATAACCTATATAGTAAAAACAATGTGCCATGTTTCATAAAAATAACTTTGTTAATTGTGTGAAAATGTACAAAAATTTCCAAAAGTAAACTTAAAGTGTTCCCGGAAAAACTCGTTTCTTAGTCAACCTTATAGGTTAATAGCAAATTGGGCTATTCAAATATGAAGCATTTGATCAAAATTCGCTACCATAACGCACTTGCTGCATCCAGAATTTCTTTTCTTACAAACATGCATTATACTTCAATAGAAAATGCAAAAATGCAATAAGGCATGTTTGATTAAAAAAAAAGAAAATTTGTATCACCAACGACTTATGGGCCTGTGATTGTAGAAATATTTTTTTAAGATGTAGCTCAAGACACCCTATAATTAATGTATAAAGATTTTTTTCATATCTTGTATAATAACGGATATATTGAGCTTTATTGATTTTTTACGAAAATTCGACAAAAATTATATACCATTAAACGATAAACTCTATAGCTAAGACTACTGCCAAGCATCAGAGAAAGGGTCTATTTGAAATGAATTTTCTGGAAACATTTTAGTAAAATGAAGGACAGTGACAGTGAAACTAAGACTTCTTGAGACATTTGATTTCCATAGCCCGTACTAGATTCAAGTTATTTGCCTAAATGTTGCCGATTTTGACGTTTTAAATCACATCTTTGACGTTTTGAGGAAAACCCCAATTTATTTGTCTTTAAATGCCTATAACTTTTTTGTCTTTTGACCTACATAGCTAAATTTTGGTAGATAACTTACCTATAGCGATATAAAACGAAATACCAAATTTGGTTGCCCTTACTTTGTTAATTTCGGAGATATAAATTTTTTTCGAAAGAAAACACAAAATTTTCCGAGAAAACCTGGGCAGATTTTCCTGGCTAACGAACTTATTCAAGCCATTTGTAAAAGGAATATATTCACCAAATTTAATCAAAATCGGCCTATTATTTTTTGAGTTATCGGTGTGATACATACATACATATATACATATATATATATATATATATATATATATATATATATATATATATATATATATATATATATATATATATATAACATATAAAATTGAAACTGACCCCGGATATGTGTTCTGGGGGGCCTAATTAGCGCTCATTTGAAGAAATTTTTTCAAAATTCAAAAGTCGGGATCTCTTCAGTGAATTTTTTCAAAGAAAAATCACTAAAAGGTGGTCATTGGTTTTAAATTATTTTGTTGATTTTGTATTTTGAAAAACAATCATAAGTACTAACTGAGAATGATTGAATACATCAAATATACATCAAACATAGAATTGGAAAAATGTATAATAATAATAAATAAAGGCCACTGACTTTAAATTAGTCTGTATATTTTCAAAACTGGTTTAAATGAAAGATCCAATCAAACATTCAAATTTATGTGGATTTTTATTGAATTATAAAGGAGCTTCAGTTTATTTTGTGAGTGCCAAATATAAATTAAACAGTAAGAATAACAACCTCAGGTTTGTTTTGATTGCACTACAAAGTAACACAAATTGTTTGGCAAAAATAGTACACCTTCCAGGAATGAGAAGCTTTTATTCAATCAAATACATTCATCAGTTTAATTTATTTAATAGGTACCAAAATATAAACTTGAAGAAAAACATCTGGATAACAGTTTATTTTCGTTGCACAAACTGAAAGTAATCAAGTAGTATGCTAAAGATAAAAATAGGATATTTTTTCGAGAAAAACGATATTTTGATTATATTGTCATAAAATCAATTGCCTCCTCAATTGCTTTGTAAACACAGCCTAGTTTTAGCTGTTAAGTAATTGGGATTTTTTTCACAAATTATCTCACATGACAGGTACTTATCCTAATTACTAATTATTAAGCATTATTTTAGATAACAGTTTTTGTAGCCTCAAAATGTGTTTAAATGTTTCTGTTGCTACGTTTCATAGCTAACACGTGTAGACAAATTATACACAGTTGTTTTCGTGTATGGAAATGTTAGATTATTTCCTAAAGTAAGATATCTAGAAAAGAAAGATTAAGACAAAAGTTTTAGGTTTTTTTCAGGCTATTTAAAAAAAATAATTAAGTATACAGGTCATTCAAAAAGACACGGCAAATCAAAATTGTTTTTTAGTGAATTTTCTTTAAAAAAATTCACTATTGAAGAGATTCCGATTTTCGAATTTTGAGAAAATTTATTCAAATGAGCGCTAATTAGGCCCCCCAGAACACATATCGGGGGTCAGTTTCTATATATATATATATATATATATATATATATATATATATATATATATATATATATATATATATATATATATATATATATATATATATATATATATATATATATATATATATATATATATATCACACCGATAACTCAAAAAATAATGGGCCGATTTTGATTAAATTTTGTGAATACCTTCCTTTTGCAAATTGCTTGGATAAGTTCGTTAGGCAGGAAAATTGGCCCAGGTTTTCCTAGAAAATTTTGTGTTTTCTTTAAAAAAAAATTAGATCACCAGAATTAACAAAGTAAGGGCAACCAAATTTGGTACGCGGGTTTGCATCGTTACAGGTGAGCTACCAAAATTTAGCTCTGTAGGTCAAAAGACAAAAAAGTTATAGGCATATAAAGAAAAATAAATTGGGGTTTTCCTCAAAACGTCAATGTTGCGATTTTAAACGTTAAAATTGGCAACATTTAGGCAAAGAACTTGGATCTAATACGGGCTATGGAAAGAAAATGTCTCAAGAAGAATGTTTTACAAACCCTGATGTCTTAGTTTCAACCGTCATTGTCCTTCATTTTACTAAAATATTTCCAGAAGATTCATTTCAAATAGACCCTTTCTCTGATGCTTGGCAGTAGCCTTAGCTATAGAGTTTATCATTTAAATGGTATACAATTTTTGTCGAATTTTCGGAAAAAATCAATAAAGCTCAATATATCCGTTATTATACAAGATATGAAAAAATATTGTATACATTAATTATAGGGTGTCTTGAACTACATCTTAAAAAATATTTCTACCATCACAGGTGGCCCATAAGTTGTTAGTGATACAAATGTTCTTTTTTTTAATCGAACACGCCTTATGTTATTGCATTTGAGCATTTTCCATCGAAATATAATGCATGTTTGTAAGAAAAGAAGTTCTGGACGCAGCAAGTGCGTTATGGTAGCGAATTTTGATCAAATGCTTCATATTTAAATAGCTCAATTTGCTATTAGCCCATAAGGTTGACCAAGAAACGAGTTTTTTCTGGAACACTTTAAGTTTACTTTCAGTTTTTTTTTACATTTTCAAACAATATAGTTATTTTGATGAAACATGGCACATTGTTTTTACTATATATGTTATACTGGTAACCAAATTTGATGCCTGCTTTCTTAAAAAAAAACATATTTGCTATTAAAAACATTTTTATGAAAATTCACTACCACAACGCACTTGCTGCGTCCCGAACTTTTATTCTAATGGAACAACCTGCTCTGTAATTCATGCAGTAATTCAATTCTCCTGAAAATTCTAAAGAAAAGTTGTATCACACTTTACATGCTTAAACTTTAACATTTTTAGGGATTCAAAATATTTTTTTTGCTGAATTCTCTAAATTATTACATGAACCAAGTGCCTGAAATTGTTAATTATGATTTATTATGAAATATACCTTAGGTGGATAGTATGAGTGTTATTAGATGATTTCTTTTTTATACGGTTGATAAAAAGGCATTGAATTAAAGACAAACTTGTAATAAATAATTTATTGTAGAAAATGTAAATAGGTAATTTTGCAGATGGGGGACATGTCCGCTTTTTAAAGTTTTTTAAAAGTCAGAAACATACTTAGAACCACTTCTGTATGCGTAAACCACAAGAGGAATGTTGTGGTTTCAACCCCCACGGAACCCGAAGCGAATAAGGGTGCTGGGCGGGGAAGAAGATTATAAGGAAATATAAGCGAAAAATGCGAGAAAAACTGGTTGGTTTAACTTTTATAAGCTGCCTCTTTTCAAATTTTGCCGTTATACTTATTTTTAATCATATTTACCCTGCACAGTTACCCCTATTCGCTCCTAGGTTCCGTAACTTTCTTGGGAGTTGAAACCAGAACATTTCTCCTGTGATTTATGCTTGTTCTAAGCATGTTTCAAAAAAATAATCAGGAAGCAGACAACGCACCAACCCACAAAAAACTCTTGGTTTGTCCAAATAAAAAGCTAGGAGAAGGGAAAAACTACATCAAAATGCACCCCCGCAGAAATTCAGTAAAAGAAGGTACCCTAGCATGTTTCAGAAGAAAATTAAGAAAACGGACATCGCTTCACCCCTCACGTTACACCCTGAAAGACCCCCAATTTAAAAGCTCGGCAAAGGGAAAAAAAATCGCCATTCACCCCCATTTCTGCGGTGGTTTCATACCTTATTCTTTTTTCTAACCCTTCAAGATTTTGCGACCTATTTTTTTTGCTAACAAAATGTTCGATATGACCCCACAGAAAAAGTCTAGCGGGGTCAAATCCGGAGGCCTGCGTGGCGATTCATTCATTCACCTCGCGTCCAATCCATCTCCCAGGAAATTTAGCATGTAGATATTTCCGTACCCTACGTCAAAAATGTGAGGAATCCCATCTTGTTGAACCCATATCTGATCTGCTGATCGTAAATAGAGATTGTTATTGTTCGAAAATAAACGTCTCACTTCAGGGACAATAAATACATTCTTGAGAAAGTAACAAATACGTACAGACAACAAAGTAGTATTTATAAAAATATCGCCCTATGACGTGTCCACCACAGAGAACGTTGGTTTTTTGTCACCTTTGAGTATGAACTTCCTCAATCCACTGTCGATTTTGGTCTATCCAATAGCCTACAGTTTTGTCGATTTACGTGCCTGTTTTAAAAAGGTTGGTTCGTCAGAAAACAAAATATGGTTGACAAAATGGGCATTTCGGTTAGTTCTATTCATCATAACTTCGTAGAAATCTATTCGGCGATCAAAATCGTCTTCACTTAATTCTTGTAACAAACTAACTTTGTATATTGTCAATGTTAGACAGTTTAAAAATAAGTCAGATATGTCACTGGTAGAACACAGTTATGATACACGGAACAGAGGCAGGGTCTTTAGGACTCCTTTCGTTACCAAGACAGTTGGCCAAAGAAGATTTAATTATCTGGCACCGCGGTTTTATAATTCCATACCATCAGAGTTTGCTAATGTTGGCAATTTGACAAGATTTAAAAGATAATTAATTTTTTTAATCTTAAATCAATCAAGACAATTTGTGAATGATTTTTTAAAAATATTTCAACAACACACCACGAGAGCTTACAGCCTAAATACTATCGTAACGTGGGTGTCGACAAGGAGGAAAGAGGCAACTTGTTAATTCTGGACTTGAAGGTTTGGAAGTTCGGAGGAGAATGAAAAACATGTGCCGGCAAGGAATTCCACAACTTGGAAGTCCTCGGGACAAAAGCATGGGCATAACAAGATGTTCTATATCTGGTGACCTGGACAGTAAAAGGGTGCATTCGCTCTGTTCCCCTGGTAGATCTGCTGGGGGCAGCAGGTGGAGGAACTATAGAAGAAAGCTCCTCTGAGCAGTGGCCGTGCAGTTATTTATAAAAAGAGTGAGAGGTCACCAACGACACGTCGGTGGGCAAGGGATGGCAGCCTTTGGGTGATGGTAGGATTACCGATGACACGTATAGCACTCTTCTGAATGGAGTCCAGGATAGCGAGTCTAGAAGCGGCAGCGGCACCCCAAATGTGGGAGCAGCATTCGTGGGCAGCACGTCGGTGGGCAAGGGATGGCAGCCTTTGTGTGAGGGTAGGGTCACCGATGAGACGTATATCCAGTCCATGATAGCGAGTGTAGAAGCGGCAGCGGCAGCGGCATCCCAGGGTGCTGTCGTCCGCGTAACTGTGAACTGGGTTGAATGTGCTAGAGAGGAGGTCATTGATGTGGAGAAGAAACAAATTAGGGGCTAATGCTGAACCTTGAGGAACTCCTGCATTAATTGGATACAGTTTAGAGGAATGGCCATCCACAACAACAGAAATGCTCCTGTTGGAGAGGAAATTTGCTGTCCAGGTACAAAGTTTTGGTGGTAGACCCTAGGCCGGAAGTTTATTAAGCAGCGCTGCGTGCCAGACCTGGTCGAATGCTTTGGATATATCTAGAGCAACAATCTGAGATTCACCGTGTAGTTCCATAGACTTGTTCCAAGAATGGGTGACAAAGGAAAGGAGGTCGGCAGTCGATCTGCGCTGACTGAATCCGTATTGCCTGTTGTGGATTAGGCTGTGTTTTCAAGAAATTTTAGTAATTCGGTGTTACTTTTCCATCACTTTAGAGACGACTGAAAGGAGAGAAATAGGCCTGTAGTGGCTAGGAAGCGCTTTGGATCTTTTCTTGGGGACGGGTTGTACTCGAGCAGTTTTCCAGTTACTAGGGAATATGCCTTTATTGTAAGATATCTGAAACAGACAATCTCAGGACAGGAGCAAGTTTTGGTGCGCAATTTTTGAGAACAATTGCTGGGATCTCGTCAAGGCTAGAGGCTTTCCTGGTATTAAGAGAAGAGAGCATCTTTCGTACCTTTTTAGTTTTGAAAATGATATCCGTCATTTTATGCGCGACATTGGGGACTGTTGGTGGTTGAACATTTGGAGGTGGGTTGAGAGTAGAATTGCCGGCGAACAACGAAGCAAAACGTTCAGCCTTGCCCAGGGCGGTAGAAACAATTTCATCCCCTGAGACAAGAGGTGGGAACGTGCTTTTGCAGAAATTATTCCCAATAGATTTAGCAAGAGTCCAGAAGGGTTTGCTGCCGTTGGAGCTTGAGAGGACTTTGTTTTTGATGTGGTTATTAAACGTTTTTTTTTTTTGCCTCAGAAAGAATGCGAACATAGCGGTTTCTTGCGTCGTTAAATGCTTCACGGTTTTCTTGACTGGGATTGTGTTTTGTAAGCTTTGATCTTTTCAAGTCTGGCCTTGTCACAGGATTTAGAGAACCAGGGCTTTTGAGTGGCTGAAGAGGTTTTCTGTGTATGTGGAATAAATAATTCCATGCCAGCTTGGATAATTTCGGTGACGTTTTGTGAGATATCAGAGAGGTCAGGATGAGAGAAGCAGACAGACGCCCATGGAAATGAGGAAAAGTAATCCCGCATTTCGTCCCAGTTTGCGGAGTTGTAGTGCCAAACGATACGTGGGTGTGATGACTGTGTGACCTCGGGATGCATTGCGCAGGAAGCAGTGACCATGCCGTGGTCTGAGCGACCAAGGGGGGCGGTGAGTGATATGTTATAGCATTCAGGTTTTGTAGTAAGAACGCGTTAAACACGATACTCCTCGACTGGGAGATTAAATTTCTTTCTTTTATGTTTCACCTCCATTGATTTATTTTAATAAGAAATAACACTGAAAGTACACAGGACTATGCACTTACAAAGCAACACGTCTTTGCAAGTGCAAAACACAGTATGCAAGCTGCTACGATGAACGTCAATGTCTTTTGTACAACCTGGGGTGTCGAATGCTGTTAACTACAAGAAAGTGACGCCGGGTCTTCTTGGAATTCTGTTTCAATAAATATCGTACCAACTGTACATTATGCTATACATTGCAAGCATTGAACGTCAGTATACCTTTCTAATCGTGTATCCATGATATTAGCTTTTAGTACCTACTTCTTGTTATGTTCGATTTTCGTACAGGCATTGATAATTTATTTGTGAAAATAAACAAATGTGGAAAGTTTTACTGGCGTAAACTAGCATTTGGTATTACTATATATTACTGCAAAAACTGTTTTAGAGAGTGCCAAAATTTAGTGATACATGTGCAAACAAATAGCTCTCGTTCATAGAATCATCACATGAAAGGTGAAAAACAAAGCATGGATGAAACACACATGTTTGCATTCCATTCGGTACTGCGTTGTTTTATATGTCTGCCTAAGTGCACCCAAAATAAATTATGTACAATTTATTTCGGGACTGCAATATCATTTTTGGGTTCTTTATAATACGCTGCAAGAAAAATAAATTGTTCAGTGTTCCTTCGGAATTTAATGTGCGAATGGATTTTGGCGGCCGATAATTAATATAGTAATAAATGTTTCGTTTCAAATGGTGGATGTTAATATTGTTTTGAAATTTATACCAAAATGCATATTAAAACAGTGTGGCCTCAGCAAATGCATTATGGTAGTGAATTTTCATAAAAATATTTTTAATAGTAAATATGTGTTTTCTAAAGAAAGCAGGCATCTAGTTTGCTTAGTAGTATAACATGTATATGCGAAACAATTACCATATTTCATCAAAATAACTTTATTGTTTGAAAATGTACAAAAATTCTCCGACAATAAACTTCAAATGTTCCCAAAAAACTGGTTTCCCGGCCAACGAACCTTATAGCATAATAGTAAGTTGAGCTATTCAAATTTGAAGCATTTAATGAAAATTCGCTAACATAACTCACTTGCTGCGTCCAGAATTTCTTTTCTTATAAACATGCATTATATTTCGAATGGAATATGCAAAAATAGGGCGTGTTCGATTAAAAAAAAAAAAAAAACTTTATATCACCAACGACTTGTGGGCCACCTGTGATTGTAGAAATAATTTTTTAAGATGTAGCTCAAGACACCCTATAATTAGCGTATAAATTTTTTTGTATCTTGTATAATAACCGATATATTGAGCTTTAATAATTTTTTACGAAAATTCTCTTTAAAAAAGTCTGGACGCAGCAAGTGCGTTATGGTAGTGAATTTTCATAGAAATGATCGGGCACTAAATATTTTAAAAAAAATCTTGTAATATAGAAATATAAATTTTGGTATATAGTTTACTTTTTATATCGTAAACCTGCCTACCAATTTTGGTTACGACAGCTTTTTATTTTTAAGATAAATTTTTTTTTTCGAAAGGCAACTGAAATTTTTTCCGGAAAACTTGGTCCGATTTTTCTGGTTAAGGAACTAGACAGCAATACTTGCAAACGTCAAATTAGTTTGACAAAGAATGGCATTTTACCTGAATTGCTACTTACGATAATATACATGTCAAACTCGAAACAAATTGTGGTAGAATACTTATTGAGAAATAAACAAAAGCATAAACATTACTTATAAAAGATATTCAAACTGATGTCCATCAACTTGAATACATTTATCTATACGTTTTAGAATGTTGTCACATGCAAAAGGAAGGTACACGCCAAAGTTGATCAAAATCGGCCCATTATTTTATGAGTTATCGGTGTGATATATATATATATATATATATATATATATATATATATATATATATATATATATATATATATATATATATATATATATACATATATATATATATATATATATATATATATATATATATATATATATATATATATATATATATCACACCGATAACTCATAAAATAATGGGCCGATTTTGATCAAATTTGGTGAGTACCTTCCTTATGCAAGTGTCTTTCCGGGCTCGCAAATACTGTTCACCAGCTAACCTCTATACCTTATATACTTCACAAATAAGACCAAACTTAGAATACTGCTTCCACATCTGCGGTGCCGCTGCCGCTTCTACACTCGCTATCCTGGACTCAATTCAGAAGAGAGCTATACATCTCATTGTCGGTGACCATACCCTCACCCAAAGGCTGCCATCCCTTGCCCACCGACTTGCCGTTGGTGACCTCTCTCTCTCTCTCTTTTATAGATATCTGCACGGGCAGGGCTCAGAGGAGCTTTCTTCCATAGTTCCTCCACCTGCTGCCCCCAACAGATCTACCAGGGGACAGAGCGACTGCACCCTTTTACTGTCCAGATCACCAGACATAGAACACCTTGTTATGCTCGCCCTTTTGTCCCGAGGACTTCCAAGTTGTGGAACTCCTTGCTGGCACATGTTTTTCCTTCTCCCCCGAACCTCCAAACCTTCAAGTCCAGAATTAACAAGTTGCCTATTTCCTCCTTGTCGACACCCACGGTACGATAGTATTTAGACTGTGAGCCTTCGTGGTGTGTTGTTGAAATAAAAAAATCCAAGGATTTATTGTACCAAACTAAATGAAGAAAGACAATATAAATTCAAAAAATGAACACTAAATACCACAAATCATCTTTGGTCTAATAATGAAAAATATAAACCAAAAAATCAAGAAAGTTTTACTTAAAATATAAACATAGGTATACGTTATAATGAAAAAAGCTACGCTGGCTCAGAAAAAAATGTTTGTTTGTTTGGCTTCGGAAAAATATGAAAACAAACAAAATCACAAGAGATGAACATTGCACATTTTAAACGTCTCTGCAGTCTTTACCTATTATGGCCAATCAGGCTCGGCAAACGTACTATGTTTTGGTTGATAGGCTGTTGTCGCCACCGTATGAACTACAGGAAAAGTCGCCTGCATTTATAGTTACGAATTATATCTCTTCCGTGCCGTCCGTTTCTCCAATATCTGCAGCGCCGACATTTTCGTCTTCAAATACACTGATTTCGCTGACTGTGTCATACAAGCTTTTTTCATCCTCATTCTCAACTTCGCTAAAGTCGCTACCATCTTCGTCGAACCATTCCAGTAGTATTTGTTTGTAATCTGGGTCACCCAACTTAACTTTTTTCACATGTTTAGCCATTATAGCTCAGTAATAGACTTGTCTAAAATATTACGTAACTGGTGATGTGGCGCCTCTGTGACCTCAGACAGACTATATCGCTGAATAACTCGGCGAAAACTAAACCATTGCGGATACCAAGTGCAGCAGTGGTCCACCAAGAGTTTATTTGAAGGTATAGAGAGGCTCAGTGTGATACGTTCATGCACACCTTAAATTCTCCTCTTTTAAATAGGCCTGTGGTCGTATAGACCACAGGTCACCAGTTAAGGGTTAATATTCTCCTCTTGGGGGGAAAATCAAACGGATTCTTGAAACAGGTTTTGTGAATAAGATTATGGACTAGGAATGTATTTAATGCGTAAGAGATGTGATTTATTTAGCTTTCAAACCCACTTCCCATGAACACTGTAAAATGTTTGGTGGTCACTGATATAGACCGTTGCTATAAACATCACCATTTCCAACTTCACACTCGTAAGGTGCTGGCTGAAAGAAATTGAACGGAGAAAGGCAAAATTTGTTGGTCATATTCTGAGATCTAGTAACTTTGTGACATTATTTGAACGACGCATACCTTGAAAAAGGAGGAAGTGAAAAAATTTCTGGAAAACCCTGCGAAACTGATAAAGTGTGAAAGTTATAATAAAATGAAAAGAGCTACCGAAGAGAGAGAATCATGGTTGCGATGACAGTGCGATATTGCCCTGAGAGTGTGATGATGGTGAACAAAACATGATTATGATATTATCACTATGCCTAATGTTTTAAGTGGTTTTGATTTATTTAACGAAGCATTAAGGATTAATTAATTCTAGAGCACAAGGTCGCAATGACCTTCTCATCTTTCAGTTCATTAATTAAATAATGATAATAAAATACTATTACCTGTCGGACCTTCAAGATGCTTCACATTTTAAATGACTTTTCTGTTCGCAAAGTATACAATTTAGTTTGTAGGTATTTATAGTTATGGATTTGTAGTTATGGCATTGTCATTTTAGCGCTTTTATGCTTCCGAAAGTTTCACAAAGTCCTCTCAACTTCCAACGGCAGCAAACCCTTCTGGACTCTTGCTAAATCTATTGGGAATAATTTCTGCAAGAGCACGTTTCCACCTCTTGTTTCAGGGGATGAAATTGTTTCTACCGCCCTGGGCAAGGCTGAACTTTTTGCCTCGTTGCTCGTCGGCAATTCTACTCTCAACTCACCTCCAAATGTCCAACCACCAACAGTCCCCAATGTCGCGCATAAAATGACGGATATCATTTTCAAAATTAAAAAGGTACGAAAGATGATCTCTTCTCTTAACACCAGGAAAGCCTCTGGCCTTGACGAGATCCCAGCAATTGTTCTCAGAAAGTGCACACCAGAACTTGCTGCTGTCCTGACTTGTCTGTTTCAGACATCTTACAATAGAGGCATATTTCCTATAGTAACTGGACAACTGCTCGAGTACAACCCGTCCCCAGGAAAGGATCCAAAGCGCTTCCTAGCAACTACAGGCCTATTTCTCTCCTTTGAGTCATCTCTAAAGTGATGGAAAAGTATATAAACACCGAATTACTAAAATTTCTTGAAAAACACAGTCTAATCCACGACAGGCAGTATGGATTCCGTCAACGCAGATCAACTGCCGACCTCCTTTCCTTTGTCACCCATTCTTGGAACAAGTCTATGGAACTACACGGTGAATCCCAGATTGTCGTTCTAGACATATCCAAAGCATTCGACCAGGTCTGGGATGCAGCGCTGCTTAATAAACTTCCGGCATATGGCCTACCACCAAAACTCTGTACCTGGACAGCAAATTTCCTCTCCAACCGGAGCATTTCTGTTGTCCTGGGTGGCCATTCCTCTAAACTGTATGCAATTAATGCAAGAGTCCCTCAAGGTTCAGATTTAGCCTCTACTTTGTTTCTTCTCCACATCAATGACCTCCTCACTAGCACATCCAACCCAGTTTACAGTTATGCGGACGACAGCACCCTCCACTCAAATATGTATGTCTCTTTAGCCCAATTAGATGAGGATCGCAGACTGGTGGAGGGTTCTGTCTCTGTGGATCTCCAAAAATATTAGACTGGGGAAGTAGAAATCTTGTACAATTCAACTCCACCAAATCTCAGTCCTGCTTTCCTTGTCATAAGAGATGCACCAGCCCTAGACCCATCACAATGAATAACCAAGTTGTTCAAAGTAATGAGTCCTTGCACTTGTTGGCATTTCTATGGATCGAAATCTCAACTGGCACCAACATGTCTTTCCTCGTTGTCGACACCCACGGTACGATAGTATTTAGGCTGTAAGACCTCGTGGTGTGTTGTTGAAATATAAAAAAAATACAGGGTTGTATTTAAAATGTCAACGTTAAGGTCACTCCCGAGAATGATAATCTACACTTGTTCACTTTAGATTTGAGTGTTCAAATGTACCAGAATTAATTTTTGAAAAAAAAAAGGAAATATTAAAATATTCCATAATTATGTCCATGAGTGTATACATTTTCTATAAGATACAAGCCAGGGAAGTACACTATAGGAATGGAATGAATCATACCAGATAAAATTTACCGGGTCCCATAGATTATACCATTCTACGTATACGCCAAGCCTGCGAATGGAATATGATAACGATAAGTGATGAGAATGAGAACGAATAAATAGCCAAAAGCCGGATTTTCCCCGAAACACTCGATCTTTCACATATAATAAAGATTGTGAGAGGATGAAATAGCTGATGTCATCTTTCTAAGAAATTATTTTTCTATGAAATCATTTCTATTCTATTAGGAAATTTTGCTTACGTAAGACTTTACGTTTGGTCCGTTCAACTTTCTGTCGTAATGGTGTCTAACTGCAAAGCTATAGTGGAAATATTCCAGGAGCTACATATTAAATTGTTTATTTTTTTTCTTTGATTCTGGATGTAAATTTTATGCACAAGAGAATTAATTCAAGGTTGCGGACATACCTTCATGGGAATACATTTTTAGTTCAAATTTACACTGAAATGGTGTAGACGTAGATATATTGCACAATAAAACATTTAACAAGTCAGGGCTGTCGTAACCTTGGTTATAGTGTATGTTACTTTAGGTAATTCGCTAAAATCTATAAATAACAGGATTTTGTTTACAGGAAACAATCTTTCAAATTATAAATTTAGCTTTCCAATAACTTAGAAACTTTCACCAATAACCGGCCCATGAATTATGTGTCATAATCAGGACTATCGGTCAAAGTGACCCCCTCCAAGTCTAAAAACTGTTATTTTTGCGTGATAACGATTGAACTGAATGTTGTTATTCCTCAAAGTATTGTTTGATTCACGTTAGTGATGAACGGCGGGGGAAAATCATCTATACTCATTTATTCAATATTTTATTTAATCTTTTTTTTTTCATAAAAATAACAAACCTTTACCGGCGTTGCGGAGTCTCTGGGACTCTTGGAAGAATATACTGTTTATTAACTATTGTATTTGTTAATCAGGCATCACGTGTTCTTTAGTATCTTCCAGTGGTGAGGTGATCAGTCACGTGCTCTGTCAACTTCAGTCTCATCAAAGCAAGTGTGTATTACAAAGGTCTTAGAGTCCATGGCACTCCGCGACACAGTGTAATATTTTCAATTTTAGTAACTATGCCCGACAATCAAAAAAAGGTTAGAATTACAGATCCTAACTTTGAGGAAACTGTGCTAAAATGGTTTGAGGAATGTGACACAGAGTTGTCAGACCAAGATGGCGATCCTGATAGCAATATTACTACTGATAATGCTATCACATGTGATCACGAAACAGCTAGTGAATCTGATGACCAAGATGAGATGCAAGTTACTGAAAGTAAAGAGGATAATGACACAATTGATACAGTTAAGAAATATTTCTATGGAAAAAACAGATATAAATGGGCTGCCACTGAACCAACCCGAAAGGTAAGAACACTAGCTCGCAATATATTAAAGTTGCCAGGAAATAAAAGTACTTTACCAAAAATTGAACCGGTGAATGCATGGCAGAAATTTTTCTCACAAGATATACCGGATATCGTTGTGCAATGCACAAATTTGAAAATTCAAGAATTTCGTAATAAATCATCAGGCAGTCAGAATCGCACAGAATACTGCTGTTTTGTTAACTTGCCTAAGGTTCGATACCCACGAGGAAAGAATTCTAGGAGTAAAAACGGATCCAGCTGCAGCGATTTCACATATTTATGAAAAATTCAATCGAAATTCACAATCAGCTTACTCGTTCGGAGCTAATGCAACTGTGGGTGAAATGTTGGTCGGCTTCAGGTGTAGGTGTACATTCAAAATGTATTTACCGAGCAAACCCGTGAAATATGGGTTAAAAGCCCAATGTCTTGTTGACGCTCGAACCTACTACATATATAATACATATTTACTGTGGCAAGGGCACTGATCATTAAAAGGTGTTACAGATGAAGAAACAGGGTTCACTATTCCAACACAAGCTGTTATTCGTCTTTGTAAGTCTGTATTTGGAAGCAACAGAAACATTACCGCTGATAATTGGTACTCTTCAATAGAGCTTACAGACTATCTCATCAAAAATAAACTTACTTACGATGGAACTATGGAAAAAAAAAAACCGGGAAATACCCAATGAATTTTTTACCCTCAAAAACAAGACAGGTGGGATGTACATTGTATGGCTTTACAAGTAATAAAACATTGATTTCTAGAGTACCAAAGAAAAACAAAGCTGTTGTCATGATTTCTTCGATGCATCACTGCATACAAGATGATAACGGTTTGCCTGAAATTAATGCCTATTAAAATAATGCAAAATCTGGAGTGGATGAAAAATGCAGTAAATATTGATGTGGCAGACGAACACAACGTTGGCCTATGGTTCTGTTTTATAGATTTGTGGACATGTGTTCAATAAATGCATATATCATCCATCAGTCTTGTGCCAACGCAAATCAGCTAGACAGACTCGATTTTTTAAAATTATTGGCAACTATATGAACCGCTCCTTCGTGAAAGATCTCAGAAAACAAATTTACCAAAGCTAAAAGCAGGTATTTGCAGAATTTTGAAGCTGGCACCTGAGGCACCAGCTGATGCTCAAGAAATGTTGCCTAGAAATCAGAGGAAGTATTGTTCCATCTGTGACCCAAAATTAAAAAGAAAAACTGTTTATTTATGTGTTGAATGCAATAAATCTATTTGTTTGCAATGCTCTAAAAAATATGTGTTCAGTGTATTGAAAATCTAGAAGACTCCTAAATGTATTATTCAGCCATAATTCGAACAACAACAACAAATGTATTATTTTTTATAGTAGGCGTTTTTAAACCAATGTCAGTTTTTTTACAGTTTTAATCAAGAAGTTACTTTAATCTCCTTTTTTGTAGTTTGGACCTTAGTAAACATGTTTTTAATACGAACATTTTAAATTTTACAGTTTCAAGAAACTAAGAGTAGTAACGTTTATTGTTGTTAAAAAAACACAATATTTTTGTCCTACATTTTCTTTGCTTTACTTTGTTACTCAGTTGATTATAAATATAAATGTTGTTTTCTTACATGTCTTTGATTATTTATACAACAAAAACAAAGCAGTTTTTTTTAATAACATTGAAAAAACACCTTTTTTATTTTGGAGTCCCAAGGACTCCGCAACGCACTGAGTGTTAAAATTTCTGGTTACGCCGGTTAAGGGTTAAAGTAATGAACAAAAAAAGAGATCATAAGAACAGTTGATAATAAAATAATAAAAAGTAGAAATCATTCAAGACAAAACAATAGTAACAAACAAAACGTAGCTAGAATCTAGCCAGAAAAGATTTATCGATCACAATTTCAAGAACTTGTAAGATTATTGCATTAGTTGCATATTGTCTTGTAATGTTCCGGACAAACCGGTTTAGAACATTGGATACACTTATAACTGTGGTCTTCTTTTTTTTACATACGGGCAATATCGGCATGTTTTTCTTTTTTCCAGCCGATCTGTTACAGTGGGTCCTCCAGATATTGCTGAGGAGCTTGTTGTGTAACTAATCTAGCCATTGTATGTCTCATTGATTCTCTAGCAGCCTCTGCTTCATTTACCGCGTCTAAAATCAAGGCCCTCAGGTCATCTTGCAAATTGGGAACCTGTAGTCTATTCTTGAGTAGGTTACAACTGAGTAACGTAGCAACAGCTGTAGTGATATCGTACCTCAACATTTTTTCATTGCTAGAATACAAGCCATGGAGGATGTATACATTAGAGCATGTAATAGCTATTATATGCAATCCGGAGTGGGTTAACGAACTAGGGAAGGTGGTTCGTCTGCGTCTTTATCGTCTATCTGGATTATCGTTTTTTTTTTAAATAGTAACTTCTTTAGGCTCAGCGTATGAGTCATCTGAGTCACACTCCTCGTCCGAAGCGTCAAGCTGAGTGGCTCTTGTCAGTGCGAGATTCATCAACTTTACAGTCCGTTGCGAGATTTGAGATGGTATTTCTCTATCCATACTTATCTGAAAGAAAAAAACAACATTTAGAACGAATTTCCAAAAACAAAGAACTAATAAATTCACATTTTACATACAGTATCAGGTCCACCACTCATTTTACCCTGTAGGCCTACCGGTCATTTTGACTGTGTGTGGATTCAAGTGTATAGAAACAGGCCTACCGGTCATTTCGACCACTATAATATTATAAAATTACAACTTTATGTCTCTCTGATCTGGTATCTACATCATCAAATCGTAGAGCTCTGAACAGAATTGCACAACGTGTCTCAGACATGATAGCACGGAAAATCGGCCTGCCAGTAATTGATGTAGGAAATAATGACGCCAAGGCGTCACGGGATGAATTGAAAGTTGCACAGAACACTGTTATTCCTATTAATGCACTGATTTCGTCATTTATTGTGTCCTACCGGTGATTTCGACCACTATACTTTTATAAAATTACAACTTCCAGTCTCTCTGATCTGGTATCTACATCGTCGAATCGTAGAGCTCTGAAGATAATTATACGTTTCTCAGACATTATTACACGAAAAATCGACCTGCCAGTGATTGGGGTAGAAAATAGTGACGCCAAGACGTCACGGGATGATTTGAAAATTGCACAGAATACTGTTATTCCTATTAATGCATTGATTTCGTCATTTGTTGTGTCCTTTTTGTCAATTGTTTCCGTTCTGAGGGGGTAGGAGTGTAGTGTTGTAAGAGGTGTCCTTGCCTTGCTCAATGTGGCGGCAATTGGCGCAATGGTCTATTACAGAATAATAGATTATTGAATTTTCAGTTGTTCTTCTTCATGTTCCTCCTCGCCTTCGTCCAGAGAGGCCAAATTCAACAGTTTAGCATCAACAAAATTAACACACTTTAACGTTTGAAAGAAGACTGCGAACTCATACATATAGTATGTAATGTTAATATCTATCTCATTTAAGTAAACAAACGACATGTCTGTGCATGAAAACAATCACCGACTTCAAATTATAGAACGTCAGCTAGCAAGATGATAATGCTACAATTTCAAATTATTGATGGAATCAAATCACAATGATTTGTTTTCAATTTATTGGGGGGATCGGGAACAAACTTCAAATTATCGAATGGTTCAAATTAACAAGTGTCAAAGTATCGAGAGTCGACTGCATCGTGACTATCTCATTTTATTTGATAATTGTATTAAAGTTATTGTTAAAACAAACATTTATTAGACGGAAGTAAGCTCAAACAACGGAGATATAAAAACTGCTGACTTTCTTGTCAGGGAGACGTTTAGGTGTCACCTGACATTGTTCAAATGCTCTGTGCCTCATACACTGACAATCTGACAGTACCATTATGTGCCTCATACAGTGACAATCTGACAGTACCATTATTTTTACAAGCGAAACTAAAATAAACCACTATAACTCAAAAACTATCAACTATAGCTATAGGAAGACCTATATTACGTCGATGCAGAATTTAATGATCTACCTGATTAATACATAAAAAACAGGGTGTTCCATTTGAAAAACCCAAGTTATGCTGCTTTAAAGTTAGATATGCTGTAACCTTAAAATAATACACCCTGTACAATGATGATGAATTATTATTTAACCATTTAAAAGTATTAAATGTCGTCTATTGATATTTAGAATTTAAGGTAGCAAAACTCTAAACTCAGCTCACGGCAGACGTTTCAAATAACACATAAATCGGAGCTAAAAAAAAAAGAAAGAAGAAAGAAAAAGTCGTAAAATTTTCAAAAATATCAAAGATAGCTATAGGGAATGCTACACAAAGTCACACTTATTTTGTAATCTCTATCCAAAAATGTAATAAAAAGTATAGCATTCCATTTAAAATAACGAAGTTGATAGCTACTTCCCGTGCAACTGGAAGTTACATAAAGCTGAATATATTTTCTCGATATAGCTTAGATAATCACAAGAAAATTTTGATTAAAGTTTTTTCGGCTAGCTCTAAGGGTAAGGTAATATAGAGGAATTACACACTATTGGGACATCCTGTATATATATATATATATATATATATATATATATATATATATATATATATATATATATATATATATATATATATATATATATATATATATATATATATATATATATACAGACTGAGAATTATACGCGGATCCTTCCAATCTAATCCAGCTCTCCTCAATATATGAAACAATATTTTCCAATCCACATAATAATAATAATATAATGGTTTATTTGCACAACAGTTACATATAAATGCGTATCCATAATAAAAATAAATGAAATAACTACTGAGGTAGAAATAAACATACACTTATTGAAATACTCTTATTGAGTATTTGTGCATGAGGCATAAGAATAAGCAACCACTGATCAGATAACACACCGAAGCAATAAAAAAATCAATAGACAAAACAAAATGCCAAGATAATATAAAATAACACAGAATAATATAAAATAAGACAAATAAAATAAGTTTAAACAAAATAAAATAGAATGGAATGAGACAAGGGAATGAAATCAACAACTTGAAAAGAGTAGGGATTTATTAAATATGATCACCACTCAAACGCATGATCTAAGTGTTAGGGGAGTGATGATATGGGGTGCGATAACATACGGTAGCAGGTCACCTCTAGTTTTGATTGACAGAAACTTGAATGCACATGATTACATACGAAACGTACTGCAGCTTGTTGCACTGCGAGACATACAAGGGTTAATTCAACCCATTTTCCAACAAGAGAACGCACGTCCTCATGCAGCAAGGGTTAGTACAAGGTTCTTACAAGAAAGTAACATGAACCTGTTTTCATGGCGTTCTCGTTCCCCAGGCGTCTCACCAGTCGAACATGTGTGGGATATGATTAGCAATCGACTGGCTAATTTACCCGATCCACCAAATAACCTAGTTGACTTTTGTCACCGAATTAAAGAAGCCTGGGATGCCATTCCTCAGGATACCATAAATCATTTAATTTCAAGCATTACTCGAAGAGTTAACGAATGCATAAGAAACCGCGGTGAGCCCACTCGTTTTAGTTTGAAGATGTGATCATTTTTAGTGAATTTTCTTTAAAAAATTCACTAATGGGGAGATCCTGACTTTTCAGTTTTGAAAAAAAATCTTCAATTGAGCGCGAACTAGGACCCCTAGAACCCATATCCGGGGTCAGTCTAATTTTGTATATGTATGTATCACACCGATAACCTAAAAATAATGGTCCGATTTTGGTCAAATTTTCTGAGTCCCTTTTACGAGTGGCTTGGACAAGTTCTTCAGCCAGGAAAATCGTCTCAGGTTTTCCCGAAAAAGGGCAACCAAATTTAGTACGCGTGTTTGTATTATAAAGGATGGACCATGTGCCAAAATTTCGGTTTGTAAGTTTAAAGACAAAACAATTATGGTCATTTAAAGAAGAAAAAAAAGTGTTCTCAAAACGTCAAAGTCGGGATTTGAAGCGTCAAAATTGTCAACATTTAGACCAAGAACCTGAAAGAAATACGTATTATGTAAAGAAAATGTCGCAAGAAGGGTGTTCTGCAAACCCTTAAGTTTCAGCTTCAACCGTCATGGTCCTTCATTTGACTAAAATATTTCCAGCAATTTCATTTCAAATATACCCTTTCTCTGATGCTTTGGTAGTAGTTTTAGTTACGTTTATGGTTAAACGGTCTATAATTTTCAGCTAATTTTCGTAAAAAATCAATACTGAGGAGACCGCGACTTTTGAATTTTAAAAACATGAGCGCAAACTAGGTCCCCTAGAACCCATATCCGGCTTTAGTTTCAGTTTTTATCTGTTTACATATATTATACACGTGACGCATTTCTACGGTAAGGCTCAATATAATTGTTATTATACAAGATACGAGAAAAATTGTATTTGTTAATTATATGATGTCCTGAGCTGCATCTTATAAAATTTTTTGGCAATCACAGTGACCCATAAGTCGTTGGTGATACCTACCTTCTTTTTTTGCAACACGTTTATATTATTGCATTTTTGCATTTTTTATCGAAATATGATGTATGTAAGAAACGAAATCGAGACGCAGTAAGTGCGTTTTGGTAGTGAATTTTCATTAAATGCTTCAAATTTCAATAACTCGATTTGCTATTAACCTAAGGTGTGTTAGCTAGGAAATCAATTTTCTCGGAAACATTTCAAGTTTATTTTCGGAAAATTTTTGTACATTTTCAAACAAAAAGTTATTTTGATAAAATATGGTACATTGTTTCTACTATATAGGTTATACCGGTAACCAGATTTATGCCTGCTTGCATTAGAGATATATATTTGCTATTAAAAACATTTTTATGAAAATTCACTTCCATAACGCACTTGCTGCGTCCAGAACTTTTTAAGTTTGATTATACACATATTACGTATAAATTTTATTAACTAATAAATCTTATACTAGGTGTTGGTATTTTTTGAAAATCTGTATATATTTTATGTTAAAAGCCATATTTTAAAAATTTCTTGAGAGGTTGTAGTAACAAAAAATATTCTATAATTTTGTCCATGAGTGTATTTAAAATATATACGGTATAAATAATGACAATCACGTTTTTTTAGTTATACAAAATGATGTAATCTCTCAAACTTTCGATTGTCTGCCATGAGACATAAACAAGGTCAAGGTTGGCGGTGCCGAACACTGTTTGCTTTTTAAATAATAATAGAAATCATGTAATACTTGACAACAGATAATCCCGTATTATTGGTGAGCTTCATTCATGAACTCGCGTGACTACACCGTTTTGACAGAAAACAGCAAATACATATTTAAGCTAAATACCTACCGGGGAATAATCTAGGGCATTATGTATCGTTTTGAATGTCATTAGACTATAGAAAATCGATACATGATCGACGATGTATATCGTGAATTAACTACTAGCGTGGGTGGTCGGTTGGTGGGTACTATTATTTGCATTCAATGTGTGTAAAAAAAAATATATATAAAAAAATCAGTTTCCATTTAACATACCTAATATTTACACGACGCCGGACATTTCATAAAGCTATTAGCGAATTTTCATTAAGAAAAATTCGCTAATAGAGAGAAAAGTTTTTGAAAAATTTCTTCAGATGAGCGCGAATTTGGGTCCCTATAACCCAAAACCAAGGTCCGTAAAAAATCTTACATGTTTATATATATATATATATATATATATATATATATATATATATATATATATATATATATATATATATATATATATCAAAAATCTTGTTTGGGCGAAAACCGAGGTCGAGTTCGTTAATCAGCCTTTATGCTCAAGTTTTTCCGGTGGAAAATCTGGGAAAACTTTTTTAAAACGCTATATTTATGTAAATATCAGTGTAACTAGAATGAGACTTCACATGTGGCTAGAAATAGTGCAAATAAACCTATGTTGTAAATTTTAAATAATTTGGTATCCAATATGTAGAGTTTCATCCAAATTAAAAATAAAATTTCAAAGACATGCGTTCAGACGACTTAGTGGTTAAAGTCCAATGCCTGACAGACAGAGTAGTTAACTGCCCGGTGTAGATTGATTCATATAACAGGTATAAACCATACATCAACGGTAACCAAACTAAATATATACCAGGGATAACACATACTACCCCAACCAACGAGGTCCCTAATAAGCTGGGTGGCGAGCATGCTGGAGGACAAAAGAGTTTCGCCGACCTTGAGGGGCCGGGGGCTGGACGTTGGGGTGACGGGCGGCTGTCCTCAGGGCAGCTGCCTTTCGCCCCATCTATGGCGTCTGGTCATGGACGGCCTCTTGGAGCGACTCTCTGAGAATGGCTTCTACGCGCAGGCGTACGCTGATGATGGGCTGGTCTTAGTGACCGGCAAATTCCTCGGCGTCGTCTGTGAGTGCATGCAAGCTGCCTGTAGCATAATAGAAAGGTGGTGTGGTGAGCAGAGACTCTCCGTAAACCCGGCGAAGACAGAGATGATCCTATTTACCAAGAAGAGGAAGGTAGAGGGGTTCAGGGCGCCTGTGATGTTTGGAAAACCTTTAGCTTTAGTGCGGGAGATCAAATATTTGGGGGTGATCCCGGACCCCAAACTAACATGGGGGTCGCATATAGAACAAGTAGTGAGAAGGGAGTAGCGACCCTCTGGCAGCTGCGTCGTGTGATAGGGAGGACCTGGGGACTTAATCCTCGGATCCTTCATTGGATCTACACTGCGATCGTCAGGCCCAGAATCTTCTATGGGTCGTTGGTCTGGTGGTGTGGTGTGAACCAAACTACCAGCAGGAAGCTGACCAAACTCCAAAGGCTGGCAATCCTGGGTATCACAGGCGCTATGAGGACGAAACCCTCAGCCGCGCTAGAGGTTCTGTTGATGCTGCCACCGCTTCCCATCTGTATCAGAAGCGAGGCTATGGCGTCGCATCTTAGAATGCGAGACTCGGGGAACTGGTGCGGAGAGGGAGCAGTAATAGGGCATACATAAGAGTCGCCAAGGAGGTGGAAAAGGAAATTCCGATTTCCGCCATAGAGGTGCGGGATGCCGAGGACGATATTAGGTTGACTAGGCCATACACCCTCAGGATCCCCAGTAGGGATCAGTGGAGGGAAAATGAGGTTGAATTCCAGCCCGCAAGCCTGGTTTGTTTCACCGACGGATCGCGGCTGGAGGACCAACAATCCTCCGGGGCAGGAATATACATCGCGGGCCTAGGGGGTGCGCGAGAGCTATGCTCTTGGCGCATATGCCACGGCATTCGAAACAGAGGTGTATGCTATCCTGTCTGTGGCCAATAGACATGATGTGAAGAGGAGTCCCGAGAAATAGGTGTACATCTGCTCGGATAGCCAGGCGGTCCTCCGGGCAGTCTGCGCGGCCAGAATCAGGTCAACACTGGTTCAGGAGTGCGCTGACGCCCTCAGGGAACTAGCCAGGACGAAGGAGGTGCAACTGGTGTGGATTCCGGGACACTGTGGTGTAGCGGGGAATGAGGTGGCGAATAATCTCGCAAGACTCGGTTCCCGGCGGCCGTTCTATGGCCCGGAGCCTGCGATAGGCATAAGTAGGAAGACAGTCTCTGTCGCCTTAGACATGTGGACCGAGGAAGCAATGGAGAGGCACTGGGGGTAGGTTGGTGGCTGCAGGCAGGCGAGGAACTTCGTGGAGGGGCCGGACAGAGATAAAGCTGTCTGGCTACTCGGAATGAGTCGACCTACGCTTCGCCGCATCCTTGGGGTGCTGACATGCCACTGCGCCCTTAGAAGACACCTCACATTGATAGGCGTAGAGAGGGATCCCATTTGCCAGGAATGCGGCGAGGATGAGGAAACGTCCTACCACTACCTGTGTGAATGCGAGGCTTTTGGGAGTCTTCGAGCAGAATTGTTCGGATCGAGGACTCTGCAGAGGAATCAGGTAAGTATTGTCCAATTGAAAACCGTCACGGCCTTCATCTCGAGGTCGAGGCGGTTTGGCGGCGGAACCGAGGAAGAGTAGCGCATGGTTGCTGGGGTTGGCAAAAAGGGTCCATTGTGGCCTAGTTGCTTGGCGTTGGCCTCCCCACCACTGCTACTTACCCCAACCAACAATCGTGAAATAGCGATCGCAATTATGGAAAATGCCAGACATGACATTAAAAATTTGCCAAGTAATTGTTATTTAATTGGGGGATTCAATCAATTTTTAAAAGACACTATAATTGTAGCTTTACCAACGACCTCAAATACAGTCTTAGCGCAGCATAGATATATTATGCTGTCGCATAATATAGTACGAATGTAAACAAAATCTGGCCAAGTCTGTATAAAAATGATTCTAAAATAGTTTCTTTTATCTTTAAACTTAAACATAAGACGTCATATAAGACCGAAACAGTCGTGGGATGTGTTTCAATGGTAATTAAACTAATTGTTACGTATACTTTGAATATAATATCCCGGGCATAAAGCCGATCTAATGTATCATCTAAACAAAACTTCTTTTGACGTATACCCAGATGCCTCAGAGACGTCCTGCTTTGCCTCGTAAGCAGAAGGTTACGCGATCGAATAAAGTTCGATAAATGTATGTTTTTTTATGTTTTACTTTGACGTTTGGAGAAACAATAGTGCACAGATTTTATACATTTTGAACAAGATCTCATTTTTGTTCAAAACGCCTAAATATGTTTGTCACCTTTGAGTCTGAAATTATAATGTTGTTATTGTTTATATTGAAAAAAACCGGTTTGATTAAGCTAGCGATTAATAAGGAAAAATAACTGCTACGTTTATAATTTGGCATATATTTTACTCTTCTACAAGTTTCTTTTAAAGAGACTTACACTATCTACAGATATAGCAAAATTTAGTTCTTTAGCTTCATAGAAAATTGCGTTTTGGGCATTTTTCACAAAAGGAGTTAGAGTGCAAGTTTTTTTTTTATAATAGAGAGATATCGATAGTAACACTTTCAAAGGAATTCTTCAAATTTGCGCGTATTAGGACCTATAAAATCGATCTTCAAGGTTTGTGTAAGTTGAAAGTATTAACTTTACTAATATGCCGTATAATAACAGTGTACAATTGTTATGAAAATTCGCTACTATAACGCACTTGCTGCGTCCCGAAATTTTATTATTTTCTCCGTCCGAACTTTTTTAATTTTGGGCGAAAAAAAAATCGGAGATATGCATTGGGCAATTTCGTTTAGATTTAACCAGTGCTTAGAGCCTCAATGGTCCAGGGGTACTGAGTTCGATTCCCAGGTATTATTATTATTATTTATGATTATTTAAATTAACATCAACCGAGATTGTGGCGTTGTATTTGAGCAAGTTGAATGTCTGCACTTTTCGACCTTCGGAAGGTGCGTAGAGCCGTCGATCGCGTGTCCATGTGATGTTGGGCAAGTTAAAGATGACTACCCTCCTTACAGAAAGGCAGGGGTTCGGCAAAATTTCCAGGATAGTGGGGTGAAAGTACTCCATAGCGTCGGTAATTGGTCATAATCGCGGAAATATATATATATATATATATATATATATATATATATATATATATATATATATATATATATATATGTATGTATGTATGTATGTATGTATGTATGTATGTATGTATGTATGTATGTATCACACCAATAACTCAAAAACTAATGGGTCGATTTTGATTAAATTTGGTGAATGCCTTTCTTTTGCAAGTGGCTTGGATAAGTTCGTTACCCAGGAAAATCAAACGAGGTTTTCCAGGAAAATGTGTTTTCCTTCTTCGGGACTAACAAAGTAAGGGCAGCCAAATTTGGTACGCGGGTTTATATCATTATAGATAAGTTACTTACCAAAATGTAGCTATGTAGGTGAAAAGACAAGAAAGTTATAGGCATTTAAAGGAAAATAAATTTGGGTTTTCCTCAAAACGTCAAAGGCGCGATTTAAAACGTCAAAATTGGTAAAATTTAGTCAAAGCCTGAAGTCTTAGTTTCAATCGTCATTGTCCTTCATTTTACTAAAATATTTCCAGAAAATTCATTTCAAATAGACCCATTCTCTGATGCTTTGGCAGTAGTCTTGGCTATAGAGTTTATCGTTTAATGGTATATAATTTTTGTCGAATTTTCGTAAAAAATCAATAAAGCTCAATATATCCGTTATTATACAAGATACGAAAAAATTTGTATACATTAATTATAGGGTGTCTTGAGCTACATATTTCTACAATTACAGGTGGCCCATAAGTCGTTGGTGTTTTTTTTTTTTTTTTTTATCGAACACGCCTTATGTTATTGCATTTTAGCATTTTCCATCGAAATATAATACATGTTTGTAAGAAAAGAAATTCGGGACGCAGCAAGTGCGCTATGGTAGCGAATTTTCATTAAATGCTTCAAATTTGAATAGCTCAATTTGCTATTAACCTATATGGTTGACCAACAAACCGTTTTTCGGGAACACTTTAAGTTTACTTTCGGACATTTTTGTACATTTTCAAATAATAAAGTTATTTTGATGAAACACATTGTTTCTACTATATAGGTTGTACTGGTAACCAAATTTGATGCCTGCTTTAAAAAAAAACATATTTCCTATTAAAAAAAAAGATTTTTTTGAAAATTCACGCACTTGCTGCGTCCAGACTTTTTTTAATGACTAATACATCAAGAAAAGGTCATTTGTTATTAATTTATATTTCATGGGTGAGTTTAATGGACTCAAAGTTACTGTTTAATTTGGCAATAAAATCATCTACTTCGCATACATTTGTATTAAATGCTGCAAAACATCGTTCACATCCCTCTGATGACGCTAACTTTGTTAGAAGAACGATCATCAGGTCTAACAACGGTATTGTGATGAATTCGGTTCCCCAAATTGCATTTATTGAGCTTATGTATTGCTCAAACGGTTTTTAAAATGGTTATCTATCGGGTTTTTGGGGCGGTTTTGAGCCTGTGTATCTGCTCAATAACTTTGTATATGGGTGATTTGTGTTTTGAGACCACCTGTATATAAATTGATCAACTTTTTTCCTTGCAAAGTTTAAACGTCTTCATCAATCGAAAATAGTGAATTTTTTTAAATAAAAATTCGCGAAAAGCGCCGCTGAATTATATAAGGTACCACAAATTACATAACGGTGGTTTAACAATCCAATTCGTACTGCACATTGCAACATGTAACGAATCTGAGTAGACTTATTTGACAAACTGGGACGATTTTACCGGAACCAAAGTAGTTTTCTTGTGCAGCTGACCCACATATCCAGTCAGCTTCCTGCCTGGTTACATAATGCCTGTCTATTTAAGGATCAACTTAGCCGAACTTATTGATTTTGGTGTTGAAATTTAATAAGATGAGACAAACAGAGGGAAACTGAAGAGTCTGATGCTCATTGGGTACCCCATAAATATGCATTAGGTTTGATGGCTCGTTGTGCATCTCAGTGGCCTCTTTTATTTTAATTGCCGTATCTAATAATAATACAGACGTCAGAGCTGTTAGGAAGCTATCTTACAATGAACTTGAGTTAATAAGATTTAATAAGACGTTGGAAATCGTGATCGATTTCAATTGGTACTTATTAACAGTTTACGTGCTTCATGACGTTCATGTGTCTAGTTAACCCTAGAGAGCTCGCGTCCGATTTTAGAACACCAGCGCTAGCGTCGGACTGTGAATCCGCGGAGGAAAAATGCAACTAAAAATTTTTTAACTTAAACAGAAAATATTATCAATAAAAGACAACCTTAGGAATTTCAAACACATAATTATTTTATTGAAGACAAATTTACAAAAATTGTGACGTCATCAAAGTAAACAATACCGACAACTCAAAAAATATTAGGCCGATTTTGATGAAATTTGGTATGTACCGTCCTTTTGCAAGTGGTTCGATAAGTTCGTTAGCCAGGAAAATCGGACCAGTTTTTCCGGGAAAATTTTGGGCTTTCTTTCGGAAAATTGTTGTATCTCCGAAAATAACAGAGCTATGAGAACCAAATTTAACATATACGTTTCTACTATCAAACTTACCCTACACACCAAAATTCTGATCTCTAAGTTAAAACAGAAAAAAGTTATATGCATTTAAAGAAAAAAAATTGGGTGCCACTGGTGATCAGAGGAAAGCACAAGAACAAAATATTTTGTGTGATTAACAAAACCAATTGAATATTACATCCAACGGTTAACTTTTCTTGAATACTTCTGTCACGATTTTCACTATCCTTCTCATAATTCTTAGACCGAGGTTTCCCAAAAGCTCCGAATTCAAGTTAATTCATTACAGGTTTAGAGAAATACCTTTTGTTGGGTTGTCGTCTTATCCGGGTAATTTTCTAAATAATTGTTGACAGCCTTATCCGCATTCCTTCCATTTCTAATATATGATACTAACATATCAACATTTTCTTCATTCAAGAAATTCCTGCCATTCTGAACACTAGGCCCGATCAAGACAAAAAACGCTTTTAAATAAAGACAAGCGTTCACAGTTCTGACATAAGTCGTGACAGATTTAAAAATTTTCATTCGTGTAAAATCCAAAGCCTACTAGAGCATTAATGTATCACGGATAAATATATTTCATCAAATTATTTACTGAACTTTTGGTTATTCCGAATATTTAAATGATTTTTGGGTCATATTGGTGTTCTGAGAAATAATAATTCAATTCGTTCCTGTATTTCTCAAAAGTTATGGCTTTTTTGACGTTATTTTCTGTTGCACGGTACGAGTGTGATATATCATAAATAATGTTAACTGTAACACAATTGATCGAGTTACCAGATCGTTGATTAAAAAAAATGTGCTAAATGTATGGAAGCAAATGGGTCGCATTTTGAACGTTAAATTAGACATTTTATTTTGGTAATTATTATGCCATTTGACACATTATTGTTTTTCCTTTCTTTTTTGTGTTAAAATTTCAAAAAGGGTAATTTATATGTTTTCAAAAGATTTTCACATAGGAGAAACTATTATTTATAAGGATATGTTGTTATTAATTGTTTGCTTTCCTATCTCTAACAGTTTCGGAGATCGCAATACATGCATCACCAATTTCGAACACACTGTATAAGGTATCCAACCTATAACTCAAAAAATAATAAACCAATTTTGATGAAACTTGACAAGTGCCTTTCTTTTATTAATGACTTGGATGAGTTCGTTAGCCAGGAAAATCGGACGAGGTTTTCCGGGAAAATTTTGAGTGTTCTTTCGAAATTTATTTTACTTTCCGAAAATTACAAAGCCATTTTAATGAAATTTGATGGATAGAAAGATAGAAAGACCTTACCACATACCAAAACTCAAGTTTCTAGGGATATATATATATCATTTATTTAGTCAAATTTTGAGTTTTATTTCGAAAAAAAAAACTGTTTCTACGAAAGTTACAAAGCTATTTTAATGAAATTTGGTGGACATGTTGCCTTCAGAAAGACCTTACTACATACCAAAATTCAACTTTCTAAATCTATAGAAAATTGAGTTATTCAAATTTGAAACATTTAATAAAAATTCACTGCGATAACCCACTTGCTGAGTCCCGAACTTTTTTTCTAAGCATTATGTTGGACAACCATATTTTCAAACGACAATTCTTATATATAAAAATGACTTCAATTGTGAGATAAAACCAGCATCGTGTTTTTCATTTGTCGATAATCGGATTATCTTCGCCTATTTGTCAATAAAATTGAACCCATATAAATCATTGGCATTGTGATTAAGTGTCGTTAAATAAATGTCATATCGCAAATATATTACGGATTAATTTGCACATTCTGACCACAGATAAGCTTGCAGCCATCAATTATTCTTATTAATTTCATACCCGAGATAATAATAGAGCAGTGATAAACAAATCATTATGTCAAGTTCTAAACAACAGGTGTATGCGCACATATGAATAGTACAATTCATCATTACAAGGATCTAATTATTAATATACTACAACTTTATTAACCATGTTAAGGTCGTACGCAGCATGTATTTACCTACCATCCTGGGAGAACGATTTATGACCACGGCATTCATAACCACGTTGCGAGTGTTAAAACATAAAACTTGACCTGTATCTGACCTACCTATTAATAAGTCACGTGTGTTTTTTTTAGTCTCCTTTGGAATTGCAGTTTTAATCTATCGAATGGAAATTATCGATCCATTGCTTATTAAACTTATACATTATTTTTAGTGAATTTTCATTAATATATAGGTAACGATGGTGAGACTTGAATTTGTACATATATATATATATATATATATATATATATATATATATATATATATATATATATATATATATATATATATATATATATATATATATATATATATATATATATATATGATGGCGCATTGAAAACGAAACAGACCGATTTGCATCCAGAGAAATTGTTTTTAAGAAACGCTGAACGACGTCAATTTTAATATTGAGGAGGACAAGTTTTGACAAAACTCAACTTTGTCACATCAACCCCTTAAGGGTGGTGATAACAACCCTTATATTTTAAATAGGGAACATGGGTCTAGTGTTACATCATTTGAAAGCTCTTTCTTTTCCGAATTCAGGACATTAATTTTTTTGGAAGTTTTATCAACTCGTTTAAAAATTATTCACAGTTGGAGTTGCAAGAACGTATTTCATTCGTTGTGATAAGAAATGCACTAATTAATCCATTTTTCCTTTAAAAGAAAATAAAAATCAAAACCAAACGTTAAAAAATGTTTATTCAGTAGAGTAAGTGTTCAAATTGTTGACCACCAGCTTCCATACAAAAGTACAAATTTTGTTCAAAACGAGCTCTGACATTCTGGAGCATTTGTTGAGTAATTAGACGGTATTCTTCGACAATGCGTCGTCGTAATTCTTCCAGAGACTCCGGTTCTGTTGCGAAAATTCTACTCTTTAAATGGCCCCATAGAAAGAAGTCTAAAGGAGTTAAATCCAGTGATCTAGGGGGCCACTCAATAGCACCTCTACGCCCAATCCATTGCTCTGGAAACTCTCTGTTCAAAAACTCCCTAACACGTTGTAAAAAATGCGGAGGAGCTCCATCTTGTTGAAACACTAATTGATTTTCTTGATAGCGATCATCATTTTCAACAATGTCAATTCGTAGAGGATAAACGATATCTTCTAGTAACTCCAAATACGTTTCGTCACTCAAATTGCCATCAAGAAAAATTGGTCCGATTAAACGGTCTCCAAAAATGCCAGTCCAGACATTCAATTTCTTTGGAGTTTGAGTGTGGACTTCGTGAAAATTTCTTCGATTATTATCTGCCCAATAACGACAATTATGACGATTGACTGTATAGTTTAATAAAAACGTACACTCGTCTGAAAAACAGATATTGAACAGAAAGTTCCCGTTATCAGCTATTCGTGCAGTCATAACTTCACAAAACTCCAGCCGCCGATCAAAATCATCTTCATTCAGTTGTTGTACAAGATGAATTTTATACGGGTGAAATTTATAATGCTTCAATATTCGTTTTAATGTTTGAAACAGTGGGCAATTTTCTCTTGCTCAAAGTTGGGCCTGCAGCAATTTGTCCTAAAACTTCAATCTCAGTAGTCTCATTTCTACCCGGAAATTCACGTTCAGGATCCCGTTTTTTGTTGGCTACTGAACTACTTTGTCGAAACTTTGCAACTAACTCCAAAATGTATTTTCTGTTAACATGTCTGTTCGGATGTCGTTCATTAAACAAATTTGCGGTACAGTTGGCTCAGTCATCGTTTTTGAAAAAAAGAGTAATTATTTCAACTCTTTCTTCTACAGAATACACCATTGTGAAATTAATTTTCCGTAGTACTATCAAGTATCAAACCGACCGATAAACTGAAATAATAAACCGCATTTCTCTCGTTTCGATAAGAAATGTTGTGATAGTCAATTTTTTGTTTACAAACCAACAAAACATTGACTATCAGCACATTTCTTATCGGAATGAGTGAAATGCGTTTTTGCATCTTCAACTGTGGATAATTTTTAAAACTTCCAAAAAAATTAGTGTGCTGAATTCAGGAAAGAAAGAGCTTTCAAATGATGTAACACTAGACCCATGTTCCCTATTTAAAATATAAGGGTTGTTATCACCACCCTTAAGGGGTTGATGTGACAAAGTTGAGTTTTGTCAAAACTTGTTTCAATGCGCCACCTTATATATATATATATATATATATATATATATATATATATATATTCATACACTTTATTTGTTTGCTGTACTTTTTGTGATTTTATATTTGTTTACGTGGACCGCAGTTTCGAACCGTCCTGGTTCATCATCAGCACATCAAACTGCAGTCCACCTAAACAAATAAAGAGTATATTTAAAAGTCATTAGAGTGTAGTGCAACATTCCAACACACACACGCACGCACTCACGCGTGCATAAGCGGGGGTGTCATTCCTCAATTTTTTTCAGATACGAATAGGGGTAATGTGATAGCTCGTTGAAAAGGGCTCTTTGATTTCATATACATTGCTTTTTATTTTTAGTGAATTTTCTTTAAAAAAATCATTAATGAGATCTCATCTTTTGAATTTTAAAAAAATGGTTTCAAATGAGCGCGATTTAGGACCCCTGGAACCCAATTCAGACTTTTTATGTGTGTGTGTGTATATATATATATATATATATATATATATATATATATATATATATATATATATATATATATATATATATATATATATATATATATATATATATTTATGTGTCACACTGATAACTCAAAAAATAATGGGCAAATTTTGATAAAATTTGGCGAGTGTGTTTCGTCAGCCAGGAAAATCTGCTGAGTTCAAATAGATTAAACAGTGCTTGGTTTTAATTAGATATTCGAATTCCCCCGGTCCGTGCCAATTCTGAGCTGACCTTTAATGTTTTTTTAATGTATATTTCAACAACACACCACGAGGGCTTACAGCCTAAATACTATCGTACCGTGGGTGTCGACAAGGAGGAAAGAGGCAACTTGTTAATTCTGGACTTGATGGTTTGGAGGTTCGGGGGAGAAGGAAAAACATGTGCCGGCAAGGAATTCCAAAACTTGGAAGTCCTCGGGACAAAAGAGCGTGCATAACAAGATGTTCTATGTCTGGTGACCTTGACAGTACAAGGGTGCATTCGCTCTGTTGCCCTGGTAGATCTGTTGGGGGCAGCAGGTGGAGGAACTATGGAAGAAAGCTCCTCTGAGCAGTGCCCGTGCAGATATCTATAAAAGAGAGAGAGGTCACCAACGGCACGTCGGTGGGCAAGGGATGGCAGCCTTTGGGTAAGGGTAGGGTCACCAATAAGACGTATAGCTCTCTTCTGAATGGAGTCCAGGATAGCGAGTGTAGAAGCGGCAGCGGCACCCCAGATGTGGGAGCAGTATTCGAGGTTTGGCCTTATTTGTGAAGTAAATAAGGTATAGAGATTAGCTGGTGAAAAGTATTTTCGAGCCCGGAAGAGGAAACCTGTATGTATGTATCGAATTTCGACTACGAAATTATAGTCCATGTTTGTAAGAAAAGAAATTCGGGACGCACCAAGTGCGTTATGGTAGCCAACTTTTATTAAATGCTTCAAATTAGAGTACCTCAATTTGCTATTAACCTATATGGTTCGTTGGTTAGGAGACTAGTTTTTCGGGAACATTCTAAGTTTATTTTCGAAAAATTGTTGTATTTTCAACAATAAAGTTATTTTTATGAAATATGGTACATTGTTTCTACTATATAGGTTATACTGGTAACCAGATTTGATGCCTGCTTTCTTTAAAAATTACAGATATTTGGTATATTCGAGCATATGTAATGTTTATGCGTACATTAGGAGAGATCAGCATTGGAATTGAAAATATAATTTCGAGTCGCAGAGTTTGCCAAGTTGTTACGTTGATAAAACATATGATTCGGGAGATTTGATCATAAGATCAGTTCTAGCTACGGGGCAGTAGAAGAAACGTCACTTTGCTCTGGGTACCAACAAAGATAATCCCGGAGAATACTCGGACAGCCTGTAGCATTATGGAATATAAGATATAAAAAATGTAAATAAAGAGTTATCGTGTCATTCAGCTACAACTGCTCTCCAAAACCTCCTGAAATGCTGTTTTGCTATGATAATATTTTTTGTGTTGTATTGTTCTTGTACTAATCATATTATTTCTTTCAGGTACATAATAGATCACGATGATCCAACCTTGGGTCGGACTTCTGTAGCCCAATGGATTGTCAGGATAGTATTTCTAATCTGCCAACTGGCACCATTACTTAGGTACATAGATACACTTATATTTGGCATCAAGAGTAAAATAGCCAGTTCCACTGATAACGATACCAGACAAACCAGGCTGTATAGACGAATGTTAGACGAAGACACCAACAGTGCCCTGTTAAGACTTATTCATTGTTTTCTGCATGCAGCCCCACAAGCTGTTGTACAGCTTATGGTTTTACTGATACATATTGAGCACCCAGAGAGAAAACTGCTTAGTACAGGTATGTTGGCAGAATACTTAAAATCCTAATAATATTGATTGATTGTTGTTCCCCTAACTTGGTGAAACTGTTCCATCATAAATACAGACATATATATTTTTTCTTTGGCTTTTAAATTTCCTTAGAACAGTTATATCTTAGTTAGTCTCCAGTTTTATTTATTCTTTTTATTAACATCCTTTTTTAGTATGAAATTTCTTTATTACAGATGTGGAAATTATTCAGGTGTGGACAGTTGCAGCATCCCTTGTATCCATAGCCTGGTCTTTGACATCTTATCATCGTTCTGTTAGATGTTCAAGAGATGATAAAGATAAATTGAGCTGGGCTAGTAGTACTGTTGCTTTCTGCTGGCATCTGATGAGTGCTTGTAAGTAGTTCTGCTTTATTTTTATCATTTGTACATTATTTTAAGTGTAAAATACTTTTAAGTAAATTTTCATTAAGAAAAATTGCCTAATAGAGAGGTCACGATGAAAAGCTTTCGGAAAAATTTCTTCAGGTGAGCGCGAAATTGGGTCCCAAACCAAGGTCCGTTAATGTCTATATATATATATATATATATATATATATATATATATATATATATATATATATATATATATATATATATATATATATATATATATATATATATATATATATATGTATGTATGTATGTATGTATGTATGTATGTATGTATGTATCCGAGCGATAACTCAAAAAATACTAAACTGATTTCAATCAAACTTAGCAAAAAACTTGTTTGGGCGAAAACCGAGGTCGAGTTTGTTAATCAGCCTTTATACTCAAGTTTTTCCGGTGGAAAATCGGGGAAAACGTTTTGAAAACGCTATATTTTTGTAAGTATCAGAGTAACTGGAATGAGACTTTACATGGGGCTAAAAATAGTGCAAATAAACCTATGTTGTGAATTTTAAGTAATTTGGTACACATTTAGAGTTTTTTCTAAATTAAAAATAAAATCCCAAAGACATGCGTTGAAACGACTTAGTGGTTAAAGTCCAATGCCTGACAGACAGAGTAGTTAACTGCCACCTGCCACGCGTAGATTGATTCATATAACATGTATAAACCATACACCAACGGTAACCAAACTAAATATATACCAGGCATAAAACATAATACCCGAACCAATAATGGTGAAATCGCAATTATGGAAAATGACAAACGACATGAAATTAAAAATTTGGCAAGTAGTTGTTATTTAACTGGGGGATTCAGTCAATTATTAAAAGACACTATATTTGTAGCTTTATGAACGGCCTCAAATATAGTTTTAGCGCAGCATAGCTATATTATGCTGTCTTATAATACACTAGAAATGTAAACAAAACCAAGCCAAGTCTATATAAAAATGATTCTAAAATAGTTTCTTTTATCTTTAAACTTAAACATAAGACGTCATATAAGATCGAAACAGTCGTGGGATGTGTTTCAATGGTAATTCTATTAATTCTGTAATTAATTACGTGTACTTTTTTTTAAAACTTGTTTTGGCCTCGAGCAAAGCTCTTTTAGCCAAGGTCACTCCAGGTCAACAACTAGTGCTACAGCTCCCTACTATAATATGATGTTTTACATTAAAAAAAAGGATTCTCTATGCTATCGTCTACCAAGCTCAGCAAACTAACACTTAAATTTCCTTTACTTCATGTAAACCAATACTAATTTACGCAGAGAGACTATGCCCATCATACTTTACATTTTGTTTTTGTGGGTAAGGTGTATGTGTTTAAGTCTTATAAACTAGGATTAAAATTAAGGAAAAAAGACATGGGATCACAAACTTCACGCCTAGGGGTCCACCAAGGCGACTTTATTTGAGACAAACTAGACTGGACCACGGTAAAGATGGGTTAGACACAGGGACAGACAAAAGGAATCAATAATTATATGACTATTAACTATAATGTCAATTTCTTCCACAAAATTACTATAAAAAAACAACAAAATTTTATATCTTTTTACGTTGAGCTAAATTACCTCATGTAATTTATTACATTTAATGAAGTTCAAAAGTATATGCATCATCTCTTTTTCAACATAGAACGCTACATGCAACAAATATGATATATTTAATGGTAGTGGAACTCCTTGATTAAGACATTTTTTAACTAGATTGTTACATGCATGGATGTGTTTCTTACAATTAAAAAAGATATGATTAATATCACACACACTTGTTCCATCACAACTACACAGTGGATTGTCTGCCAACCCCATTTTAAATAGTTGCTTTTTGGTAGCACCATGCCCTACGATGATTCTAGCAAGTGTTATGTATATTACTCTGTTAGTAGGGACTATTTCTGAGATCGATTTAGAAGGCAAGGTGGGAAATATTTGGTGAAATTTACTTTTTACTATGGCTTGTTGTTTGCTCCATTGGTCTGACCATTCTTTCCTTATGTGTCGTTTACAGGTAGGGAGAAGATCTCTCGTTAAGAGTATATTGCAACTCTCTCCTATTATTGTTGCATTTAAAAATGTGGAACGCTTCACGATTTTGCGTACGTGTACTTTGAATATAATATCCCGGGCATGAAGCCGATCTAAGGTATCACGTAAATAAAACGTTGGTTGAACTATACTTAGGTGGCGCGTTGTTGCCTCCTAAGCAGAAGGCTACGCGATCGAATCCAGCTTAATGAATGTATGCTTTTAGCGAATTTTCATTAAGAAAATTCGCTAATAGAGAGGTCACGATGAAAATCTTTTGAAAAAATCTCTTCAGATGAGCGCGAATTTGGATACCAGGCAGAAAACATACTACCCGAACCAACAATCGGGAAATCTCGGCCACAGTTATGGAAAATGACCGACGACATGAAATTAAAAATTTGCAATTTTGCAATTGATTGTTATTTAAGTGGGCTATTTAATCAATTATTAAAATACACTATATTTGTAGCTTTATTAACGGCCTCAAACACAGTTTTAGCGCAGCATAGATATATTATGCTGTCGCATAATAATGTAGCAGAAATTTAAACACAGTCAAGCTAAGTCTCTATAAAAATGATTCTAAAATAGTTTCTTTTATCTTTAAACTTAAACATAAGACGTCATATAAGACCGAAACAGTTGTGCGATGTGTTTCAATGGTAATTCTACTACCTAATTCTGTAATTAATTAATTATGTATACTTTAAATATAATTTCCTGGGCATGAAGCCGATAAAATTGTTGTTGACGTGTGGCTGGATAGCGCAGCGGGTACCGCGCTCGCATCGCACGGAGAAGGTTACGCAATCGAATCCAGCTGGATGAATGTATGTTTTTTTTTAATGTTTTATTTTCACATTTGGAGAAACAATAGTGCACAAATTTCATACGTTTTCAACAAGATCTCATTTTTGTTCAAAACGCTTAAATAAGTTTGTCACCTGAGTCTGAAATTATAATTTTGTTATTGTTGTAATTGTTATTGAAAAAACCGGTTTGTTTAGGTTGACTAAAACGAAATCATATTGGCGATTAATAAGGAAAAATAACTGCTCCGTTTATAATTTTGCAGATACTTTACTTTTCTAAATATGAATAAAGTTTCCTTCTGGAAATATTTTGTATAACTTTAATTAAAGTTGTAATACAAGTTTATTTTAAAGAGACTACGCTATCTACAGATACATCAAAATTTAATTCTTTAGCTTCATAGAAAATTGAGTTTTGGGTATTTTTCTCAAAAGAAGTTAGAACGCAAGTTTTTTTGATAATAGAGAGATATCGATGGTAACACTTTCGAAATAATTCTTCAAATGTGCGCGTACTAGGACCTCTAAAATCGATCTTCAAGGTCTGTGTAAGTTTAAAGTATTAACTTTACTAATATGCCGTATAATAAAAGTGTACAATTATGAAAACTTTAATGAAATTTGTAATACAAGTTTCTTTTAAAGAGACTTACACTATCTACAGATATAGCAAAATTTAGTTCTTTAGCTTCATAAGAAAATTGAGTTTTGGGCATTTTTCTCAAACGGAGTTAGAACGCAAGATTTATTTTATAGAGATATATCAATGGTAACACTTTCGAAAGAATTCTTCAAATGTGCGTGTACTGCGACCTCTAAAATCGATCTCGAAGGCATGTGTAAGTTTAAAGTATTAACTTTACTAATATGCCGTATAATAATAGTGTACAATTCTTATGAAAATTCGCTACTATAACGCACTTGCTGCGTCCCGAAATTTTATATTTCTGGTTTTAAAAATTGTACTAGTACATAAGTCGCAAGTGTTGATATTTCGTTATCAAATTTTCAAGTGGATATTGTATTATTAAATATTGTGTGTGTGTTTTTGTTTCTTTAACGTCGGCCTATTTCCGCGACTATGGCCAATCACCGACGCCAGGGAGCAGTTTCACCTCACTATCCTGGAAATTTTGCCGAACCCCTGTCTTTCTGTATGGAGGGTAGGGATCTTTAACGTGCCCAACATCGCATGGACACGGGACCGACGGCTTTACGCCCCCTCCGAAGGGCGGAACGTGCAGACATTCAACTTGCTCAAATACAATGCCAGAACCTCGGTTGATGTTAATTTTACAGTTTGTACTGAAAAAGTGAAAGGAGTACGCCGGGATCGAACCCAGTACCCTTCGGTTCAAAGACACACGTTCTTACCTCTGAACCACCGAGGTCCTGTTAAATATTGTATAACTAAGCAACTGTTTCCAGTTACCTGATTAGTAATGATTACTCTACCAATATAAATAATTGTAGACTTTATATTTCAATTTTAGTTTCAAAAGTCTAAATTTGATATTGAATATATCACAATAGTGTGAAAATGGCTAATGAAATCCCTGCTGGTGCGCCAATCTTTAATTGGGGCATATAAAAGAATGATAATAACACGAGATCCAGTTGAAAAATAGTCTTGTCTGGTTGCCAACATTTTAAAAATATCTTTACTGTTTATTTATGTTAGTAGGGTTTGTTGATTTCTTTCATTGTAAGGTGATAAATTATTATGCTGGCACCAGTATTGTGTTGGTGGTCTAATTTTTCTAATATATTGATATGTGAAAAATCAAGTCTGATGTTTTGGAATGTTAGCTGTTGGAAATATTTGTCTGGTTGAATTTTAAAATCTATACATGTTGATTTACATGCTTTTAATTTATTTTGTTATAATATACAGGTGTTCCGCATAATAACAGAGACAAAGCAGGTGTGTGTAGAGGACCCTGTAATATGATGATTAAACCCAACTTACTTCTATCTATCTCAAGTTGCACCTCTAAGCAGTTAAAAGCTCAAAGTTGCACCAAAACATAAAAAAATATATCTCGAAAACTGTTCGATCCACAAGAAACAATGATGAATGAAAATATAAGTGGTCTGAAAGAAGAGATAAAAAAGGAAATGAATGAAGGAATCAAAAAGATGAATGAACGACTGATAGAAATGAATGGGAAAATAACAGGAAAATTGGAGAAAGAAATGCAAGAGTTGAAAATAGATATAGAAAGAAAGGTTGAGGACAAAATTAATGAAAATATAAAGGAAACAGGCAAGATAGTGCTAGAGAGAACGGAAGTGACAAAGGATGAGAAAAGTAGTATAATACAGGTGGGAAATGAGAGATATCAGAACACGATTGGCATGAACATGGTGATGGAACGAAAAATTGAGATCTACCAGAGTGAAATGAATGGAAAATTGACTGAGACAAAGGAGAAAGTAGAAAAAGTAGAAAGAGTAGAGCAAGTGGCTAGAGTAAATGTGGATGATTTGACCGATAGAAATGAATGGGAAAATAACAGGAAAATTGGAGATGGAAATGCAGGAGTTGAAAATAGATATAGAAACAAGGTTGAGGACAAAATTAATGAAAATATAAAGGAAGCAGGAAAGATAGTGCTAGAGAAAATGAAAGTGACAGAGGATGAGAAAAGTAGTATAATACAGGTGGGAAATGAGAGATATCAGAACACGATTGGCATGAACATGGTGATGGAACAAAAAATTGAGAACTACTAGAGTGAAATGAATGGAAAATTGACTGAGACAAAAGAGAAAGTAGAAAGAGTAGAGCAAGTGGCTAGAGTAAATGTGAATGATTTGACTGATAGAAATGAATGGGAAAATAACAGGAAAATTGGAGAAAGAAATGCAAGAGTTGAAAATAGATATAGAAAGAAAGGTTGAGGACAAAATTAATGAAAATATAAAGGAAGTAGGAAATATAGTGCTAGAGAGAATGAAAGTGACAGAGGATGAGAAAAGTAGTATAATGCAGGTGGGACATGAGAGATATCAGAACACGATTGGCATGAACATGGTGATAGAACGAAAAATTGACAACTACCAGAGTGAAATGAATGGAAAATTGACTGAGACAAAAGAAAAAGTAGAAAGAGTGGAGCAAGTGGCTAGATTAAATGTGGATGATTTGAAAAAATTGAAGGATGAGACAAAACATAGGTTAAATTTAGAGAATATCAAACTAAGAGAAAGAGTGTAGAAAATGGAAGAAAATGGAAACCAGAGAACGATTAATGTAAGTACGATGATTGAACGCAAAATAGACGAGTGTCAAATCACAATGGAAGAGAAATTGAAAGAAACAAATGTAAAAATGGAACAATTGAGAGAAGCCGACAGAAAGCTGAAATTAGAAAGTGAGAGGATGAGTAAAGATATCTCGAAAACTGTTCGATCCACAAGAAACAAATTTGGCACATGGGATTACTTTAACATTCGCCTCAACTGATTGTAAGCTTAAATAACTCCAAGGTCTGCAAAGTGTTAATCGGAGACGACACACTTCTTAAATTGAACAATCATTCCATCGCTAGGCTAATTTTAAAAAAGTGTAGGTTGTTCAATGTAGTGCTCAATTCTAAAACTTTTTTACTCTTGTGAATTTTTCACAAACTTTGTAGTTTTCAAGCAATAAACGAAGTTAACTGCGGCAATATATTTTAAGTGTTAAGCAATTGGCAAGGTTTGGCGTGGAGACGATTACATGAGGGGTAGAGCAACGACGATATCTATTTTCCAGGCTATTCATGAAATTATGGATGGAATGAACAGAAGATAAACGGTATTGGGGTGTTTATGGACTTATCAAGGGGATTTGAACGTGTGGATCACAATATTATTGTCTTAATTGGAGATGGTGGGCTTTGGTGAGTTAACATTGAACTTTGTTATTTCTTACTTAACCAACAAAGGATAAATGGTTTCCACCATGGATAGGTCCCATAAAGAGAGGAGTACCATAAGAATCAGTATTGGGCCACTGATGTGCCCTATTTATGTTAACGAAGTGCCTAGCCTCACATTACCTAAGACAACAATTTTTACTGATGACACATCGCGGAGAATAAAAAGCCAAGACAACGTGGAAAATGAACTCCATAAAGATCGAAATAAAATGGAAAATGGTTTTTGAAGAATGATCTCAAGTGGAATAGTAATAAAACAAAGTTTGGTAACTTCAATAAGGTTGAAGGCAGCCGTTTAAGAATCAACGATCAGTCTATAGATTTGAATGATAATGTGATGTTCTAGAGAGTAAAATTAGATAGTGCATTAAATTAGAAATCACACGTTGAAATGGTAGCAGCAAAAATCTCAATAAAAAACAAATTCTCTGTAATGAAGCTATCTTTTAAAAAGCATATGAATCATTTTTATTGAATTTTCTTTAAAAAATTCATTAATGGGGAGATCCTGACTTTTGAAAAAATGTCTTCAAATGAACGCGAACTAGGACCTCTAGAACCCATATCCGAGGTCAGTTTCAATTTATAAATACAGGGTGATTCGCATAAGGACTAACACAGAGCAGGGGCATGGAGGGGAACCCGAAATATTGTGATTTAACGCAACTTACCCCTATATTGCACCCGTGAGAAGTTATAGGCCTTCAAAGTGGGGTTTCTAATTTCGTAAAAAGGCAATACAACTGCAAAATTGGAAAAGTTGCCTGGAAACTTCGGGAAAAACTGAAAGCGCTTTTGACTCCGATTTATTTCGCTACGTGCGCAAATCTCGTTTGACATATTGAAATTTGAACAGGACAACGTCTGTCGGGTCAGCTAGTGATAAATAAATTAAGGAATGAATTATTTTTTTGAACTGTCAGGTTGTACTAATAGTGTAAGTGTTCTGCACATGTGTTCGATTTTTATGAAATTTTGTATATAGACGTGTTTTACGGTGTAGATGACGAAAATCACAATAAAAATGAAGACAGAAGCAAACTTTTGGAGTTATTTGAATTTTTTGGTAAAAAAAAAAGTACTCACTTTTGCGACATCTGTTGGGGCATATCTCACTTTATATGACCGATACAAATATACTCATGTAATGCTTTAATACCTTATTTCACTGAACATATTCACTTTTCATGGTTTTCACGTTTCGTTTAAAAAATATATTACTAAATAACTTTTGTTCTTGCAATGTCAAAATGTGTGACATGAAGCATGAAGGTGGTTTTATATGTCAAATGTCAACGTCAACATAGGATTGATTATCGATGAAAAGAAGGGAAATCTACAGACACATAAACAGTGTAGGGCATGCACTAACTTTATGAAAATGAATTATAATAGAGGAATACACCCTTCTTTAGCTTGATATAAAACGAACGATCCACGAAAATGTGTAAAATATGACAAAAACGTGTCGTAAAACTTATGTTTTTCCTATTAAAAATATAACTAACCCCAAAAGATTGCCTCCGTCCTCATTTTTATTGTGAACTTCGTCATCTACACCCTAAAACACGTCTATATTATTGTATATTATTTCATAAAGATCGAACACATGTATGGACAGTAAACCTTTACCCTTACTAGTTCTGAAAATCTTAAATGAAGAAAATAGAGTAAATAAAATATTTGATGGTGAAAACTGGGTTTCATTAAAGTTTTTAAATATAAATTGTTAAAGGTTTACTTTCGGGGCGCGTGTTCGATTTTTATGAAATTTTGTATATAGACCTGTTTTAGGGTGTAGATGACGAAAATCACAATAAAAGTGAGGGCAGAAGCCAACATCGTATAAATTGAAATTGACATTTGACATATAATGCCAACTTAATGTCAGATGTCAATTTCAACTTATACGATTAAAAGAAGGGTAATTTTCAGAGACACATAAACAGTTAAGGGGGTGCACTAACTATGTGAAAATGAATTAGAATAGTGGAATACACCCTTTTTTTAGCTTGATATAAAACGAACGACCCCCGAAAATGTGTAAAACATGCTGCAAAAGTGAGTACAACTTACGTGTTTCCTACAAAAATGTCCAAATAAGTACAAAAGTTGGCTTCTGCCCTCATTTTTATTGTGATTTTCGTCATCTACACCCTAAAACAGGTCTATATACAAAATGTCATAAAAATCGAACACGCCTCCCGAAAGTAAACCTTTACCTATAAATCTATAAGCTGTATGTAATTTTTGTTGTCTTTGCAGTTGCGAGAATCCTAGCTTTGAGCTTACTAGCATCTATATTTCCCGAATGGATGGGTTGCATGTGTGTGGTGCACTGGGGCGTCATGTCCGTATGGTTAGCATTGGGACAGTATCAGAGTGCTGTATGTAGCAACAAATGTGAAGATCTGTTCTTAGCAGTTGCTCTTGGGTTAGCATATGTACTGGCCATCATTTCACCTAGAGATGGTCCCACACGTTACATTTATTTCGTGTATTACCTGCTATGTTTCATGGAGAATACTGGTTCCATTATTATCTGGTAAGTAAAATTATTCTTTCATTTTTTGCGTTACAATATATATATATATATATATATATATATATATATATATATATACATATATATATATATATATATATATATATATGTATATATATATATATATATATATATATATATATATATATATATATATATATATATATATATATATATATATATATATACAGGGTGCTTTTTAATATGGAGAAAGATCTCAGGGAGTGATTCCTTGTCAAAAAAGTGGGTTTTATCATATAAAATTATTTACAAAAACGTCTCGTTCAGAGTAGCACCCCTTCAAAAGTATAGGGTAGAATGAGGTTTTTATTTAATTTCTCAGATATGAAGAAACACAAAAGAATAAAACTCTCCATATAACTTAACCTTGATCAAAGCCTTTCCTACTGCAAAATTCTTATTCGTCTCTCACTCTCAGAAGGGGTTGAAAATTGCAACCCTTCATGAGTTTTTCATTGTCCATTTTTGTGGAGTTAGTTATTTACTTCTATTATTAGTTTTCAAAAAAAAAAAATGGGGAGATCCTGAATTTTGAATTGTAAAAAAGTTTCTCGAAATGAGCGCGAACTAGCCCCCCTAGAACCCATATCTGGGGTCAGTTTTAATTTTTATATGTTCTCATATATATATATATATATATATATATATATATATATATATATATATATATATATATATATATATATATATATATATATATATACATACATACATACATATATATATATATATATATATATATATATATATATAATATATACATACATACATACATATACAGGGTGGGAAACTTAGAATGGTCATTGGCCATATCTCAAGAACGGTTCACTGTACAGCTTCAGGAAAAAACTTTCATAAGGAAAGTTGCCGTGATAAGTCGCTGGAAATTATTTTCAAATTTCTAAAATCACCACTAGAGGGCGTTGTTTAAATGGTTAAGATATGTTGCTGTTTTTCTGAAGAAAATCGAATGGAACTGTTTATTAATAACAACACATTAGAATAGGCTACAAAAGACTGACCCCACAAGTGAAAACCGCAGTTCGATATCCTGTATATATATATATATATATATATATATATATATATATATATATATATATATATATATATATATATATATATATATGTATATCACACCGATAACTAAAAAAATAATGGGCCGATTTTGATGAAATTTGGTAGGTACCTTCCTTTTGTGAGTGGCTTGGATAAGTTCATTAGCCAGGAAAATCAGACCAGGTCTTCCGGAAAAATTTTGAGTTTTCTTTCAAAAAAAAATTTTTTCTCTAAAACTAACAAAATTTGGTACGTAAGTTTACGTTATAAAAAGTAAGCTACACAGCAAAATTTAGATCTCTATGTTAAAAGAAACAAAGTTATAAGCATGTAATCTTTTTTTTTGTTGAAAAATTCACTACCATAACGCACTTGCTGCGTCCAGACTTTTTTAATTTCATCATCCAAAAGCTCATTAATGCCTAATTAATTTTTTGTTGATCTGCTTCTTCAAAATAATCCGGAATTTGTGTTTCAAGCAATTAAACATGTTTTTATGGTTTGTAAGGTTATAGCTTTTACTGTTATTAAGTCATGTGGGTATTTCCATGTTGATTATCGACCACATGAGATAACAATAATTATCAACTGTAATTACCATATAAATTGTGAAAGTTACGGTGGCTTGTTTGGTATATTATGATGGCAAAATAACTATTTATGTAGGATTTTCCATATTGGAAGTTTTAAAATTGTAAACACCTACATTACTAGTTGTTATTTACTATTAGCATTAACTTTTTTGCTATTGTAAAGAAAACCATGTGGGACGTAGCAAGTGCGTTATGGTAGTGAATTTTCATTAAAATGTTTTTGTTGCAAATATGTGTGTTTTCTTTTTAAGAAAGCAGGCATCAATTTTGGTTATCAGTATAACCTATATAGTAAAAACAATGTGCCATATTTCATAAAAATAACTTTATTGTGTGAAAATGTACAAAAATTTCCAAAAGTAAACTTAAAGTGTTCCCGGAAAAACTCGTTTCTTGGTCAACCTTATAGGTTAATAGCAAATTGGGCTAGTCCGGTATGAAGCATTTGATCAAAATTCGCTACCATAACGCACTTGCTGCATCCAGAATTTATTTTCTTACAAACATGCATTATACTTCGATGGTAAATGCAAAAATGCAATAACATAAGGCGTGCTTGATTAAAAAAAGGAAATTTGTATCACCAACGACTTATGGGCCACCCTGTGATTGCAGAAATATTTTTTAAGATGTAGCTCAAGACAGCTTATAATTAATATATACAATTTTTTTTCATATCTTGTATAATAACGGATATATTGAGCTTTACTGATTTTTTACGAAAATTCGACAAAAATTATATACCATTAAACGATAAACTCTATAGCTAAGACTATTGCCAATCATCAGAGAAAGGGTCTATTTGAAATGAATTTTCTGGAAACATTTTAGTAAAATGAAGGACAATGACGGTTGAAAAACATCCTTCTTGAGACATTTGATTTCCATAGCCCATATTAGATTCAAGTTATTTGCCTAAATGTTGCCGATTTTGACGTTTTAAATCGCTACTTTGACGTTTTGAGGAAACCCCCAATTTATTTTTCTTTAAATGCCTATAACTTTTTTGTCTTTTGACCTACATAGCTAAATTGGTAGGTAACTTACCTATAAGGATATAAACCCGCGTACCAAATTTAGTTGCCCTTACTTTGTTAATTCCGGAGATATAAATTTTTTTCGAAAGAAAACACAAAATTTTCCGGGAAAACCTGGGCAGATTTTCCTGGCTAACGAACTTATCCAAGCCATTAGCAAAAGGCATTTATTCACCAAATTTAATAAAAATCGGCCCATTATTTTTTGAGTTATCGGTGTGATATATATGTATGTATGTATGTATGTATGTATGTATGTATGTATATATATATATATATATATATATATATATATATATATATATATATATATATATATATATATATATATATAAAATTAAAACTGACCCAGGATATGTGTTCTGGGGGGTCTAATTAGCACTCATTTGAAGAAATCTTTTTAAAATTCGAAAATCGGGATCTCCTCATTAGTGCATTTTTTTAAAAAAAAATTCACCAAAATGAGCTATAAGCATCCTCTGCAGAATCAGTGGTAAATACCCCTTGCCAATTCTCGGGAGCCAATGATTGTTCAAAATCATTGAAACTATGCTGGCCATATGACCTCCTCCACTCTACATCCTGGCGCTGTGCAGCATCAATTCTGTATTCTAAAAACTGCGCTTCATGATCAGAGGCAATTAGAACTCCGGCAATCATAAAATCAAAATCAAAAAATATTACAGATGAAGCCATCAGGATTCGAACTTCTAACACCCTATACATACCAAACAGCTTACATCACACCCAAATAGCATTTGAACCTTTCAAACAAAAATCAAAATGGTGGCCTCTATTATTTTCACAAGTCAGACCGAATGTAAATTTAAATTTCACACATCTTGGAATATTTTCCTTGATAGTCATGTACAACCCTCATATATGCGACTCGTATAATAAATGCAGCAAACGCTGGGGTGATTGCCATGCCATGATAACCTTCATAGAGGACGCTGTTCGTTTGGGATCTAACATATAAATAGTTTCAGTCTTTATTCGCTTAGTGTATTCATCCTTCTGATGACGCTAACTTTGTTAGCGAAACGATCGTCAGTGCTAAAAACTGTATTGTGATGAATTGGGTTCTCCAAATTGTACTTTAGTGCTCATCACAGGTCCCAATCTTCACTCATTGATTGTCTAGTATTTTGGACACCGACTATACAAATATCCAGGGGCATGCGGTGACATTTCAAATAAGGGAAGCAATTCTCAGAAACTTACCTAATTGTAGTGTAACTCAATTCTTCTGTTGTTTTTGGCAAATTCGTTAATAATGTCATCATAAAACTGTGGATTCTGGGACATTTACTGGACCAGTTTATTTTCAACCGACAAAATTGAAATTTGGGAAGGTCTTTCCTGTCCTGTTGAATTCCTAACAAAACTCTTGATACATTTCAATGTAGAAAAATTTCGTTCTAAAGATGCACTAGTAGCAGAAATTGTTAATGTTAATTCACATAATTTGAACACTTCAGAACATGCATTTTTCAATTTTGATTGTTTTAAGAAAGTTAAAAGTTCATTAGCGTTAGTTTTTGTGTCAATAACATCGGTTTCATAAATGATTGTAAGTTCTGATCGTAATAAGGCTTTGTCAAAATAATGTCCATAGTGGTGAAATAATGATTTGAATGAATCTTCTGTGAAAGGTATCTCCTTAAATCCTCCAAAATTACACAATTCAAGAAATGTCAGGTCACTGAGATGATCAAATCTGCAGTTAATTTGCTGCTGAATTTGATCTATGATTTCGTAGAAAAGGCAGCGGTAAAAAGTTTGAAGGTCTCCCACATTATCAGTGTGCAGGCGCTTTCTTCGTGGCTCCACTTCTCCTAATTCAATTGTTTTTCCCCAGAACTCTTCAAATTCATTCTACTTAAGGTAGCAAAAAACATTTTACATCCTTTAATATGATTTATAGATTGGGATAAAATTAAATTTAATTTATGAGCACAACAGTGTACAAATAGAGCACTGGAAAGCGTTTCCCGCACTTTAGCTTGAAGACCTCCTAAATGTCCGGCCATAACAGCAGCCCCATCAATTTATTATCAACCTCCTCAATATCTTTCATAATATTAAGCACAATTTTATATAGAGTGTTTGCGGTACGAACTTCTGTCACATTGTTAAAGCCTAAAAATCTTTCTTGTACACTCCCATCCATTTTTACGTGGCGTATTACTACAGGTAGTTGACTTAAATTAGTTACATCGGTTGTTTCATCTAGAACGATAGCAATGAAAGGAGTATTGTTTAATTTCAGATTTAATTCTGTTCAAAATAATAGTGGCAGCAGCCGAAATTAAGTTATTCTGAATTCGATTTTATGTCCCGCGAAAAACGTTAGACTGTTCCAAGTGATTTTTTAAACAAATGTCGTATTTGGCTATTAAAGAAACTAGGTCTTGAAAGTTTCCTCTATTTGCAGATGTAGTTGTTTCGTCATGACCCCTGAAGCCCAATTCATGCTGACCAAGAAAACACACAACATCAATAAGTCTTTTTAATATGTTTCTGTTTTTATCAACCAGTTCATTGTGTTGGCGATGACTAATTTCTATCTGCTTGTCAACGGCGTATTCAATTCGCGTTTTTCCAAAGACACTTAATTTTAAAATGGTCTGTAAATGCAGTTTAGACACAACATGTCTTTTTACTACTTTATGTAGATTATTCAAGTCGGAAAACCCACTTTTATTCCACACCCCCTTTTCAGTCACAAATAGACTACCAGGCCAACAAAACAGTTTATTCCTGTTTTCACAACCTGTTAACCATTCAAATTGTTTATAAGTTTTTTCCGCATTGAAATGTCGAGTACATGTTTTAATTCCTGTATCTATGTTTTTTAGAGCAGGTTTCGGCCTACCTTTATTAATAATAGCAAGTTTTTAAGCAAACGGTAAACCTGAAAATCCTTTGGTTATCAAAAAATACACAATACAATCACAGTTATTATTACCACTTGTTTGTAAAGTTTATAAATCCCCATCCCCACCGTCGCCGCTGTTAAAAGCTGATCTACTTGCAGCCATATTAATAATCATAAAATGCCAATGTATTGAACTTAGTCAACTGCTTATATCTACGAAATAATCAGCGACATTCACTTTGTACGTGCACCGGGTCTTCCTAGTTACAACACGTTCTAAAAATACGCGTACATCGCGTCGAGATAGGGTCACAGTATAGGGAATCCTATGCTGTGCTAGGGTTTATTATAAAGTTGCCTGCTGGCTACGTGTATTTAACAAGTCATTGCATCCACTCGTAATATCAGGTTCATGCTATTCGCTGGCGGTCGCATTTACTGGGATGACGTCCTTGCTAGTAGCGTATATACAAATACAGTATGAGGCATAATAAATAATTATGTGTGTGAGCTTGCGAAATAAAAATTGTAATAATTAAATTAGTTTCAGAATTTGAAATTTAATATTTAAAATACAAAAGGGATTTTAAATTATGCGGTTTAGGTATGTTGTCGTTATTTTAAGGGAAGCAATGCTTCCCTTGCTTCCATGGACCGCACGCCACTACAGATATCTAATGTGTTGAGAGGTGTTTCAATAAATATTCAAATTAATAGATGTGTTTTTTTAATACAACCTTTGGTTTTCTAGGTGTCTCATGAACGATACAGACAGCAACCCTTACTTATATTACGGAGCGGCTGGTACACAGTTGTTTGCATTCGTCTTGGCCATAACATTCCTTCTATTGTATTACAACCAGTTCCATCCAACAAAACAACTTCAGAGCAAAATACCCGACTTATCTGAAGTCGTTATGGAAATCGAAAGGCCTGGTCTCAGCAAATCGTATAATGTGAGGGCTTGTTCTTGATCTCCAGCTTTTGTTTAAGAGCCATCAGGTTTTTCAATGATGCTGTCATGAAAAACTTGCTGGTTTTTAAACAAACGAGTAAGAGAAATGAAATATAAGTCTCTCCTCATCTGAATAGAAGATGAGTGTGCCGCCTTGTGCGGCGTAGAGCACACGATTGATTTGATGTTTTGCTGAACGGGTGATTGAAGGCCTAGCGGAATTCAATGTGATATGGATTACTTAAAAGAATATTTATTTTTTATACTATGTAGCTTCTTGCTCAGTATTTGAAATTGTGATATGCTTTCCTTGTTATATAATTTATGTAAGTATTGTTGTCCGAGTACCTTATAATTGCTTGATACTGTAAGTTTAATTTTCAGTTACGTGGACACTTTGTTACTAAGCAAAAAATCTTTAATGTTTTTTATAGGGGCTGTTAAGGAAGCAGTTTTTATTATTTATTTTCTATTTTTATTTAAAAAAATATGCTGTCATGACTTTAAAACTTTTTATTTTATATGCAGTTTTACAGTGGATTTTCGCCTGTGAAAGATGTAAAGGGTTTTTCATCAAGAGCGCTCGAACTTTGAAATGGAATAAAACAACCTCTTTTAGTGACATTGACACAATTTTTATTTTATTTTAAAGAACATTTGATGACATTATGTGTGGAATATAATTTCAGGCAAATAGCCGCAGTGACTCCGCTGAAAGTGGCTTATCCTGGTGGATCGATTTTGGACGACATTTTCGCATAAATGGGGCTCAATCTCATGAAGAACGCGAGTTATGTTGGCCTTCAGGACATCAATTGTCTGTGGTTTCTTAGCATATACTCAAAATTTCACGTAGCCCCACAGAAAGTAATCAAGCGGTGTTAGATCACACGATCTCGGTGGCCAGTTGATGTCACCACCACGCGAGATGACGAAGCCCTCGAACTTCTCATCCAATAAATTTCCCATGCAGTATGGCAAGTGGCGCAGTCCTGTTGGAACCACATGTTCGTGAGCTCCATACCATTGATTCTAAGCCACAAATAATTTGTTATGATCGTCCGATATCAGTCGCTATTGACTGAGCGCGGCTCCTTGCGCATCTTCGAAGAAATAATGGCCAATGATACAGCCGGACCAAAATCCACATTAAACAATGACTTTTTCACAGTGTAGAGGCACCTGATGGATCTCCCGTGGATTTTCCTTGCTCCAAATCCGGCAATTTTGTTTATTAACAAACCCGCACAGCCAAAAATGAGCCTCATCACTAAAGATGATTTTCTTCCCGAAATCAGGGTCAGCTGCAAAATGCTCTAAGGCCCAATCCGCATATTCACGACGCTGTCTATGGTCGTTAGGTTTTTGCTCTTGAGTCAATTGAATTTTGTATGGATGAAAACCCAAGTCTCGACACAAAATCCGCCAAGTTGATGTCGTAGAAAGACCCAGCTCATTCGCACGACACGAAAGGGACTGTGTGGGGTTTTCTCGCACATTATGCTTGACTGAAGGAGACAACTTGGCCCCTAGCTTTAATTCGACGGAACTTTTCCACAGCAATTACTACTATTTTGGCTCAGATGAAATTTATCACGCCAATTGTTTCAGAGCTTGGCAGTAAACAGAAACTGTTTATGATTAAAGTTTGGGATTTACCGGGTCAAGAACAAAGGATCACTGTTAACTCGCGTTTTACTGTTAAATACTTCGTTAATTTAAATTCAAAATCCAATCAAGACATAAAAGCATCTCTGACAACTGTTATCAGATATTATACACAACGAAAAAGGATTTTATGACCTATTTTAAGATAATTATAAGCCATGGTAACTAGCGCTGTCTTTACTCGAGAAACGTTCAGTTGAGACTCCTCTAGAGGTAGCGTTTTGTCTATTGAGATCTAACCCTTTTTCCCTTGACGTCTAACCTCCCCGCGTCTACAATTCAAGGTTTTCTCAGGAATATTTGTTGAACGGCTCCGACGGTCATTTTTAGGTGACATCATCGATATGGAAAAATACAGATAAAGCCGCAACGATATTAGCTATGTATTTCACAGCTCTTGCATAAAAAAGCGTAACGTCTTTTCACTAGTGGAATTTTCCTTGCCTCCGTATTGCTATGAGTTCTGACTTGTTCAAGGACTTGACAAAGATAATATCTCGCCTCCAGATACTTGAATTTTAACGTAACCATTTGAGAGGCAGTAAGGGGTGTATGGTGCCGAAAGGTTTAGTGACTTTTCATGAAGTAATGATGCAACCAAAACTTGAAATGTTCAATGCAGACAGAGTTTATTTCTATTATTTACGATACCTGGGGGTTTCTAAATGTTTTTTAAAAACAAAGTAACGATGCTGGGAAAACACAATCGTTACAAATTATATTGGCAGGTCAATTCTAAGACAACCAGCTGTAAGCTAAAAGCAGGTTAGAGTGTTTCTCTATGCTTGCTAGTTCATTGGAGAACCTCTTTGGTTTGGTGGTCTAGTCTTATCAGGTTTTATAGTGGTAACATCGGGGATGCCAGCGATATGGTGATCCGGCCGTAATCGGTAACAGTATTATGATTAGTTGTGCAAGAGCCGGAGCCGCGATTGCCGCTTTTTCTGTCAGTTATTGTGACAATGCTGTGTGAGCAACTTAAATTACCCACAGCTCTTGATCGATGGGTTGGCGATCCCCTGTTCTAGAAGGTTGGTACTGCACGATTATATAGCTTAATACTCTGGGAAAAGGCTAGGTTGCTTAAAAAAAAATCACTGTTAACCCTGAAATACTCGGAACATTTAGAAACTGCTTCCCTTGAAGAGCTCACTTTTGTCTTGTCTCTTGATTAGCGAGAGTGCAAGTTTATATATGTATCAGTTTTTAATTTTAGAAAGTCACTGTTGATTTTGTAACCAATGAAAAGTATGCTGTTAGTACTTAAGATTAGAAAACTCAGTAATAAGTTGATCGCTAAAGTCACATTTTGTGATAGATTTTATAGAAAAAAAATTGCATGATCTTTATCACTTTATTTTTTTAGGCTGAATTATCCCAGATGTTGAAAATAATTAAATTACATGCATCGTACTTAAAAATTAAAAGTTTATCGCATGTTACACTTTTCACTAGTTCTTCCAGGTTAAAAATAAAATTTATTTGTTTGTAGTTTTTTGCACAATGAGGAAAATTAAATGTTTAATGTTGGATATCAAATGTGTTCACTAGCTGTTTATATGTGCGACTTATTTTAAATACCTATTATTATTACTGTTATTGTATTATATATTATTAAATATTGTTAAATATTGCTGACATTCAGCTGTTAAACTCACAAATGCACTAACAAACTCTGCATTTAGTTAGCTAAAGATTTACGTAAACGTGATCGTAGAAAAAATGGGACCAAAGACAGCTGCACTTAGTAAAAATAGTTTTCAAATGTGTAATTAATATTTTTATAAATTGGATTAGAAAAAAAGTGATAATGAAGAAATCTTTCAAATTTTAAAAATAAAATCTTTGAGACACGATATGCAGGTTTTGGAATAAAAACTTTAAAATACACTACACATCTTCGAAGTGGATAATTAAAATTAATAGAAAAAAATACATACCAATCATCTATAAATTGAACATACAGTAAACTAATTAAGTGATAGTATATATAGGCTGGCACATTGAAAACGAAACAGACCGATTTGCGTCCAGAGAATATTTTTTTTAAGAAACGCTGAAACACGTCAATTTTAATATTGAGGGGGGACATGTTTTGACATAAAACTCAACTTTGTCACATCAACCACTTAAGGGTGGTGATAACAACCCTTATATTTTAAATAGGGAACATGGGCCGAATGTTACATCATTTGAAAGCTCTTTCTTTTCTAAATTCAGCACACAAATTTTTTTGGAAGTTTTATTAACTCGTTTCAAAATTATTCACAGTTGGAGTTGCAAGAACGTATTTCATACATTGTGATAAGAAATGCACTAATTAGTCAATTTTTCGTTAAAAAAAAACTAAAAAAACAAAACCAAACGTTCAAAAATGTTTATTCAGTTAAGTAAGTGTTCAAATTGTTGACCACCAGCTTCCATACAAAAGTACAAATTTTGTTCAAAACGAGCTCTGACATTCTGGAGCATTTGTGGAGTTATTAGATGGCATTCTTCAACAATGCATCGTCGTAATTCTTCCAGAGACTCCGGTTCTGTTTCGTAAATTCTACTCTTTAAATGGCCCCATAGAAAGAAGTCTAAAGTAGTTAAATCCGGTGATCTAGGGGGCCACTCAATAGCACCTCTACGCCCAATCCATTGTCCTGGAAACTCTCTGTTCAAAAACTCCCTAACACGTTGTGAAAAATGCGGAGGAACTCCATCTTGTTGAAACACTAATTGGTTTTCTTGATAGCGATCATCATTTTCACCAATGTCAATTATTAGAGGGTAAACGATATCTTCTAGTAACTCCAAATACGTTTCGCCACTCAAATTGCCATCAAGAAAAATTGGTTCGATTAAACGGTCTCCAAAAATGCCAGTCCAGACATTCAATTTCTGTGGAGTTTGAGTGTGGATTTTGTGAAAATTTCTTGGATTATTATCTTCCCAATAACGACAATTATGACGATTGACTGTAGAGTTTAATAAAAACGTACACTCGTCTGAAAAACAGATATTGAACAGAAAGTTCCCGTTATCAGCTATTTGTGCAGACATAACTTCACAAAACTCCAGCCGCCAATCAAAATCATCTTCATTCAGTTGTACAAGATGAATTTTATACGGGTGAAATTTATGATGTTTCAATATTCGCTGAATAGTTCTTCTTTTGATGTTTGAAACAATGGCCAATTTTCTCGTGCTCAAAGTTGGGCCTGCAGCAATTTGTCCTAAAACTTCAATCTCAGTAGTCTCATTTCTAACCGGAAATTCATGTTCAGGATCCAGTTTTTTGTTGGCTACTAAACAACTTTGTCGAAACTTTGCAACTAACTCCAAAATGTATTTTCTGTTAACATGTCTGTTTGGATGTCGTTCATTAAACAAATTTGCGGTACGGTTGGCACAGTCATCGTTTTTGAAAAAAAAAAGAGTAATTATGTCAACTCTTTCTTCTACAGAATACACCATTGTGAAATTAATTTTCGGTAGTACTATCAAGGATCAAACCGACCGATAAACTGCAATAGTAAACCGCATTTCTCTCATTCCGATAAGAAATGTTCTGAAAGTCAATTTTTTGTTTACAAACCAACAAACATTGACTATCAGCACATTTCTTATCGGAATGAGTGAAATGCGTTTTTGCATTTTCAACTGTGAATAATCTTTAAACGAGTTGATAAAACTTTCAAAAAAATTAGTGTGCTGAATTCAGAAAATAAAGAGCTTTCAAATTATGTAACACTCGACCCATGTTCCCTATTTAAAATATAAGGGTTATTATCACCACCTTTAAGGGGTTGATGTGACAAAGTTGAGTTTTATGTCAAAACATGTCCCCCTCAATATTAAGATTGACGTGTTTCAGTGTTCCTTAGAAAAAAAAATTCTGTTTCGTTTTCAATGTGCCACCCTATATAAAGAATTTTAAAAAAATATAGAAAAAAGATTTTGTGTTGATATTGAAAGAAATTACAAAATTCTTCAAATTTGAAAACTAGAACTTTGTATCCTCAGTTGTTTGTTATGTCATACTCCTCAGTGCAGTCGTCATCTTTTTCAGCAAAGCGAAGGAAGTGTCATCTGAATGGTCAGATTCTATCTGTGTTTGCATTGTCTACAAGTTCACTAATGTACATGATAAACAGTACTGGTCTCAATATTCAACCTTGCAGTATACCAAATCAATGTTATCAAACTAGATCTCACACCCTTCCATTATACCACTTTTGTTCTGTTGCTTAAATGGCCTTTAATAATATTATGGAAGCCTCGTCTTATTCTTTTACTTGTGGCTGGAATGGCCTAAGCAGATTTCACCTCTTGTGGAGAGATACCTTTCAGGAAACACTTATCAAGGATAACGATTGGTGCGCTACTGTATCACTAATGATTAATTTTATGTTAGCCCTTATAACCTCCTTCAAATACAACGTTTTACTATCAATATGATGTACAATATGATATAGTATGATGTAGTAAGCGGAAAAGCTGTTATCTAAAGATTGACCTCAAGTGGATCTAAATCCGGTAGGTAGTGAGGTCACCATTAGCTGTTAAACCCTAACCTAATGTATCTATCTATCAGATTTTATTATTTGCAAGATCAGAAACACTGGTAATGTCAGAAGATGTTAAGAAATAAAGCTTACTACTTACCTAGTTCTGAGTTGTTCTGTCAGAGGTCCCATATTTGTTGGATCCCTGATCAGAACCTGGTTACTTTAAGTTGCAGATATCTCGGTAAAAGTGAAAAATTCTGCTGGTTCAGAGATAAGATTTATATCGACTCACCAAGTCCTGATATCTGAAGTTACCTGATGACCGTTTGAAGATGCTTTCCAAGTGGGGTCAACTATCACAGCCTGACACATGCTCACAAACTCCAATAAGAGAGGGAGGGCTGGAGAAAATGAGTGGTACTTCCCATTAACGATTATTAGGCAGGTGGATTTTGTTGCTACAATGCTGGGTGAAACACTTTGTCTCCTATGTCGATATTCTGAATTATTTTGGCGGAAGTTTTTCTACAGCAATTAAAACGCAAATTGGCTCAGGTGAAACTCACTGCCAATTGAATCAAAATTCGGTAATACTCAGAAACTCTTTCTGATTAACGTAAGAAATGCACCAGATGGAAACAAAGGATCACTACTTATTTCGCGTTTTTATGCCAAACACGTCGTTTATTTAAATTCAAAAACTGCTTAAATGACTTTAAACAATCACTGACAGCTGTATAGTATAGATAACGGAAAGGATTTTATCACCCCTTTTTAAGATAATTTTTAGCCACCGCAACTAAAAGGTGTTCACTCGGTAACGTGCCAGCTACGACTCACCTCGAGGCAGCGTACTGTGCGTTCAGATCTAACCCTTTTCTCCTGACGTCTCACCTCCCCGCGTCTCAATTCAAGGTTTTGCCGGGAATATCTGTTCAACGGCTCAAACGGTCGTTTTTAGAGGTGACATCATCGATACGGAAAAACACAGACCAAGTCGCAACGTAATATTTTGTTCTAGAATATTCTCAACGTATATCTTGTTTACTTAAACGCCCTTCCAGGCAAATGCGACACATCATTTACTAACAAAGCCATATTGCGTCTTTAGATGTTTGAATTTTTAACGTGCTTTCCTAGCCTGCAGCACGGAGTCTAGGGTAGTTAAATGTTGGCGAGTTTTCATCAAATAATTTTTGAAATCCAAAACTTCAAGTATTTAAAATAGATAGGGTTTTTAATCATTATTTAAGATATATGGGGGTTTTCTAAGTATTATTAAACCAGTAACGAGGCCAGATGAAAAAGTAAATCGTTACACCCTCCCTAGATCTCTCATTTTATAACTGCCGTCTCTACTAGGTACACTGTGAGAGCGTCTACATTCTATTTAAATAAAAATTGAATAAGTTGAACTGAGAATATCCACTTCGAAAGATGCACAGTTTATATATTGATTAATTGCATATGAGCTTTCAATTTACTAATTTACATTATAAAATTCTATATTCTTTTAGTAGATTGGAGCCTTGATTATCAGAGAATCAAATAAAGCTTATACAGCAACAATTTTTTTATTATTAAGTTTATTTTCTAAATCAGGCAAATATGGTTGATTGCTTTAAAGAAACTGAGATTAACAAATTCTTATTAATAGGTCAATCAGATTTGTTATGTATACCAGATGAGTACCTACCTCTCGCGGAAGTGAAATGATAAAACAAAACTTAATTTCACCTACTCGATAATACCAGAAGGTATATTTTTGTGTACGATGATTCCTAATATGAGAAATTTAGATTTAGATAATCGAGGTACTACCATATTTACAGTTTGTAGTGCATTTGTGTTTTTACTATATGTAATAAGTACAATTATATGTATATATGTGTAGTATCTACTAAAGTTATTTTTGTCTGGATATAACTTTACATTTAATGTGAAAACTAAAACTTAATAGCTTATAAGGTTACCTTCTATAAACTAATTAATGTACAATGGTGGGAAATAATGTTATAAAAACTTCAAGCATTGTTACTACCACAAGTAACTAATAGTTTAGCCTTCATCCTGGCGTAGCGCAGGCAAGCGCCTGATGGTAATTTACCACACTCATGTTTTCACCTCATTATTACTATAATATGCCATCTAAATGTTTCAGAGTTTGGTATTCTTGATAAAAGACATCTAGTACATATTCCAACTAGGAGTTTATTATTTTCAAACCCATAATAAAAATTTTCTCGGAAATCATTAACATCTTTTTACACGGTTTGGTATATCCACTGGTACCAAGGAAAATGGCAAGTATAGAATAAAGGAGTACAGGAACTCAACAAAAGTATAGAATATAATAAGTATAAAGTAAAATAAAGTGTAGCCTTCAAGTTACAAAACCTACATAAAGAATTTATAACAATTTGTACTAACGAAAAACAAAAAATAATTGTACGACTATGAACAATTGCTTCAACCTAATAATCTCTGTTTTCATCTTCGTCCTCGTCTGATGTTATAATGAAAATTATAAGCCCAATTAATAATGAATAATCTATATAAAATTGGCTGCTCAGTCAGAGCATAAGCTTTAACACAAATTAAATACAGGGCATGGGTTTTAGCACTGGTTGGTGGGGTGTAGGACATACAAATAAAATTCAAGATAATGTAAAATAAATTTATTGACAATCATCACAGTTATATAATATACTTAGCTCCAATTAACAAATCTCAATAAATGATGAAGAAAATGAATTAATGCTAAACTAAATCTGAATACTGTTTAGGTGAATTGTGGAGCGATACTTTTAGTTTTCATAGAAACGGTGTTACAGATAAATAATGTACTAAGCTTTGATGGCGATTCAAACTGCTGCCCTGTAGGTGACAGGATGCTGTAGGGGGCCCCACTGTGCCGGTGTCTGCGGAGCAGCTGGAGTAGGCTTCCTTATGCCGACAGCTTGACGATGGTCATAATTCTAGCTCCTCAGGAATGATGCCAGGTGTTCTTGTTTACAGGAGCGTATAAGGTGGAGGACCCCAGGACAGGGGTTCCTGCTAGGTAGATGTCCAGGCCATGGATGCACGTGGAACGGGTCCCTTAATAATGGTGATGGATTCCCATGATAACAGTGATGGGTTCCATAATAACAGTGGTGGGTTCCATAATAACGTTGATCGGTTCCATAATAACGGTGATGGGTTCCATAATAACGGGGCGATCTAAAACTTCAGATGAGTTAGGGTCAGCTATGTTCTTTGCTAATTAAATAGGGCAAGTGGCAGCTTGTTCCGTAAGCACAAGAGTTATCTGTTTGTTTAAAGTTAATAAAATTTAATTGACTTCGAGACGAGCACAGTTAATGCAAAATAATAGCAAATAATCAATTAATATCAATTTTGGAACGCTACCACAAGCCATCATAAAACAATATCGCTACAGTGAGAGAAATTATTTAACGTAAAATTAGTACAGCAAAAGTGCAGGCTATTTATATTAATCACGGTTAAGAAACTTACAAGCAATTCACAAAATAAGCGAGCATTTGATATTATATTTATTCTTACCTAGGCTGGTATGTTGCTTTTTCTCGCTTCGATTAACTACGTCTTTGCATCTTGTTATGTTAAAGTTTTACAAGAGAAGAAGGCTGTCACAGGTGGGGAGTTCGTTTATAAAGAGCTTATCTGGCGAGGTATTCGAGTAACCACGTTGGATGTTAGGCGCGTCCTCATCGAGGCTTACTGCGGTAGAACCATTGACCACAGAATGCTTATGTCGGATCACCGACTCTGGTGTCACTAGGGTAAGTCAGACTGACGTCACTGCAGGGACTGATTCAGAATCTTTATAGTACGGAATGAAAAGGTGTTGACACGTGAGACATGTTACAATGTTTTGTTTGATATAGCACAATTGTAACATCTATGTCTCGAATGTCTTTGACAAACGTTCTTACCACAATCATGGCAACATAGTTTTGCTATATTATTTTTTCTTGGCCCACAAATGAAGCGAAAAAGGCGTTTATTTGGAACAGCCTCTGTATTGCTTCTATTTTGCTTTTCTTCTCTGTATTTTTTCAGGAAAAGAAACATCTTTTGGCAAATTGGGGATTTTTGCTCAATGTCTCAGATTTTGATCCATCAATTGCATGGTCAGATCTTTGAGATAATCACGTCTTGGGAAGGTTTCCCCAGAATTGTTCGTTTAATAAGTCCTGATCGAGTTGATCCCGGCAATATCAAGACTTCTAAAGAAAATGGTCATTGTCCATCTGCGTTAGCTCTTCTGGAAGTGGAAATTCGTGAACACATAAGGTCAACAGTGTCCACTCTTCCTTTCGTGGCATTATATTCCATTATCTGAATTGATTTCCCGGTTTCATTATCAACCTGATTGCCGTCATGTAATGTTGAAAGAACCACAACGATTTTCTTCTTTGCTGTAGCGAAAGAGATCAATGTTGATTCGTCATTACAACCAATTAAATGATTGTGGGGAACAAGATTTTTATTTTCAGACACAAATTTAGGTGGAATATTATTCTTTCACGGTGTCCCTAGGAATGTCAAGCCAACCGATAATAAATATTGGACCAACGGATAATCTCTGAAAAAGTTATCTGTGGTACCATTCCAATTCATCCGCTTCAAAGCTTCAGTCAAGTTCTTCACGATATTGTAAAGTTTATGGGAAGTTATGTAAGGCGTAGGTGGTTGAGCCCTACAATACACGTGCATATTATATGTATAAAACGTTTGTGAGTCATAGTAAATTTTCATTCCATACTTGGCCGGCTTTTGAACCATGTATTGAATAAACTCGCAGTGTGCCGCGAAATCTGTCAACATTTCATCAACAATTACACTCTCCTACATTGTAGGCTGTTTGACAATTGCCAATGAATTTTGAAAGAAACTCCCGAATTGGAGCTAGCCTATCAATTTTCACTCTCTTCACGAGTCTAAACATCATCAAAACGAAGAGATCTGAGTAACAAGCAAAATCGTCTTTCACTAAAATTAGCTCAAAAAATCTGTCCCGTCTTTTGTAAAAAATTCTTAAAAAAAATCAGCATGTTGCCGTGTTTTACTACAATTAGGAACAAAGTCGCAAACACTGCCTTTATTTCTGACCTTGGGGTGGGCTTGTAGTCTCTCGCTTATCAGAGTCTCAGACAGTCCCATACGTTCAGCTAGCTTTTTAGCAATAAAAATGTTAGTATAGTCGACTATGTCAACAATCATTTCCAATGAAATGAGTTGAAGAAAACATTCAAGTTTTGAGTTACATTTTCTAGTCTCTCCCTTGGAACCAGGAATGGTTTTTATAATGGTTTTTGACTTATTTTTGCGGCAATAGAAAGAGGTTTACTAGCCCACATTGTATGATTATCTTTTCCAATGAAAAATGAAATGTTTTCGGCAGAAGTGTGCGAACCCATGTTTTGTTGAACCCACCTACGAACGTCCACCAGTAAATATGTTGCCTCGAACTTCGAACCTCTGAAATAGTATGTCTGAGGTTCACAGTCGAACTTCTTAGAAATTCAAAATCGAACATCGAACTACCCAAAATTCTTCAGCGTTCATATATAATTTGCTTAAATTCAAAATTTATGAATATTTTAACATTATTTGATATGTAAAATATTCCCATTCTCTTTACAAAAAGGAAGGGTTCGACGAATTTGCAGGTTGATTGGGTGAAAATGCCTTCTGGTGCTGATCGTTGTGGAGATGAGTCAATGTTAAATCAAAGATACAAAAACAAAAAAATATTTTAAACTTTTTTAGATCTATAGATAAGCTCAATTATAAATATTTTATTATCCTCATACATTCTTTGAACACAGCCATCATAATGTAGTTACTGAAAAAGGTGTTGGGAGGCTACGATATATAAGAAAAATAATTCTGTGATCGCTAAATGGCTCCGTCGTGTCTCAATGTGTCCCATCAACTGTCAAAAATGCGTGCCTAAGTGAACTTTCCTAAAATTACACTATCGACTCAATGAGACTGATAACGAGTTTAAAACGCCACTACCGAGTTAACAGGGACGCAACTTCGCTACCTTTGGCCGCCTTCAATGCCCGTAAAGTTAAATATCTAAGGACTTTGAGCAAAGAAGATCGAACTATTTTAAAGAATTACATATTTCGAACTTCGAACTACTTCAAAATCGCTAGTGTTAACATATTTTCGAATCGAAGGTTCGTTTCGAGTTCGGGTTCGTTTCGAAGCTTCGTACACCTCTAGTTTTCGGTCTCACCTTGGTCATTGAGGTCGGCCATTTCCTTGAAAAATGGAGCGTCTTCTAATTCAACCTTGGAAGCACTGCTGTGTTCATCCACGTGAATCTCTTGAGGATCAATATCTTCTGGATCATCAATTTGGTCTTCTTGGATCCCTGTTTGAATTTTTTTTTCCTTAGCGCCCATCCGCATCTTTGCCACCCCGATAGCATCGCAGCCTTTAGCTTAATTGTGCACGCCATTTGTCTTTTCTATTCCACCCATTCCAAAATCACTGTGCCTTAAACTAGTCTGCACAGCAATTGGTAGGGTGAAGTTTTATATTGCTCTGTCTCCGGTCTAGGCTGTCCGTAGATCAGTTGTATTTTGCGATCCAGAGCTTTATACTCGCACACGATGTGCTGTGCTGATTCCTACCCCTCGCCGCAGAATCTGCATGCCAGGTCCCCCTCGAACCGCCCCACCTCTTTGAGGTTGGTTTAAAAGAGCCAGAGTCCCTTTACCTCTACAATCAAGTACGTGTGGATACCTGAAAGAATGAAACCATACTTCCTATAGACACATAGGTAATTACATACCTAATCAAAGTAAACAACATGTGAACAGGAGAATAATATAATATTATTAGAAGGTCCTTACTCAATTGCTTTAATTCATTGATTGTTGTTGCCCTTACTTGGTGAAACTTGTCCATACTACATACAGACTGGGAGAGTACTTCTCTGGCTTCACTGTTAGTTTTCGTTTTTGTAGGTGTAGCTAACTGGAGCAAGTGGCCCTCCGAATTATGGATGTTCTAGGATGTTCTTCAACGTTTTTTAGCTTAGGTAATAATAATTACCTATTAGGTTATGAAAGGTAAATAAACAATGAAACCAAAATTTGTATGTTTCCGGGTAATAAAATTTAAATAGGTAACTGCAAGTAAAAACGGATATAATTGTTACTTACATATTGTTCTTCAGGTGAAAAAAACTAACGTCTTTGGATGCTTGACGGTAAACTACCATAGTACGCACCTGACGAATTTTGAACGACTACTGAAGTAAAAGATCGCCGAACGAAGGTAAAATTTTGATGTCATCTAGCATCAAAATGTTGAACTAGAGAGTACATCTCCTGCCCGCCTCCCAAGGGCCCCTCAAGGAATGATTCTATGCACTTTAATGCCAATGACTGTAATCTACGGTGCACACGCTCCCCGGATGAAGGTTAATGACCGTTTCATCTTTATTAATTTTTTTTTAGGCAATAATACCAGGTCGAGTTTAATGTGAAAAAGAAATAAACGCCTATAGTTATTTTTTTTATACACTGACTGCCATTGTACACATTTTATATTTAGGATAAGTTAGGGCACCAAGCAGCTAAATGCCTTATTAAAGACTGCCATGTGTGCCAATATAAAATACGAAAATTTGATTGTATGGTGTCTAACATTGCCTTAAATGTAAATAAGAGGATATTATTGGCTGTTGATGCTTCAAAGTCTATTGAGTTATATGTAAAGTTTAAGTTATTCTTCCTTCTGTTAAAAAATGTGTAGTTTTAATAGTTGTTAGCACTGTAGTGAAGTTTATGTACATAGAACAGGGTATTTGTTGCTTAAGTTTGTTTTCTCAGCTAGACATGAAATTGTTGTCTTGTACTTAAAAGAGCTGAATATACTATTTTATATATTGGAAAAGACATGCATTCTCAGATTTATAATTGTAAAACCGTGGTATAAAATTGTTGTCATATTTTTTCTGATTTTCAATGTACGTATTTGATTGAATGCAAAACAATAGTATACGAAACAAAAAATAAATTATCAACATAGTTACATGAGGTGTCAATTACAGTAGAGTCTTGTTTATTTGAACTTCCATATCATTCAATCCAAATGATGAATTTTTATATTTCCTATCATTCCAGCAAGATTTTTTGTGTTCTGTTTAGGGGAGAGCGAGCTTGTTTTCTATTCCCACTGAGTTGCAGGCGGATTCATCTTACCATCGCTAATTAACTGGCTTCGTTAACTAGTGCTGAAGACTCAAGCAACTTGCTAAAATCGGAATATCCCCAAAGGGATTACGTCGGGTAGAAGATTACTGTTAAAAGCAGTAGCGGGTAAGATATGAAAGCAGTGGCGTAACAATGGGATTTCTCCACCACTGTTTCATCCCAGTGCTAATAAATCCTGACGAAACTGTTCATACCATGAATATATTACATATACAGGGGCATTCGTGCAACTTGATCAAAAGTTTTTAGGATGCCAATTCCATAGAATGGGATCGTGACACACAATGAAAAAAATTGATGATTTTGATTAATAGAACTTAATTACTGATGGTAATAAAAGAACTCTATCGAAATATTGAAGTTTTTCGTTGTAGTACATTTTTTAAGGAAATGAAAATTCACCTGACAAAATGCTCATTTTAAAGCTCGTAGTTTGTGATGTGCTAGCTTCAAAGCATCTGATTGGTCCAGGTTTCGTATTAAAATTATAAATCTGAATTAGCAGTGGAGTCCCTGCAATGCCGTCATAAACATCATCAGTCATTCTAATATTTCAATTAAAATTAAAATGGCCACCTTCAGCTGAAGCAGGAACATGTTCCACATTTCATTACGAGATGTGACAGTTGATTTTGTGGAACGTGTTCCTGTGATTAGTCCCAAAACATTCAGTTGCAGAAGGAAGGGCGTAAACCGCTTGCCGCCAGCGCCATCTTCTGTCGCAAGCGCAAAATATGTGTATTTTTTGACATAATAACCCAAAGTTTGAAATTGGAATTTATAGAATCACTTATTGCAACCTTTGATATTTTTTTTCTGCGATATTAGAAAACGTTAAAGAAAAATAACTGGAGCGTCAGGCTCATATTCATACGAACTTTCAAAATACGCAATAAAAAAATAATGTGTTACGACTCCATTCTGAAAATTTGAGGTTAGTTTCAGGTTGATATCTTCTATCAATTTTAAATATTGACAACCTGTACCACTTTTGGTTATACCAGAAGTCTCACCTTATTTTAAATGAAACACCCTGTTCATTTTTACCATTTGGAACACATCTAGCAAGTGTAGGTCTTTGTTAAGAATTGTCTAATCCATCAATTTTTGACATATTTGCATTTATTTATCAAAATTGACAGTTGGCGAATTTGGCAGCCACCTTTTTAGCCCCAAATCTTGCATTAAAATTCGCTGTGCTTAATTCCAAGTTACAACTCCATAACTTCACCAATGATCTGTCGTCGATCTTTGCGAATTTTTTCAATATTTTCATTGGTTTTATTGGTGAAATGATTACCAGAGCGAGCCTTGTCATCAATTGACATTTCACCTCATTTGAACCGGGAAAACCACTCAACCACTTTAGTTTTCCCAAAAGCATAATTCTTGTAGGCCATTTTTAACATATTAAGAGTTTCTGCGCCAGTTTCCGAACAAGAAGCAAAACTTTACGTCACGCACTGTTCCCAAGAATCAGCCATTGCAAAACTGACGAGCTTACAAAATAACTCTCACTAAAAAATTCACACAAGCCGAACCCAACCATCTTTAACGACGATGCTTGGCTTATTGACTCGAGAATGGTAGCTCTATATATTCCTGGTGGAAGAACGTGTTTCTACAAAAACTTTGCCCATCACATCTTCAGTTTATTTTGTGTACGCCCTCGTATATTACCAGACTTTCCTCATTCCGAGTGATCACCCATCATTTGATTCAAGAGAATGAGGCTTTACTGTAGTAATATTGCACAAATATTTTTGTTTAAATAGTCGACAGGTTAATTTGTCGATTATCCTCAGTTGCCACTTTTAATCTGTTAAGTTTAGTTGTCAAATTCATGTGTTTGGTTTTCTAATTTTTTAGTTTGATAAGATTTATTTCTTGGTAAAGTTATTCTTATATAAGTTCTCTCTTGCTACGTTAATTTGCTGATTCAAATACATTTGGTGAGCTAAATGAGATAACGTTTTGGTTTCACCTTTCTTGATTTAAAGTTTTTAATTATGAATCTGATGTAATGTTTATAGATATTGATAGAAACTTGCAAGTTGGCTATGAAGTTTGTGTCATCGAATTAAATGTGCAAACATGTTAAATGAAGAAAAATAAACTGAACACTTCTCATCTTCACAAGGCTATTATATGTCTTTCATGTTTTTATTTTCATTTAGATATTATTTTGTTAGTTCAAGATGCTAGAGAACATACCCTTTGCTAAGTTAGTGAAGCTAAAAAAAACTTTTCCTGTATCGTGGAATCAAAATTTCTGTTAAAAGCTTTCTAATGTTTAAGTTTTTTTATATGACACCGATTTTTACTTTAGATACTTTATGTCATTCATTATTGTGTTTTTATTGCTTAGTTACCAACTACATAACAGTGTACTTTATGCCCATACGGGCATAAAGTACACTTTATGGCTCACACAGGCATAAAGTTCACTTAATGGCTCGCGCAGGCATAAAGACAAATAATGTTTGTTTGACTTATTTAATGAAATTACAAATAATTGAATAAAAGCAATATGTAAATATTTAATTAACATTATTTCGTCATTTAGTCGAATTAACATTATATTGGTAGTTCTGAAAAGATCCGGTGATAGTTAGCTGGCCTTCAGCAAATGTTGATTCATGTGTCATTGTTTGGGTATCAGAAAAGCCAGATCAGGCAGGTACACCTGTCAGCATTCTTGAAACCTAATTTTTTGAAGATATACTGTCCTCTAAATATCCTTCAGCAACCGACGTACTCTTCCATCCACCATGGCGCTTAACGTGGTCATACTGGTTCCAGCCACTGCAGGAAGAGTTGCACACGTCCGACGCATACTGTATACTTGTCAGGATCACTCGAATCCAAATATTTCGCAATAATGAACGGGATTTTTCCAAATGTTTTTTCCTACTGGCTATAGAGTACATCGACCTTGCCTATAGGTCAGAAAAGCCTTTTTTCTTAACCACATGGCAGTAATGACATGTAACCTCTTATTAGCTTTAAACTGTTCATTTCATCCTCATCAATAATGGTAAAAATGCGCTTTTTATTGGTTTTTGTCTCTGGCACGTTTACCCCAGAAACAGATTTTCTATCTTCTACATGAGTATTTAGCATATTCACAAGTTCTTGCCGTCGACATCCACCTAATATTCCAAATATTAATGCAACAATTTTAAAATGTCCTCTCTAGACAGAATTTTAGAATTTTTTGGCTGGTATCCTTTTGGGGAACGGTCGACTTAACCTCAACTACATATTAACGTGGTTATAATAGAATAGCCTAAAAACAGTTGTAGATACCTTAATAAAGTTAAACAATGTGGTATATTTCGTTTTTAATAACCTTTCAATGATAGCAATTAAAACGTTTCGATTTGCAGCAAAAACGTATATTTTTGCACCTGAGGTTATGACTGTTGTTTCGTTGACATATTTGATGCAGATAGGAGGTGTTGTCAGGTCCAGAAGGTTAGGTCGGCAGGATTGTGTAAAAAGCATTTTAGATCTTTTATTTTGTTAAAGCGGCAAAACACTCTTGGGATTAAATGTGGCAACGCTGCTGAAAATTGACAGTTTGAAATGTGCAAATCCTTTTTTTGAGGATTTAATTTCTCAATTAATCTGTTATTTATGGATTTTCTGTAAACAATTTTTAAGATTCTTACTCTACGTTACATACGCTTTCTTGTGGTGTGCGCCGTTTTGATAATTTCCGGTTGAGGTTAGTTGACCATCCCCTCCTTTTGAACTCTGCTTTAAATATTCCATTAACTTATTCTAATTCGCAATGGTAATATTTTTATTTACCATTAAAGTCTTCTTTACCATTGAATATTTGGACCATAAGGAACTCGGAGAAAATGTTTCAGCGAGATCACCGAAGTATCCAAGCAACACAGTTTCATTAATATGTTCTACGTAGTTTTCTTTCAACCAATTTAAACATTTTTCGTATTCATTGTCGTATGAGTCTTTAGACTTCCTCGGTAATAAATGTTCAGTTGCCTTTTTGGCTCTTTTATAATTTCATCCGGAATTTCAGAAATTGCATTCATTCTGAGTTAAATTTGACACATTTAACTAATGTTTGACAATATGTACCCAGCAACGATAGAGTCTCCTAAGATAATATGACAATAATGTTTTTTTTTTTTTTTTTGGTTCCCTCAGGGCTCGTCCGCGGCCTTGCCGCCCCGATAGCACCGCAATGACAATAATGTTACTAAAATACTAATTTACATTATGGATGCAGTAACGAACTAGTACAACATAAAAGCTTGTATGCACCGCTGATATAAATAGAGGTGTATGCCCTCGAGCATATTATAAACCCTCGAGCCAGAGGCCCTCAGATTTGTAAAATCGTCGCTGTCAGGGCTATACCCTTTGTACATAAGTAACTATTATAAACAAAAAATGTCTTTTTGTTTACAGCTTTCTCAGTATGCTATTTTTTGGTCCTTTGGTCATTAGACAAGCAATTTTTGTCTAAACTAGAGCAACATCTTAGCCGCTCTGAGACTCGAACCTAAAATCACTCACTTTATAGACTGGCGCCTCAGAAATCTACGTTACAAGGGTGACATGTGATTTTTGTTATTCATAACTTTAAGTGCATTTTCCCTCTTTTTCTTCTTTTTTATGACTTTGGCACTTAAGCTATTAGCGCAGTTAAACTAACTTTACATTCACTCCACAGACCAGGTCAATGAGTTAACTCAACCACTAATTGAACTTACGATCTTTCATTTTGTAGGCTGCCACCTCAACAACCCACACTACAAGATCTGTTGGTTATTATTAGTTCAGTCGCTTAAAGAAAAATTTTACTAATTTTAAATACATTTGAACCTTATAACACAAAGAAAAAAATATTGAAAGAATTCAAGTTATCAAAAAGTAGGTTGATTTGTTTTAGGTAGGTATTCACTTTAATGTTGTAGCAGCGTACTTTTTTTCTTATTTACTATCTTGTTTTATCTCATCTAAAACCTTGTCGTTTCAAACCACGACTGTCAGTTATGGTTACTGTTTAGGAAGAATTCTTTGTGTTATTTTCCTGTTGCCTTCCATATAGAATGGTGAAAAACAATACACAATGTTTCCAAGTGGTTACCCAACTAAGTATTGACATTATTTCACTTTGGCAGTTTGTAAGAATCAGTGTAATCGATATGGTATGGTTATTCTGGATACGAATAAGTTCAAAATATGAATTAAAGAAACATTTGTTAGTTTATTTACATACATTTTCGCAGATCAGTTAATTTTTTTTTAAAATTAAATATATTACATATAATATACAGACTTGGAGACTACTTCTCTAGCTTCACTGTTGGTTTAGATTTTCTCTGATGTTGTTCAACGTTGAACAACATCCGAGAACATATAACCCAACAGTGAAGCCAGAGAAGTAGTCTCCAAGTCTGTATATAGTATGGACCAGTTTCACCAAGTAAGGGCAACCACAATCAATATTACATATAAATTCTTATTTCACTTGTTTTTTTTTTCTTTTTTTGTCACAATACTGTTGTTTTTATTAGCAGTGTTCAAATGTTTTTCAAATGAGTATTCCTTTACACATTATCTTGAGCACAAATATTGTGATCATATTAGTCATCTCAAACACCAAAATTGTACACAATAACTACATATAGATAAAGTTTAAAAATAAAATAAAACACAACCATATCCACATCGCATTTGTGCATAAAATGGCACTGAACTAAACAATGGCCGAGTTCACCAGGCACCTGTAGCTGAATTTAAGCACTTATTTGCTGACTACCGATACATTTCAGCTGTTGGAGACTGTTGAACACACTGATGACTTCAACCACTATTTTGTAACATTTGTCTGTCATTCCCCTGTGACAAATTGGCACCAGTTGAGTTCAGGGAGAAACTCAGGAAATGTAAACGCCTAAGTTGACACAACTATTCAACTGTTGGTGCTTGGTGAACTCAGCCAATGCACCTTATGTTAGTTGACTGTTGGTTTGTGCCTGCAAGATATTTTAGCCTGTTGTGAAGTTGGCTTTCTGTATAAATTATCTTCTCTTTTTTTAATCGTATTTTATAAATGAATGCAAATGACGACCTCACGAAAATTATACTTAATAATGTGAGTCAGCTTATTCTTACTGCACTCGCGGAGTTTACCAGGCGCCAATAGTTGAATAGTTGTGTTATTGTATGCATTCACCAGTCCTGCTGAGTATCTGCTGAAACTCAAATGTTGCCGATTTGTCAAAGCAGAGCGACAGACTAACGTCACAAAATAGTGCTCGATTTCAACAGTGTGTTCATCAGTTTCCAACCACTGAAATGTAAGCTAGGTTCAAACACTTGCGAAAAGCGAATTTGGAAACGTATTCCTATTGGTCCATTTTAAATAATATTACAATAGTATTTAAAATAAACCACTAGGGTTAGTTTTCTCTGCGATTTCGAGATTCGCGGGTGTATGAACCAAGCTTTAGTCAGTAGGTGAGCGCTCACTTGTTGGCGCCTGGTGAACTCAGCCATTGTAAAGATGAAATCAAGACAAGCTATAAAATATGATAATTTGGCTGTGAAAAGTATTGCAAGCTTTACAATTTACAATAGTTTACGAAGTTCTCAAACTTCTGACTAAATCTCTCTAAGTGTATCACATTCTTTATTTTTTAGCTTCTTTTTATATCCAGTTATCTGCTTTAGCCAATTTTTGGGTGGTCTCACTCTTTCTTCTCGATTGTGGTTGCCATTCAAATATTCTCATGGGGTGGTAGTTTTATTTATCCTCGTCTCGAAGTGTCCTATTAAAGCATTCTTCATTTTCCAGCTCCTTTTCGATAAACGTTGCATATAGGGTAGAGAGAATAGTGACAGTTACGAAATGCAAATTTCAACCATTAAATTGCTTGAATGGTTGCCACATTTATTTACTCAAATTTATTTATGTTTCTTATCCATTGCATTCGTTTCTCTCGCTTATAAAACGTTGAAAAATGTCAGTAAGTAATAATAATAATAATAATAGTCAGCAGAGAACGGTAAATAGATAGTAGTTGTAATGCCAAAGTTGATGTGGGAGTTAAAAATAATATTGATAATTGAAAAAGCGAATGGGTGTCTCGCTGCAGGAAATAGACTCGAGCACAGGTTTTATTAAATGGTTATAACAAAGACCTGGACAAAGGTGAAAGGTGCAGTTTAAGCAGAACCTTTCCCCACAACCTTCTGACCTGCCCTGACCATCAGGTTCCCCTATTAAAACGCTGGGGGAAGGAAAACCATGTATGCTAGGTAACCCTGGCATACATCAAGGTCCATTGCCTCATGGTTCTCATTCCCTTAGCGTTTTAATTAGGCAAGCTGATGGTGAGGACAAGTCAGAAGATGGGGGTTCTGCTTATACTGCACCTTTACCCAAGTCTTTTTATAACGATTTCATAAAACCTATGCTCAAATCTATTTCCTGCGGCGAGGCAGTCGTTCACTTTTTAAATTATTTTTATTTTATTTTATTTTATGTATTTCTGACATAAATTTTAATATTATTATTGACACGCACTAATCAATTTTGGCATATTATATCTACTTACTATTTCCTGTTCTCTGTTTATGATTATTATTACTACTGATATTTTCATTTATTTAAAATGAAGTAAGTATTCAGTATAAATCCTAAACATTAAGTTTTACTTTCTAATCTAATTTAGAGTTAAATTCTTAGATCTGGCAACACTGTTTCACATTTCTCGTGATGTGACGTCATTTGAGACATGTGCAGTTGTCTGTATCCTATATTCAAGGTTTACCCATTTTTCTATAGCTTGTTATTTCACCCCGTTTTTGGGTGTATTACTCTTTCTTTTCAATGGTGGTTGCCATTATAATATTCTCATTGGCCAGTAGTTTTATTTATCCACTTCTCCAAGTGTCTTATTACAACATTTTTTCCAGCTCCTTGTTCTATATCTTGTTATCTGTTTCACCCGATTTTTGGGAGGTCTTGCTTTTTCTTGATGGTGGTTACCATTATAATGTTCCCATTGGCCAGTAGTTTTATTTATCCTCTTCTCCAAGTATCCTATTACACCATTCTTCATTTTCTAGCTCCTTGTTTTATATATTGTTATCTGTTTCACCCGATTTTTGGATGGTCTTACTCTTTCTTCTTGAGGGTGCTTGCGATTCTGATATTCTCTTAGGCCAGTGGTTTGAATTATCTCTTTCTTCAAGTATTATCACAACACTCTTACTTTTCCAGCTCCTTTTTTCTATCTCTTGTTATCTGTTTCACCCAATTTTTGGGTGGTGTTACTCTTTCTTCTTGAGGGTGGTTGCCATTCCAATATTGTCTTGGGCTAGTGGTATTATTTATCCTCTTCTCCAAGTGCCATGTATATTCTTCATTTTCCAGCTCCTTTTTCTATATATTGTGATCTGTTTCACCCGATTTTTGTGTGGTCTTACTATTTCTTCTTGAGGGTGGTTGCGATTCTCTTAGGCCAGTGGTTTGAATTATCTCTTTCTTCAAGTGTTATCACAACACTCTTACTTTTCCAGCTCCTTTTTTCTATGTCTTGTTATCTGTTTCACGCGATTTTTGGGTGGTGTTACTCTTTCTTCTTGAGGGTGGTTGCCATTCCAATATTGTCTTGGGCTAGTGGTATTATTTATCCCCTTCTCCAAATGTCATGTAAATTCTTCATTTTCCAGCTCCTTTTTCTATACATTGTTATCTGTTTCACCCGATTTTTGCATGGTCTTACTATTTCTTCTTGAGGGTGATTGCCATTGTAGTATTTTAATGGGCAGGGTGATTTTATTTCATTTTCTTTATGTGTCTACACGAGTTCAGTCACCTCACTTATATGTCTTCTGTTACTTTTTGTATACCCCCATTATTTGCCTTACTTCAGGTAATTATAATAGGGTTTTTGGATTAGATCATACTTGAAAATATATAAAGGGTGTGAAGTTGAGAAGTAGTTACTTACTATTGCCTTTTAGCATAAAGTTTAAGGTACAAGTAAAATGTTATAAATTGTTGAATCTGGTAATAGCTTTTCAAGAATAACCTATTAAAATCGTTGAATACATTGTTATTTTTTGAAAAGACAAATAAGTATATGGAAAATATGTTTGCTTTAATAGCGAAAATTGTTTTGAACATTCTGCATTAGATTTAAGTAATTAATTTTCATTCCCGAATGTTTCAGATATATTTACTGTGAAAAGAAACAAAATTATATTTTACTAGATGTGGGTCATTATTAGTGGTGTGCCAGATTAGGGAAAAAGTCGATCTGCATTTATGGTTAGAATTACAAATTGTTCATACATTTTACATTTATTTTTGGCTAGTGCCACGTGACCCTGGGGAAGTTTTAAATGTCATGCATATTGTTAGTTACTTGCATGAGTAACCGCTCTTGTTTTTATTTTAGTTACAAAACATACCTGATTTTTAATATTAAAGATTTTTATTTCATATTTTTTTCATCCTTTGGTTATCTTAAGTTTTATTGATGTTTTGACAATTATAATTTATATAATAACGGGTGTCCCATTATGACCGCCTATTTTGAACTTTGGAAAAAACACTGAAGTTCTGATGTTTTTAATGTAATAAAGTGTAGATATGGAGGTTATATATGGAACAAAATCCAAAGGAAAAAAATCCAACGACGTCAAATCGCATGATCTTGGTGGCACTGCTCAGTGGGTTAGAGGCGGAAAAAATATATATTGATTATATATGTCATATCAGCCATATTATCTTTTTTTTTGTTCTTAGAGAGTGAATGTGATTTATTTTAGCTATTACAATCGAATTCACTTTCAGTTAACATATATGTGTTCAAAGTTTTGTAAAAATCGTACTTAAAAAAATGTGGAAAAATACTTTCAAGTTCAACGTTTTAATTTTTGTATAAGAAATGGCTTAATGGATTTCAGTATTTTTAACAAGTACGGACTTTACTTCATATATATATATATATATATATATATATATATATATATATATATATATATATATATATATATATATATATATATATATATATATATATATATATATAATAATAAATTATTAAAAGTTATATAAAAGAGTCATGCCAAATTTGGCAATGAAACTATGAAACTTTTTTTTAGGTCTCATAAAGTCTTAGAATTTTAACTACTAGCTACATGTACCTACATGTTCTGACCAGTTTAATTATTTGACCTAAATGATAAGGCAGAAATCAGCTGCGTATATCTGCGGATAAATACATAGTTGTGGGTGCTTCTTGTTGCTGTGGCAGCGGGCGTTATAACAAAACCATAATTAGCATGGTATTTCATTCATAACAATAAGCATGGAAATTTGACTTTCCTGTATATGTATATATATATATATATATATATATATATATATATATATATATATATATATATATATATATATATATATATAACCTTAAAAGGATCAAGTAATTGTTCTGTGAGAAAAAAAAAACAATTGATAAAGTTTTTAGATGTCAATTTAGGTCTTTTATAAGATCTGAATAGAGGATGTTCTAGTACTCGGTATTTGTTTTTTCTTAACATTTTTAGATCATAGATTTAAAATATATATTATGCTAAAATATACGTACTACCATTACCATTTGCAAAAAACAACAACATATAAATGAAATATTTGAACATTTTGTGATACAGGATTTTTTCCGAAAAATGCCGATTCTGATCCACTGTGCGCCGCCGCGCGAGATAACCCTTCCTTCAAATTTTGTCTTCAACAATTGCATTGTTTTGTTCGCTGTGTGGCAGGTTGCGCCGGAGGACGGTGAAGGATCACTCTTGGATTCTCAGCTCCCTAAGTGCTGCAACCCTGTTTGTTAACAGGGCCATCAAGTTTGAAATGTGCCTCATTGGAGAAGATGAGTTTCCTCAAAAAATCACCATTCACTTGTTGCTGCAAGACCCATTTTGTGAATGTTAGGCGCCGCGCATGGTCTGGTGACTTCAAATGTTATGTGAACTGAATTTCGCATGCATGCAAATGCAAATCTTTTGTCAAAATTTGCTGTAAACTGCTTTGTCAAAATCTTAATTGCTGAGAACGATGGAAAATCGAGGTGGAAGGATTCTGGTCAACACTCTTACTAACTGCTGCAATGTTTTCATTAGACCCTGCTGCACAAACAGAGACAGGTCTCTTCCGAGTTTGAACTGACCAAATCACCTCAAATTTCTCGATTAATCTGACCACTGTTTGCCGAGAAGGTGCATTATGTTGGCCGAAAAATCTACGACATGACCGTCTCTGCAACAAATCTCACCATTTCGGTAGTAGATTTTCACAATTTCAATGCGTTTTGCGTCCGTGTAATTCTCCATGACTAAACCTCAATGTTCCACACAACAGCAGTCAAACCACAACGCTATAAGACCAATACAAAAATAAAAATAGCGCTAAATTCAAAATAGGCATTCTTAATGCGACACCCATTACTATGACTGCGAATGTTTTTAATTATTATTAAAAGCAGATCACACCAAGTTAATTTTCTATATTGTTTTCTTACACGCCCAATAATGAGGTAACTAGGATCTGTTTAAAATAAACATCCAGATACAATCTGAAAATATGGATAGGAATATCTAGCACACCACCATTCCCTATAAATATATATGTATACCATAAACTTAAAATTGCTTTAAATGTGTCGCTTCAATCCATCTATCATTTTTGTGTTCTCATGTCAGAAATTATGGATTTTTACAGATGAACGAAGCCACTGTAATACCAAAAGCCTGAACCTAAATCATGCGACTTTACAGGGGGTATCACTTTTATATGCTGTTAACTAGCAACACATCTCGCTAGAGTTATATAATGTTATACAATCCCGGCTCAGCATATGAAATAATGCTTTAATACTAACAGTTTGATCTGACATAGCGACTGAAGAGTGATGTCTACAGCTTTCTGTATTAATGTGGCTTCGATTTCAAGTAAATTGTAAAACGTTCTGCTGTTTTGTATACCTCATTGCATTTGAAGGTATTACTTTGGTAATACTCGATTCACCACAAATTTATTTTAACCTCTAATGCTGTTCCATGTTAAAGTATGGTTTTGGCTAGTTGGGTTCACCAGGAGATTTGTGTCTCTTGTCTTCATTCACCAGAAACCCTGTGAGATTACACTGTGTTATAAGAAATTATGTATTGCCTATACTACACTTTCTGTTATGACAAAGTTAATATTCTAAGTTCAACTTCCAATGAATACATTCTTGAATGTGATTTTAAATTTGGATACATGCACGCTATAGTGTGGATACACGCCCAGGTTTGGGAATTTGCACTAATGGTTTAGTCTTTGTTGTCTGTTATTCATAGATGCAAATTTTATATAAATGAAAAAAATAAACATTATATGAAGATAATGAAATAAACTGGTAAAAGTAAAGTTGGTGTTGTTATTTTCTTCTCCTAAGATCATATATACACTAGTTTTTTAATGGTCATGGTTAACTACGAGTGTGTATCGTTCGACCGACATGTATGCAACCCCTGCATACACCAATTAATTTAGGCGAATGTACAATAATGTATATACAGGTGTTTCTAAATTGATGCGAAAAATTTTACAGGGCGATTCTTTGGCGAAAAATAAGGGGTGTCTCTCTTATACAGTTTTTCTTGAGACTTCTTCTCCTCCAAGTTACAGCCCTTTGAAATTTTGGCAAAAAAAAGTTTTCATTCATTAAATTTCTCCGTTATGAAATAATTTAAAAAAACGAAATTTTGCAGATGCATAAGGCTAACAAAATGACAGTTTTAAATGGATTTTGTAAGCCTATAATGTTATCACAAGAGGGTGAAAAAACCTACCCTTACATTATTTTTTATCAGTCCTTTTTATTGTGTGTACCGTTTTCTATTTAAAAAAAAAGATTTAGAAAGAAGGATTCATTTAGCAACTTTTTTATGTCGTGACATTTTCTCATAAAATTGTTAGTTTCATCACAAAAAATAAAATATTACTCAGATCGATGTCACATGAATTTACAAAGTGGTTATTTGCTGAAAAATCAAGTACGTGGTAGGCTGTCAAATAACGTCATAATTACACTAATATGTATTGTTCTCGCTTTTACTAATTTTCAAAAATTCATAATAAGAAACAACAACTATTGTGCTACTAATTTATAATTAATAATAAACAAACTAAGAAAAGAAATATTAAGAAAATGTCAGTATGTATCATCATAATAAATGTTGAAAATGCCCCCCTTCAGAGAGAACGCATGACTCTAGTCTGTTTCTCATTGAACTTCGTATTCTATGAAAAATACCAGGTGTGTTTCTTATAATATCACATGATGCAATAATACGATTTCTGAGGTGATCGATGTTTTCAACAGAACTTGAATAAACTAAGGTTTTCAGAAAACCCCACAGGCAAAAATCCAACGGATTCAATTCAGGAGATCGGGCAGGCCAATTCTTTGGGCCTCCTCGACCTATCCAACGATTTGGGTAAACTTCGTTCAAGTAGTTACAAGCGTTGATACTAAAATGAGCCGGAGCCCTGTCGTGCATGTAACACATTTGTTGTCTAATTTGTAAAGGAATATTTTGAAAAAGTAGGGGCAACTCTTTGAGTAGATGACAGTACACTTCTCCATTTAGTCTTATCGGAGGAAAATATGGTCCAATTAAGTCATCACCAATGACAGGCAAGTGATACATTTAATGAAAACTGGTGTTGAAAATGGGATTCCGTTATTTCGTGTGGGTTTTTTTCAGACCATATGTGGTTATTATGAAAATTTCTAATAGATTCTCGTGAAATGTTGGCCTCATCAGTGAATAAAATATGAGATAAGAACTGTGGAATTTGCGTGATCATTTGAAGCATCCATTGACAAAAAATTAAACGAGGTAAAAAATCACGAGGTAAGAGCGCTTGAACTAGTTGGATATGGTTGGGATACAGTAGTTGTTCATTTAAAATTCTAAATACCGTGGAATAGCTGACATTTAAGACTTGAGCGATTCTTCTTGTACTTGTACCAGGAAATTCTTCAATTAAATTGAGGACAGCCTCTTCAAGTGCTACAGTTCTTACTTCTCTAGAATACCTGCAATCGGCGGTACTTCTTGAAAATTTTCCTTCTTCTTGCAGACATTGATGAATGCTTGCGAATATGCTGTGATGGGGTACAGTTCTATTTGGGTATAACTCAGTTTAGAGCCGCTGTGCTCTTAATCCATTGCCATTAGCACGGCCATATTCAAAATGCATATCTGCCATTTCGGGATTGGTATAATTTACCATTTTATTCACTTAGTTGTTCTAAGTGTTTAAAAAATTCTCGATGGATTGACAACAACCAGAACAATTAATATTAGTGTAATTATGACGTTATTTGACAGCCTACCACGTACTTGATTTTTCAGCAAATAACAACCACTGTATCCCTAAATTCATGTGACATCGATCTGAGTAATATTTTATTTTTTGTGATGAAACTAACAATTTTATGAGAAAATGTCAGGATATAAAAAAGCTGCTAAATGAATCCTTCTTTCTAAATCATTTTTTTTTAATAGAAAACGGTACACACAATAAAAAGTACTGATCAAAAAGAATGTAAGGGTAGGTTTTTTCACCCTCTTGTGATAACATTATAGGGTTACAAAATCCATTTAAAACTGTCATTTTGTTAGCCTTATGTATCTGCAAAATTTCGTTTTTTAAAATTATATCATAACAAAGAAATTTAATGAAAACTTTTTTTTGTCAAAATTTCAAAGGGCTGTAACTCAAAGGAGAAGGGGTTTCAGGAAAAACTTTATAAAAGAGACACCCCTTATTTTTCTCCAAAAAATCACCCTGTAAAATTTTTCGCATCAATTTAGAAACACCTGTATATTAAGATTATGCAATAGGCAATTTGCTTAACACCTTTGCGTGTTGATGTAGTATACCTATGATTACAAAATAGTGTGGGCGCAGCAAATGCGTAATGGGAGCAAATTTGCATAAAAAATTCCTGTTAAATAGTAAATATTTGGTTAAAAAACTTGTATGCAGCAAGTTACTTGTGGTAGCAAGTTTTATTTTAAAAAAAACGGTATAAAAAATAGTTAATAAAAGTATAAAAAAAGTCTACATACAGCAACTGCTTTATTGCAAATAATCTTGATGCATATATAGTCACACCTTTACAAAAGCACACATTTATTTTGATTATAACTAAATTAAAAGCCCCACGTTGTTGAGACAGTATAACTCAATTAAAAATAGCTTAATTAAATGCCTGATTAATAAAGAATAACATTTGTAAAAAAATCAATTTGGCTGCTCAGTCAAGGCATAAGCTTTAACTCAAATTAAATATAGGGCATGGGCTTTAGCACCAACGGTGTGAGATATACAAATAAAAATTCAGAGTACAATAAAATAGATTTATTCAAAATTATCACAGTTATACAATGCTGCTCGCTCCGAACTAATCAAATTCAAATCAACGATAAAAAAAAGATTTAATACTAAATTTACTTTGAATGTTGTATAGATGACTTGTGGAGCAGTATATTTAGATTTTAGAGAAAAGATGTTACAGATAAGTGATGTACTTAGCTTTGATGCAATTCAGACTGCTGTCCTGGAAGTGACAAGTTGGATCCACCTAGGCCAGGATGTTAAGGGGGCCCCATTGTGCTCGTATCTTCTCGCCGGAGCAGCTGTGGTAGAGCTTCCTTGTGGTGGCAGCTTCGGCAACGTGGCACACCGGAGATTTCTCTCGGAGGTGGATTGGAAGCTCAAAATTGATGCCCCTGGAGCAACTGTGAGGTCCACAATGACGGATGTTCTATACTTTAGATTCTTTGGAATGATGCCCAGGTAATACGGGTGCTCTTCTCCGTAGGGAGGCGCATATTTGATTGTGGATCGCAGGATAAGGGGTTCCTGGCAGATAGGTCCCCTAATGGCGGGGTGCTATAAAATTCCAGGTGAATTAGGGTCAGCTAAGTTCTTTGTTAGTTAAATCGGGCAGGCGGTAGCTCGTTCCGTGTAAGTACAAAAGTTATCTGTATTTTGACAGTTAATAACATTTAATTGACTTTGTGGAAAGCACAGTTAATGCGGAATAATAGCAAACAATCATTTAATATCAATTTTGGAACGCTACCACAAGCCACCATAAAACAATATAGCATTTACAGTGAACAGAGAAATTATTGAACGTAAATTTAGTACAGTAAAACAACAGGCAATCTCATTATAATTCAGGAAATTTACAAGCAATCACAAAATAAGCCAGCATTATATTTTTATTCTTACCTGTATCGGCATGCTGTTTTCTTCGGAGTATTTAGTTACGTAGTGGCATCTTATTAAGTTGGATTCTCACAAGAAAAGATAGTCTGTCACGTGTCTGAAATCAGTTTATAAAGACCTCTTATCACGAAACATACTCGAGTGGTCACGTTGGCAGGCGCTCATTGAGTTATAATGCGGTAGAGCAATTGACCACGAACTGTGTATGCCGCATCACAGACTCTGACGTCACTAGTGGAACTCAGACTCTGACGTCACTATTGGGACTGATTCAGAAGCTTTGTAGTTCGGAAAGAAAAGGTGGTGACATGTTACACGATATATTTGAAAAAATTAATAAAAGGTGCCTTAATAAGGTTTGTCTATAACAACAAAAAAGTGTGGCCACAGCAAGTGCGTTATGGCAGCGAATTATCATAAAACATACTTAAACTAAAATAGTAAACATATGTCCAAATTGTAATTAAAATTTTTAAAAGTTTTTGAGACCATTTCAGTTCCAACCTTATTTACCTGTCAGTTTATTATTAATAACCGGACAATTTAATTTGTAATCAATGAATATTATAAAAATGTGCAGATAGAGAAATGTTATATGTCAGAACTGCGCACTGAGTTTATAAAGAATTAAAGTATTACCAGGCATTCCAAAAACAGTGAATGCGCGAAAATGCAACCAGCATAAAAAAATAAGTGTACAATCATGTGGCGAACATTCTGCTACTCATATCTAATAAAAAGTCTGGACGCGACAAAGTGCGCTATGGAAGTGAGTGTTGCCGATATTCCTGGGCAACAAACCTCTTTAAGCTATTTACACACCTGCTAAAATATAATTATCCACGAGAAGCTTTTTGACAAAAACTCAAAAAAAATGTTTGCATGAAAATTTGCACAACAATTTCTTTAATGAAAATTGCCATTTGCTTTACAAAAATTTGTTAAAGTAATGTTACATGAAATTGTTTTTTTTTATACGAAAATTGGCTAAACAATTATTTTTCACGAAATGTGCAATAATTTTTTTTTACAATAACACATTTATTATTACCAACATTTCACAAAAAATCTTCCATATACAGGGTTCCCACTCGTCTGGAAAACCGGGAATTTGTAGAAGAAAAATTTTTGTCAGGGAAATCAGGGAACAATTATGAAAATTGATTTTATGATAATGATTGAAACAATGTGCTTGCTTTTTGTGAAATTCTGAACCATTTATTTCATGATTTCTTTTTCCACAGAACCACAATAATTGTTTTTATTTATGTTGCGTTCATTGGTCGCTTTGTATTTTGAACCATCCCAGCAAAATAATATAATTTATTTCTACGGAACCGTAACGTGCAGTAGTAGTAGTGGCAGCAAGATGTAAGATAAGCCCGCAATCCAATTAATCTAAGCTCAAAATTTATCATACTACATACTTACGGTGATGTTAGTCTTAACCAAAAATCTCATATTTTTAAGACTTCCAGTAGAAGACGTTGGTTCTCGATGAATGTTTGCTAATAAAGGAATCTAGATAAGTTTAAAAAAATGTCTTTCTTTGAAATATAGAAATTGTACTTATGGGAATCTATTTGAGGAACTGATAATGTGCAAGTCTTAGACATGTCAGATCAAAGCCTACTTAGATATAAAAAATAAATCGACAAATTTTGTTTTTTTTTTCAAAATAACTCGAAAACAAAAAGAGGCATGGCAAAAGTCATATTTTGAACGAGGGTGAAATTCTACAAAACATTGCTAATTTAATCGTCTCCCTATCTCTAATAATAACGGAGATAGCAATACATTCCCATCCAGTTTGGGACACACTGTATATATATTTGTCACAGCGATCGAGGTTTATATACACATACTGCCATTTAGATCCTGTTTAAATTTTGGAAATTTTGAATTTAATATGGAGTGGTTAGAACAGATTTTTTATCCAGATAATGTTGATATGGTTAGGTTAGGACCTCTAAAGAATGTAGGCAATGATCGAAACATTAGATGGGAGAAAAAGATATTTAAATTTTGTAGGTGAAAATATGAAGTTAATAACTTTTGGAAAGCATACGTCAAACACATTTCGACCAAAACGATTAAAATTCTGTCAAATAATATATGTAAAAGTCCCTGACTTGCACAATAAGCCAAAGGTTGCAGTGCTATCGGGGCAGCAAAGCCGTGGACGAGCCCTGAGAGAGAGGAAAAAAAAGTCTCTTGACTTTTTTATATGAACATGATGTATTATTATATACCAATTTATTTAATAATAAAAAATATGTACATTAGGATGGACGTAGTGACTGAAAGGGTTAACCGAATTTTCATAAAGAAAATTTTGCTTGAAGAAGACTTTCGAATACCCTAAAAAAAAATCAAATGAGCGTGAATCAAGAGTCCCCAGAACAGAGGGTAGTTTCAAACTTTATATGTTTGCGAAGCTTCTGCATCCCCTATAGAGATAGTTTTTTTCATTGACCGCAGGCTAAGTTCATTGGTCAGTTCTGAGAGTCCAGTTTTTCCATGGAAAATTGCAATTTTCTTCTCGAAAATGCTATATCTCTGAAAGTTGTCAATTAATTTTTACGAAATTTAACTCTTATATTGGCATCAAACTACAGATTCTGGCTGGCAGCTGCTAGGGAGGACCTGGGGAGTTAATCCTCAGATCCTTCACTGGATCTACACTGTGATCGTCAGGCCGAGAATCCTCTATGGGGCGTTGGTCTGGTGGTGCGGTGTGAACCACACTACCAGCAGGAAGCTGGCCAAACTCCAAAGGCTGGCAATCCTGGGCATCACAGGCGCTATGAGGACGACACCCTCAGCCGCGCTAGAGCTCCTGTTGATGCTGCCACTGTTTCCCATCTGTCAGGAGGGAGGCGATGGCGTCGCATCTCAGAATGTGAGACGCAGGAAACTGGTGCAGAGAGGAAGCAGTAATATGGCATGAAAGAGTCGCCAAGGAGGTGGAAAAGGAAATTCCCATTTCCGCCATAAAGGTGCGGGATGCCGAGGATGATATTAGGTTGACTAGGCCATACACCCTCAGGATCCCCAGTAGGGATCAGTGGAGGGAAAATGAGGTTGAATTCCAGCCCGCAAGCCTGGTCTTTTTCACCGACGGATCGCGGCTGGAGGACCAGCAATCCTCCGGGGCAGGAATATACATCGAGGGCTTGGAGCTATGCTCTTGGCGCATATACCACTGCATTCGAAACAGAGGTGTACGCTATCCTGTCTGTGGCCAACAGACAGGATGTGAAGAGGAGTCCCGAGAAATGTGTGTACATCTGCTCGGACAGCCAGGCAGTCCTCCGGGCAGTCTGCGCAGCCAGAATTAGGTCGACACTGGTTCAGGAGTGCGCTGACGCTCTCAGAGGGTTAACCAGGACAAAGGAGGTACAACTCGTGTGGGTTCCGGGACACTGTGGCGTGGCCGGTAATGAGGTCGCGAATAATCTCGCAAGGCTGGGTTCCCGGCGGCCGTTCTGTGGCCCGGAGCCGGCCATAGGTATAAGTAGGTAGTCGGTCTCCGTCGCTTTAGACAGGTGGACTGAGGAAGCAATGAAGAGGCACTGGGGGTCGGTTGGTGGCTGCAGGCAGGCGAGGGACTTCGTGGAGGGGCCGGACAGAGATAAAGCTGCCTGGCTACTCGGAAGGAGTCGACCTACGCTTCGCCGCATCCTTGGGGTGCTCACAGGCCACTGCGCCCTTAGAAGACACCTCACATTGATAGGCGTAGAGAGGGATCCTATTTGCCAGGAATGCGGCAAGGATGAAGAAACGTCCTACCACTACCTGTGCGAATGCGAGGCTTTTGGGAGTCTTCGAGCAGAATTGTTCGGATCGAGGACCCTGCAGAGGAATCAGGTAAGTACCGTCCAATTGAAGACCGTCACAGCCTTCATCTCGAGGTCGAGGCGGTTTGGCGACGGAACCGAGGAGTAGAGCATGGTTGCTGGGGTTGGCAAAAAGGGCCCATGGTGGCCTACTTGCTTGGCGTTGGCCTCCCCACCACTGCTACTACTACTACAGATTCTACATTCCAAAATTCAGCTTTGTTGAATAATTGTAATTAAGGTTTTTCTAGAATTAAATGTAACATCATATTCCTTGTTGTTAGAAAGGGTATAAAGTTAAATAGAATAAACAAAGAGGGATATATTAAATAATTTAGTCCTTGTCATTATGTTTCTATTAACATAATGAGTGACATATTTGAAGTAATTTTTTTATAAAAATCGGCTAGTTAAATTTAATATGTGTATATGTGTGCCTGTGTGTATGTACAGAGAAAGGGGTGGCATTGGAAGGTTATCCATCATTTACAGATTAAATTTAACAGATAACTTTAAACAAGTATATATTACAAAACTTTAAAATTCGCTACTATAATGCACTTGCTGCAACCCGACTATTTTTCTTCTTTAGGCAATGGAATGAAAATATGTTTGCAAAGAGTATATTTTTATTAGTTCTGCTTATACATTAGTTCTGAGGAATATGGATTAAGAATAGACAAAAGAAATTCAATTTCTTTTTACAACTATATACAAACTAACTTAAAATAAATAACTAAAGAAATTGCTATAAACCTATAAATATTTAAAAATAATTGACATGGCCTGATCTCGAAATAAATACTACACATGATAAAAGATACCAGTTTTGGTAAATTATTTCAAATGATGTCCCAACATATGTTTTCACATTTCCTAATAATTTCATTAAAATATTTACTAGCAAAATAATAAAATATTATATTAACATGTCTAAACTTGAGTCAATATCTTAAAAAAATAAAAATTTGGTCTGAATGATTTTAACAACTATGTAAAAATAACGAAACCACTTACTTAAACTGCACAGGAGATAGGTATTAAGTCAGAAAGAGTGTTTCTTTTCCTTATATATATATATATATATATATATATATATATATATATATATATATATATATATATATATATATATATATATATATATATATATATATATATACATACTTATGCTTATTCATTTCCATTTAGAATTATACATTATGTTTGCATTTACACACTTTTGTTGAACATTCTCCCCGAAATTCCTTCTGTCAAAACCATTTGATGTAATCTATATGAAGGGTGGGTATCTAACGTTTGGAATTGGAACTATGGGTGATTTTGAGGTTGGAAGGTTTGATGACATTTCCGATGTGACAGAAAGTTAGTTTTATGTTTGACATTTATTTTTATTTATTTATACAATGGATCAACCATTTACAATAATAATAAGAACATTTAAAACTACATTAGTCTTAAATAACCTATCTCAATATGAGAACATAACAAAAAAGCAAATCATAACCTGTACACCGTATGTATGACAATTCAATCAATAACACCTCTCAAAATGCCTCTAATTGAACGGCCAGAATCATCAAACATATCCAAGAGCTCCGAATACTCATTTGCAGTTCTCGCCACTCTCGACATCAGACTGAAAAAGCCATAATTGGTTCGATGGAAGGGAACCATAAAAACCTCCCTTGCTCTCGTGCGGTCCGGAATCCTTAGAGAGACTAACTCAAGCAAAGAAAGACTATCAATTTTATTCACTAATAATTTATGCAAAAAACAAACATCACTGACAATCCTTCTAGCACTGAGTGACTGCAAGTGCAGCCGATTCCGCAAATAAGAAAAGTTAAGATCATTTCTCTGCAAGCCCATTCTGTAAGCACAAATCCTTAAGAATCTATTTTGTATGGCCTCAGTCTGATTGATATAAATATTGTAATTCGGACTCCAGACTACAGAAGAGCATTCCAACAAAGAGCGAACCAGACCACAATACAGCCTTCTCAAGCTATTGCATGAAAAATCTAGAGTTGATCTATGAATAAATCCTAACATTCTATATGCTTTAGATACTATGTATTCTATGTGATCCTTAAAAAATAATTCCCTATCCAATACAATGCCCAAGTCTTTAATCATTTCCTTCCTCTGTAAAGCGTTACAGCCTATGAAGTACACAAAGTCAATGGGAAACTGAGCTCTAGTGAATGTAATGCAGAAACACTTATCAACATTCAGAGTCAAAAGATTGTCACCACACCATTTATGAAATGGGTCGCTTTTCGCTTGAACAAAGTTGGGAAATATTAAAAACTTATTTCTAAAGTGGTGAGTCTTCTAGTCAAACTGTAAGAAATTTACGAAAAAAAATTGACAAAAAGAATGTGCCAAAAACGCAGTTTGTGGATCAATTTGCGAAGCGAGTTCGTGAAACTAGATCGTTGTTGGATAAAACAACCCGTGTACATACTCGTCCAATGTGCTCAACCGAAAACATCGCTGCTGTTGCTCAGAGTGTGTGTGAACAACCATCAACATCAACTCGTCATCGTTCTGAAGAATTGAACATTTCACCCACTTCTTTGAGAAGAATGTTGCATAAAGATCTCGGTATAAATGCGTCCAAAATTAAATTAGTGCAAGAGCTGAAGCCGCACGACCATCCGATGCGTTTTCGGTTTGCTCAATGGGCCGAAGACCGCTTGATCAAATATGAGCATTTTTACCGAAAAATCATCTTTTCAGATGAAGCTCATTTCCACCTCGGATGATACGTCAATAAGCTAAGTTGTCATATCTGGGGCTCAGAAAATCCACACGTCATCGTGGAGAAACCAATGCATCCACAACGATTGACTGTCTGTTGCAGACTTTGGTCTGGCGTCATTATTGGGCCATTTTTCTTAGAAAATGAGCAAGGAAACGCCGTTACGGTGAAGGCGATTGCTACCGCGCCATGCTAAGAGATTTATTGTTTCTCAAATTGAAGAGTATGACATAGACGACATTTGGTTTCCACAGGACGGCTCAACGTGCCACACAGCCAACGTAACAATCAATCTTTTGCGCACTGTTTTCGAAAATCGCGTAATCAGTCGAAATGCTGATGTCAATTGGCCACCTCGAAACTGCGATTTGACTCCATTTGACCTTTTTTTTTGTGGGGAGCCGTTAAGGACAAGTGTCACGCTAACCATCCAGAGATGATTGAAGACTTGAAACATGAAATCGAAGTTGTTATTGGCGAAATAGGGGCCCAAACAATCGAAAATGTACTGACAAATTGGACTGATCGAATGGGATATTGTAAGGCTAGCCGTGGCAGTCATTTGAATGATGTTGTCTTCCATTCCTAAATGGAAAGGCTCAATCTTTCTAATAAACTCATCACTTTGAAAAATATTCATTTGTTTTTTTTATAGCTGATTCAAATTCCAAATCTTAAATGGCCCACCCGTTAAGACCAGGTGCATTCCGACTATAATTGAAAACCCATGCCAGTTTCGCTCTCATTAGAGCTCATCAGAGCGCTATACCAAATTACAGCCAGAATACACCCAACAGTAAGTTCGGCTAAAGGTCGGCAGCCTCGTAGAACATAGTGAGATGTACGACAGTGTCGCCATCGGTGGCGTAGCCAGGTAATAAGTTGTCACGGCAGCTCTAATAAACACTAAGTGTTATATAAACAGAGACTGTGTACAACTAACTAACGATTAAAAAAATCGCTAGCCCTGGTACTTTCTTCCCTAATTATGGACCATGTATCTATATAATCCAATCAATATATCTATATAGTTGTGTTGTACAACCAAATTAGTTCATACCTAGAGGATAACAACTTATGTCACACTCACAAATTGGTTTTAGGAATAATCGATCTACATCTCTAGCAGTAAGTAGCCTGGTGGATGATGTTAGCATGGGCTTCGAGAGGGGTGAGCATACCTATGCACAGTTTCTCGACCTGTCTAAGGCATTTGACTGTGTGTCTCATGATATTTTAATAAACAAGCTTCAGTTCGACGGCTTCGATACCGACAGTATCACTTTTTTAAAATCATACCTGGAAGACCGATCTCAGTTTGTGTCAGCTAATGGTGAAAAATCACCTACATTAGATCTAAAATACGGTGTGCCACAGGGATCGGTCCTTGGGCCTATTTTATTCTTGATATACATCAACGACCTACCAAAGTCAACTGACTTGGGTAATTTTGTTCTATTTGCTGATGATACGACTTTTGTTTTCTCAGATCCAAACATCAATACGGTACACTCTACCAATAGCAGAATAAAAGATGTCTGTCAGGATTGGTTCTCGGCAAATCAGCTTAGCTTGAACAGCCTAAAATCGGAGTCTTTATTGTTTTCGTTAAGGCACAATCTCGTCATTGGCGCTAACACAGAGCCTGTGAAGTTCCTTGGAGTTGTGGTCGACAGCAGGCTGATTTGGGACTCACATTGCATCTATGCATGTCAGAGGGCATCCCGTGGCATATTTCTCCTGCCAGAGTCTTTCGGCCCAAGTCTCTACTCCCATCTTAAAAAGTGCATACTATGGATGTGTGCATAGTATCTTAACTTATGCCATTCTGGTATGGGGGCACTCACCACACTCTGAATTTGTTTTCGCAACCCAACGTAAGGCAATCCGAATCCTGGGCGGTTTGGGGTATAGAGATGACTGTCGTGGCCACTTTAGAAGCTTTCAGATACTTACAATACCTTGAGTCTATATTTTGCAGTGTCTTTTATGTTAAGTTCCACGAATCAGACTTCACTAGGCACAGTACCATTCACAGTCATCTTACGCACGGTAAAGATAACTTCGCAGTCAATTTCATGCGCTTAAAAAGAACAAGGAACGGAACCAACCACTATGGAATGAAATTTTATAACAAACTCCCTCATAATATAAGAAATTTATATTACAACAAATTCAAGTCTGCCATTAAGAACATTTTGATTAGCAATGCTTTTTATTCATTTGATGAATATTTTGCTTATCGCATAAAATAAACGCTCCCACGCCATGCATGGATATTGTTGTATCGCGGGACTTTTGTTGACTTGTTGTTTTGTGCTGTTTTTTTTTGTTTTGTTTTTTGTTTGGATGTTAATCCACATTTTATGTTTCTGTATATTCATGCAGGTCTTAATCGTGTGTTTTGACCTATGCTGCTGATTTGTATGTATATTTGTGAATAAGATGTATGTTATCACTTTTGTGATTTCGTTTGTACGCATAAGTACATGACCTGTGTAATGCACCACTGTGCAAAGACACCAATAAACAATTATTATTATTATATAATCCAATCAACAGATTGGATGATATGGGTATCTTAAGGGCAGCTACAAAAATCAAGGCTAATTTTTCATCTGGTCCTGACTTGGTACCTGCTTTTCTTGTTAAAGACTGTCTAGGTATTTTTCTAGTTCCGCTTACAAAAATTTTTAACCTTATACTTGAACCATCTGCTTTCCCTGAAGGTTGGAAATTATCACGTGGTTTTCCGATATTTAAAGCAGGTGAAAGGACTCTTTTTTCAATTATCGTATGGTGGCAATTTGTTGTTTCTTCTGTAACATTTTTGAAGCTGTTTTATATGTACATATATCCTTTAACATTAAGAATAGATTATCTGTTTTTCAACATGGCTTCATGAAAGGTAGTTCTACAGTCACGAATTTAGTCACAATGACACAGTTTATTGATGCATCTCTTGAGGATCATAGCCAAGTCGATGTTATATATACAGACCTTTCGAAGGCTTTTGACCGCCTTAATCATGCTGTTATTATTGACAGTCTGCACTGGCTTGGTTTCTCAGGGAATCTGATCAAGTTATTTAAATTATATCTTAGCGGATGAAAGCAGTTTATTGAAATTAAGGGCATTAAATCAGATAGCTTTGAAATATGTTCTGGAGTGCCACAGGGCTCCATCCTTGGTCCGGTTCTTTTTTATATTTGTATTGATGGTATATCAAACATCCTGGAAGTGCCTTACTTAATATACGCAGACGATATAAAGATTTACCTGCAAGTCAATCATCCTGATGACTGTAATAAGTTACAGAGTAGTTTAAATCTATTTGATAGTTGGTGTGGTGGCAATGGACTTTCTCTTAATGTCGGTGAATGTTGTGTCATGTCTTTTTCACGTAAAAGGTGCCCCATCCTAGTTAATTACAACGTAAATAGTCAGCTACTAGGAAGGCCATCTGTTGTTAAAGATCTTGGTGTTGTGTTTGACCCTGTCCTCTCATTCAGGCAACATTTGCAGCATGCCACTGGTTCAGCCTACAGGAGAATTGGCTTTTTGATTAGAAATAGTAGGTATTTTGCTTCATCAGATACATATATTTTGTTGTATTGCTCTCTGATAAGGTCATCTCTGGAGAATGCCTCAGTGGTATGGGCTCCCTTTTATGTTAGACAGATTGGTAATGTCGAAAATATTCAAAGAAAGTTTCTCAAGTATACTTGTTTTCCTTTGGATGGTCAGTACCCTTGCATGGGCTTTCCACACAGTGATTTATTACGTTTTGACTTGCAGACTTTGGAGAATAGGAGGAAGTGTAGCTCTTTGATATTTTTGTATAAATTAATTAATTACCAAATTGACTGTCCGCCTCTGTTGGAACGGCTTAATTTTAATGTACCACGTTTAGGATCACGTCATCCATTGACTTTTTATCCACTAACGGCTCGTACGCAGTGTATGTGGTCTTCGCCTGTTTATAACATGTGTAATATATATTCAACTTTGGAGAACAGCCTGGATGTTTTCAATTGTTCTGTGTTTGAAATAAAACGTTTGTTCGAACTTTGTTAACTAGAATGTGTATATTAATGTATTGTTCCTTTTTGTTTCTATTAATGTTATTTCACCATTCTATATATTTTTGTGTTTTTCTTCCCATCCTTAAAATGGCAATTTTGCTGTTGAATGGTGTATCTAAATAAATAAATAAATAAAAAATAAATAAGGCCAGGTGCTACTGCGTAAGGCAGTCATGACCTTAGCCGTCACTAGGCGGCTATATGGAAAAACGTGGGGACTAAGACCTAGTATGGCCCACTGGCTGTACACCAGGGTGGTCAGACCATCGTTAACATATGCGGCACTGGTCTGGTGGCCTAAGGTGACACAATCCAGTGCCAAACAAAAACTAGGCAAGATCCAAGGGTGGCTTGCCTAGGCATCACAGGGGCCATGTCTTTAACCCCAACAGCCGCCATGGAGGTGTTGCTGGATTTGCCCCCCCCCCCCCCCCCCCCCCCCACACACACACACACACACTTAGTTATTATGGGGGAGGCCAGGCTAGGACTATACAGACTAGCCTGCAGTGGTAGACTGAAGATCAACCCAGGCTTCAGGGGCCACTGCAAAATTCAGGAGATCGTGAAGGAGCCCATGCTTAAAATGAGGTCAGACTTCGCGAGCCCGCGAATGTGCAGGGAAAACAACTTTACAGTGGAAATCCCCGACCGCGAGGCATGGCGGGAGGAGACGCCGGGCATACCACGGGACGCGCTCGTCGGGTTCACGGACAGATCCGGCGGGGAGCGTGGGACAGGGGCAGGTGTTTACTCGGAAGGACTGAGGGTAAGTCATAGTATTTCCCTCGGAGCCCATGCAACGGTGTTTCAGGCCGAGATGTACGCCATCCTGCACTGTATGCGGGAGAACAAGAGGAGGGGCTACACCAACAAGCGGATCCTCATAGCCACAGACAGCCCTTAAGGCACTAAGTAGCCCACGGGTAAATTCCTGGCTGGTGAGTGAGTGCAGAGACGAGACGAGCGACCTGGTTGGGCAGAATGAGGTCACCCTCATCTGGGTGCCGGGTCACTCGGGGGTCAAAGGCAATGAAGAAGCTGACAGTCTCGCGAAGAGAGGGTCAGCAGAACCATTTATTTATTTATTTATTTATTATTATATATACCAGAACCGGCTCTGGGCATGTCAAATAGCACTGCCAGGGGAGCCATTAAGTCCTGGGTCAGAAACCAACACCAAGGTGTACTGGGCGGACTGTCCAGGGCTAAGACATAGGAAGTCAATAAGTGACGGACCCAGTTCAAACAGCTGTGGAGCTGCTAAATCTTAACAGAGGACAGCTCAGAAACACAACAAGTCTCTTTACAAGACACATGGCCGTCAAGAAACACCTGCATAAAATGGGGCGGTTCGAAGGGGACCTCGCATGCAGACTCTGTGGTGAGTGGGAGGAATCAGCCCAGCACATCTTGTGCGAGTGTAAAGCTCTGGACCGCAAAAGGCAACTGATCTATGGTCAGTCTAGACCGGAGACAGAGCAATATAAAACTTCACCCTACCAATCACTGTGCAGACTAGTTCAAGGCACAGTGATTTTGGAATGGGTGGAGTAAGACTAAGGGTATGCACAATCAACCAAAGGTTGCAGTGCTATCGGGGCGGCAAGGCCGCGGACGAGCCCTGAGGGGAAAAAAAAGGCCAGGTGCGTTCCGACTATAATTGGAAATGCATACCGGTTTCGCCATCATTAAAGCCCAGCAGTGTGCTATACCAAATTACAGCCATAATACATCCAATAGCAAGTTCGGCTAAAGGTAGCCAGCCTCGTAGAACATAGTGAGATGTACGGTATATAATACTTAGTGTTTATTAGAGCTGCTGTGAAAGCTTATTACCTGGCTATGCCACCGATGGCGACACTGTCATACATTTCACTATGTTCTACGAGACTGGCTACCTTTAGCCGAACTTGCTGTTGGGTGTATTCTGACTGTGATTTGGTATAGCGCACTGATGAGCTCTAATGAAAGCGATAGCGGTATGCGTTTCCAATTGTAGTCGGGTAGGAATGCACCTGGCCTTATATAGACCCTAATTAGGGGAAAAGTACCAGGGCTAGCGATTTTTAAAATCGTTAGTTAATTGTACACAGTCTGTTTATATAACACTAGTGTTTATTAGAGCTGCCGTGACAACGTATTACCTGACTACGCCACCGATGGCGACACTGCCGTACATCTCACTATGTTCCATTTTATGTAATGTCACTTTTCCAATTTTTTCCAGATTTTGCCCAATGAAAATGGTAGTGTGACCAAAACACTGTTTCTGGACTTAAGCTTAATACACTATCTCCTCACTAAGTGAAGATTGGAACCTGTGATGAGCACTGATAAATCTCCTGTAAAGTTTTATAAAATTTTTATTTGATTGACCTCGAGAATTTTCTCATCTGGCCAATGTAAAGTTTTGGCAAAGTGTTTTTATTTAAGTATGTAAACAAGATGCTTCACAAAGACCTAAGCGAAAATTCATTTTCTTTTATTTTATAATTCGTTGGTAATCATTTTAAACTTCATTAAATTCATTACTGGATTTTCATTTTAGATATATTACGTTTTCCTCTATCTTTTTGTATTTCGTTTATTCTAATATCTGCACTAAATTTACAAGTACAATGTTTGATCTACTGACAATTGTAATAAACACTGTTTTAATTTTTATATTAATGATCTATTTTGCTGTACTATTAACATTAATGTAATTTCTGAACGTCACAACGTCTGGGTTAGACATATTTCCAAGGTAAAAAAGAACAGAACAAGGCTATACTCCAGACTGAATTTTTTATTAAGTAAAAGCCATACGCGTTTCGGCCCATATATCTGGCCATCTTCAAGGGCTTCCTGTCAGTGTGTCATGCATAATTTTCAGCTTCAAGTCTGTCTCATCCTTCCTTGAGTATGCTGCCCTCACTTCTCTCTTCAGTGCTGACCTTTTGAACCTTTGAATCAGTGTAACCAAACTGGTTGGAATGGACTTGTTGATGATGTTTTGGATGAACTTAGGGCACAGGTCTTTCTTGATGCAGGTTGTTAGGAACCAAATTCTCAGTGACAGTGCGAGTGAAGACTTTGAAAGCTTATTTTGGAAATATGTCTAACCCAGACGTTGTGACGTTCAGAAATTACATCTCTTCGGCTAGGCTGCCAATAGTCACAAAAGCTTATAAGAAACTTTCTAAGTCTTCACTCGCACTGTGACTGAGAATTTGGTTCCTAACAACCTGCATCAAGAAAGACCTGTGTCCTAAGTTCATCCAAAACATCATCAACAAGTCCATTCTAACCAGTTTGGTTACACTGATTCAAAAGGTCAGCACTGAGGAGAGAAGTGAGGGCAGCATACTCAAGGAAGGATGAGACGGACTTGAAGCTGAAAATTGTGCACGACACACTGGCAGGAAGCCCCTGAACATGGCCAAATATATTCTATTCAATCGTGCTAAGACTACAGGCAACTGGGAACAATGTAAATCTGCTCTAACACATTATGACAAGGAGATAAGGAACACAAAGAGGGAGTCCTGGAGGAGGTTCTACGGGGACATTACCAATTTGCCCAGCAGCGCCAGGATCTACAGGATTCTCTCATGCGACCGTGCCCAGGAACTGGTATCGATGAAACGACCAGATGGTTCCTTTACAGAATCACGGAAAGAAAAGTTAGAGCTCTTAGCACACACACACTTCCCAGATTGTCTGCTGCCGAGTAGTGAAGATGTCCCGCCGTCCAGGGGTCGATTATAAACGCCCTCAAAGGGAAGACTGGTGGATTGCTCGGAAAATAATTACAGTCTCGGCAGTGGAGCATTTCCAGCCATTCAAGACGCCAGGGGAAGATAGGGTGATTCCGGTCCTGCTACAGAATGGATTGGACTCCCAATCCTCATCAGGCTGTATAGAGCTAGTCTGACTTGGAAATATATTCCATCCAGCTGGACGGTGATTGGGGGGGTATATATTCCCAAACTGGGACGTATTGACCTCCTACCCAAATCGCTGAGACCTCTCAGTGTTACTTCACTCCTCCTGAAAGGACTGGAAAAAATACTGGACGGGCATATTAGGGGGAATATATTAAACAATAACATCTAACATCGGCATTGGACGGCATTTTCAATCTTCACAACTAACATCAGCATGGGAAGGCATTTTCACCCAATCAACCTTCAAACTGTGTCGAACCTTTCCATTTTGTAAAAAGAATAGGGATCTTCTACGCTCCAAATGCAATATTGTACTTGTTACTCTAAACTAGTTCCATGTTAATACTTTGTCAGCAGCTACACTTATATGAGGCTTCATAAAATATAATTGATCTAAATGTTGACCTTTATCTTTCAGTCAATTTTCATAAAGAAAATTTTGCTTATAGAAAAAAGGTAAGATGCTTACTGGCAATTAGGCCATTGCTGACCCTTTTTGCTCATCTAAACTAACCTACCCTCCACCTTGAGCTCGATCTCAACGACGACAGTGATTTGAAAAATCATCCGCCACCGGTGAGTCTCGAACCGTCGTCCCCCGAGTCCGTATTGGAAAGTCTGAATCGACTTTCCCACACGGCCACGAAGGCGCTTTGCTTATAGAAAGGTAACGACTTTAACGAAAAATCCATACAAAATATCTCCCTTTATCAGTAAGAATTCGATAAATCAAATTCCGCAGCGTTATCAACTAGATTACACGAATAAAAATATACAAATTTAACAAATTTTCATTTTTAAGTTCTCACGTGCCCTATGAGTTAAATAAAGAGAATAAAACTTCTAGAATTAAACAAGGACGCCGAATTTTTACCATATAAAAGCAGGTCCACCTAAATTTTGTATTTATGGAAATAATATATTGAGATTAGCCTGCAAAGTGTAAACATCAGAAAGATCTGCTTGTACTTTTATGGTTCTTATCACAAGTTTTTTACATCCAAATTTGTTAAGGTTTATGACAAGCTGCAGCATTTGTTTGTGTGCACTGGTGGTAGTGTTGGTTACGGATTTTGAACATTGTAGTGGAAGTTACATTTGAATTTTCTTTGTTGGAGTGTATTCTGCAATTGAACAGTTATTTTTTTTTGCACCGTGGTTATCTTATCTCCTGGTATTGTGTTGATGGAAAAAGCTTTTAACTTTATCAGTTTATTTATATTTCATTTTATACTGTTTATCTACAGCTGTTCATAAATCATGAGTGACTGCTCAAAATGTGGTGTTACTGGTAAGACCTTTAGTTGTGACACCTGTAAGCTCTTGTTCTGTGAGCAGTGTTCAGACCTTAGTGCCTCTGAGATTAGATGCATGGAGTTGAAGAAGAGGAAGCTGTTGTTTCTGTGTTCTGATTGTGAGGATGGTCTCAAACAGTTGCCAAACCTGATTGCTAGAATTAGTGATGTCGAGAAGCAGCTTGAGAAATTGAAGGTAACAGCAGAGTTGCCCAATACTGTACAGGTTCCAACTGGTAGTGACTCCTATATAGAGGATATAATACAGGAGATTCGTGAGCGAGACAAGAGGAAGTCAAATATTATTATTTTTGGACTCCCCGAATCTGAGTCTACTGCTAGCCGTGGTGAGAGTGATGTTGACAGACTGGAAGTGAAGAATATCCTCCACAAGTTGTGTCCTGAGGGTGATTACTCCCAGATTAGGCTAATTCGCCTGGGTAGGCATTCCAGCAGTGCATCCGTTCCTAGACCTCTAAAGGTTACTCTCTCTGATGAACATCAGGTACTTAGTATTCTGCGCAGGACTGGAAGACTCAAGGATGATCATTTGTATCGTAATGTCAGAGTTAGGCAGGACAGAACGCCTAGGCAAAGTGCATACTCCAAGTCTGTGGTCAGTGAATTGAGGCGGAGGGTGGATGATGGTGAAGTAAACCTCAAGATTAAGTATGTTAACGGTGTTCCAACTATTGCTTCTTTAAACTAGATCAGTCCAACAGTGTTAGGATACCAATTTATTACCAGAATTCTCGTGGTTTACGTACTAAAACAGAAGATCTCTACCTAGGCTTGTGTCGGTTGTCTGAATTCAAGATAATTGCTCTTAGTGAAACTAATTTACAGTCTGACATTGGTGATTCTGAGCTGTTTCCGCGTTCATACAGTGTGTTTAGGGCAGATAGAAGACTGGATGTTACTACTAAGAGATCTGGTGGAGGAGTACTTTTGGCAGTTCATTGTGATGTTCAGGTGGCTCAATTGAATTTATCTGCGATTTTAGAGGCGGTGCCGGTTATTGATATTGTTGCGTGCAAGTGCACTTTGGATCAGATTGTGTTTCATGTGGTTTGTATATACATACCACCATATGTGTCAGCAGCGCAGCTTGAACTTTTCCATAATGTGCTGGAACAATCTGTCATTCCGCTGTTGGAAAATTTGGTTATTATAGGTGATTTTAATGCACCTCAGTTTATTTATGGACAAATCACTGATCCTAAAACCAAAGCTATCCATGATTTTTCAAATTTTTTAAACCTGTCACAGTTTAATAATATTTCCAATAGAAACAATAGGCTGCTTGACCTTGTCTTTGCCAGTTGTAAGTGCTCGGTTCTCCATGATATGGATCCACTAGTGCCCGAAGATGGATATCACCCTGCTTTAGGCATATTTCCTGAATTCAGGAAAAATTACAATGGTCCTAAATACTTTCCATGCAACAATCAGGTCTCTTATAACTTTCGAAAGGCCAATTACCCTGCATTGTATGCTGCAATACTTGATGAAGATTGGTCTCAACTAGAGTCCTTTACTACCGCTGATGAGGCTTGTAGTTACTTTTATGGCAGACTTTACAGTATCTTTGAACAACATGTTCCTCAGTGCAAGAGGTCATCTAGAAAATTTCTTCCCTGGTTTACCAATGAAATAATAAATGATATAAAAAATAAGGAGAGGTGCTATGCAAGATATAGGAGGCATAAACGTGATAGTGATCATGCAGAGTATAGTCTTCTTAGATCTATAGTTAAAAACAAGCTACGAGAGGCATATGCTGAGTATGTTCGTGGAACTGAAGAGTCTCTTAAGATTGATCCCTCTAGATTTTGGTCTCACATGCAGGAAAGGAGGCGAGCAAGTAACATTCCAAGTACTGTGTCTGACGAAAATGGCATGGTTTATAATGAACCCCAAACAATTGTTAACTGTTTTGGAAACTATTTTAAAAGTGTGTACCGTCCTCAATACATCACTGAACCGGTAGATACCTCTGGACCATCGCATATGGCAGTCAGTGTGACAGTGATTGGTGATAAGGAAATTCTTAAAGCCATCAAGAAGCTCAAGAACAAGTTTACTGCTGGACCAGATTTGGTGCCATCCTTGTTGATTAAGGACTGTGCGCATGCTCTTCTCAGACCCCTTAGAACCCTGTTTAACTTGTCGCTGCGCACACATTGCTTCCCTGTGGTTTGGAAGGTTGCTCGGATCTGTCCTGTTTTTAAGTCTGGGGACCGTTCGAGGGTCAGCAACTACAGGCCTATAGCTATCCTATGTAATTTTGCTAAAATTTTTGAGGCAGTTGTGTATGCTCGTATTTATCCTGCCGTGAAGTGTCGCTTGTCACAATACCAGCATGGGTTTATGGAGGGGCGCTCAACACTGACGAATTTATCCCTGTTCACACAGTATGTAAGTGAAGCTTTGGATGGACGGGGTCAGGTGGATGTTATTTATACAGACTTTTCCAAAGCGTTCGATCGAGTTGACCACTCAACACTTCTGTACAAGCTGCATTTGGCGGGGCTTGATGGACGGCTGATAGCATTCTTTGGATCCTACTTGACTAACCGTGTGCAATATGTTTTTTATAATGGATTTAAGTCTGAACCCTTCACTGCTAGCTCCGGCGTTCCACAGGGTTCCAATCTTGGCCCACTCCTCTTTTTGTTATTTATCAACGACATAAGCTCTGTAATTTCTGGTAATCATCTATTATTTGCTGATGATCTCAAGTTATACTCCAGTGTTCACGATATTGGTGACTGTTCAAGACTCCAGGTAGACCTTGACAACTTGCAGCTGTGGTGTGTTGAGAACAGACTTGAATTAAATGTCTCGAAGTGCAAAGTGATGACATACACTAGAAAAACCAGCCGTATAGCTTTTCCCTACAAAGCGGGTGGTGTACCATTGGCTAGGACTGAAACGCACAAGGATCTTGGCATTGTATATGATGAACATTTAAGTTTCACTGGACATATTCAAACAATTACAGCATCCTGTTTGAAGTTGATGGGTTTCATTGTGAGGAATAGCAGATCATTTTCCAATTTGGATAGCTTGAAAATTCTCTATTTTGCTTACATTCGATCGAGACTTGAATATTGTAGCTTGGTTTTTGATCCCTTTTATAGTGTTCAGATTGGTGCTCTGGAAGATGTTCAGTGTAAGTTTTTAAAACACCTTGTATATAGGGCATCTGGTACCTACCCACAGAGAGGATGTGATCATGGCCAATTGCTGATGCAAACTGGCATACCCAGTTTGTATTCACGTAGAAAAGTTGCATCTGTGATGTTCCTGCATAACTTGTTTCATGGTAAAGTTGATTGCCCAGACTTATTGATGCAATTAAATTTCTCAGTTCCACGGGCTGCATCTAGAGTGGTGAGAGTGTTTAAGCCTCCAATACCAAGGACTAACTTGTATATGAAGTCACCAGTTTATACAATGAGCTCTGACTTTAATAACATTGCAAACTTGTGCGACTTCTATTCGGATAATGCTACCGTTATTCATAGGGTGGCTATATCTTACTTTGTCGGTTATTAGAACCATTATATGTACTGTTTTTGTAGTTTAGTTTAATTTAGTTAGGTTAGTTTAGTTTTTAGTTTTTTTTTTTTTTGGGAGTATTTTTTGTTCATATTGTTACATATTGTTCTTTTTGTATGGTGCCCTATTAATGGGATTATCCTGTTGGGCATGTATTCAATAAATAAATAAATATATGAACATTGAGGAATCTTGGTTAGTTCAATGTTCAATTTTAAATTTTTAAGAAATTCAAAGTTCGGCTGTGAGCCTTGGACATAATATTTCCGAGATTCAAAGTTCAAGGCAACATATTTGCTTGGGTTCGTTCATAGTTCGGTTTGAAAAAAAAACATAAGCTCGCACACCTCTACCGATAACTAACAAAAAGGTAAAAAATTTCCATTCATAGTAATTAGATCAGCTGGACTTGTTATATGCACTTTTCTAAATCACAAGATGAAAACACACAGTTACAAATTAGAAATAACCGTATTGAAAAAGTACAGAGATACAAATATTTAAGGACTTGAATTAAATGGAGAAATAACAACACCGAAGAGGTAAAAATAAGAATCGAAATGGCTCGCAAAACGTTTTGTAAAATGAAAAAATCCTTGTTGTAAAAGCCTAAATGACAAATTGAAAATTAGAATGATAAAGTGCTACATATATTCGATCCTCCTATATGGAATATCCTAAATAAAACAATAATAAAATATAGTGATGGGAAAAAATGTTATATTGCTTTTAACAGGTCGCAACAGTCAGTTATTGAGAAATAACAGTTAAATATAACAGGTTCAAAAAAACAGTATGAACTACGAATTATTAAGAATTCCACGTAGACGTAGTAACAATATCTGAATCCGTCCGTTGGTATATTTGGGTAAAGGAGATTCGCTGCTACACGTGTTCAATCCCCGGGCGATGTAACTATCAGCTGATCCGGCCTGAGGTGTGAAGGTGATTAATTTGAATAAAAATACAAAAATAATTATGAAACAATGTGGATAGAGCAAAAACTTGAGATATCTCTAATTCTCTGAAACATAATTTAAATTGTTTACTATACTAAACAACTATATAATGTTTAAAATAAAAAATGATTTTTGTTTCGTTTAAAACAATTAATAAATTTTTTATTAAAAAAAATTATGAAGGTTTTTTTAGGTATTCATCACTAATAATAATTTGGTAAAAAAAAAATCAACAATGAAAAATTTCTTTAGAATTTTCTTTACTAATTAAGTATTAGTTACGCATTGAGCTTGAAAACCTCTATAGCCATCTTTTCCTCGAAAATGAGAGTTATATGTAGTGATGGGTCGTTATTTAACTGTCACCTATTTTTAAACGGTTACCGAGCCGTCACGGTAACCACCAGTTATGGATTTATAAAAATAACAGCTTAAAAAATTACGCTTTTTACACTAAACTAGAATTCGGAGTCATGCCTGTTTCAGTTCTACTGCAACTAGGTTCGATGAATAAACATCGGTTTTCATCGGCAACTGTTATTTAACCATTTAACGGGATGAATAGCCTTGAGATTGGGAATGCTAAATATGTATGGTTATACAGTATAGAGCGGACTGTACTTCATAACATTATTATTTATACTAGTGTGCTCGCTCTCGCTCACAGCTTTAGGGACGTACGATCTTCGGTACAATAAAACGGTTTAATTTTAACTTTAACTGGTTGTTGATGGGGATATGGCATACGGACACTACTACACAGAGTTATTCTGTTAAACTTAGAAGCTGTTATTTTTGAAACAGTTGAGTTGCCCACTAGTATGTAAAGCCAAATATTTAATAATAAAAAATGTTGGGTGAAAAGATGAATTTCTGTAAAAACGTGTTATTACTTTCACTATAGACCTCGCAAAATAGGGTTATTTCACGTGAAATTAAAGTACTTATTTATTTAAATTTATACATTACCTAAGAAAACAGTTAACACGTCATTTTCGTTTGTCTGATAATAGTTATCAAATTGATAAAAAAATATAATGATACAACATTTTTTAATATCTATATACATTTAAATATAAAAAATTAAATGAATATATATATATATATATATATATATATATATATATATATATATATATATATATATATATATATATATATACAGGGTGATTCTTTGGCGAAAAATAAGGGGTGTCTTTTTATTAAGTTTTTCTTGAAATCCCTTCTCCTCCAAGTTACAGCCCTTTGAAATTTTTGAAACTAATTTTAAAACAACGAATATTAAAATAAGTAAATAAACAATGAATACTATATATCTTCCAATTTTTTTTAAAACTCAAACTCAAACTCAATTTTTTATACTGTTGGCTGTTGTTTGCACAGTTTTTAAAAGTGGACTGATAAAGATGACCAGTGAACCGAAAATGTAACTAGAGATAGAGATATTTCTAAGATAGAATAAAAGCATAATGTAATAACAAACCATATGTACAGAATAAAGGCAAATTTCTTTACCGAAATTTTATGAACTGCGTTATGTTATGGAGTTCTTAGAATCACTCCCTGTGTAGCAATAAAAGTTCTAACGTCTAACGTCCCAAGACGTGATAAATAATGATATTTATTGATTCTTGCTGTGGCATTGACATTTACGTAAAGACCCCTCATAACATAAATTTGTTAGAAATGACTAGTTTATAATTCCTAAAACATCTAAGTAAATACTAATATAAGACTCCTTTCTGATTTCTAAAAGTTTCACTTCAGAGTGGCAAAAGATTTATGACACGCTTATTATAATTTCTTAACCTTTTGTTTCCTTTTCATATCGACAAAATTTGAGATTTATACACTACGTGAAATAACGGGGTAAAAATACAATGCATTTATACTAGTGTGCTCGCTCTCGCTCACAGCTTTGGGAATGTAGGATACTATCGATCGACTATCCAGTTTAAAATAACTGAAGCCGTTATTTTCAACGGTTATTATTAAATAACGTTAACGGCTTCAACTATTAACAGAAAATAACTGTTTTTCCCATCACTAGTTATATGAAATAAATGAATTATTGTAAGCAGAAAATAAAATAAATAATTTTTTTTAAATTAAAACTAATTTTTTTCTCTACTTATAGGGTGAAGTGTGTCTGGTTTCATCTATACCGGGTACAGGGAATATTTTTATAATTTCATTAAAATTGGTACTGTTCCTGAGATTTTTGAAGTTTCAGCGATTAGTAGTAGTAGTGTCCGTGTCCGTATGCCGTATCCCCATCAACAACCTATTACAATTTAACAGTTTCATTGTACCGACGATCCTACGTTCTCAAAGCTGTGAGCACACTAGTATAAAGTGTTAAGTATTATGTTATGAAGTAAAGTCTGCTCTATACTCTATACCCATACATATTTAGCATTCCCAGTCTCATGTCCATTCAACCTGTTAAACAGTTGCAGATGAAAACCGATGTTGATTCATCGTAGCTAGTTGTAGTGCAACAGAAACAGATACGAATCCGAGTTCTAGTGTAAAGCGCAAGCGCAAATAGTTTTCTGCTGTAGCATTTCTGGTCATGTTATCTTTATATATTGTCACGAAGTGACTTATCCTGGATAGATTACCGGGCCTAATTTGCCATCATAACCAGTGCATTATGTTACACCATAAAGGTTGGAATATTTTCCAACATTTTCCGTGGAGTAATGTACGAAAGATTTGCGAAGGTTGGAATATTTCCCAACATTTTCCGTGGAGGAATATACGAGATCCGGTATGTCGAACGGAATAATTAGTAGAGGGGACAATTAGGCGGGGGCGATTTCGGAAAAGAAGTGTGACCGGACGGAACGCCGACGGAGAGTAGGTAGTTGGGTAGTGACCGCGAACAAGCTAGTGCGTCCGTCGCCAAGAAGTGAAATTATAAAGCCCGTGAGGTTCACGAGAAGACCAGTAAGCCGAGCGAGACCGCCGCTTCCCACCGCCGCTACCGCAGCGATTGCTTAGTGAACCTCGTCACCGGAGAATACCCCAGGTAGGTGAAAACCTGATTCTATTACCTGTGGTCGAAATGTGGAACGCCCCACAATAACACTGGGAACCTTAGAGGGGACCGTTTCTTCCCTGTCTCCGCTGGCGGGCTGCTCTGGAGGTTGGGAGCTGCATTAGCTGGAGTAGATTCGGACAGAGCAGCGACTGCGCTGGTCCAGATTGAAACAGCTAGGCGGCGCCTGGCGTCCCGGGCCGTCCGCGGCCCCGTTCAGGAGGGGCGTAAACCCGCTATTAATCATTATCCTGCCACCACCCTGCACCGCTTAAACGTTGCCGCTTTACCGTCCCCGTGCAATCCGCGCGTAACAATAATTTAAAGCCAAGTAACCACCTCTGCCTCTGGCCGCCCATAATTACTAGGCTTCCTGGTAACAGGACCCCGTTATCCCCTGGTGTATATAATTAGTTAATAGAATTTTATTTTAATTTACTCGATTTTTCATTTATTCTCCCAGAATATCCACCCAAATACAATTTTACTCCAGTTCTTTAATAAAGACCATAACCAGAAGTCCCGGGGGACTTTGTCTTGGCTTAGTGGCTTAGGAGGACCCTGTCTCCACTAGAAACTACCCTAGGCTAGTGTATCCGTTGACAGTGACTTGGGAGAAGGGGGGCATTCAGCGGGAGCGTGTTTACTCCTTGATAAACTCTATAAACGCTGGCGTCCTAGCATGATCCCGTAGGAAAGCCGTGTCCCAGAAGTCATCCTGAACTTCCCCAGGTTAGGGAAAACTAGTATTAACCCCCGGCCACCCCAAGTGGCCGTCTCAATATCCATAACAGGTTGTTACTGTTGTGGCTCGGCAACAGTTAAAAACTAACAGATTGTTAAATAACAACCCATCACTAATAAAATAGCTGGAAGCTAAATAGTTGAAATGTGGATATTAGGAACAATATTAAGAATACTATGTACAGTCACAAATGCAGAATGTCGACACAAAGAGAATTTATATGTCGTTAAAAGTAAGCAAAATAGAATATTTTAGCCAGCGATACGGGTTTCTGAGATTGCTTATGCAGGGAAAGAAAAGAAAGATGAGTGTAGGACGACGAAGGATATCATATGCAACTAGAGAGAATGGTTTAACTGTAAATCAAACCAGCAGATGTGAATAAGATACAAATAGTATTGATGGTCCCCAACCTTCGTTTGAAGACGGCACTATAAGAAAGACTTGTTCTCCATTAATAATATTTACTTTATAATAATGACATTAAGAAACGAAAAGATTAAGAAAGGATGCATCGCTCCTCACATGGAAACTCATCACTTTGGCAGATAAGCATCTTATGGAAGTTCAAACAGCAATATTACCGATACTTGTAATCAAGCCTAACCACAAACAGTAAATAAATATATTTTAACATTACAACATAATCACCATCATTATACCATGTGGTATTCTTAATTGGATTTAATAAGCTATTTATCTTTTTGAAAATTCGGTATTTAACTCGAAATATGAATTTTTACACAAAAAATATTTTTTAACTTAAATGCACTTGCTTAGCTATTAGGTGCACTTTGAAAACCCAAATCACCACAAACCTGACGATAGTTTCACTAACCAAGTAAACATCATCAGAGGATGAAAAATTCTGCATTTCGACGCTAACTTGGTTGGTGAAACGAACGTCAGGTTTTTTTTTGAATGTGGTGTTGTGATTTGAGTTCTCCAAGTGTCCTTATTAGTGCTCATCACAGGTTTCAATCTTCTCTTACTGCTTAGCTAATTGCATTTCTAAATTTAAAAAAAATTTCAGTCCAAAGCTTTGTTAAAAATTTATTCATTTTCCTGCTTTTGTGTTAGGAAGACTTGCGTTCCCGGATTTTGCTGGGCAACCTGAAAGTTAAAATCTTTATGTAAGAAACTATTTTCTTCATTATTATTAATTAGATTAACGGAGATTTGATTCGTACTTACCTGTATAAGTTGAGGTTGATTTGTGGTTTGTATTGGAGCGGCTTGAATTATCACAGGTTGAGAGGAATTACCTTGCAGCTGCATTTTAATCATTTGCAACTGTTGTGGTGTTAAATTAATCTGAAAAAAAAAACAAACAAAATATTTAAGCAAATAAAATTACTGCTCTGTGATAAACAGAAACATTCTTTAAAAAAATAGTGCTGCAAATTGAATCATAACTTCCACATAGCTGTGATAATTTAATTCATTGATTGCCCTTACTTGGTGAAACTGGTTCATACTACATACAGACTTGGAGACTACTTCTCTGGCTTCACTGTTTGGTTTCGTTTTGTAACGATTACGTTTCATTACTGCTTAAATATTCAAAATAAACCCGTAAGAGACTTACTTAAGAGCCGACAATCCAATATCTGTAAGGCAATTCATGTTTTAATTTCAAAACTATTTTCATGAAAAGTCGCTAAATCTTCAAGTACCGTAAACCCCTTTACTGCATTTCTAATTTGTACGTTAAAATTCATTATATGTTTGCCATGGAAAACTACCTCGCATTATTACAGGAACGAAATAAGCATTTAAAATATACGTTAGGAATATTCGAGAACAAAATATTGTTTATATGTAATTTTCCGGTGATCTCACCCAAGAAAGAAGAACACGGGAGGTGCAACGTCGTGACTTCACCGCCGATTGGAGGTCTTGTTTTATCTCATTTGAAGAATGGAGGCTAGAGAGAGCTCGCGCACAGCCACCAACCGTCACAGTAAGAATTTTTGTGTGCAGTGACTGGCAATTTGCAGAACCCGAGACATTAGCGAGGACTCTCTGCTGAGCCTTCATAGAGTGAACACCCGTCAGTTTTCGGTGGCTATTAAATTATCTTAAAACGGGGTTGTAATGTTATTTCTGTTATCTGTACCACATAGTAATTATTGTCAGTGATTGTTCGGAGTAATTCACGTGATTTTCGAGTTTAAATAAACATCATATTCAGCATAAAAACGCGAGCTAACTCGTGGTTCTTTATTCCGAGCTGTTGATTTCTTGCCGTAGTCAGAAAGAATTCCTGTTTATTATCGAACCTTAAGTCAATGGGTAGTGAATTTTACTGAAGCAAATTCACGTTTTAATTGCGATTCGCAAAGTTTCCATCAAGCGAATGTAGAACATTGACATAGGTGTCAAATGGTCTTGTAGTATCGGAGCAGTAACATCCATCGACCCAATAATCTCTGATGAGAAGTCCCAGTCGTTTTCCCCAGTTTGGAGTCTGTGTCAGGCACTAATGATTGATCCCACCTGGAAAGCATCTTCACAGTGTCACCAGGTAAGCTAATACTGGAAGACTGGTGAGTCTAAACAAATCTTTTCTCTGAATCAGCAGAATTTTCATGCCGAAATCTAACATCTGAAGTTTTAATAACCTGAACTTTCAAAATCACGTAATCACGTTTGAGCATATACAATGTCAGAGAGGTGCTGTCAGCAAAACTATATATTTCCTGTTTAATCTCTAAGATTTTGTCAATTTTTGTGAATTTAAACACAGTTTTTATTTTTTTAAATTGTAATTAGGAAATTTTGTCTGTAAAATGTCTAACCTATACATTCTCTTTAACATCTCTTATTTTTCATAATATAGAAATTCCACGTAGGAAAATACTTATAGATTTTCTTTCTTTTTTTTTTTTTTTTGGAGCCTCACTCAAAGAACTGGCCAGTTAATTCACTAGAAAACCTAGCGATTGATTGACAAACGTCAAGTAATTTACCTAATCGTTTGTTTTTGAGAGATACCCTCAGTAATTAACAGTAACATTTTAGTAATACACAACTATCTTTATCTTATTGTTTTGGCATATGTATGTAAATTATTAATTTCTTGTTCTTGAAATTCTTGCTGTTTATTTGATTTATATTTGTGTGCAAGCAATGTTTATTTTAGATTTATCAATCATTTTATTTCATTATATTCGCTATTCCAAATTTAATTTATATGAATAAATTCAATATTTTGTTATATTAATATATCTGTTTAATTGAAGAGAAATTCCTCAACAAAATAAAGTTAAAAACAAAACAATAGTAATTCACATCTCAAATGTTTACTATAAAAAAAGGCCAAGAGAAATCACCACATTGAGATAAGATAATAGGAATCATTCATAAATATTTTCTCAATGTGGTAATTTTAGATTTTAAAACTTCAGTTTCGTATTTTGCATTTTCTTTAATGTGTTTTTTCCTCATTTCTCGTTGTGATATTTCTCTATGTGTCTTATGTTAATTTTTTTCTGATTTGCTTATCTCAAGGATTGTCTTCTGATTTGCATCAAGAATTATTATATATTCATCGTATGAATTTTTGACATACTGCCTGTGCGTATCGTGGATTTCTACATTTCCCTTTTATATTGTACCCGAAAGTAATTGCGTGCTTATTTCGAGTAAAGGACATCACACAACGGAAAAATTCATAGAAAGACCACTCTGACAACACCATTCATCAAGGATCTGAAGACAGTTCTGGAGCTGCAAACAGTCATCAACACTCGAAATATTTGCGAAAATCTTAATATCATCTGCATACATTAAAAAAGGAACATGTAAAACATGTTTAACTGGGTCAATAAATATATTAAACAGTAGTGGACCGAGTATGGAACCCTGCGGCACTCCCGAAGTAATGTGATAGGTGTTAGATTTGAGGCCCCTAACCTCAACAAATTGCCTCCTTCCATCCAGGTAAGATCTGAACAAGCCAAGCAAGCCCTCGAAAAATCTGATAGCCCTCATCCTGTCAATTAGAACAGAATGATTTAGACAATCAAAGGCCTTAGATAGATCAGCATACACAACATCAACCTGTGAAGAGCGGTCGAGAGCAGACGCAATGAACTGTGTAACATCAACTAAATTCGTTACAGTCGATCTCCCTGGAATGAAACCATGCTGAGAAATAGAGAGTCTGTTTTTGATGTGAAACAGTATTCGCCGAAAAAGGCAGGCCTCGAGAATCTTACAGAAGACACATAGTATGGCTATTGGTCGATAGTTTGATGGATCACCACTATCCCCCGCCTTGAAGACAGGGAGAACTCGTGACAGCTTCCAAATCGCGAATTTTCATTAAAAATAATTATTTCTATCAAAAAATGGTTAGGAAATTGAAGAAAAGAAAGTCTTGACGCAGCATGTGCGTTATGGTTGCGATTCTCATAAAAATATTTCAAATCTTAGTAACTTAATTTCCCATTAAGCTAGAATCCTCAATTTTGATGCAAGCCTCAACAAAGGCACCATGGGTACTATATTTTACAAAGATAACATAATAATCTGCTGAGACAAATTGGTTTTGAAAACCGGTTCGATCAGGTAGGCTAGAAAGAACCCGTCCAAGCGATTAACAAGTAAACATACCTACAAAAATTGAGTTTTAAACACTAAAAGTCTTTTTTTCAAAAGCTGAGCGCAGGATCAGAAATTTTCTATGATAAAAACAATTTATTTAATTTCATTGGCAAAAGAAATGATATTCCGGGCTAAGGTACTGAAAGATACCATTAAAATTAAATTTGCACCTCAAAAAAAGACAAGAAGCTAAGATGCAATGTGTTGGATAATCCACTCTTACATTGCGTGTCTATTATTGACAAATACCAGATCTAAGTTCAAACTGACATATTTAATAACCTAAGAATTTTTGACATTGTGAAAAGCATGCTCTTCATATACAGGGATTTCATTAATTCCTGAACCCCACGTGACCGGATTCTGTCTCTCTCTTAGTGGAATATGATTTTATGAGTTGGCAGTCAAAAAGTAACCAAAAAAACCACTAGACTAGGGACCCTAAAGTTACTAAATCCATTGACAATTGACAGTTCAGTCCATTGGCGCTCAATTCCCTTTTGACGGTTATTTTGTATGTATATTGTGCATTTTCCAAGTTCGACCAGTGTTTACCTTCTTCAAATAATTTTCTATCTGTTGGACAATAAAAATAAACAGTTTTTACCAAAACTTAGCATTTTCATTGCGTTTTTACGTAAGTTAAAAGTGTAGGCATGTTAAGGTTATGTTGTTGACGATATTCGACATGGAACGAAGCCCTACCAAATCTGTTCGTCAGTAACCTGCCCAAACAGGTACATATTTGTTACATGTTACACAATACACATTTATAAAACCATAAATTAGAAGTTTAAATAATCTGACCTAAATTTGTTTACGTACAAGTAATATTTTATTATGTTTTTAATTTTTTTTTTTAACAATCAATAACAGTAAACCATACATAAACAGACTTGCTGTTAAAAATACTAAATAATAAATGCAAAGTGAGTGGTGGACGTGCCGCCACCTAGTTGCGGAACCAAGTAGTATGTTGTCACGCCAGCTCCAAATAACACAAAGTGTTAAAAAAATAGAGACTGTATACAACTAACTAACAATTTAGGAAATTGTCAGCCCTGGCCCCATCTAGTCTTACATAATAAATGCATTTAAGATATTAACTGTTTCAACTTATTATAATTTTTATATTTTTTATAAAACTCCAAAGGAAATATGAGGCAACACTGGCATCTTAGGGATTTAATTAATTCAGGTTGTACAACTGTGTATGCCGGGTTGCCTAACTTAGGTGGTCACATGGGGTTCGGTTATTTCAATTTTCCAGTCTTTTTTTTTTAGTGTTTCCTTCAATTTTAATTATTTAACCAACAATGTTCTATGGAAACCCATTTTTATGAAAATTCGATACTGTAACGCATTTGCTGCATCCAGACTTTATTCTTCATAAATAACTTACCGGTATCTGTTGGATCTCACCATTGGCTGTCACAATCTGCTGAACTATCTGCACATTTGCGGGAGGACTATGGCTGATTGCAGGAGACTGTTGCAAGATAACAGGTGTTTGTGTGGCTGCTGTAGGTGAGGCACTCGGATTCTGCAATAATTATTATACAAACCATAATTTATTTACCTAATAATTGTTGAAAGCATAGCATAATAATCGGTGATAGACATTAACATGTTAACTGCCGAAGCAAAATCAGTCGAATGGCTCCATGCGCCAAAGTGTTTTTTGTTTTGTTTTCATTTCTAGGGACCATTGTATAAATACTTTTGCAATTAGGTAGCCAATTAAGGCAACATCTAGGTGTTTAGAGGGGTGCATATAATATATTCACGCGGCATAAAACCTCCTTTGGAAACTACTGCGCCGTGTGCATAAATAGTAAGCACATGTGCGAGCGCAAGTATCACACATAACCTATAACAAATCTTATGAATTCACGTGTTTGTAGGTGCTAGTAATAACTACTGATAGTCAATTTTGTATTGTGTATAGTAGTATAAGTGTGTAATAAAATGTACCAGGGTTATGAAGCTTTTTTTATATTTCAACAACACACCACAAAGGCTTACAGCCTAAATACTATCGTACCGTGGGTGTCGACAAGAAGGAAAGAGGCAACTTGTTAATTCTGGACTTGAAGGCTTTGGAAGTTCGGAGGAGAAGGAAAAACATGTGCCGGCAAGGAATTCCACAACTTGGAAGTCCTCGGGACAAAAGAGCGGGCATAACAAGATGTTCTATGTCTGGTGATCTGGACAGTAAAAGGGTGCATTTGCTGTGTTCCCTTGGTAGATCTGTTGGGGGCAGCAGGTGGAGGAACTATGAAAGAAAGCTCCTCTGAGCAGTGCCCGTGCAGATATCTATAAAAGAGAAAGAGGGTCACCAAACGTCGGTGGGCAAGGGATGGCAGCCTTTGGGTGAGGGTAGGGTCACCGATGAGACGCATAGCTCTCTTCTAAATGGAGTCCAGGATAGCGAGTGTAGAAGCAGCAGCGGCACCCCAGATGTGGGTGCAGTATTCGAGATTTGGCATTATTTGTGAAGTATATAACGTATAGAGATTAGCTGGTGAAAAGTATTTGCGAGCCCGGAAGAGGAAACCTAATTTCTTAGCAACCGCTTCTGCAATTGATGTGACATGTTGGTGCCAATTGAGATTTCGACCACAGAAATGCCAACAAGTGAAAAGGACTCATTACTTTGAATAACTTGGTTGTTCATTGTAATGGGTCTAGGGCTGGTGTATCTCTTATGAGATAGAAAGCAAGACTGAGATTTGGTGGAGTTGAATTGCACAAGATTTCTACTTCCCCAGTCTAATATTTTTTGGAGATCCACAGAGACAGTACCCTCCATGAGTCTGCGATCCTCATCTAATTGGGCTAAAGAGACAGGGTTAGAATAGATTAGGTGAAATGGATTAAGGCCATCTAACGTAGTTTGGATACAGTTTATAGACATGTGCTGAGGTCTAGATATTAAAAGGCAATACATAAGTAGTTCACATGAAGAGTGAACTATTTATGGAAAGTTGGTATGCCAGATTAGATGAAATGGATTATTAAGGTCATTTAATGTAGTTTGGATACAGTTTATAGACATGTTCTTAGGCCTAGATGTTAAAAAAGAATGAAAATAAAAATTTCATCTAAATGCGGTTAAGTTCGGTTTTGCTCGGTTTCTACTTTAGTTTCCAGCTGGACCAAGTACTATCCCTATAAAATATGAACCATTTGCCCACAATACGGAACAAAATAAATCGCATTTATTTTGTACATTTATACAAAGTAAATAAAATGGGACCAAGTACAGTTCCCTGAGGTACACCATAAATGACTATCTTCAAACTACTAAGGATTCCATCAATTTTAACATATTGTCTTTTGTCTTCTAGATAGCTCTTTAGGAGATTGTGTGATATGTCCCTAAATCTCACGTTTTGTAGAATTTGTAGCAGTTTCTTGCAGTTTCAGTTATTTGTTTACATTCAACAGTTTGAAACTGAGAGATGGATATGAACTGCAACTTGGGTAGTGGAATGGCAAAGGAGGATTTTTTTTTTCATGTGATAGCTGTGGAGGCATATTTCATGAGAAATCTGTGCATATGAGCGTACCCAATAGAAATCACAAATCAAATTCCCTGACATTTCCATGCCCCTCGTGAAAATTTTTCATAAGACTCGAAATGAAAAACATATACCTGAATACTTTTTTTTATGAAGAAAATAAATAAAAATGACGAACAAGAAACTTACATAATCAAAAACATAAGTATGCTTAACTCCGTCAAATTTATAATATATAGCATTTTCTAGAAGAAAATGTGCAATTTTTTCTTGGAAAAACTTGATTTTTATAACTGGTCGACGATTTTCGCCTCCGAAAAGAATTTTCTAGTGTGATGAACTAAACCAGAAGTCCCCAGGTGGCGTAGAAACTTCGCAAACCATGTTGTTCATATACATACATACATACATATATATATATATATATATATATATATATATATATATATATATATATATATATATATATATATATATATATATATATAAATTTTAATAAGCCTGTGAAATGGGTTCCAAAAGTTCAGATTGGCGCCCATTAAATATTTTTCTTTGAAAATTCGAAAGTCACCTCTCTAAAAACGCCGTTTGATTTATGAAAATTCGCTTAACAAATGAAACAAGGATACTGTTTACATGCGCCATATACAAATGCCAAATATTTTGCTACTTTCAACATGATCATAAAGGTTACAATAGCATAAACACAATCACAGCACAGCTGTAGTCGGCCAATACGTAAAACACATTTTGCATTTTATGCATTCAAGGAAGAACATTCCAAGTGAGATGTACCTACATATGAGATGTTTGAGATAGATGAAGACGCTATTTATATCGGCACATGATGTGGCAGATGCTGCATTCATTGGCGGATTTAATGGATATTGGTACCAAAGGTAAGCTGCATTGTTATCGGATATATTTTCGTAGGTATCAGAAAACTAATTACGTAAGAAAATTCATATAATATATATGAAATCAAAATAAAAATGCATCTGCTAGTGATGAAATTTTACAAATATATAATTTCCAGGTCTACTGAACGATTTCCATGACATTTGAGTAAAATCACAAATTTCCCTGACATTTTAGGGGGTATTTCACATTCCCTGGTTTTTCCAGGTTTTCCAGGTCTCTGGGTACCCTGGGCATATGCAATAAGAGAAAACTTATTTTCTTTTGTGAAGCTTGCATTAGAGGTGTGCGAAGCTTCGAAATTTCGAACCGAACCCGAACGCGAACCGAACCTTCGGTTCGAAAATATGTTCGCACTAGCGATGTTGAAGTAGTTCGAAGTGCGAAATATTTAATTCTCCAAAGTAGTTCGAAGTTCGTTGCTCAAAAATACTTCGAAATTTAACTTTACAGGCATTGAATGCTGCCAAAGGTAGCGAAGTTGCGGCCCTGTTAACTCGGTAGCGGCGCTTTAAACTCGTTATCGGTCTCATTGAGTCGATAGTGTCATTTTAGGAAATTTCACTCATGCATATTTTTAACAGTTGATGGGACACATTGAGACACAGCGGAGCCATTTAGCAATCATAGAATTATTTTTCTTATATATCCTAGCCTCCCAGCACCTTTTTCAGTAAGAACATTATGACGCGGCGTTCGAAGACCATTGGTAACGTAAATTTTCAGAATGTATGAGGATAATTGCAGATTGCCTTTGGAAAACACTGGTTTCAATATGCTTTATTTCACAATGAGCCAAAACAGTTACATATTTACAATTAGGAGACAAGTTCGGGATGCAGCAAGTGCGTTATGGTTGTGAATTTTCATAAGAATATATAATATATTAAGTTCAAATTTTAAGTGGTTATTTTATACCTATCATGCTCACTTTGAACCTTCTCTTGTTCGATAAAACTGCCTAGCCAAAGCCAAACAACAACAACATATTTATAATTGAGCTTATTTATAGATCTAGAAATCTCAAAAAGTTTTAAATATTTTTTGTTTTTGTATTTGATTTAAAGTTGACCTATATCCACAACGATCAGCACCGGATAGCATTTTCACCCAATCAACCTGCAAATTTGTCGAACCCTTCCTTTTTGTAAAAAGAATGGAAATCTTTTACATATCAAATAATGTATGTTACAATATTCCTAAATTTGGTATTTACGGAAATGATATATGAACACTGAAGAATGTTGGGTAGTTCGATGTTCGATTTTGAATTTCTAAGAAGTTCGAAGTTCGACTGTGAACTTTAGACATACTATTTCAGAGGTTCGAAGTTCGAGGCAACATATTTGCTTGGGTTCGTTCATAGTTCGGTTCGAACAAAACATAGGTTCGCACACCTCTAGCTTGCATTGATGCTTTTAAGAAGATTTCCAGCATTGTTAATAAACCATTGAGATGTACGACAGTGTCGCCATCTCGGTGCGGAACCAGGTGGTATTTTGTCACGACAGTTCTAGTTAACACAAAATGTTATAGATAGAGCCTGTGTACAACCAACTAACAATTTTGTAAATTGTCAGCCCTGGCCCATTTCTTCCCTAATACAGAGACAAGGTATGTCAGGCTAGATGTATTCTCACTGTAATTAGAAACGCAGACTGGTTTCGCTCTAATTAGAGCTCGTCAGTGCACTATACTAATCACAGCGAGAACACACCATAGCCGTATTATTCTATAGGTGTGTTCTCGCTGTGATTAGTATACCGCACTGACGAGCTCTAATTAGAGCGAAACCGGTCTGCGTTTCTAATTACGGTGAGAATACATCTAGCCTTACATACATTGTCTCTGTATTAGGGAAGAAATGGGCCAGGGCTGACAATTTACAAATTGTTAGTTGGTTGTACACAGTCTGTTGCTATAACATTTTGGGTTAACTACAGCTGTCGTGACAACATCCTACCTAGTTTAGCACAGAGATGGCAAACCTGTCGTACATCTCACAATGTTCTAGGAGGCTGGCTACCATAGCTGTATTACTTTATATGTGTTCTCGCTGTGATTAGTATGCCGTACTGACGAGTTCTAATTAGAGCGAAACCGGTCTGTGTTTATAATTACGGTGAGAATACATCTAGCCTTACATTGTTAATAAAGTAACATATTCTTCTTAACAAATGAAACTAATATGAACTTATCTTACACACTGGTTATTAATAGTTACTGTGTCGATATAGAATACTGACCTGTTCAAGTGAGTTAACCTGGACAGTTTGAACTTGTTGTGGTTGTAGTATTTGTATTGCCTGAGGCTGTCCAGCTGCAGCAGTTGTCGTTGTTGTAGGGGATGTACTATTTTGTTGCAGATTGGCATGGTGTTGCTGTGCCAGTTGGAAGTAGTAATGTACCTAATTAAAAACATCAATAGAAACTTTAAATTATTGTAGACATAACCAGTTTATTTATCGTATGGCGTACACATGATTTAAAAAACTAAAACTTAATTAAGACAAACACAAATCAAATATAGACCGACATTACACACATAAAGGTATGCTACTAGTACATTAAAGACTAACAAACAATATATGGGTTATTTAAGAGATATCATAGTGCTATGTCCAAGCCCTCGATCCTTTCGGTTGCGCCCGGCGGCAAAGTTAGAATATCCACCATGTTCCCTGTGTATGCCCTCCGCTTACATTCTTGCACTATATGAGAAACAGTCTGGCGCGGGGCCCCACAGGCGCATATGGCAGACGGCAGCTTTCCCCATCTATACAGCATGTCAGCACATCTGCCATGGCCGGTTCGTATTCGGTTCGCAGTCTTCCAAGTTTGTCGGGGGAGGTCAAATCCATTGGGCTCTTTGTTGGCTGGCAGATTCCCATGAATGTCCGTGGGTGTTGATCCCATCCATTGCTCTGTCCACTTTTTGTTTAGGTTGAAGTTTTTGGCCTAGAGTTCTTCTGCCGTCCTAATCGCTGGTTGGCGGGATCTCAGTCTTCGAGAGGTTGCACTGGCAGCGTCGTCGTGTATGGGCAATTGTACATTTCCAGCTATCTTCTTGTATTGGCGAATCAATGCTTCCTGTCGTCGGAGGCTTGGAGGGGGGATATTGCTGAGTATTGGGAGCCAGTATGTTGGTGTTAACCTAATACATCCCGTGATGATTCGCATTGTATTATTAAACTGGGTGTCAATCTTAGCGACATGGTGGCTATTCAGCCATACAGGGGCACCGTACTTCGCCGCACTGTAGACGAGACCCAAAGCCGAGCTTCGAAGGGTAGTAGCCGATACACCCCACGTCGTGCCACAAAGCATCTGTAGGATATTATTTCTAGTTCGGATCTTGGCTGCCATATTATCTAGGTGTTTCTTGTACGTTAAAGTTATATTCATGGTAATTTCCAGTTACTTTGGCGTGGGATTATTTGTAATCTGGACATCATTAAAGTATATTGTAAGTTGTTGGTTAGCGAGTTTGTTGTTCAAGTGGAAGCAAGCACACTCGGTTTTGCCTGGGTTAGGTGTTAGCCTCAATCTTCGGTAGTATTGTCCAATGACCTTAAGGTCGTTGGTTAAAATTTGTTCTGTGCTTTCTATTGTCTTCCGTCTGACTGCTATTGCCAGGTCGTCCGCGTATGGGAACTTTTTTGATATTGTTTCTGGCATATCAGATATGTATAGATTAAACAGCAGAGGAGCTAGTACAGATCCCTGGGGTAAGCCATTTTGCAATCTTCTCACCTTGCTGGATAGGTCACCCATTTCCACCCGAAATGATCTGTCACACAGCATGTTGTTCAGGAACCGACCCAGCCTTTTATCGGGGATCACTCGGAGGAATTTATAACCAGTAACTAATGCTGTCTAACATTTTTATTAGAACTACTCTGTTCCCCTAAATAGTTCTCACAAGAGTGTAGGTTAGGGTTAGGTTAGGTTTGTATGTGAGTGGGCCATATCGGCCCTCCACCGCGACCTTAAGGTCTATTGTGGCTCACGCCTAAAGTCTATATTTCGCCCAACAAATCCAGCCTCCTGCAGAGGTCGATAATCTTTGTGGGCGAAAGTTGATCCAGGTCTTCTGGAGCAAGCTTTACCTTGCCAAAGAGCAGGTATCTAGTCCTGTCCGCTGCCGGACAGTAACACAGCACATGCTCTGCTGTTTCTTCATTCTCCATGCACAGCCGGCACTCGGTCTCCTGACCGACCCCAATACGGTGCATGTGGTGCTGCAAGCGGCAGTGTCCTGTATACAGGCCGACTAGAGTTCTCAGTTGTTGTCTGTTCAACTCTAGAAGCTTTTTAGCCCTTGACTCAGACAGGCCATTTATGAAGGCCTTAGAGTGGGCTAATCCTGGAAGATTTTGCCAATATTGGATTGTCATTATTTCTGTCCAGGTCTTTAAGGTGCGTTTTGCTGTGCAAGATGTTATCCCCAGCACCGGTTCTGGTCCAACAAAGTCACTCTGGGCCCCACTCTTGGCAAGCGTGTCGGCCGCAACATTGCCGTCATGGTCCGAGTGACCCGGTATCCAGACCAGCGACACCTCATTACAGCTGCCCAATTCGTTAAGGGCAGATTTACAACTCCCTACCGTCTTTGAATTACACCGGTAGGAACCAAGAGCCTTTATTGCAGCTTGGCTATCTGCATATATCTTTATCGATTTGTTTGTGCACAGGTCTTTTAAACTTTCCCTTGCACACATCTCGATGGCATACACTTCTGGCTGGTGTATGGTTGCGTACTTGCCGAGGCTAGCTGAAAGTCTAGCATCGGTGCTGCCCCCATATGCGCCGGCTCCTACTCCCAAATTGGTTTTGGAGCCGTCAGAGTACCAGCAGAGGTCCGCTCTCAACAGGGTCGATTGATTCCGGTCCCAGTCCTCCCTTTCCGGGAGGACGGTCTTGAAAGACAGATCTCTGCTGATTTTTGTAGGCATCAAGTCTGAGACCATTCCCAGTATCCTGTGACAATCACTGTCATCAAGGAGACCTGACCCTCTCAGATTGACTTCCCTCGGCATGTCATCTGCCGTTTGTTTTAATCTGTACGTTTTTCTTCCGCTACCCTCTCCAACCATATGTGAAGTGGGGGAATAATGAGGAGGACCTCCAGAGCGGCTGATGGTGCGGTGCTTATCGCTCCCGTTATCTTCAGACAAGCTTGTCTCTGTAGATGAGCCAGTTTGGCCCTCGCGATACCACGAAGTACCTTAGGCCACCAAACTATGGCTCCATATGTTATCGTTGGCCTGATAACCACTACATAGAGCCAGTACATCTGTTGGGGGTTTGTTCCCCAGCTGTTACCACAGATTCTCCGGCAGGTCCACAGGGACAGTTTTGCCCTGCGGATAACGTTTTCCAACTGTATATCCCAGTTGAGCTTCTTATCTAGGGTAACTCTCAGATATTTTGCTTGGTCCGAAAATGGAATGGTTTCCCCCATAAGAATAGGTGGTTTTAATTTGTCCAACCTTCTTCTTCTGGTAAAAGAAACAATGATCGTTTTGCGGGGGTTCACAGACATCTGTTCCCTCCGGCACCAATCATTGATTACATTTAGTGCCTCTTGAAGAGTACTTGCCAGTTCCTCCTCAGATTTGCCTCTAACCATTATGACAAGATCATCAGCATAAGCCTGGACCTCAACCTCCCAGAGTCCGAGGATAGCCAGCAAATCGTCCACGAAGAGGGACCACAGCAGGGGGGATAGTACGTCCCCCTGAGGACACCCCCTCGCAGCCCTGACGCCGACCACCTCTCCCCGCAACGAGGTAATAATGGTCCAATTGTGCAGCATGCTTCCGATCCAGCCACAGATGGTAGATTCCACCCCCCTAGCGATAGTGGCCTCGTAGAGGGAGATCGGTAATGCATTATTAAATGCGCCTTCGATGTCGAGAAATGCCGCCACCGCAACCTCTCCATTTTCCAGAGAGTGTGTGATCTTCTCGACGAGGTTATTGAGCGCTAACTCAGTTGATTTGCCAGTTTGATAGGCATACTGGTGGGTATTTAGGGATTTAGGGGGTTAACGGTTAACATGTTCCCCCTAATGTGTCCGTCCAGTATTTTTTCCAATCCCTTCAGGAGGAATGATGTAATACTGAGAGGTCTCAGTGATGTAGGTAGGAGGTCCTTACGTCCCGATTTGGGAATGTAAACCCCCCTAACCATCACCAACACAAGAGTGTAAGAGCATAATTACATAATGTACCAATCACATAATCACTACTGGTTCAGAATTAGTGTTCCAGGCAGAGAAAATAAATGTTAAGAAAATATTAAATTAATTATAAGCTCATCATTGCACCTCACACCAATATAATTCATCCTGTTGTTGAAGTAGCTCATAAAAAATATTCAAATGGCATACCTGATCATTATTAGAAGTTCTAGTTCCATCTTCACGGGGTTTACTGGGTTTTATGTCATCTCTGGGCACTATGTCTATAAGAAAGTCGAACTGATCATACTTTGTGATCGCCATTGCTATATCATTCCTCTGAAACAAAATTTTGAGGTAAGGAATTATTTCAAATTGAAAAAGTCTTGACGCAGCAAGTGCGTTATGGTAGTGAATTTTCATAGAAATGATCTGGCACTAAATAATTTTTATAACATTCTTTTCTTGTGACATAGAAATCTAAATTTTGGTGTATAGTTTACTTCTTTTATCATAAACCTGCCTACCAAATTTGGTTACCATAGCTTTTTTATTTTTTGAGATAACTATTTGTTTCGAAAGAAAGCTAAAAATTTTCCCGGAAAAGCTGGTCCGATTTTTCTGGCTAACAAACTTATCCAAGCCACTTACAAAAGGAAGGCACATGCCAAATTTGATCAAAAATCAGCCCATTATTTTTTGAGTTATCGAGATGATACATATACATATAAATTAGGGAAGATTGGAACCTGTGCTGATAAGTGCAATTTGGAGAACCCAATTCATCACAATACAGTTTTTAGACCTGACGATCGTTTCGCTAACAAAGTTAGCGTCATCATCTATATTTTTAACATTCACTATTGGGATTTTGTAAACGGTAAGCGATAGAAAGTTGGTTAAATTACAAAAAATTGTGCAACCTAACGAACAATTTCAATAACTAAATAAACCAAAAAAATTGACCGTTTCAGAAATATTTTGAAAAAACTAAAGAACTTTTATTTTAAAAACTGTTAATAACTTTTTTTATTATTATAACAATCATTTCGAAATTTGATAATATTACATTTTATGAGCTATATAATTTTTTAACTTTTTATTTTTTTACCTAGGCTTACTATTTTGAGAAATATGATAGTTCATTCTGGTATTTCTAATGGTCGCCATATTGGATTTTCACATTAAAAAAAAAACAGGGAAAGTTTTTTTTTCAAAATGGACGTTAAATTCCACAACTTTTTTGTAATTTAACCAACTCTCTATCGTTTACACGTTACGAAATCCCAATAGTGAACATTAAAAATAGGAACAGCCTGTATATATATATATATATATATATATATATATATATATAAAAGTTGAAACTGAACCCGGATGTAGGTTCTAGGGATCCTAGTTCGCGCTCATTTGAAAACATTTTTCAAAATTCAAGTAGGGATCTCCCCATTATTGAACTTTTTCTACGAAAATTCACTAAAAGTCATTAATCAAGTATTTCCTTTACCTGTAGAGTTCTTCTCTTGTTATCTTCTGTGTGAATCCAAGCACGAAGTGTTAGTTCATGTATGAAAATTTCAGCAGCTTTGGCAAATAATAAAGGTGCTTCTGCAGAAATCATCTTCACATCGTCATCTAGTTTCATGATCTTTTTAATTCTGGCTAATGGTAGTACCTGCTGTTTAAGATCCATCTATAAGAAAGAAAACTTTTAAACTATTGTTGCATTTACAAAAAGTTGTATAACGTATTTAAAAATAAGTAGCTTTTTATTTTCTGCTGCCAAGAGAAGGACTAATAGATAACATCTAAAATAATAGGTCAACAATTATAATATATATGATATACCTGTAACAGAACATTAAACCTATGTAATTATAAAAGAGATGTACTTAAACATTCAACAATTAAATAGATATACAAAAGCTTGGTTTGCAACATCTGCACCTTATTGATCATTAGTGATTTATAACATAACTTTATAAATAGTAGGTACCTAGAAACATCATTGACTGCAGAGAGCAAAATTTGGTCATCGAAATTTTTACACGCTGAAACGAAAAAAAAATAAGCACTCAATAGCTAAACATTGCCAGCTTTATTGTCTATTGTCTGCCTCGATTTAACAGAAAAAATATATAGTTAACATAAAAATTCACAACATAAAGGGGTAAGTAAAATAATTCAAAGATAACATAGTATTATTCTGCATACTTACATTTCGAATAGACTTGATTTCTTCCATCGCTTTAGGCCAGAACTGGTTAAGAGCAGCTTGTGCCTCACTTTGTGTTTGGCACTGATCATCAACAAGGGGGTTATCATTTTTCGGTTCTTCCGCAGGTTCAGAGCTAAAATCAAAGGTAATTAAAATTCCAGGTTGTAGTAGTTTCATTGTTATACTTACGCATTAACAAAATATACAGACGCAGACATAACTAATGAATTTTTATTACAAAGTATACATAAAAACAGTTTAATTGTGTTTGTTTAAGAATATAATACAATTTTCTGGCAAATTTTTAACAAAATCACTTTTAAAATGTATCCACGGCTTCTCTAACCAATCACCATAAATTCTTCTTAAAACATCGCCCAATCGCCCAATGCCAATGACAAAAGATGACAAGTTGACCACAGCATAGAAAGCAATACCATTTGCCACAGCATAAGAATGCTATAATGGTAGTGCAACAGCATAATCAAACAGTTTTATTATGCTGTGGTAGTGCCAACCATACAAACAGAACATCAACCAGGGATGTTCGATTTCTTTCCAAAAAATCGTTTTTTTGAATCGTCAAAACTCGATTGTTAAAATATCGATTCCATAAAAATCGGAGCTAAAAGAATCTATTTGCGAAAAATCGATTTCGAATCACGCAACTTGTTTGAGCCTCATTATCAATTTACTTTTATGAAATATGATAGCATACTTTTCTTTCTTACAAAAGGCATGCTGAAAAACTTAAGGAACTACTACGCTTGAATGATTAATTATAGAAAGATCCGAAGCAAAATCTGCAAATAAATAATACAATAATACCATCCATCCAAACATCAAAATCAGGAAAAATTGAAAAAGAAACCGTAAGTCCACAATTTGACGGATTGGATGACACTCCACGTCACTGTATTGAATTGGCATCTTAGATTAGGTAATTAATGTAAGATTGGCATATTAGTGAATTTTTATTTTAAAAAAATTCACAATTAGAGAGGTAGAGATGGTGAGATTTTGCAAAAAAAATTTCAAATGAGCGCGAACTAGGACCCATATCCGGGGTCAGTCTCAATTTTTATATGTATGTATGTATGTATATATATATATATATATATATATATATATATATATATATATATATATATATATATATATATATATATATATATATATATATATATATATATATATATATATATATACATATATATATATATATATATATATATATATATATATATATATATATATATATATATATATATATGTATGTATGTATGTTCCCTCAGGGCTCGTCCGATAGCACTGCAACCTTTGGTTGATTGTGCATACCCTTAGTCTTACTCCACCCATTCCAAAATCACTGTGCCTTGAACTAGTCTGCACAGCGATTGCTCTGTCTCCGATCTAGACTGACCGTAGATCAGTTGTCTTTTGCGGTCCAGAGCTTTACACTCGCACAAGATGTGCTGGGCTGATTCCTCCCCTTCGCCGTAGAGTCTGCATGCGAGGTCCACTTCGAACCGCCCTATTTTATGCAGGTGTTTCTTGACGCCCATATGTCCCGTCAAGAGACCTGTTGTGTTTCTGAGCTGTCCTCTGCTAAGATTTAGCAGCTCCACAGCTCTCTTTGAACTGGGTCCGTCAATTATTGACTTCCAATGTCTGAGCCCTGGACAGTCAACCCAGTACACCTTGTGTTGGTTTCTGACCCAGGACTTAATGGCTCCCCTGGCAGTGCTCTTTGACACGCCCAGAGCCGGTTCTGGTCTCATAAATGGTTCTGCTGACCCTCTTCTTCGCGAGACTGTCAGCTTCTTCATTGCCTTTGACCCCCGAGTTACCCGGCACCCAGATGAGGGTCACCTCATTCTGCCCAGCCAGGTCGCTCGTCTCGTTTCGGCACTCACTCACCAGCCAGGAATTTACCCGTGGGCTACTTAGTGCCTTAAGGGCTGCCTGGCTGTCTGTGGCTATGAGGATCCGCTTGTTGGTGTAGCCCCTCCTCTTGTTCTCCCGCACACAGTGCAAGATGGCGTACATCTTGGCCTGTATATATATATATATATATATATATATATATATATATATATATATATATATATATATATATATATATATATATATATATATATATCCATCCAATAACTCGAAAAATAATTAACCGATTTCGTTGAAACTGGGCAAGTGCCTTTCTTTTATTAATGGCTTGGATGAGTTCGTTAGCCAGAAAAATCAGACAGGGTTTTCCGGGAACATTTTGAGTTTTCTTTCAAAAAAAAATTTTACTCCGAAAATTACAAAGCTGTTTCAAACAAATTTAAAGGATATGTTGCCTTGGGATAGGCCTTACTACGTACCAAAATTCAACTTTCTAAGTTTATAGAAAATTGAGTTATTTAAATTTTGAATTTTCTTTTGGAAAAAAAAAATTCTTCAAAAATTACAAAGTTATTTTAATGAAATTTGGTGGATATCTTGCATTAGAAAAGACCTTACTACGTACCAAAATTAAACTTACTAAGCTTATAGAAACTTTAGTTATTCAAATTTGAGCATTTAATAAAAATTCCCTACCATAACGCACTTGCTGCGTCCCGGACTTTTTTATTTTTCTAATTTGCACCTGACTTTTTACCACACGCCACATATATACATCATAATTCTGTGGTATTAAGTAATACTATATTAAAACAGTGGCACAAAGAATGTACTGTTTTTTGCTTGAAAATTAATTAATACCATTTACGTGTAATTTGTTTCGATTCGATCTCTGGGAAAATGAATTGATTTTCGTGAAAATCGAGAGCTGGCGAATCGATTTTAAAATAGAAATTTTGCAACACAAATAATCGATCTTTTCAAAAATCGACTTGGAATCGAACATCCTTAAAATCAACATCAGTGAACTCTATACTACGTACCTGGAACGGACCCGGGCGTTCTCTGTCATAGCCTGCAGTGTGTCGCGAGAATTCAGATCCACATCAGCTACAGCATAGGAGTTATAAATAACCAATCAGGAAATATATAACATTTCGTAGGAGAGTCCCCGATACTACCCGAATAGGTCCGTATTTTATTTCCAGATGTCAGTTATGGTTACGTGTCACTCTGTAACTACATTATAATGTACGAGCGTCTCGCCACAGTAATGGCCGGTTCCATTGATCATGCGTACTTCGCATAATATTTTAACTAAGAAATAAAAGACCTCCCTGACGTGTTGTTTGCACACAATCCTCCTCACTGACCTGCCCTGACATCAGTTTGCCTAATTAAAAGTTAAAAGGGGAAGGGAAATGAACCCTGCCATTCATATGAGCATAATGTACTTTTCCATCCCCTTTTTCCTTCTTTTAAACCTGCTGATTGGAACAAACCTTATAGGTCTGACTCGACCGCGTCAACCTATTGCGGCGAATTTTAAAGCTAGGTTCATACCTCGCGAATTGCGGAACTATTGCGGACTGTTGGTCCATTTTAAATAATATTACGATATTATTTAAAATAAACCAATAGGGATACGTTTCGCGGCGATTTCGCAATTCGCAAGTTTATGAACTTAGCTTAAAACAGCGACCAGCATTTATTATAATAAAAGTATTTTCTTATTTCAAATTTATCATTTAGTAATCGTTTCAGAAGCAAAATTAATTTTAGTTCCAAAAAAAAGACACATTTGTCACTATCCAATGAACGATTACAAAGCAAAAATAAATCTTGTTAATAATATCAAGTTTCTATATCTGATTCACAAAGTTGACCCAGGTATAAAGCTGTTATTTTGTAATTTTAGGAAAATTAGTTCATTTTAAATAGAAACTGCAATATTTTGTTTCATTAGAAAAAATGGGTAATGTTTGTAACGATTGTGTTTCGTTACTACTTTAAATATTCAAAATGAACCTGTAAGAGACTTAATTAATAGCCGACAATCCAATATCTGTACGGCAATTCATGTTTTGATTTCAAAATTATTTTGATGAAAAGTCGCTAAATCTTCAAGTACCGCAAACCCCTTTACTGCATTTCTAATTTGTACGTTAAAATTTAATATATGTTTGCCAAGGAAAATTACGTCGCATTTTGCTGGAAGAATATTTCCAAGAACTGAATATCGTTGCCTTTATCTGTATTTTTCCGTGCGGATGATGTCACCTAAAACGACCGTTAGAGGCGTTCAACAAATAATCTCGGGGAAAACCTTGAATTGTAGACGAGGGGATGTGAGACGTCAAGGGAAAAGATCTAAACGCACAAGACGTTACCTCGGCGGAGTCGGAGCTAGGCTGTTGACAAGTTAACATCTTTTAATTAGCGTGGCTGATAACTATCTTAAAATATGTGATAAAATTCCTTTTAGTTGTCTATAATATCTAACAACAGTTGTCAGTGATTGTTTAATATCATTTGATCGGTATTTGAATTTAAATTAACGACGTGTTTGACAGAAAAACGCGAATTAAGCAGTGATGCTTTGTTCACCGACCTGTTGCCTTTCTCACGTTAATCAGAAAGATTTTCTGATTATTACTGAGCTCTGAATTAGTAGGCATTGTAAATTTCACTTGAGCCAATTTGCATTTTAATTGCTGTAGAGAGATTTTGGGGAAGTTAATTCCGAACATCGACTTAAGACGGTTGTTCATTTGATGTCAGGGGCCAAATTGTCTCCCGCAGAATTGGAGCAGCAAGATCCACCTGCCCAATAAACGTTCATGGAAAGTACCACTTGTGCTCTCCAAATTTCCCTCTCTTATTGGAGTTTGTAAGCCTGTGTTAGGCTCTGATGGTTGACTCTATTTGGAGCATCTTCAAAGATTCAACAGGTAACTCTAGGCGTCAGAACTTGGTGAGTCGATGAAACCTTATTTATTTGTGTGGAACAAACAAAACCTTTCATGTAGCAGTCCATTATTTGAAGCTTTACAATTAAAATTTTCAAAGTAACATGTTCAAATTTGAACTTCAATAGTGTCAGTGAGGTGCCTAAAAAAGGGGCAACTGTAAACTTCCTGTTTATTCTTTAGAATTTTCACAATATTGTGAATTTAAATACATAATGCTTGAAATTGTAAGAAGCAGATTCTTGTTTGTAAAATACTTAACCTCTACATTTCTTAATATTTTCACTGACAATCATTAAAGTAGAAATTTCACATAGTAATATTTTTCCTAAATGGAGCCTCACTCAAAGGACTGGCCAGTTATTTCATTGAAAAATCAACCGAACTGATTGACGAACCTCAAGCAATTTAAGTAATAATTTGTATTTGCTTTTGAGCTATAAAATACAGCACTTGATCCTTAATATACCTCCAGTAGGTAATGTTAATATTTTTGTAACATAGAACCATTTTATTTTATTATTTTGTCATATGCCATATGAAATGATAATTTTTGTTTCTTAAAACTCTTGCTGTTTATTTGATTTTTATTTGGGTATGAATTAATATTTATTTGAAATTTACCAACCACGTTAATTTAATTTTGTTTGCTATCCCAAATTTACTTATATGAATAAATTTAATATTATTGTTAACATTAACATATCTGTTTAATTGAAGACAAATTCCTCCCTAATATCTCTCCTGTTTAGCAGCAACACCATTAATAAATTCTAATTATCGTTTATTAAGATTCCTGAAATTTTATATAACCAGGCCCTAGGCTGGGGCGCTGACAAATATAGGACTCCAGGCAGAGCAACACAGAAAATAGCGTTAGTATCAAACCATATCAAGATCTGCCAACCTCCTAAAGTGTTTCTAGTCTTAATAATAATAATAATAATAATAATCTGATAGATATATGCTTTTAAGGTAGGGCTAATAGGCAAAAGTGACCTCACCATCAAGCAGATTTAAATCCACTTGAGGTCAATCACAATATACCACGTCACTCATATATTTTTGTTTAAGGACGGTTACATGTTTCACCATTTAAAAATCCTCATAAAACAAGCAAGTTTTCCACGTGGTTTACCAAGTAAGCATGGTAGATTTTTCTCCAACACTCAACTTCGAAATTAACTCATAAAATTTCTATTCGGTAAAAATTTTAAAAAATGCATTAATTATCCCTGTTGTTGAATTATTTTGAAAAATGTGCTATGTGCATTCAATGTGGCAACTAATCTAGAGTATTCCAGAAAAATCTTACAAATTTGTAGAAATGACAACCAAAAGATGGCTGCAAGTTAGAGACTAAGCAAATTTCAGAAAAGTCCGGATAATTCGAAAACTGTTACACTTTTACTAAACATACTTTTAATTATTCTGATAGGTTACGAACTAAGCTATCAGTACCCGGGAGTTTGCGCACTATTTACGGGACACCTGAATATGATAAAAAAAATTCTGGACGCAGCAAGTGAGTTATGGTAGTGAATTTTCATTAAAATGTTTTTAATAGCAAATATGTTTTTTTTCCGAAAGCAAGCATCAAATTTGATAACCAGTATAACATATATAGTAAAAACAATGTGCCATGTTTAATCAAAATAACTTTATTGTTTGAAAATGTACAAAAATTTCCGAAAGTAAACTTAGTGTAACCGAAAAAATCCGTTTCCTGGTCAGCCTTATAGGTAATAGCAAATTGAGCTTTTCAAATATGAAGCCTTTAATCAAAATTCGCTACCATAACGCACTTGCTGTGTCCAGAAATTCTTTACTTACAAACATGCATTATATTTCGATGGAAAATGCAAAACCATAAGGTCTTTTCGGCTAAAAAAAAATTATTTGTATCACCAACGACTTATGGGCCACCCTGAGATTGTAGAAATATTTTTTAAGATGTAGCTCAAGACACCCTATAATTAATCTATACAATTTTTTTTCATATCTTGTAGAATAACGGATATATTCAGCTTTATTGATTTTTTACGAAAATTTGACAAAAGTTATATACCATTAAACGATAAACTCTATAGCTCACTACTCCCAAGCATCAGAGAAAGGGTCTATTTGAAATGATTTTCTGGAAACTTTAAGTAAAATGAAGGACAATGACGGTTGAAACTAAGACTTCAGGGTTTGTAAAACATTCTTCTTGACACATTTTCTTTCCATAGCCGGTATTAGATTCAAGTTCTTTGCCTAAATGTTGCGAATTTTGACGTTTTATATTGTCACTTTGACGTTTTGAGGAAAACCCCATTTATTTTTCTTTAAATGCCCATAACTTTTTGTTTTTTGACCTACAGCGCTAAGTAATTTAGGTAATTTACGTATAGCGATATAAAACGATGTACCAAATTTGGTTGCCCTTACTTTGTTATTTCCAAAAATGATTTTTTTTTGTAAAGAAAACACAAAATATTCCGGGAAAACCTCGGCCGATTTTCCTGGCTAACGAACTTATCCAAGCCACTTACAAAAGGAAGGTATTCACTAAATTTTGTCAAAATCGGCCCATTATTTTTGAGTTATCGGTTTGATACATACATACATACATACATACATATACATATATATATATATATATATATATATATATATATATATATATATATATATATATATATATATATGTATATCTAAATGTTGCTGCAATTGTGCACTGGTTGCCTGTTGGGACTCCGTATATTTTTCCATCTTCACCTGGCTATACCGTACTGATGATGGCTAATTAGCCTGAAACACGTGTTTGCGGTTGTCTCCTTGCGGCTTTGCCCTTAAACCTTTCTCCTTGTATAGTACATAAATCCCGTGATATCAATCCTGTTTTAGTTTATATATATATATATATATATATATATATATATATATATATATATATATATATATATATATATATATATATATATATATATATATATATATACACATATAAAAATCGAAACTGATCCCGGATATGTGTTCTAGGGGGGCTAATTTGCGATCATTTGAAGACATTTTTTCAAAATTCTAAAGTCGGGATCTCCTCATTAGTGATTTTTTTTAAAGAAAATTCACTAATACTTTTTTCAAAGAAAACTACTTTTTTCAAAAAGTTAATGGTTTTTCACAATATTTGAATAAAAGTGGTTCTAATTGAAAGACAGGACATTTTTTAAAAAGTGATTGTAACTCATTTTTGCTAAAAATCGAGATATGTTTTTATTCGCTAGTGTCTGTATATTTCATACCTAGATGCAAAATTATATCTGGTAACAGAGCACAGGTTGTTTTTTATCGGAACACAAGTTTAGTATGTAGTATATGTATATAATCCCATGTATTCAACCAGTAGTTTTTCTAAATGCTTAAACCAATAGGCAATTTTTATAGGCTATTAAAAAAAGGCTATTGTTCCTATTCAATGGTAGCATACCTACATAACCTTTATATAGACAGGTACATGATCTTTTTCGTTTAATCAAATATGCTTTCAGAAAGTTAAGATGTAATATTTTCTACACATATTTCTACACACAACTAGAAATTGCACTTGTAACTCCATAATAGCAATATTTTATTGTGTTTCCACACAATCAAACAAAGATAAATAAATAAATTATTAAAGTCACAAAATCATGAAACAGCTTTGCGCCGTTTACTCTGGTCATGTCTTGATATATCACATTTTCGTTTTGCAACACATACTGACTCATCATCAGTTTCATCATCTGATTCCTCCTCTTCATCTTCTGTAATAAATTTTTGTTAAAAACGCATTTACAAAGAAAAATTTAAATATGTACCTAACTGTGAAACATCAGTTAATTCTTGTTGAACTATCTTTGTTAACATTTGGTTCGAAATTTGTTGAGTTTTTTCCAGTGTTTTGCGGAATTCACTCCAGTTTCCATTTTTTGCTGAGGGTTCTTTAAATTCTTCATGTAGTGTTTTGGAATTTATTCTTACAATAAAATGGTCACACATGCTAAGGATGTCTTGTTTTCAAAGCTGTAAATTGATTCGGTTATACGCGCTGAAACTAGCTTAATAATTAAGCCTTTTACCTTCTAGATACATTTCATTGAAAATAATTTATGAATTCATCAAGATGAGATTTGACTTTGACTATAATCTTTAAAATTCCAATTTTAGGTTAGGGTTAGGTTAGAAAAAAACTGAGTTTAGTTTTATTTATAAGTTCAATTGCTCTATGGTTAGGAAATTAAGCGAATCAAAAAATATTCATAATTGTTGTCCCTCATCACCCTCATGATACAAATAACGAGAGATCTGATATTCAGACTACCTATTTTTAGACCTGTCACGCGCATGGTGTCAAGTGGTGAGTCCAATGCATAATGCAACAATAATATGATGTCGTGCAGTGGGGTTTGACGTTTCATCACAACCTCTTAACAAATTACGTATTTTACTAATATTTAAGTGCATACAGTTGGAAGTAATAAAAATGAAAAAGATTAAATTTAGTGCTGCGATATATATTATCTGAAAAAGACAATATAGGCGTAACGTCAACCGTATTATACTGACTTATATAAACTTTTTGATTGCGAATGACTTTGTTTTAAGTGTGTAGTTGGACTTCTATAACGTTACTCACCACGGGACGTCATAGGAGGGGGCGGGGCATATACGCAATATCATATCTCTTTAAAGTCATTATATCATGTATCACCCTGGCTTAGTGAAACCGCTTCTGACTAAATACAGATGTAGAGACTTCTTCTTTAGCACTGTAACCGTTTTGATCTTTTACATCATCAGGCAGGAGACACTTTGTTTAAGCTTTGCCAAGCTTTTAAAATTCGTTATGAAGATTCGGTACAGTCAACGTAGGTTTAGGAAATCAACCCATACTTAGTCAATCATTCTATGATCGTATCTGCACTGCACCGTTGAAATGTAACTTGAACTGGAAGGGACCCGGCAATGATTTCAATATCGATTTTCTGAAGCAGCAGTGATATCCATGATACAAATAACGAGATATATGATAATGAGACTGCCTATTTTTAGAACATTCACGCGCATGGTGTCAAGTGGTGAGTCCAATGCAACAATAATATGCTGTACAGTGGGGTTTGACATTTCATCACAACCTCTTAACAAATTACATATTTTACTAATATTTAAGTGCATGCAGTTGGAGGTAATTTTTTAAGATCAGAATACTATACTTTGATTGTGTCATGATGATCAAATCAAGTTTATGAATGTAAACGCCCTCTAAATGCCTGCGAACGTGTTCCCTACTTTTTTTAAGTTTGTGTATCCCAGTGCTAATTGAGGGCTCCCCTTAATTATTATGCTTGTCTTGTGCGTAAATATATGTAATATAAAAAAGAAAAAGATTAAATTTAGTGCTGCGTTCTATATTATCTGAAAAAGACAATATAGGCGACGAAGTGAAATATAATACCTTCAACCGCATTAAACTGACGTATAGAAACTTTTTGATTGCAAATGACTTTGTTTTAAGTGTGTAGTTGGACTCACCACCGGACGTCATTGGAGGGGGCGGGGCATATGCGCAATATCATATCTCTTCTAAGTCATATCATGAGCACAGAACACTCCCTATAGAAGTATAACTAAATGGAGCTAACCTGGACTTTATTAGGGCTCTAGTTCGGACATCGCATATAGTAGATGTCGCTAGTAGTGCTACAATTCTACTGAACAAGCTGTTCAGTGCGCCATTTTATCATACATCCAAAATTCAAATGTTTTGAATGCAAAAAGTTTTTGTTCGCTTCTAGTTCTTTCATTGTATAATTATAATAAAAGTTTGTTGCTAAACGTGTCTTTTAATTAAGTTTTACATGTATTAACTTTTAGTGGATACTTTACAGTGTTTTCATTGTTCGTCGGTTTTGTGTTTTAGAGGTGCGTTTTTTTTGTGAATCAAAATATGATCGTTATCATGAGCTTTGTGTTTAAACAATCATGTAATTTCAATTCCATTTTCAGTTTTCTTATCAAAAAAGCAAGGCTCTTTCATAGTTCAAGGTGTTTTGGTGAAACATAATTACAACTGTTTTAGTTTTCAGGCAAGTTTAGAACGTTTTGGTAGTTCATAGATTATAAGTAAATAACGTTTTCTTACAGAAGGTTTGTGGATATAAATATAATACCAACCAAGAAAACGATTTATTGTTAATTGTGTTCCGGGGTGCGTGGAATTATTTAGCAAAAGACATCGTTTTTCGTTCAAATCATCAGAAGACCATTTTGATGACTGGGTGAAACCCTAAGATGCTTGGTTTATATCCACAAGCCATTTACGATAGATTTTATATTTGTGATCGTCATTTCGTTGATGAGGATAAAGTACCTGAAATGAGAAGAGGCCTGAAAAAAACTGCTGTACCCATATTACATCTTCCTTTGAGTAAGTATTCATATATTTTAAAGTGCAAATAAAAATTTCTATTTCTATTTATACAACATATCAGAAGTAAACAATGGATCGGGTGGATTCGGAAGGCGACCAAAAACCCTGATAGTGTACACTGTTGTCAGATGAATATTACCAAGTGTCATTTTAAATAAAGAAGGAAATTAAAGGGTGCACATGTGTTTTTCTAATAAATGACGTCATTTATACATACCCCAAAAGAAGGAAAAACCAACCTTGCCATACATTGTGGTCATGTGAGCATATAAATGTAATAGTGTACAAGCACCAGACTGCTGTAATATACCTACCTATCGATAAGGAATGGTAATATATACTTCATCTTACTTTCAGAATTAAAATGGTTTTTAAATAAATGTAATAGGAATACTGTTCTAGGTTTTTAAATAAATGTAATAGTAATAATGTTCTAATAAAACACAAGTGTATTTTATCTTGTTTGATTTTCTATTAATCATATCGATAGTAAAAACTGAAGCTGCAAGTTTTAGAAGGTTCAAATTGCCAATTATTTTTTCCTATGATTGCAAAGCTTAAAACAGGCGTATATGTGTGTTATTAAAACATAGCTTGTTTTGCTTTCACTATAAAAATCATTTGACTAATTTAACCTCTTTACTGACAGTGGTATAAAATTAAATAGAATTTATTTGGATTTGCTAAATGAAAATGAAAACAAATTTCCCGCGTGTGACTCAAATTCATCGCATCCGCCAGAGGCGCTGTAATATTGTTCAAAACGACAGCATTGGCGTTTCCCTTCTATAGGGGGTGTTCTGTGATCATGAGTGATATCAAAAATAAAGGGAATGGTTATTTCTGTCGCACACACGTACGCAGAGAGAGAGATAAAACTCATTTGTAATATTTGTATAATTTTTCTACCTAGTTTTGGGTGATTATTATTATGATAACCTTAACGAGAGTTTAAAGAAAAATAAATGGGTTACATAATGTTAATAGATAAGAAAAAGAGAGTAACACCTTAATAATAAATGGGTAGGAAAAAGACAGCAACACCTTTTTTTCCTATTCTCTTCTGTTGAAAATTTATCTCAACTGCCATTCCTTGGTCCCCTTCAAGTTCAAGGTTACATTTATAGATCTGCACAGCGCACAGCATACATTGTTTATTTATTTGTTTATATTATGCTCTGGTTGAGGTATCTGTATGTCAAAGTGACATGTCAAAAAATGTCTAGTCTCAGTCTCTGGTCTGGATTTGTTTGCATTTGCATTGTAATGACCAGTTTGAATTAATTCATGAAAATAAATTGGATAACTACATACAGTAGATTACAAATTGTATCATGAAATCAATTATTTAATTTAACTCAAGTGCACATAAAGCTTACTTACAAAATTGTGAACCGAAATTGTGTAAATCCTATTTTCCTTCATCCAAATAGCGGATGAAATTTTTATCTAGAAGTTTGATAACTTATCAGGGTGATTATGTGTTTACTGTATTAGTAATAATCGTAAAGACAGTTACTTTGTGTAAAGTTGTTTTTGTTATTGATATTTTGATTTGCATACAATGAAAAACCATGAAAAACATGTCTAGATTATTGGTTTTAGAAGCGATTTATTTTCTCATAATTTTCCACTGCAACTACGTTACAGGTAATATAATTAACAATTTAATTTTCATAGTTGAATGCTGATGTATCTTTTTTAATTGTAGGTCTAAAAAAATGCAATCCAGAAGATGCACTATTAGCCTCTGAACCTTGTCCTACGAATTCTGGTTGTAACGTCGATACAAAAACCTGTGAGTGTTCCAAAGGGCATATTTTAAAGCATAATACGTGTGTGGTTGATGAAAACCACAAATCCACATCTCACACTTCACCAAATACTTCCAGTTTGGTAGACACAGAGAGCAGTAATAGTCATGTTGTTGCAGCCATTTTAGTCCCGTTATTTTTAATTTCTGTTGTGCTAGTAGGTCTGTACTTTTGTAAGAAGTATAGGATATTTTCATGGATGAGGAGCAAGTTCTTCCAACGAAGCACAAACTATGATGAGTTTATGATTGGACAAGATGTTGATGATGATGATCCTCCTCTGCGCTGACTAAATCTTTGTTATTATTAGTTTGTGTTTTAAATTAGTTTTCGTTAATGACCAATAATTTTTCACAAAGTCACCTTTATTTTAGGCAACCCTAAATACCTGCATTTGCTCTTAAGCTTAGATTGTTCCAAATTAGTTGTAGCTTTGTAAGTTTTTTTATTTACAAAAAGCATGAGTGCCATAAAGTTGATAGTATTACATTTGCAAATGTTATAAATGTTCCAGAAATACGTGCGTTTCAACCTAATTTCCCCATTAACATGTGAGCTTCGACCTCCATTAAGATGACTAATTAGTTTGAAATATATGATTTTCATATTTATTATTAGATAGGTATTTCGGAGTAGTTATTTATATCATTCCAGGTTTGTTTCGATCATAAAGACATTTTTGTGATACATGTTTAGCCACCCTGTGTGTGTTTTATTTAATATATTGAGGTCTGGATAAAATTGGTTAAATTCCAATTGAACAAATTAATCTTGATATTGCTTTTCTCAAAGAGTAAATACATGATATACACAGAAATATATGTTATATGTTGTGTAAATTAGATTAGTTGACAACTGTACTGACTTTCTATATTTCTTACTTTAGCTGAGCACGAAATTTTAAATCTGCTTTTCTAACAAGTACGATTCTGTTTTCTCTTAAAGTTATCTTCAGAGATGCAAGTTAGGGTGGATCGAAAAATAGATATTTTACTTTTTTTTTTGAAATGTAAAACGGGCTAGTAACAAAAAGTTTCCACTTATAAACATCGTTGCACAAAAATTCGACTCTCTAGAGGTTCATCTTCAAGTGCCACAATCCACATACATATATAATAAATTGAAAAAAAAAAAATCATTACTAAATGTTTTGCACGGCCTTTCGCTAATTAATTATGTAACTTCAAACAGTTACATAATAAACTACCCAGAACTCACCACGAGGAGGTACCCGTGCCTGGAGTTCCACCCATCTGCCCTCTTCGTATAAAATCTAATTGAAATCCCTTTTTGTATTAAATTTAGACATTTCAGACCTTGATTTTAGCTTTGCCATTACAAAACCGTCTCTTGCTTCTGTCCCTGTAGCACTTAACGATGCCTCTGTGACTACTTTTACCATTCTCTAGACAGCCTGTGTGTGGCATGGAAACCTTATTAAATTCATATCAGGTAGTGTTCTTATCAGTTCCCTTAATTCTGAATTTGGAGTTGTTGCTAACATGGGCGGTTCTGTTAACTTACAGGTTTGCCAGTCAACCAGGTCCTCATAAGTGGTTGCACTGAAATTCAGTTCCGGTATTGTAAATTGTCTTATAATTCCAGGAGTACTGTCTACTCTCGACTTTAAGATCCGTCTTAGACCTAATTCTCGAATAGATAGTCTTTCATCATTTAACATGCAAAGTAACAGGCTTGCCGGATGAGTTAAATAAGAATTTCTCTGAATCACTGGATCTATTATCTTTAAAATATTTTCAGGCAGATATTTTGACCGTTTAACCAAGTTTAATAAATGGCTTGGACCATCCAAGCAAGAAGACTTTATTTTTATGCCAAACCAAGTAGGTGTGTATACTTTTATAACGAAGGTAGCTAAGATGTCTAGATTTAAAGGTATTTTTGTGGCAACATATAAACGAAATAATATGTTAGCACAAGTAATTCATCTAGCATGAGCCGGGGGTCCTTGATATCTATGTGATAAATCAGCTGTCAAATTTCCAGAAGAAATTGCCAAACAAATCTCGTGCAAATATTTTTGATCACTGCTTAAAACCTTGTAACCGACATTGGGTAATTCGACTTCAATAGGTTGAAAACCTACAATAGGAAGGCTCTCACAACCTTCTAATTTTTTTTTTCCAATTTCCCCCGAAAAACCTCGAGGACCTATGGTAGAACCATCTTCCTAGTATTCTTTCTAGATGAGCAATTACTCCGTTCTTATATCTCGTATTTACCACAGTACCATCACACCCTATAGCAACTCCAGTAGAAGTATCAATTTTTTTCTAAAAATTCAAACAAACATGATTTTATGTCTTTTGCAGATCCTGTCACTGGAACAACGTGGCCGAGATATTCAGATTCTGGTTCTTTAACTACTGTGATATGTTCTTCTAGGACTACTCTTCTATGCAATTTATTACCGAGGGAGATATATCGGACGGTTTTGTCCTTACGTCCATCGAAGTAAACACCTTGCACTTGCACGTCACTTTGTTCAGATGTAATTTTTTTAATATTGTGGATCTATTATTTCTTCTGGCTCTTCTGATTTTGTTTCGATCAATTACTTTAGATTTGTCTTTTTCATTCACTATTCCCACATCCTGAAGAACTGCAGCCGATCTGTCTGAAACGCCAGCTCGATCGCACACTAAAGCCAGCTTTTTTAAATTAACTCTCATTTGTGATGTGCTGGGTTGGCTGAGTTCTAAATGTGCCGGGGGAATATTAGATTGTGGGACGAATTCCGGATCACCTGATTGAGAATCACTGCTGGAACTTTCATTCGAGTCTTTCAACACCGTTGTGAAAGCTATTGTTTGAAACTCCAAAGACGAACTAGCTGCACTAGTTCGGTTTTCAGTGTTTATTATTCTCCAATTTTTCTTTGTAATGCTTTTGTTGTCACTAGGTCCACTCCAGCAATCACCATTTTTCTATCTTTTCTTTGGTCTTTTAAAAAATCACGTTCCTTTGGCGGAACCTTTCCTGCACACTTACAACTAAAATCAGTACATTTACAGTAACAAATATCAAAGAGTGTAATCTTTGCTTTAGCTGCAAATAAAATTGATTTTGAGTTTCCTCTTGATGTGGGATACTTTTTAATTTTTCTGAATTTAGCATAATCTTTAAGCATCTGAAAAATTTTACGATCGCTTAGAACTGGCAAACAGGCTTTAGTCCATATGGTTTTAACATCACTTATCACTACATTGGCAATTTCAGCAAAATCGGGTTCTTTATTGCTTTTTTGTAACATTTCAAGCCGTATGAACAAATAATGTTTCATCACATCCTCATATGTAGGTAAAACCGTTGAACACATTTGTTTTGGAGCCCCAAAAACAGGACAAGACGCTTTTCCGAGTTTTCGGCATTACTTGCAATTTTTTGCGGGATGTTCTGGCTCCACCCCCACCTCATCGCCTACAGCCGCCAGTCTGGCTTCGGGTGACATCACAGTGTTTTTTGTTGATGACTTTACAGATGATGAAATTATTACAGCCGCTAAGAGAATTAAGGCTAACATGTCCTGTGGACCTGATCTAGTTCCTGGTTTCTTGGTGCGCGACTGCTTATATGCTTTCCTGGCTCCACTTAAGAAAATTTTTAAACTGATTCTTAGATCTGGAACATTCCCCGCGATTTGGAAGCTGTCACCGGTTTTCCCTGTCTTCAAGGCGGGGGAAAGTGGTGATCCATCAAACTATCGACCAATAGCCATACTATGTGTCTTTTGTAAAATTTTCGAGGCCTGCCTTTTTCAGCGAATACTGTTTCACATCAAAAACAGACTCTCTATTTCTCAGCATGGTTTCATTCCAGGTAGATCGACTGTAACGAATTTGGTTGACATTACACAGTTCATTGCGTCCGCTCTTGACCGCTCTTCACAGGTTGATGTTGTGTATACTGATCTATCTATGGCCTTCGATTGTCTAAATCATTCTGTTCTGATTGACAGGATGAGGGCTATCGGATTCTCCGAGGGCTTGCTTGGCTTGTTCAGATCTTACCTTGATGGAAGGAGGCAATTTGTTGAGGTTGGGGGCTTCAAATCTAACACCTATCACGTAACTTCGGGAGTGCCGCAGGGTTCCATACTCGGTCCATTACTGTTTAATATGTTTATTGACCCAGTTAAACATGTTTTACATGTTCCTTTTTTAATGTATGCAGACGATATTAAGATTTTCGCAAATATTTCGAGTGTTGATGACTGTTTGCGGCTCCAGAACTGTCTTCAGATCCTTGTTGAATGGTGTTGTCGGAGTGGTCTATCTGTGAATGTTTCCAAGTGTTGTGTGATGTCCTTTACTCGAAATAAGCACGCAATCACTTTCGGGTACAATATAAGAGGGCTTCCACTTGACTGCCCCAGGACAGTTAAGGACCCTGGAATTGTTTTTGATGGTACTCTATCTTTTAAACCACACTATGAGCAGACTGTCAGTTCTGCTTACAAAACTCTAGGGTTTCTGATAAGAAACAGCAAAAATTTCTCACAGACTGACACCCTCCTCCTGCTCTTTGGCTGTTTGGTTAGGTCTCGACTTGAATATGGCTCAGTTGTGTGGGCTCCCACTTATGAGATACATGTGGCAAGCCTGGAATCAGTGCAAAGGAAATTTCTAAAATTTCTTAGCTTTCGTGAGGATGGTCGATATCCGTCTATTGGTTTTCCTCAGGAAAGTTTACTTCTTCGCTTTAGTCTGCAGAGTCTATCGATGCGCAGGCAGTGCAGTTTCATTATATTTTTATATAAACTGGTTAATTCTGTGTTCGACTGCCCTAGTCTGCTTCAGCAACTTAATTTCAATGTACCTCGTATTGCAGCACGTTTTCCAGGCACATTCTATCTCCCGACTGCTCGTACACGATTGCTGCGATCGTCTCTAATTTACCAGATGTGCAATGATTACTCTGTACTGCAGGACCGCCTAGATATCTTCTCATGTAATATATCAGAGATAAAAATGTTTTTCAAAGCGATCTAATTTGTGACTCTTTTTTGTATTGTTAGCTAGATTGTTGTTAGTTATTATGTTTTGTGTATTGGCCCATCCTTAAATTGGCTTTTAAGCTGTTGGATGGTGTATGAATAAATAAATAAATAAATGAATAAATAAATTTTAGTCACACACTCACTGCTTAAGAAAACAACGAATACTGGCGTGTGACGTAACGCGACGCGGGTATCTTATAACCCCCCCTTCCGCCACCACTCTAATGTAAACTTACAACCAACAAACGCAGCAGAAAGTCACACAAGCATGCTATGTTGCCAATGTTCGCATTGAAGTTTTCAATTGTTAGTAATGTAAATGAAATTTTAATTAAAAACAAATTTTGTAAATATCCTACATTTCAATTATATTGTGGGACCTGAAGATGGTTTACAAGAAATTCAAAATTTTGGGAAATTAACACACTTAATAATAGACAATTTTTGGTAACTAGCCGCAAGTGAAATTCAAAAGTTGTTTTCGATCCACCCTAATGCAAGTATATATTAAAGTGATATTGATATATTGAAGCATATTTTTTTTGGATTAGCATAAAATGTGCTTTTGTTATATTTGATGCAGGTATATTTTGAAGGAATCTCGGAAATTCTTTGATTAATTTAACTTTATAGGTTTTTAAGGCACATTGTGCTCTTGATATAGTTAATTTAGGCCTCTTTTAAGACATCATTACCTTAAATAATGCATGTACCTTTATTTTTTTAATGCAGTGTACTTAAGCATCGGGTCCAGTTAATTTAGGCTGACTACTGCTTATGTAATCCTCACTTTAATTAGACAAACATATAATTAACATCTTAATAATAGAGCTGAATTCTAAAGGAAACAGTTTCACGATGTTCAAGTATAAATGCTGAGACAGTGGGATATTGGTGATACCACTTTTCATTACTAACTTATATTGTATGTTTATCTATGGCTGTGTAATGTTACTAGCAAGTTTTGCTGATTCTGTTTATTAACCAGCAGCAGTGCCAATAATTATACCACCAGCGGCAGCGTGAAGCCAATTTTTTACCATAAGCATTTGATGCAAATCTGTCTGTACAAGTTCTTTTGATACATTTGTTTTTATCGTTATGAATCATCCCTCTAATGACCCGATGACTCAGTAAAAAAACATTGATAATAATAAAAAGCCTGGACGCAGCAAGTGCGTTATGGTAGTGAATTTTCATAGAAATGATCTGGCACAAAATATTTTATTATAACTTTTTTTTCTTGTAACATAGAAATCTAAATTTTGGTGTATAGTTTACTTTTTATATCGTAAACCTACCTACCAAATTTGGTTATCATAGATTTCTTATTTTTTAAGATAAAAATTTTTTTCAAATTAAAACTCAAAATTTTCCCGGAAAACCTCGTCCGATTTTTTGATTAACGAACTTGTCAAAGTCATTTACAAAAGGAAGGTACATACCAAATTTTATTAAAATCGGCTTATTACTTTTTGAGATAAGAATTTTTTTCGAATGAAAACTCAAAATTTTCCCGGAAAACCTCGTCCGATTTTCTTGACTAACAAACTTGTCAAAGCCATTTACAAAAGAAAGGTACATGCCAAATTTTATTAAAATCGGCTTATTACTTTTTGAGATAAGAATTTTTTTCGAATGAAAACTCAAAATTTTCCCGGAAAACCTCGTCCGATTTTCTTGACTAACAAACTTGTCAAAGCCATTTACAAAAGAAAGGTACATGCCAAATTTTATTAAAATCGGCTTATTACTTTTTGAGATAAGAATTTTTTTCGAATGAAAACTCAAAATTTTCCCGGAAAACCTCGTCCGATTTTCCTGGCTAACGAACTTATCCAAGCCATTTACAAAAGAAAGGTACATGCCAAATTTTATCAAAATCGGCCCATTATTTTTTGAGTTATCGGTGTGATACATATATATATATATATATATATATATATATATATATATATATATATATATATATATATATATATATATATATATATATATATATATATATATATATATATATATATATATATATATATATAAACATATAAAAATTGAAACTGACCCCGGATATGGGTTCTAGGGGTCCTAGATCGCGCTCATTTGAAGAAATTTTTTCAAAATTCAAAAGTCGAGATCTCATTAGTGAATTTTTTCTAAGAAAATTCACTAATAATAACAACATAATAGTTTTTATTATTCAAATAAAACATAACATCACATATACAAAGAAAAAACTGAAACACTACACATAATCTCAATATAAACCATATTTCAATTCGCAAAGAAAAACTCATAAGGAAAGCATATCGGAAACTAGCTCTGGCACATGATGAAAGGTGAAAGATCCCACCCTGATTAATTGTTAGTATATTTACAATTTTTGCAGACGATGGTCGTTTTAGAGTATTCTCTGCAAATGAATGCTTTACAGGCATCACATTTCAATGGAGTTAATTTACTTTTGGCTCGTTCACATGGTACACATCTGCTCCTGTCCTTGACAGGAGGCCCTTCTTCAGGAATTGATCTTTCGGGTTTGTATTTGTGTAGAAACACTTATGTCTGTAGGAAGGGAAACCAATTGCGACCTTTCAATAAGATAAGGTTTCATGAGCGGGAGGGCTAGGTATTTCAAAAACAGTCTCCTACTCACTGGCTAATTTTCTAAATTTGCTTTATGTAATATGTAAGTATTTATCCTTGTAATATTCAATAAAGAATTTAAAATCACCATGGGCCACCTTCTCGTTATTCTGGAAACATTGTAGTTGCGACATGATTGGCCAACAGTTTTCACACCACCCCTTGGCATGTTATAATATAAAATTATTTCGGACTTATTGGTTTCCTTGTCGAGGATTCCATCACCGTGCATGGTTGACAGGAGCGTGACTGATTTATTCTTCCTCGGTACATACGAAACCAGACTGACATCTTTCTGGTAACTGAATATAGTCGAGCCTGGTGGTCTATTCTTGTTCAGTAGAAACTGACTTGGTAGCTCTCTTTTATTTTTATTCAAGGTGCCTATGAGTGTTATTTTCTTCCTGAACAGAGATATCATTGTGGGGTAACTAGTGTACCAGTTGTCGGTGGTCAGATTTCTATTACTGTGAGCAATTGACTAAATCGGTCTATTCACAACATCTGCGGGGCTATTTGAAACACAAAACGGCCCCCCTGGCTGTTTACCACAATAAACTTCAATATTAGAAGTGAAAAAGTCTTTGCATCACACATTGCATAGATTTTTACCCTATTTTTTGTTTCTTTTCTCCCTCAGGGCTCGTCCGCGGCCTCGCCGCCCCGATAGCGCTGCAACCTTTGGTTTATTCTGCATGCCCTTAGTCTTTTTACTCCACCTACTCCAAAATCACTGTGCCTTGAACTAGTCTGCACAGTGATTGGTAGGGTGAAGTTTTATAATGCTCTGTCTCCGGTCTAGACTGACTGTAGATCAGTTGTCTTCTGCGGTCCAGAGCTTTACACTCGCACAAAATGTGCTGGGCTGATACCAGGTATCCATTACTCGTACACAAGGCAAAATTCTTAAACCCAAATCTTATTGGCTTCCCTTTTATGTATTGCTTGCCATAGTGTTTTCCGTAATATGGAATCATGGTCTCGTCTATAGACAAATGTTCTTCTAAACCACCATGCTCCCGGAAATTATTGTTGAGTTTCTCTATCAGGGGTCGGAGCTTATACAATCTATCATTATCACGACCGAGGTTATTGTTGAAATGGATACATTTAAGTATGAGCTCGAACCTATTCAAGCGCATGCTGTTCTGCAGAATATGTGGAATGTCATCACTTTTGTGCCAATATATTCGCTTGTTTGGATATTTTGCATGCCCAGACAACAAGAATGCCCCTAATATTACATAAATCTCACTTTGTGTAACATTCAGAAGAATATTTTTCTGTTGTGCATAATTGTTTGTTTGAACAACAATCTCTTCAAAAAATAATTTGAAGAAATCTACTGGCGTTTCAGCATTCTGTGCTTTCGCTGAAGGACACCTTGCAACACAATCCAAAGTCATCGAAGAAACGTCTGGAGCTTGCTCTCTCCATTGATGCTTGCGACGTTTTTTAGATACGCTTGTGGAACTTGGCATAGAAGACTGCATTCTAGTTCGCAGAACTGCTAATGGAATATCATATTCTTCGTCAGATACATGGATCTCTGACTCTTGATCCCGTACAGTCCTACTTTGCAAATTGTCCAAGGAAATATCACATTCTTCATTGGACTCTCTATCAGAGAAACGAAGTTTACATCCCTGGCGCAATATACCACCTGATAAGTGATTTATATTGGCTGAGTTTTCATCATCAGAAATGTCGCTATCTTCTTCTGTCTCAGCCCCTCTGTCTTCAGGCGGTTGTATGTAAATAGATGCACCTGAGAGTATGTCATCATCATTCTCTATCAGTTTTAATAATTTATGAAGAGATAATCTAGAAACGAGAAAAACATTGAAATTACTACATGAAGCGGCGCTACCCTGCATAATGTCCTTTATAGCGGACGCCTGAGAAATTGCAATATTGCAGTTCAACTTTCACACTTTTACATAAATCTATCATACAAAAGTAACCCTGAATATATTATCATCCCTTTCACAATGACAAAGTATAATCACCTTCACGAATAAAAAAATAATTAATATACTTACCTTCCATTTCTAGTAGTGTATAAACTGGGATCCATTTCTAAGTAAAATAACAAAATCACTACCACTCACAATGCATTCAACGCTATATTTGGTATTCCTAATATGTCTGGAGGACACGTGATTGACTACCGCCCCCTCTACTTGGCATTGGTACAGCAGAACCGTTAAAATTGCAAGGTCCGTTTAAACGGACCTTATGCACTAATGGCTTAATATCAAAATTTCAAATGAGAAAGATTTTAAATTAATTTTGTTACACATACAACTTTCTTATATTATTATATTTTATTATTATAGGTCTTAAATGAGCTGGCCCAGTTTTATATTTTTATGCATTCTTGTTTCCTTAAAAATAGAACAGTCAAGGTCATGCAAAGTCAGTGTTTTATGACTAGGTCATTTTATTCCTAGTGTATGTTGATATGATATAATAATAATAATAATAATAAATTGTCCTTATTGAAAAGGTACACCCATAGAATACAATAGATAATTCACAAATAATTATAAAAAATTCAAAACTAAAACTAAAATAAACTATGGATGACACCATACCAAAGCCCCAGCGAAGTCTAGTCACAATGGCTACTCCTACTCAACCGTGACCAAGGCATTTCACCACTCTTGCTCAGAACAGCTGAGAGAATATTGTCAAAATCGTTGATAAGGTGATTTATATTATTATTTGGTGGTCTGTAAAAAGAACCAATCGCAATGGTTCTGTGTTGTAATTTTAATCTCAAGAATAGAAATTCTAGATTTTCATTAACGGTAAAGTCAAAATTAATCATAGTATATTTAAAATAATTCCTAATATAAATCGCTATGCCGCCTCCCCTACCAGTAGCTCTGTCTTTGCGTATCATGCTATAACCAGAAATAGCCACAATAGCCGAATCAACTCTTTCATTTAACCCACTCTCAGTTACTACAATTCAATCAAAATCATTGTCCTGCACCACAATACAAAAATCTTCAAAACCGGTCAACAAAGATCTAATATTTACATGTGCAATCCTCATCTATATTTTCGAATTATATATTGTATATACATATATATTGTTTTGAATTATACATCATGTCATCACAAATTACTCTTTCATCTACAAATGTTCTGATGTTACGGCACTATATGAACCTAAGTATTGAACTACACTATCAATGCAATAAAATCAGCAAAAACTTATCTACTCTACAAGTTTCATATAATACTACACTACCTACAATAGAGACATATTACAATATAGCTACTTGAGAATCATGAGCATGGAAAAGTACAGTTATTTTTACCTCTTATCTCTACCAAATAAAGTTTAACTTTTGTCCTCCTAAATTTCTCTTTCACAATTTGGAGTACACTTTGACTACAAGACTCGGGCTACTTTTTTTGCCTTGCGGAATTTGAACCTGTCGACGTACTTCTTAAGATCTTTTTGTCCCCCAAGGGGAGCGTGGATATATTTGGCGGTCCTGTTTGAGAACTTTCAAAAACCCTCCCTGTTTGATTAGGTGTCGTGGGCCTCAGTTTTGATGTACCAACTAACTTTTACTCCGTCTCTTTGTCTGGTATTTCTACATCCAAATCCTTGAGGTCCTCAGGTCTGTAGACTTTATCATTTACATGTAATAACCCTTTTTTGATGTATGCGTTCCACTTATTTTCCTTGGATATCTTCAAATATTTACGCAGTATTCTACGCTGCGCAAGTTGTTCTGTGGTGTAATCGTTATTGATATAAATATCGGTTCCCCTCAGTTTATCAACTCTGTCGAGAATTAATTTCTTCTGATAATGAGAATTAAATTCGATAACTATTGGTTTGCTTTTAACCCCCTTACCAACGGTATAAACGTCGCTAATGGTGTCGCCTTTAATATTAATTTGGAGAACTGATTCAAGTTTATTTACTATAGACTCTGGCAAGTTTACGTTGTCGTAATGATCTTCACTTAAGCCAAAGATAACAATATTGTTCTTCTTTACCCTCCTCTCTAGTGCTTCCACCCTAGATTTCAATGAAATATTTTCTTGCTCCAACAAAGAAATTCTTTTATTTGATTCTTCTATCTTGTTTGAGAAATTCAATTCCAAATCAGCTATTACTTTTTTGAGTTGTTTCAACAATTCAGCATTTGTAATTTCATTATCTGATTCAGAGTTCTTCATTTTATTTTTAAGCTAATAAAATCTGATAAGTGGAATAAATATTTAAATTCTCTCTCGAAGAAATTGTCAATATCCTCATCGGCCGGCCAGTAAAAACTCAGATTAATAAGTATTCATGTTAAACATATTTCGCCATATATTTAACTGTTTAAAAGATTTACTTTAAACAGCTGCTTTCTAATCAAATTATTATCGAATATCCAAAACGAACTCACTGTTAGAACCAACCGGATTGCTCCTACATGCATGTCTTTTCCAAAACAATTTATTCTCACTTTTTTCTATACAGATAAATAATTTTGCCTTTCCCATTGTAGTTAGAATGTTTACTTTAGATAAAATCCATGACAACCAAAACATTGTAGTTTAAATGTTTTTTAGCACTCAGCACTAAAGCATATTTTAAATTGTTCCAAGAGGTTCAATATATATATATATATATATATATATATATATATATATATATATATATATATATATATATATATATATATATATATATATATATATATATATATATAAGATACCTTTCTAATAAGTACTGCATCAATCATACATTAATAAAAAGACAAATTTGTGATATTTGTATTTGTTAGACCTTAGACCAACTATATGTTAAATGTTGATAATCCCAAAGGACGTAACTGATCTAAAAATAAAATTGATATTTGTTTTCCCCCCTTCTAAGTATAATGCATCAAATGTAGATGACCTTAAAACAAATAAAAAAAGATAAATAAAATAAATAGTTGTGAGAAACCAATGAAAAGCACAAACATACCTGCGCCTTATGTTTGTTTCAAGCGTTGATAAATGATAAGTATCGATATTGACTGTGAAGTAATGTTAAATTTAAATTGTTGATTTTTAAGTGATTTTATCTTCAGATTGTTTTGATAATCTAACCTGTTTGTATAAATGCTGTGTTAATATTAATTTTTATTATAATACTGCTCATTTTTATTCCTACATAAGTGTAATTTAAATTATTGTAGATTATGACATTACTTGATATTGTGTAGCATGTATATGTATATTTATTAAGTGTAATGTATGAAATTGCCTAAAGAAGGACACTTATACAATTGATGTCTTTTCAATCATATGGAAATGTACCAAAGAAATATTTATAGTTTATGCTAAATAAAATAAAAACTATAATTTATTACACAATGTGGACTTTTTATTTGAGGTTCTTAGATAGTTTTCTCACAGTGATGCATTTACATAGACTTACTAACTTACTGTCTTACTAACAGGGCCCACTAGAAGTATCTCAGTAAGACATTTTTAAATCGAATTGTTTGGTTTCAAGATAAATTAATGATTTTCTACTTTCTACTACTCTATAGGGACAATTATGGAGAGAATACATCTTTTTTTTTAATTTTAACAACACACCACGAGGGCTTACAGCCTAAAGACTATCGTACCGTGGGTGTTGACAAGGAGGAAAGAGGCAACTTGTTAATTCTGGACTTGAAGGTTTGGAGGTTCGGAGCAGAAGGAAAAACATGTGCCGGCAAAGAATTCCACAACTTGGAAGTCCTCGGGACAAAAGAGCGGGCATAACAAGATGTTCTATGTCTGGTGACCTGGACAGTGAAAGGGTGCATTCGCTCTGTTCCCCTGGTAGATCTGTTGGGGGCAGCAGGTGGGGGAACTATGGAGGAAAGCTCCTCTGAGCAGTGCCCGTGTAGATATCTATAAAAGAGAGAGAGAGGTCACCAACGGCACGTCGGTGGGCAAGGGATGGCAGCCTTTGGGTGAGGGTAGGGTCACCGATGAGACGTATAGCTCTCTTTTGAATGGAGTCCAGGATAGCGAGTGTAGAAACGGTAGCTGCACCCCAGATGTGGGAGCAGTATTCGAGGTTTGGCCTTATTTGTGAAGTATATAAGGTATAGAGAGCCTTATACAGGGTGCTTCACAATAAGTGGCCTATTAGAATTTTCTTTAAAAAAAAAAATCATTAATGAGGAGATATCAACTTTTGAATTTTGAAAAATATACAGGGTGACGCATTTCTACGGCAAAACTCAATATTTTTGTTTATATACAAGATACAAGCAAAAATTGTATACATTACAGGTGTTTTGAGCTGCATCTTATATAAAATTATTTTGATAATCACAGTTGGCCCATAAGTCGTTGGTGTAAACACTTCCTTTTTTTAACAGAACACCCCTTATGTTATTGTATGTGTGCATTTTCCATTGAATTATAATTCATGTTTGTAAGGAAAAAAAAAGATATTGTTCATCGTTTTTGAGTTATTTCAATTGTTTTGCAACTTTCCACGTTTCTGGCACATTGCATAAACACATATGACAAATTACAAAAGGGTGTGTGTGCCAATAGAGCTGAGCCCCATAGAAATGACGCATTCAGAGAGCTTTTGGTTTGTATCACTCGTTGAAAAAATCGAGCTGCCATATACAGACACTCTCAAACAATGTCTGAATTTGAAAAGTTTTCGCAGACATGTTTTTAGTGTTTCCGGAGAAATCATTTTTTGTAACATTTTTGTGAAATGGTAATTAATAATAAATGTTCAGTAAGCTATTGTAAATAAAAGTTGTCAAATTTTTGTGAAAAATATAATATAGTGTAACATTACTGAAACTGAAGGCAATTTTGGCCAAAAAAAAAAATTCATAAAACTTTTGTTTTCTACTTGGGTCATAAAGCTGTTTGTCAATAATTATATCTTGACATGTGTGTAAATAGCTTGAGGAGGTTTGTTGGCCAGGAAAAACGGACTAGTTTTCTCTGGAACTTTTAAAGTTTATTTTCGGAAAATGTTTGTAGTTTTTGAAACAACAAAGGTATTTTAATGAAATTTGGTACATTGTTACTCCTATACAGGTTATACTGCCAACCAAATGTCCTTTTAAAAACATTTTTACAAAAATTCGCTGCCATAACGCACTTGCTGCGTCCAGACTTATTAGTGAATTTTCTTTAAAAAAAGTCACTAATGGGGAGATCGCGAGTTTTGAAAAAATGTCTTCAAATGAGCGCTATTTAGGACCCCTGGAACCAAAATCTGAGGTCGGTTTCAGAGTTTATATGTTTATATATTTGTGTCACACCGATAACTTAAAAAATAATGGACCGATTTTGATAAAAGTTGGTGAGTACCTTCTTTTCACATGTGGCTTGGATAAGTTCGTTATGAAAATCGGACTCGTTTTCCCGGAAAATTTTTATATCTCCGGAAATAACAAAGTTAGGGCAACCACATTGGGTACGAGGATTTATGCCATAAAAATAAAACCATGTCCCAAAATTTGGATCCCTACGTTAAAAGCAAAATAAGTTATAAGCATTATAGTTTTCCTTCTTAAAATGCCACAGTCGCAATAAAACGTCAAAATTGACATGTTCTAAATAAAGAATTTGAAACTAACATTATGGGCGATGTAGCAGAAATTTTGTAAGAAGTAACCTTAAGTCTCAGCTTCAGCCACCATTATCCTTCATTTTATTTAACTATTTGCAGAAAATGAATTTCAAATAGACCCTTTTTCTGATGCCTTAGCTGTGGTTTCAACTATAGGGTTATAATATAATACATGAAGAAAAACTTTGTACCTACCCCTTGTTAAGCACATTGCGTGCACGAAGCAATGTGATATTTGGCATAGTTAAAGTGTATATAAACAAGGAGAGCAGAAAGATAAAATGTATGTATAATATGTGATTAATAGATTAAACATTGCTTTCTTCTAATTAGACGAGCTTCTCGCAACAGTAAAAGTTTGATGAGTTTTTTGTCATTTTAACGAAATAAAAGACCTTCCTGACTGTGCTGTGTACACACCATCCTCCCAACTGACCTGCTTTGACATCACTTTGCCTAATCAAAAGCTAAAAGATGTTAAAAGGGAAAGGAAAAGTTCATTATGTTCACATAACCTTGATATATGACAAGTTGATTCTCCTTTTAGCTTTTAATTAGGCAAACTGATGTCAGGGCAGGTTAGGATTTTGTGTAGCATCACGTCAGGGAGGTCTTTTATTTCGTTAAAATAACAAACAACTCATCCAAGTTTTTACTGTCGTGAGATGCTCGTCTAATCAGACAGTAGGATTGATTCCCAGTGTGACGGGTAATATATTCATGTCAATGTAAAACACATATTACTCCTGTTTAAACATAAAAAAAGTTATGGGCAGTTAAAGAAAAAAAATTGGAGTTTTCCTCAAAACGTCAAAATCGCAATTTGAAACGTCAAAATTGGCAATGTTTAGGCAAAGAACGTGAAACAAATACGGATTGTGAAAAGAAAATGTTGCAAGAAGAGTGTTCTGCGAACCCTTAAGTTTCAGCTTTAACCGTCATTGCCCTTCATTTTACTAAAATGTTTACAGAAAATTCATTTGAAATAGACCCTTTCTCTGATGGTTTGGCTGTCGGTTTAGTTAAGTTGATGCTTTCGCTGCAGGTTTGGTGAAGTTTATGGTTTAGCGGTCTATAATTTTTAGCTAATTTTCATAGAACAAATTTGTTAATGCATTTTTGCATATTTTATCGCAACATGATGCATGTTTGTAAGAAAAAAATCAGGACACAGTAAGTGAATTTTTGTAGCGAATTTTCATTAAATCCTTCAAATTTCATAACTCAATTTACTATTAGCATAAGGTTTGTTGGCTAGGAAACCAACATTTAAGTTTAGTTTCGGAAAATTTGTGTACATTTTCAAACAAGTAATTTTGATAAAATATAGTAGGTACATTATTTCTACTACATAGGCTATACCGGTAATCAGATTGAAGCCTGCTCTTATTTGCTATTAAAAGCAATTTAATGAAAATTCACTTCTGTAATGCACTTGCTGCGTCCAGAACTTTTTTATATATGTTCGCACGAGCCGCTTATGTCTAATTTCGACCCCTCTGCACACTTTACATACTGCAATGCTCTAAACGGAGATGCTCTATTATTTTGGACACTGACTATGGGAGGATGAATATACAAATAAAACCACTTTGAAAAATAAAATATTTTATTAAAAGCTCAAAATTAAAAATTACTTTATACTTGCTACAGCTGGGTCACTTTCTTTTTCTTTTTCTATCTGATGAATTTATTACTGGTGGCGGTAAAGGTATTTTAATAGTAAACATGTTACCTGATACAGTAAATCCTAGAACTCTTCCAACTTCTTGCACCTTCTTTAAACCCATTTTGGTTTCTTTTGCCACATCTTCTATACTCAATTTGTAACCTAATGCTATCATCAGAAGTACCATAATATAACATACGCTCTTGTCTTTCATTGATAGAGAACGAGTCCTATAAAGTGGAAATAAATAGAAATAAATACTTAGATATCAGACATTTCTTATGTGTGTAGGGGTGACTACATTATACTAAAAAGTCTGGACGCAGCAACTACGTTATGGTAGTTAATTTTCATTAAAATGTTTTTGATAACAAATATGTTTTTTTTTAAAGAAATCGGACATGAAATTTGGTTACCAGTATAACCCAAACTGTATGGGAATGTCTTGCTATCTCCGTTATTATTAGAGATAGGGAGGCAGTTAAATTAGCAATGTTTTATAGAATTTCATGCTCGTTCCAAATATGACTTTTATTTTGCCCTGTCTCTTTTCGTTTTCGAGTTATTTTGAAAAAACCAAAATTTGTCGACTTATTTTTTCTTCAATATCTAAGTAGGTGTTATTCTGACATGTCTAAGACTTGCACATTATCAGGACACTTTTTACAGATATCTTTTTGTGCTATTCTCAACTTTGGATTATCATTTGTTTTTGAGCTACAGGTATCAACGTTTGCTTTTATTATGGTAGCCATATTGGATTCTTTGCCTGTGAAAAGAGCTTTCCAATGATGTACAACATGCTTGAGAAATCTTGTAATTGCACTGACAATTTTGAGAAAAACCGTTAGGATAGTAGGCTATGAAATCCAATACCAGAAAACAAATGATGAAAAAAAAGTGTTCAAAAAGCAGTAGGCCATGGAGTCTAACAATAGACTTCTACTTTTAACATAATTTTCCGTAATGATTCACGATAAAAAAATAGGAACTTTGAGCACACCAATGAAACGGCCCATTATTACAAATGATATTTTACATTACATTATCCTAAAAACTTTTTATAATTTAATTAAATAGGTAAACCTAGTAAATAACTAAATTTACTAACAGAACTCAATAAAAAGCAGATTAATGATTTACAAAGATGCCTTTGACAATTGTTTGATTTTTAAATGTAAGTCAACTGAAAAACAATAGCAGAAAAATTGCTATGGATATAACACTATCGTGACAATTAAGAATACTGTCATTCTTAATTATCTGAACAATTTGAGGTGTATTTAACACATTGCTTAAAATTTTGTACTAAATAGTTTGTTTCCTGTTTATTTTAACTATTATTCAACAATATGTTCAGTAATGAATAATATTTTGACATGTTGGAATGTTATATTCGTTCTAACCGAAATACTGAGGCAGCTGCAAATTCATATCAAAACAACTACCCAGAAAGACGACAACCAAACACCAAAACATTTCGCAGGATAGTGACCAATCTATTGAACGACGGTAGCTTCCACGCAAAGAAACTACCAATTCCTAGAAATGAAGAAAGAAATAATGCCATCTTACAGGTTTCAAACGAAAACCCCCCGCAATTTGTTCGGTTTTATGGTGAACAAATTGACGTTCCAAAAAGTATTGTACACTGTGTATTAAAACAAAGTCATTACCATCCATACAAACCTACAATCGTACAAGGCTTAAATGTTGACGATCACCCTAAGCGACTTCAATTCTGCAGATGGTATCAAGGACAATGTCAGCAAGATGAAAATTTTCATTTGAAAATAATATGGACTGATGAATCAAGATTTACAAATTGTGGTGTGCACAATCGCCATAATAGGCATTGTTGGGGAAATGAATATCGCCATCTAAAGGAAGAAAGATGATTGCACGACAGATTTGGTATTAATGTTTGGTGCGGCTTATTAGGTAAAAAACTTTCAGGTAACTTCATTGTTGGTTCATTATTTTTTTAAAATAATTTAACTGGGGAAAGGTATCTTAATCTATTGAGAAATGATATCTTACCAACAATTACAAGAGTTCATGATAATTTAGACGAGATTTTGTACCAATAAGACGGTTGTCCAGCTCACATGCTAGGATCGTCAAAGAATGTTTGTACCAAAATTTTAATAATCGTGTCATTTGTAACAATTGGTGTGCTCGAAGTCCTGATATAATACCCATTGAGTTTTATTTTTGGGGTACTCTGAAGAATGATGTGCATAAATTCGATCCACCACAAAATATTAATGAATTACGAAATAGAATCACAGAAGCTATAAATCATATTAACCAAAACACCCTCACCAGAGTTTGCAGACATGTTTCAAAAAGGTGTATAAAGTGCATTGAACAAAATGGTGGCGATATTGAACAATTTTCTATTTAGTGTATTTTTAAGTTTCTATTTTATTATTTGTTGAGTTCCATTTCTAATTGTTTTGTTTTGTGGAGTTTAAGTTTATATTTGTTATTGCCGGGGTTCGTTATTAAACTGTTTCACATAATATTACCTACCATTATTACCTAATTAAGTGTTCTAAATTAAATCACAATATTTTTTTATTGTGAATCATTACGGAAAATTATGTTAAAAGTAGAAGTCTATTGTTAAGACTCCATGGCCTACTACTTTTTGAACACTTTTTTTTGCAATGTGTTTTCTGGTATTGGATTTCATAGCCTACTATCCTCAAAACGGGTTTTCTCAAAATTGTCAGTGCAATTACAGGATTTCTCAAGCATGTTGTACATCATTGGAAAGCTCTTTTCACAGGCTATCACACGAGCAAAAAATCCAATATGGCTGCCATAATAAAAACAAACGTTGATACCTGTAGCTCAAAAACCAATGACAATCCAAAGTTGAGAATAGCACAAAAAGATTACTATGTAAAAAGTGCCCTGATAATGTGCAAGTCTTAGACATGATAGATCAACGCCTACTTAGATATTGAGAAAAAAAGAAATCGACAAATTTTTGTTTTTTCAAAATAACTCGAAAACTAACAGAGGCAGGGCAAAATACAAGTCATATTTGGAATGAGCATGAAATTCTACAAAACATTGCTAATTTAACCATCTCCATATTTCTAATAATAACGGAGATAGCAATATATTCCCATCCAATTTGGGACAGACTGTATAGTAGAAACAATGTACCATATTTCCTCAAAATGACTATTGTTTGAAAATGTACACAAATTTTCCGAAAATAAACTTAAAATTAGAGGTGTGGGAAGCTTCGAACCGAACCCGAACTCGAACCGAACCTTCGGTTCGAAAATATGTTCGCACTAGCAATGTTGAAGTAGTTCGAAGTTCGAAATATGCAATTCTTCAAAATAGTTTGAACTTCATTGGTCAAAAATACTTCAAAATTTAACTTTACAGACATTGAATGTTGCCAAAGGTAACGAAGTTGCGGCACCTTTAACTCGGTAGCGACGCTTAAAACTCGTTATCGGTCTCATTGAGTCGATAGCGTAATTTCAGGAGATTTCACTTGTGCATATTTTTTATAGTAGGTGGGACACATTGAGACACAACGGAGCCATTTAGTAATCACAGAAATATTTTTCTTAAATATCCTAGCCTCCAAACACCTTTTTCAGTAACAACATTATGATGGCAGTGTTCGAAGGCGATCGGTAACGTAAATTTTCAGAATTTGAGGATAATTGCAGATTGCCTTTGGAAAATATTGGTTTCAACATGCTCTATTACACAGTGAGCCAAAACAGTTACATATTCACAATCAGCAGACAGTTCAAACTTGTAAGTGGTTATTTTTAACTGACTTCAAAAAAGGAGGAGGTTCTCAATTCGACTGCATTTTTTTTAAATCTGTTAGCTCAGATTTTTTTTTAGGTAAACCGATTGTGATGGTTCTTTTTTTATTTGAAAGATGGTGCTTCTCATGTGGTGCCATATAAATTTGATGAAGAACTGACCAGTAGTTTTTGAGTTATTCTTGATGAAGCCAGTTTCCTTTTTAGTGAATCTCTTTAAAAAAAATCACTAATGAGGAGATCTCGACTTTTGAAAAAATTCCTTCAAATTAGCACTAATTAGGCCCCCTAGAACACATATCCGGGGTCGGTTTCAATTTTTATATATATATATATATATATATATATATATATATATATATATATATATATATATATATATATATATATATATATATATATATATATGTATCACACCGATAACTCAAAAAATAATAGGCCGATTTTGATCAAATTTGGTGAGTACCTTCCTTTTGCAAGTAGCTTGGATAAGTTCATTAACCAGAAAAATCTGCTAAGTTGAAATAGATTAAACAATGTTTTCTTTTAATTACACAGACGGATTCCCCCTATCGGTCACAGTTCTGAGCCAGCCGTAAATGTATGGAATTTAGACCACGAAATATTAATGCATGATTGAAAATAAATTCGGGACTCAGCAAGTGCGTTATGGTAGCGAGTTCTTATTGAATGCTTCAAATTTGAATAGCTCAATTTGCTATTAACCTATAAGGTACGTTGGCCAGGAAACTAGTTTTTTCGGGAACATTTTAAGTTTATTTTCGAATTTTTTTTTTAATTTTCAAACAATAAAGTTATTTTGATGAAATATGGTACATTATTTTTACTATATATGTTATACTGGTAACCAAATTTGATGTCTGTTTTCTTTAAAAAAAAAAAACAACACATATTTGCTATTTAAAACATTTTTATGAAAATTCACCATCATAACACACTTGCTGCGTCCAGGCTTTTTTTTTATTGTTATATACCTATCATGCTCACTTTGAACCCTCTCAATCTGTTTGCTAAAACTGCCTAGTCAATACCAAACAACAACATATTTATAAGTGAGCTTATCTATAGATCTAGAAATCTAAAAAAGTTTAAAATATTTTTTGTTTTTGTGGTTTTGATTTAACATTGACCCATCTCCACAACGATCAGCACCGAAAGGCATTTTCACCCAATCAACCTGCAAATTTGTCGAACCCTTCGTTTTTGTAAAAAGAGTGGGAATCTTTTACATATCAAATATTGTATGTTACAATATTCCTAAATTTTGTGTTTAAGAAAATGATATATGAACACTAAAGAATTTTGGGTAGTTCGATGTTCGATTTTGAATTTCTAATAAGTTCGAAGTTCGACTGTGAACCTTAGACATACTATTTCAGAGGTTCGAAGTTCGAGGCAACATAGTTGCTTGGGTTCGTTCATAGTTCGGTTCGAACAAAACATGGGTTCGCACACCTCTACTTAAAAGGTTCCAAAAAAAAACTGGTTCTTGGCCAAGGAACGTTAGGTTAATATCAAATTGAGCTATTGAATTTTGAAACTTTAATGAAAATTCGCTACCATAACGCACTTACTGCGTCCAGTGGAAATTGAAATCGGTTGCAGAAAAGAGCAAGCACTTGTGAAGCCACAAGAAAAGTCTACAGCTCTATTAAGTATGTAACGTTTTCACTAAGTTAGGGAAATAACAAACAACTAGATGATTCAAATTGAATTAGGTCTTAAAAGTTTTCATCTCGTCCTAATTGAATTTGTCATACAAAAATTTGCTGAAAAATTCATTGTTGACAAGTTTTCAGGTTGTTTTTGCTTTGTTCTTTGAGTCTAAAATACAGTTGGTATTGTTTCTCTTTTTGCCTCCTCTATTTCACGAGTCAACTTATTTTCAATGTTACAATAAGTCTCCCTACTAACACGTCTCCACTTATGCCCCTCAAAAAGCTGCCTCTTTACCCCGTATTTATGCCTTATCTGCTCAGTAATCCACACTGAATCATCCCCACTGTTTCTCAACTTTCTCATTTGCTTAGGGCATACTTCATCCATTATTAACTTAAAATTTTGATACATCACGTCGTAGCAGTCCTCAGCACCATCAATCTCCATTATTTCATCCCATGCAAATGAATTTAACTTATAGTTTACAATCTCTAGATTATGTTCCCAAAGGCTTCTACACTCTGTTTTTCACGCTTTTTCAAGAACTTCTAAATTAATGCACATCCATTTTTTTTGTGCCAGATGGTCTGATTGCAAAAAGACCATGTTGTTGGTATTAAAATTGCCTACATTTGTGAATGTGTTATCTATAAGTGTTTCTGATGTTCCATTTATTCTTGTAGGTTCGGTGATAGCAGCTCTCAATCCTGCTGCACCCAAAATGTTGAGAAAATATTTCACAGGTGACGATTTACTGTCTTTCAGGTTCAGATTGAAATCGCCACACAACAAAATCAAAGACATTCTCTTAATCAAAACACTTTGGAGTATCTCCTGAAATCTAACAAAAAATTTGGCAATATCTTTTCCAGGTCTATAAATATTCACTATTATAACATTACTCTATTATTAGTGAATTTATATTTTAAAAAAATTCACTAATAGAGAGGTATCGATGGTGAGACTTCGCAAAAATTTTTGCAAATGAGCGCGAATTAGGACCCCTAGAACCCATATCCGGGGTCAGTTTCAATTTTTATATGTATGTATGTATGTATGTATATGTATATATATATATATATATATATATATATATATATATATATATATATATATATATATATATATATATATATATATATATATATCCGTCTGATAACTCAAAAAATAATTAACCGATTTCGATGAAACTTGGCAAATGGCTTTCTTTTATTAATGGCTTGGAGGAGTTCGTTAGCCAGAAAAATCGGACGGGGTTTTCCGGAAAAATTTTGAGTTTTCTTCGGAAAAATTTTTTTTCTCCGAAAGTAACAAAGCTGTTTTAATGAAATTTACTATATATGTTGCCTTGGGAGAGAAATTTTTTTTCTCCGAAAATTACAAAGTTATTTTAATGAAACTTGGTAGATATCTTACGTTAGGAGAGACCTTACTACACACCAAAATTAAACTCTAAGTTTATAGAAAATTGAGTTATTCAAATTTGAAGCATTTAATATTTCAACATGAAGTTTTTACCACAGAAATCGTAGAAACGACGAGACGATTTTCACGTCTCTAGTATCAGGATCACATGAGAGGATAGGCAGTGGCAGTGTTTAAAACTAATGTGTACATGCTAGAAATTACCACATTCCTGACATCTAGTAGTGAAAAGTATAAGCAATGAACCATTGGTATTCATGTTGTTATAATCTTATTGATCATTTTATATAACTAAACATAAAACCTCTAGCGTCTAGTTTTAACAATTGTTTTGTATTTTAAATTATTTAAATTATATTTAGACCCTTCATATCGTCCAGCCTTTTTCTGAGATGATCCGGGAAAATAAATTTAGACTTAAAACTAGTAGTCTTAACAAGAAATTTTTCTTTTTCCGGACATGACACGTGATATAACCATATCAGGGCCTCAAAAAAATCCTCAAGTATTCTGTTAGCGTCATCACAAGGTTGGTTGTTATATGAATTTTTAAAACGTATTTCTAAATTCAGAAATGGTACTTTCATTAATTTTGCGATATTTGATTTTTTGTTTTGGTTCATGGATGTGTATATATATATATATATATATATATATATATATATATATATATATATATATATATATATATATATATATGCAGGTCGACTTTATTTTCAAGGGGACACATGATGGCTTAAGTTTTGGTGTCTTGGAATCTACCCCTTAGGTAGGGGCGTAAGGTACCTCTAAATTAAAGGGCACCTTATGTTGAGTGACACCTCATTTTAAAGCTTTCTTAATTCTGCTTACGAAAATATACGACTTTTGGTGAATTTTTATTTAAAAAAAATCACTAATAGGGAGGTATCGATGGTGAGACTTTGCAAATTTTTTTTTCAAATGAGCGCAAACTAGGATCCCTAGAACCCATATCCGGGGTCAGTTTCAATTTATATATATATATATATATATATATATATATATATATATATATATATATATATATATATATATATATATATATATATTCGTCTGATAACTCAAAAAATAATAAACCGATTTCAATGAAACTCGGCAAGTGCCTTTCTTTTATAAATGGCTTGGATGAGTTCGTTGGTCAGGAAAATCGGACGGGGTTTTCCGGGAAAATTTTGAGTTTACTTTCTAAAAAAAAATTTTTCTTCGAAAATTACAAAGCTGTTTTAATGAAATTTACTGTATATGTTGCCTTGAGAGAGACATTACTACGTACCAAAATTAAACTTTCTTAGTTTATAGAAAATTGAGTTATTCAAATTTTGAATTTTCTTTCGAACACAAATTTTTTCTCCGAATATTCTAAAGTTATTTTAATGAAATTTGGTGGATATCTTGCTTTAGCAAAGACCTTACTACATACCAAAATTAAACTTTCTAAGTTTATAGAAAATTTAGTTATTCAAGTTTGAAGCATTTAATAAAATTTTTTCAACTTCACTACATTCCAGTATCAATTCTCTATGCTTTTCCCTCGCGAAAACAAGTTCGTGATGTTTTATGCCCTTTTTTAAAAAGATGCAGGAACCACCTCTCATGCTAACATCTCTACAAATAGAGGACGCAAGGACAAACCCATCAATAGACACCACACCAATCTCACTCCTTCTAAACCAGTGTTCGGTAAAACACAACACATCAGTATACATATTTTGCATAGTTTTACAGGAATATCCTTGGGACGCTCTGTTTACTCGGAATTCTGATAGGCATCTTCATGGACACGAATACAAACTTTTCAGGGAGGTGGTGAACGTTCGATGTTGGCAGAATGTTCTCCCGAACCGAATGTATTGGCAGTTGGAACAATCTGCCATCTCCAGTAGTGAGCACATCTCATCTGTGAATACCTTTAAAAAAAATATGACTTTAGTCTTCTCTAAGTTTTGTTTGATTGTGTATCACATCAATTCAATAGCCATAGGAGCATTGAAGATGTTGGGTTTTGTTTTGAGATACATTGGAGATTTTTCTGTTTGTGCAGCTCTCACTGTTAATCGGCATTGGTTTATTCAGTGCTAGAATATGGATTGCTTAATCACATGCACACATTTTATAGTCAACACTATCGAAACAGTTCTAAATAAATTTCTGCGCTATTGTGGTAATCATCTCCACATTTCCATTTAGAATCAAAGTAATGAGAACATCCAGAATCATTTGGGAGTAGATTTATTGAGGATTCAACATATAATGTTGGATCTATTGTTTGTATTTAAATTGATCAACTGCTCGGTTGACTGTTCCAAACTGTTGCATCTGATTTCTTTTAGGATACCCCCTAGGGTTCTGTCTCTGTGGATCTACATAAAATATTAGACTGGGGAAGTAGAAATCTTGTACAATTCAACCCCACCAAAACTAAGTCTTGCTTTCTTTCTCACAAGAGATACACCAGCCCTAGACCCATGACAATGAACAACCAAGTTGTAAGTCCTCGTGGTGTTGTTGAAAAAAAAAAGTAACTTCGAAGACACACTAGCTTTTCAGTTGGCTTTCATTCTACCCATTACGGTTTGATTTGTACAGTTGTTAGACCAGCTGAATTTGATGTTTTCTCTATGTCCCAGCGAAGCTTCAGACGCAGCATTAGCAGTGCTGTTCACAAATTGTGACAGCATGTTCTAATTTAATTGCAGGTGTTCCACTGGGTTCTATTTTGGCTTTCATGCTTTTTCTTTTACATATAAATGGCCTTCCGAACAACTAACAATTTGATCCACAGCTTCGACATATAATCTCCAACTATATAAGAAGCGAGTAAACACCAGTCTGGTGGCACAGCAATCAGTTTATGATGTCTTAGGAGACACATAGGCTTTCCCTTTCATGAAGTATCTCATTAAAAGAATCAGACCCTATGAAAACCTTTTCTCTACTAACAAATAAAAAAATTAAACATTTTATAACTAACCTTGCATTTCCAGACATACTACTGAAATTACTCATTATGTGATTGTTAACATCAGCGGAATAGGAACAAGCTGAATAGGCTTTGGTGACTCGTTTGATTGGTGTTGCATTGAAACTTATAAGGCAGTCAGCATAGAGTAGAACTTCACATTTCTCAATAATTGACTCACTAATGCTTGTTTTCTGCAATATCAATAGAGCATTCTTTATAATTGGATTTAATCTGAAAGAAAAAAACATATAAGAAATAACCTCAAGGAAATTCAATCACAATACAAAGTAAAATGTGTTCATTTAAATTCTCCCAGCTCATGACTACTTTTTGTGGGGTTATTTAAAAGTAGTGAGCAAGCCTCAGACAATTTCACAACTAGGAAAACATGCATGCAGAAATTAGGGCATTAACAGACAATTACGCTGACAGTTGTCATGGAATATGTAGTAAAAAGAAGCTATCTCTATGAAACCAAAATTGGAGCTCATTTAAAAGATGATATTTTTAAATTTTAGTACAAACAAATCTAAAATACTAGTATTTTATTACAACCAAATATACATAAAAAATATTAATAAACAAAAAGTCATTGATGTGACTTTCGGACATGTCTCAAAAGTATCGTATTTCAGAATGACATTCATCATTATGAATCAAATTATGACCTACAATTTCTGCAGTGTTCTAAATTGAAAGTTTACAAAGCCCATTGGAGGTCAAATTTAAATGAACACAAGTTATTTTATTTTTAGTGTTGACTACTAGAAAGTTCTTTTTTTGGGGAAAAATAACTTACTCAAATTGGTCTAAATCACTTTCTAAAATACTCTTTGCATCATTTTCTAATGAATCTAGCACTGACTTTGGGATGAGTTTATGAAGTTCATAAACTTGTTCTTTTGTGGAAGCGTTCCTGTTAATGGGTGGTCTGTAGGAATTCTCAACTTCTTCTGTCTTAGGAGGTGCAAAACTAACGTCTTCTATTTCTCTATCTGCGACGGTTTGTTCCAACTTATTTCGAACATTTTCAACATCCATTTTCATCCTTTCAATATGTTCTGTACGCCGCTTTGCTTTTTTAGAACCAAACTCTTTATACAGTTCTCTCATGGTGGTATTTTCTTCGGTAATTGAAGTATCAACCACATCTTCTGTTTGCGGCATATATGGTGATAAGATGGCATGATCCACATGAAGTAATTTTACCTGTAATATGATTTGAAAGGAAAAGTTTTAGAGTGAAAAAATTATCAACATTACTTAGATAAAGAAACATGTGTTCCTACCTTCAATGAGTGCAGTTCGGAATCTATGGTGAGTACTGATAAGTACAATTTGGAGAACCCAGTTCATCACAATGCAGTTTTTAGACCTGACAATCGTTTCGCTATCAAAATCAGCGTCATCAGAGGGATGAATAAACTGTTCTAAAAACTGTATTGTGATGAATTGGGTTCTCCATATTGTACTTATATGTTCCTACCTTATTAGAGTTTTTTCTTCTTATGAGTAAATAAGTCTTTTTTGATGATTCCTCAATAATAGATCCCGTGAACAATGTATCGTGACCATTGATTTCGGAAACTATTTTATTGTCTGGGCCTTTTAATAATTTTGTACATAATTCATCATTTTTAATATCTAATTTACCATTTAAGAACTTAGCTGAAAAATATTCAGTATGATTTGCATTTGATTGTAGACATTACCTATGTTTAGATACCTATAAGTGGCCGATTATCATCAGATACGATTTTTGATATTTTACAATCCATATTATTAAGTAAAATAAGTTATTTTGACCGTTTCATTTAGTTTTTTATTAGTACTTCGAGTTTACTTCTTACTTGTCCGTTCATGGTTCATATGTGCTGCTGAAGCTGAAACTTAAACACGACAGAAACGTAACCTCAAAGAAGCACATATTAGGCCATAGACAAGGCATACATAAATCTATGGACAAACGAAATTATGTTTATGGCATAGAGATTTTCAGTCTTCTTACTTTTCAACTTCTTAAAGCTAGGTTTATATAGACTCGAACAGCTTTATATATATATATATATATATATATATATATATATATATATATATATATATATATATATATATATATATATATATATATATATTATTAATTACAGCAGATCAGATTGTTTGTTGTAGCCATAACTTGGTGACACCCCTTCATACTTATTGCAGACGTAGATACTATTTCTGTGGCTTTACAAGTGCTCGTTATCTTCACGGCAGCCGGTTTCGCTTTTTACGGCATCGTCAAATAAAAGAAATATTTCTGTCTGAAGCCACAGAAAAAGTCCTCACGTCTGTATTTAGATCATATTGCGTAGTTTTAAATTTATTTTATTAGCGAATTTTTATGTACATGTTCTGTTATATGTAGGTATCGATATTTCTTACAAAAATTTATTAGCGAATCTTTTTGAAAGAAAATATTGTTTTTAGCTTTCCTGAAAGAAAATTTTGTTTATAATTTTTGTGTGAAAAAAAAAATATATGTAACGAATTTTTGGTGGGACTATTTTTTAGCGAAATTCGTTCGAATAAATAATGTTTTACATTTCGTTATACCTCTCCTGCGATAACTGTAAAACATAATGTACTGATTAACTAATTATTTTTTTTGTGGAAGGATTAAAATTAATGAATAATGAAGGCAAAGACTGGTTCATTAGATGGAATAAGTAGAAGTCGAACAAGTTTGGTATGTCAAAATTAGGAGTATGTTACATTTGGATTGAGTTTTCGAGCAGTTTTTGGTATAATATTATTAAACTATGTTAATATACAGCACAAACCTCAGGCTTATTGTGTAGACATGTATGATTTATGATAATAAATAAATAAATAAAAAATGAAACTTGACATGCGTGTTCTTTTAGTAAATGGCTTGGATAAGCAACTTAGTAATTTTCAAACTTCTTATTATGACAGTTGATATGCACTAATCGTAACGAATTATATAAAAAAATACATATCCTGCGTAGAAAAACTATTAGCGTATTTTTCTGCTTCGGAAAGGTTTAGTTTTTGTTAAAAAAATGTATTGGCAATTTTTATGAAAATTCGCTACCATAACGTATTTGCTGCGTCCAGACCTTTGCTTTTTTTGCTGTACTCACAGATCGATTCTTTTATGTATAAGTTGTATATACTGGCCACCAAATCAATACCTGTAATTAGAAATGGGGTGAATCCAAGGAAAATTTTTTCAAGTGAGGTCAACTTTTCGTTCGCTCTATACCTGGAATTAAATCTGGAACTAAACCTGGAAGTTCTTATAAGTACACTTGGAGAACCCAAATCACCACAACACATATTTCAGAGACCCTACGATCGTTTCGTTGACCATGTCAACATCTTTAGAGGAAGAAAAATTCTAAAATTAAACTACTAGCTGCAGTGTATTTATATCGCGTCTAGGTAAACGAATTAGTCCGAAGTAAAATTGTCGTCGAAGACCCATCGTTTGTTTATTGTGTAGTGAAACTACGAGGTCGAAGACCTGCTTTAATCTTCTGGTCGACAAATTTATGAGCCCTTATCTAATATAAGGATAATAGGCTTAAAAGGAAAGGTAGCGAGTTATTTCAGGAATCTGCACGTTCTCTTTCAATCTAGAAATTTACTATGTTGATATTGGAGCAAGCCGACAAGCACATCTGGCGCGACAAACAACATAACCTCCGCTCATCTTTTTTTATATAGAAAACTAAATCCGGGTGTTTGGCTCGCAATGTTAACTCTAACAAAGGATAAATAATTCAACTAAAATACTACATAAAAACTATCTTTATATTAATTTTAAATTACCTGTGGCTAATAGATTCGTCTGAAGCCATACCAAAGCTGTTTTGTCACACACACACATTAATTTTAATTCTTCGTAAATACTATTTATATTGACTTCATAGATACAAAGAAAACAAACGGGTCTTTAAGTCGAGACAAGCGTAGAGATTGGTATATGTATAGACTGGCCGAGTTATTGACAGTAATTTATTATTCTACCAGACAAATTAGGAGTGTTTAAGTGGTCAAATGCAAAGTGAAAATAAAGGACTTGAAATTAAAGGTGCCGCACGATTCAATGAAGTTTTGTTCTTAATCGACCTTGATATAAAAATACTTTCTAATGAATCAAGCATAGTTTGATGTCTAACAGTTTTGACAAGTTTCAATTTTTTTGTCAATGTGGTGATTATTATCCCATATATGTTGTGCCACACACAATTTGTCCACCGTACCATATCGTAAATGTGAGAGATGTTTACGAAATCTGCTGGCTATGTTTCTCCTAGTTTGACCCACGTAGTTAAGATTGCAATCTTTGCAACTAATCTCATAAATACCGGATATTTCAGTGACTTTGTCTTTGTCTTTCGTATTACCCAACAAATTTTTTAAATTACTTTTCGACGAAAAAGTCAAATGTAAATCGGCTTTCTTAAAAATACTTTCCAAACCCTTTGTGATTCGTGGTTCATAAGGTAAACACACAAATTTTTTCTCTATTTTATCTTTCTTAAATGTCGTACAATCAGATATCATTTTCTTTGTTCTCCGTTTGTTAACCCATTTGTCTATTAAACCATCCGAGTAACCGTTATATCTCGACACATTTTTTATGTATTTTAATTCTGTATTAAATCTATTTTTACTTAACGGAAATTTAATCAATCTGTTTACTAGGATATTTAAACTAGCAGGTTTAACTAGCATCACAGGTTCCAGTTTTCACATACTGGAAGTTCTTGCTTTATAGGCTGACGCTTATATTACTTTATGTGAAAACAATTAGTATGTGTAAAATGCCATAGCAACAGAGTCAATTAGATAAATAAATAAATCAAACCGATTTAAGAGACTTTATACAATTATAAGTAATAAAGTTAAATTGTATGCACGATCCAAATGCCTAAGTTGTACAAGGAAAATAAAGTTGTAAGTACTTGGTTCTATCAGTCTATGCGTTAAAACCTATAAATCAATTTACACTTATTTTTAAAATTTCAGTTTAAAAAGTACGGCCACAAATGCGAATTAGCTGAAGAATTAGACTACGTTTTACAGCTGGTACCAGGCGACACGATGGGTGCGACAATTAAAAGATTCTGTTACAGAAACATTACAGTTAACCCTTGTCACCCTAAAGCAAAGATATATCTCAGAAGTCAGATGTGTGTAACTGAAAACATGAAAATTCATTTACAGAATCCAACAATCATTCATCCTTTCAGTAATTTCAGGTAGTTATTTTGAATTCAATTTTTAATGAATTGTGAGTAAATTTAAGTGAATGTAGCTCCCTCACTTAGTGAAACCGTACGATACTAAGTACACACCACTTTGGTACGATTTTCGAAATTCATAAATTTGTTATAACCCTGATTAAACTTGTCACAGGACGGTAAACTTTTACCCCCAGAGAACAAATAAATGGATTATGTTACAAACAGAGCTGGATATTAGCGTTTTTTCGAGGCTGGGCAAAAACTTTAAACTGCCGCCCACGTACATCGCTTATTCTCCATTAACTTTTTCTACCCAGTTCTAATTTTTTAACAAACGCGAGCATATTTAAATTGGGTAAGATTTCTGATAAATCGAAAAATCCATTTATATTAAGAAATTCCTTGTCATCTTTTTGTTGCAATGGAAAGATTATAGATCCTAAAACAAAACCTAAAAAACTAATCACTAACGCCATTAAAGTATTACGAGGTCAGTAACAAAAGTCCGAACGCAAAAAGTCCGTTATATGGTAGTGAATTTTCATTAAACTGTTTTTAATAACTACATAATATTGTCTTTATTACTTATTACACCATGGTAAATAAGTTTTAAACTTGCGAATGCCTCTAATACAATTTGGTGTACGGTAGGGTACAAACATTATCGCCTCCAAAACACACAGTCTGATACTGACAGCTTGAATTTGCATACATCAAGTTATTATAGTATTATTTGAAAACGTCACACTCTTAAGTGGTGCTCATGAAACAGACAATAACGTTGTGTATTGAGATAATTTCAACCCTTATTTCGGGTTATGACACTTTTGTTGAAAACATAATATCATATTTACGATGTAATAATGCTTTTTATTTATTAATAAGCAACAGTATCAAAATTGTTAAGTATTGTTACGTTCTATGGGGTTCTGTATTTGTTGACTAACAAAACACAGCTTTTCAAACTGCTAAGTCATAATAACCGACTATATTTTCCAGCACCACTATCAACTAAAATATTTCTCTCTATTACTAAATATCCATAGAACTATATTCCACTATCCGCCTTCTATGATCGCTTCTTATAAACCAACACTTGCTGCTGACTGGCTTAATACTCTATGATCACTTATTCTGCACCACACTAACACAATACTGAACTAACTTACTCTGTACGCCGCTCGCCTATTTATAGTGTCTATAGAGATTCCAGACCTTCTACACTGTTCTACACCTGTCACTTCTGGTCCCTTCTAGAAATATCATTACAGATTGTTCGCTGTTTCAACACACTTTACAACCAGCCTCTGACCATAAAAGTAACAAAGTCCATAAACTTAATTTTCATAGATAGACGTGACACAGCCCCCCTCTTACATTCGATCGCCCCGGTCGAATTCTGACATTTCTTGGTAAGGCGTAAGTCTGTGCATATGAACCACCTTCATCTTGCTATTTAGGCTCCTCTGGCGATAGACAACGTCATTGATCCTTTTGACCACCTTAAGGACCTTCCCATAATTTCTGTAGTTTCGGTGACCGTCCCTTGCGTCGTACTGGATTGTAGAACAACACACGATCTCCTTCTTTAAAACGAGCTGAATTAGCTCGCACGTCATAACGGGTCTTCATGCGGTAGCTTTCTACTCGTATATGCATTCTGACAGCAGAGTGGATGGCCGAACGTGGAGCAACTGTGGGTTTTCCAAATATGAGATTAGGAGGAAGTCTTAACTCAAACACGCTGGCGGGATATGTCCGGTATAGTTTCATGTACAGTCAAGCGGTATGCAAGTAGAAATAGTGGAATGTGCCTGTTCCAATCCGTTTGGTGTTCATTGACAAATATTCTTACGTGGGACTCCAAAGTATCATTGAATTTTTCCACCATTGCGTCAGATTGAGAGTACATGGATGTAGTTTTCGTTTTCCTGATTTTCTGATTTCCATCAGCTCACAAACCTTCTGAAATACAGTCGACTCGAAGTTGCATCCTTGGTCAGAATGGAGGTCTAGTGGTGCGCCCAATCTGCAGAAAAACTAATTCATCAATACTTCTGCAACGGTCATGACCTCTTTATTCGGGACCGTAAACACTTCTAGCAACTTGCTTAAATAATCCATGGCTACAAGCATATAGCGATTTCCTGCGTCTGTTCTAGGGAAAGGACCAGCTATGTCGATTGCAATTCTTTCGAATGGGGCTCCCACGTTGTACTCATTCATTCGCCCCCTGGTTTTTGATTTAGGCCCCTTACCAGATGCACACTTTCCCGAGGTTTTGCACCATTCTTCCACATCCGCTCTACATCTTAACCAATAAAAACCTTCTCTGACCACCTCCAAAGTTTTCTTTACTCCTAAATGGCCTCCACCTGCCCCGCCATGCATCTTCTTCTCTTGGCCACTCTGTTCCTGCGAAAGAACACCTCTAATATCAACATTGTTCGCGTTCGTGTCCACAATAAACCTGTGACCAGGCTGGGGATATGTCAGAATCAGGGATGAACAAAGAGCTCGTTTTAGTGTCTCGAATGCTCTTTTACAATTATTGGTCCAAATGAAGGGTGTATTTTCTTCTGTCAGTTTATGCAAAGGTTTCGCGATGTCCGCAAACCCCTTTACAAAACGGCGGCAATGAGTGCAGAGACCCAGAAAACTTCGCAGCTGATGTACATTGGTTGGAATGTCCTAGTTCATAATACAGTGTCTTCTCTGCGTCGGTTTTGACTCCATCTGGGGTGATAATATGGCCTAACTACTTGACTGCTTTTTGAAAGAGACAGTATTTCTTCGGATTTAATTTCAATTGGCTCCCTGTAGTTTCTGAAACACTTGTTCGACATTCTTCATGTGATACTCGAACGAATTTCCTACGATTATGACGTCATCTAGGTACACGAGTCATGTTTTCCAGTGTATACCTTTTAGAACTGTCTCCATTAGACGCTCAAACGTGGCTGGAGCATTACACAACCCAAATGGCATGATTAGTGATAACATTTAACCGGCGGTAATCTACACAAAACATCGTGGAGCCATCTTTCTTTTTAAATAATATTACTGGAGAGGTCCAAGGGCTTTGGGGTGGTTCTATAACTCGTGCCTGCTCCATCTCCCTTAGTGTTGTATCAATACGTGCTGTTTTGCCAATGGTACCCCTCTCGGTGGTTGCTTGATTGGTACAGATGTCGCAGTCTCAATGCGATGGCGTACGAGGTCTGTTCTTGTCGGTTACGAAAACGTTGCGATATTTGGACAGCAATTTGGCCACTGCTTGCTTCTGTTGTGGAGAAACATTTGCACTAGCTTCTGCTTAAACGACGCGTAGATGTTCTGGAAGTGGTTCATCCGGGATGGATGAAGCTGGTTCTTCTTGGTCGTGGCAACGCCGTATGATCGTTACCGGCGAGAATGTTCCGATTTCGGAGGCTTTGGGAATCTTCTCATCAAAGCTTTTAAGGTTGGCTATTCTGACAGCTGCCAATTCTCTTGCTTGAACAAGAGTTTAACCGACTGGTAGAGCTTTCTTAAAAAGATTATGTCTTCTGGTTCTATGATCCCCACCACTTGTCCCGAAATATCTACAATTATCTTCACTGGGACAATACTCTCACTCTGGGCTCTTACAATACTATCTTCTTTGGCCGTGGCTTTTTGAATGGCAAGGTTATTAATAGTCGACATAACTACTTCCTCATGACCGATATTCAAAACATTGTTCTCGAGATCTAACTTGACACCGTGACCATGCAGAACATCTAGACCAAGTATAATGGGGTCTGATATGGCGGCAACAATCACTCGCTGTTTGGTCTTACAAACTCCAATTTGTAGCTTGACGTCAGTCTCACCAAATAGACGAATCAGTTTGCCACCAGCTGCGGTCACTTGGTAGACTCTTTCTGGCTCTCCTAATCGCCATCTTGGTACCATATCACGACGGATAATCGTTCTCGATGCGCGAGTGTCTACAACTATTTGAGCCTTCCTGTCGCTGATGTATCCGTCTACGACGAGCGTGTTAGAAAAATCGTTGACCAGTGAAATAGTTGTCGACTTCGGGGCATTGTGGTGGGCAGCCAGCTCTCGCCCCCTAAAGCTAGCTGCATTTAGTTTTCCTGTGCGTTGGTTGGTGATCTTGGGGCTAGGCATTCACTTCTTATGTGTCCCACCTTGCCACAGTTCCAACAGCTTATGGCACTTGCACGATGAGCTTGCGTTGGATCCTTATGAGTCGTGTGCTTCATTTGTTCTTTTAGTTTCTCCAATCGCTGCACAACCTTGGATAACTCTGTTTGATTTTCTTCTTCTGGGACTTGGAGACTGTGAACCCTCACATTGCCTTTAGAGGCTTGCTTGGCAGCTTCAAATTCTAGTGAATATGCCAAAGCATCGTTCAGGTTTTTTTGTCGCGCGATCCAGGGCGCTTGTTGGGTGTCGGCACCTCGGATGCCATCTATGAGTGTTTAAAGCGACAGCTAGTTCAAAAATTCCACCGGAGCTGATCTGGCAACGTCGGTTTCAAATTGTTGCAGAGTTTCGCTCGATTTCTGACAGCGACTTTTCAACTGAGTTTCGTACAGCTGTTGTAAATGCTGGTCGCCAAATCTCAGTTTTAGGTAATATCTAATACTGTCTAAACTGTCCTGTTCTTTCCCTGGGGATACCTTGGAGCACATCTAGGGCATCTCCCCTGAGAGCTACAATTAGCGAAATCGCTTTCTCTCTCTCTCTCTCTCTCTCGCCCCCAGCGGCTTCAAACTGGCGTAGATAAATACCCTATGAGCCATCAAATGTGGGGGCCTTAATTCTTAGGATAGGGCTATCTTTGAGCCTGATGTTGCATCAGATTTGTTTTCTAGTGAATGCACTTTCTGTTGTACTTCCGTTAACTTGTCATGTACATCGTCCTTGATACCCCTTACTCGGCTTTCTACTTGCTGGAAGATATCTTTTACCTGCTTCATACGTTCGTCGACACATAAAGTAATATTCTCCTTATCATTTTTTCCTTTGCTTCTTCGTCCCTTTTTTAGTTCCTCTCTTATCTCTTCGTCTCTTTTTCTCATTTCTTCCCTGGCCTCTTCATCCCCTTTTCTCATTTTTTCTTTGGCTTCTTCGTCTATTTTTCTGGCTTCTTCATCTCTATTTCTCATTTCTTCTTTGGCTTCTTCGTCTCCTTTTCTAGCCTCTTCATCTCTTTTTGTCATTTATTCTTTTGCTTCTTCATCCCTTTTTATAGCTTCGTCGCGTGCTAATTGAGCTTCATCCATTTTTTAAATCAATTCCAATAGCTGTGTGTCGATATTGGCTGTTGCGCTACGTGTCTTAGGCACAGACGTGCTTAAAGCCGGTACACAATTTATTCTGTTTCAAACACCCAGTTATGAATTACTGCTGACACTGATCTTCCAGATATTCTATAAATTTCCACGTTGTTCAACGAATATTCTGGAAAATATTTCCGCTAGCAGCTGACACCACTTGTTAAGTTCTACGGGGTTCTACATTTGTTGACTAACAAAACATAACCTACTATTTTCCAACACCACTATTAACTAAAATATTTATCTCTGTTACTAAATGTCCATAGAACTATATTTCACTATCCGCCTTCTATGATCGCTTCTTATGCACCAACACCCACTGCTGGCCAGTGAACCCTATACTACGTAATTAATTTTCCTTTAAGCAAAAGTAGATATACCAAATAATTAAATTACATTAAGAACGTGGCCGAATATAAGGGATACACTGCTTGCCTAGTGGAGAAATTCATCAACAAACAGAAAAGAAAGAAAATGTTAACGGAATCAACGACGTTTAGAAGAGAGAAAACCAAAAAGAACTTTGCTTGCTTACCATTTGAACCTCGAATCACGAGGTGTCTAGATAGCATTTAAAAAAAGCAAACTTGCAACTAACATTTTCGACAAAAGTATACCTTAAATGTATGTAGTGCCAATCTATTAAATTTCAAGTGGTTTGACACGTGGCACAGAGAAACAGTGCAAAGGTATCAGACTTAGATTGGCATAAAATGAAATTAACTAAAAACGGATGTGAATACGTTACACCCCATCCAACCGGATAGACATTTTGTTTGGTTGCCAGACGCAATGTCGGTACTCTAAAGGCGAGGCGAAAGAAGGAAGTAATACAAATAATAATAAATAATACAAAAATAACGCAAAGAAATTGAGAATATAAAAATTTAACCAACAAGGCAATGCAAACAGTAACGTAATCAACGACTAATGTAAATGTAAGGCCAGCTAAGATATGATAACAAAGATAAAGTAAAATGGCAGAGATTAGGGAATTTAGTGGTAGGTCCGCTCCTACAGGTAGTTTATACTGCGGTTTTACATAATGAGCTACAAGTGAGTAGACAAGTAATATACCCTGATTAAAAAGGTATCGATCGACTTGGCAACACAACCAAAGACCATAATAAGGTTGATGATAGGAGGTAGGAGAGTGAATAAGATTATGCAGGGTCTTAAACTGAACGTAGTTAGGCAGTACTAAAAACAATGACATGCAGAGATCCTAGTAGTGAGAATAGGAGGTGAAACTTCAGGTACCATGCCGCAATGTCGCTTTAGATCCTTAATATGCCACTTACCAAGACTGTTACCCTCAAGGTCAGAGAGTACATATATTAGGTCAGAGACAACCTCACTTACCCTACAGAGGGTGTATCTGGGAGCTAACTTAGCTGCGAATTTCTTCGCGGCGTCAGATTGCAAATAGGTTTTCTTCCAAACGAGGTCATCTACCCTCAATGTGTCAGTACGCTTTCCATGGTCATAGAGTTGTCTGAAATGAATAGATATCTTAAATTTGCTGCTTACCCTGTAGAATGTATAGGGGTTTCAAAATCAACGGTAAAACGATATTTTAATTCCAGACGGGAAAGATAATATTTTCTGTCAATCTTCCTAGAATTCAATTGAAAAACAGCCAACAAACCAAACGAATCAATAAATATTTCCCTTGTCGCTGTTGCTAGGCATGTAGTGCCAATCTATTAAATTTCAAGTGGTTTGACACGTGGCACAGAGAAACAGTGTAATGGTGTCAGACTTAGATTGGAATGAAATGAAATTAACTAAAAACGGATGTGAATACGTTACAATATATATATATATATATATATATATATATATATATATATATATATATATATATATATATATATATATATATATATATATATATATTATAGAGGGTGTTTCGTGAGGAAAGGAAAATATTTTAAAGGAGTATTCTGGAAGTGTCCGGAAATATATCCTTTTCGAGTTACAGGGTGACAAAAAAATTTATAAAAATCCTTATTCGGACTTTTGGAATACGTCCGTAAAATATTTCCCTTTCCTCACGAAACCCCTGTATATATATATATATATATATATATATATATATATATATATATATATATATATATATATATATATATATATATATATATATATATATGACATTATCATTGCGGTACACAGTAGATGTGAAGTCTCAGTTTATATATATATATATATATATATATATATATATATATATATATATATATATATATATATATAACAGATCTCCTCATTAAAAGCAAAGAAAAATATGAAAACTCGGATTTTTTTATTTTTAGGTTATTCTGGGAGTTCATAATGATTTTTGGGACTTTTGTTGTCGCAATCGCCCAACCTATGCAAGCTGCATCATATCTCTTTCCAGATAGAGATTTAGGAAACCACGATTTGATATACAATTGCATTATGGGATCCATATTCTCCTTGAATATCTTGGTTGAATTTAGAACTGGATTCTGGAGTCAGGAAAAGAATACGGTAATTTTGGAAGGATCACAAGTCGCACTGTAAGGAATTTTAACAATAATTGCCTACCGCATTCTGTCTAGCAGCTACCAAAAATTATGTTTTCAATATAGTTCATGATAAAAAAAGTCCGGACGCAGCAAGTGCGTTATGGTAGTGAATTTTCATTATAATGTTATTAGTAGCAAATGTCTTTTCTTTTACAGAAAGCAGGCATGAAATTTGGTTACCAGTATAACCTATATATTAGAAACAATGTATCATATTTGATCAAAATAACTTTATTGTTTGACAATGTAAAAACTTTTTCAAAAATAAACTGAAAATGTTCCCGAAAAAACTGGTTCCTAGCCAACGAACGTTAAGTTAATAACAAATTGAGCTACTGAAATTTGAAACATATACTGAAAACTCGCTACCATAACGCACTTACTGCGTCCTGAGTTTTTATTTACAAACATGCATTACGTTTCGATGGAAAATGCAAAAATCTAATAATATAAGGGGTGTTCGATTAAAAAAAATAAATAGAAAATTTGTATCACCCACAACTTATGGACCACCCTGTGATTGTAAAACTAATTTTATAGGATGTAGCTTAAGACAGCCTATAAATAACATATACAATTTTTTCTCGTATGTTGTATAATACCGGATATATTGAGCTTTACCGTAGAAATGCGTCATCCTGTATATATGAAAACAGATAAAAACTGAAACTAACCCCGGATATTGGTTCTAAGGAACCTAGTTCGCGCTCATTTGAAGAAATCTTTTCAAAATTCAAAAGATTGCCCAATCAAAAGCTAAAAGAAGTTAAAAAGGGAAAGGAAAAGTTCATTATGCTCACATAACCTTGATATATGGCAGGGTTGATTTTCCTTCTCCTTTTAGCTTTTAATTAGGCTAACTGATGTCAGGGCAGGTCAGCAAAGTCAGCTGGTAGGATTTTGTGTAACATCACGTTAGGGAGGTCTTTTATTTCGTTAAAACAACAAAAAAGTAATCCAAGTTTTTACTGTCGCGAGACGCTCGTCTAATTAGACAGTAGGATTGATTCCCAGTGTGACGGGTAATATATTCATGTCAATGTAAAACACATATTACTCCTAAGTTTAAAGATAAAAAAGTTATGGGCAGTCAAAGAAAAAAAAATGGAGTTTTCCTCAAAACGTCAAAGTCGCAATTTGAAACGTCAAAATTGGCAATGTTTAGACAAATAACGTAAAACAAACACGGATTGTTAAAAGAAAATGTCTCAAGAATAATGTTTCACAAAGCCTGAAGTCTTAGTTTCAACCGTCATTGCCCTTCATTTTACTAAAATATTTACAAAAAATTAATTTCAAACAGACCCTTTCTCTGATGGTTTGGCTGTCGGTTTAGTTAAGTTGATGCTTTCGCTGTAGGTTTAGTGAAGTTTATGGTTTACCGGTCTATAATTTTTAGCTAATTTTCGTAGAACAAATTCATTAATGCATTTTTTTATCGAAATATGATGCATGTTTGTAAGAAAAAATCTGGACGCAGTAAGTGCATTTTGGTAGCGAATTTTCATTAAATCCTTCAAATTTCATAACTCAATTTGCTATTAACGTAAGGTTTGTTGGCTAGGAAACCAAAATTTAAGTTTAGTTTCGGAAAATGTTTGTACATTTTGAAACAATAAGTAATTTTAATAAAATATAGTACATTGTTTCTATTACATATGCTATACCGGTAATCAGATCGATGCCTGCTCGCATTTGCTATTAAAAACATTTTTATGAAAATTCACTTCCATAACCCACTTGCTGCGTCTAGACTTTTTTTACATTAGCGAAATTTTATAGTAATTTTATTTGAACTTAAGCAAATATTGATTTTCAGCCATTATTTGATAACATTTTTTTCTGTTGACTTCATTATTGTACTACCTGCTATTTACATACCTGACGGGTCCAGTCCAATGCGTTCTTTGCAAATGGGGTTGCTGCTGGTCAAAATAATCACTGCTGCTCGAGTAGTAGACGCAATTTCCAAACTTATGACTTATTTGCAGGTGAGTGAATATTTTAAGCATAAAACGCATTTAGTTTTAAAATATGTCAATGGTCAAAGACGACGTGAAGGCTGAATGATCCGTTCTTTAGCGATTTCTCGTTGAGAGAATTCACTAATGAGGAAATCTCGCGACTTTTGAATGCTGAAAAAATGCCTTCAAAATTTGGCACGTTGGTACCAGGAAATAGTTATTTTTGGATGAGGCCACGTTTTATCTCCATGGGACAATGAACCAGCAAATTTGCAGGTATTGGAGTGCAGTAAATACTCATTGGACGGTGGAGGCAGAAATTGAAGATGAGGGCTGGAATAGCTGATAAAAGAATATGGTCTTTTTGAAAGAACCCTCAAAGAATAAATATTTTTAGTGTTTTTGCAAAATGACCTTGCTGCAGCAATTGTTTACAAATGACAATGAGCCTTACCTTCGAGATTACCATTCAGCAAGGCGGTGCACCCCCGCACTATGCGCGTCCTTTTAGAGATCTGCTGGACAATTGCCTTCCTAGGAGTTTGCGTGAAGTTATCCATAAAATCCCAGCAATAGATTTACACGTAGGGTCAGCAGAAAGCGGAATGGATCGTCGCGATCACAATATCAGTGAAGCGGATTCAACGTAGTAAATTTATGGCTAGCCATAGATGCCAGCCTTATATTGCTATATGCTACTGCACCTTACCGAAGAAAAAGAAATACATTAGGGCCTTGGTAATCATTTTTGGTTTTTATGATTTTGGCACACCTACTGTAAATATAAAAAAATAATTCATATTTCGGAAACGTCTTAATTGCTATCCCGATTTTCATATGCATTTTTTTCGCTATTTCAAAGGGTGACAAAAACTAATTTGCGTATCTTCTTATACACTAGGGCCTTGGTGATCATTTTTTGTTTTTATGATTTTGGCACATCTACTGCAAATATCCAAAAATAATATATATTTGAAAAACGTGGTAATAGCTATTCCGATCTTCATATGCAATTTTTTCACTTCTGCAAAGAGTGACAAAAAAAATTAGCATGGTTTAACATACATAAGGGCCTTAGTAATAATTTTTTGTTTTTATAATTTTGGCACATTAACTGCAAATGCAAAAAAATAGAAAATATTTGGAAAACGGCTTAATTGCTATCCCGATTTTCATATGCATTTTTTCGCTTTTGCAAAGGGTGGCAAAAATAGTTTGCTTATCTTGTTATACACTAGGGCCTTGGTAATCATTTTTTAGCACATCTACTGCAAATATTAAAAAAATAATTCATATTTCAGAAACGCCTTAATTGCTATCCCGATCTTCGTTTTTGTGATTTTGGCATATCTACTGCAAATGCGAAAAAATAAACGTGGTAATAGCTATTCCGATCTTAATATGCATTTTTTTCACTTAATTTGCATGTGTTATTATACATTAGGGCCTTGGTAATATTTTTGCGCTTTTATGATTTTGCACATTAACTGTAAATATCAAAAAATAAGTCATATTTGGAAAACTTAGTAAAAAGTATCCCGATGTTCAAATGATTTTTTTTATTTGCCAGAGGGTGACAAAAATAATTTGCTTAGGTTGCTATACACTAGGTGTTTGGTACTTTTTTTAAGTCTATTTTTTTATTGGGGCCTTGGCTTTATTGTCAAATATTCGTCATTTGGGTACATGTAACCAAAGTAAAAAATAATACTTACTTAAATTTAGTTTTCCTGTATGACTATGTTAATAATAAACAATTGGTTTAGTGTTATTATGTTATTGCAAAACACTTAAGACAAATTTCTTTTTCTTTGGTAAGGTGCAGTTGGATATACCAATCTATGGCTGGCATCTATGGCTAGCCATAAATTTACTACGTTGAATTCGCTTCACTGATATTGTGATCTCGACGATCAATCCCGCTTTCTGCTGACCCTACGTGTAAATCTATGGCTGGGAGTTTATGAATAACTTCACGCAAACTCCTAGGAGGTGGATTGGTAGGAGAGCACCGATTTAATGTCCCACGAGATCCCTAGATCTTACACCCCTGGGTTATTTTAGGGGTTAAATAAAGTCCAAATTCTACGTCAACAAACCACAAAATTTAGCTAAACTACAAGATCGCGTTACAGATGAAATATGCAAAATTTGCCCGGAAATTAACAAGAAGAATTTCTACACAGCCTTGCGTACTGTCAAGAAGTTGGTCGTTGGCAGTTCGAATACTTAATTTAATAATTGTATTGCTTGGCTATTGGCTAATGAGTTTTTGTTTATATTTTGTTAACAATAAAATTTACACTTTCTTACATTCAATTGTTATTTACTAAAAAAATTTATCATGTAGGATGGCAACATTTTAATTCTGTAGGTTCGACAGTGAAAATATCTCTAAAAATCAAGAAAAAATAGGGGATTGCCATTTTAAAAAAGAAGTTGATTGTTGTCATTACTTTAAAACAAATAATGTTGGAAATTCCAGTTTCATGCAAAAATGTGCATTTTTATCAAATAAAACGATGTGTTCCAGGACTTTTCCCAAAAAAAAACTTCAGTGGGTGGCTAATTCAACGGTGGCACACCGACAGAATCAAACGGCCACTATTGTAATATAAAAATATAAAATTGCTAATATTTCTAAAAGTAACGTTCTTTAAAAGTTAACCTCCCCATACACATTTTTCCTGGGTTTTAATGCGGAATACGCTTAAATAATCACAATATTTCCATTTGCAAAACTCAAGTTTCAGAAGTTTTTTTCATTATAATTTTGGTACTTCTTTTTCGAACTCTCTGTATAAATACATTTAATAATTTCATTCAAAGACTGTTAGGCTACGTCCTCATTTACAAAGAAAGCAATTCAAAGTAAATAATTATGTCATGTGTATGAGAAAATATCAATACGTTCCGGTCTGAAAACGTGAATTTTGACATAAAAGTTCGAAGAAGACAGGTATATGACATTATACACAAAAAATATTCTCAATTTTGCGCAAAATCTCAAAATGTCATAATATACTGGGTGTTCCATTTTAAATAATCAAGTTGACATCTAGTTTCGGTATAACTGAAAATATAGCCGAGTGTCCCCTAGTCCATTAGTAAAGTGCCAAATTTTGAGATTTTTCCCGATAATGGTTTTCACATAATCAATCGATGCAGTTGCCGGTGGTTCATTCTGTATGTGAGTTGCTCGGTGGCCTTTTAGCTCATCGTAGTAGATATGTCCTATTTTAAACGGGCCATGGTAATTTGAAAGCTTATAGTAGTCTCAAGAAGGTTTTAAGCCCTTTTTGATCCGGATTTTTTTTACAATTTTGCCTTTGTCGGGATTTTTAATTGGATAGAATTATCACACCACGTATATATACTATCTTTAGAGTTTTTGGAGATAGAGATAGAGATAGAGATAGAGATAGATAGATAGATAGATAGATAGATAGATAGATAGATAGATAGAGAGAGAGAGAGAGAGAGAGAGAGAGAGAGAGAGCTGGTACAGATCTCGCAAATCGCCCCCTAACTATCAGCACCAGGCCATCTGCATATCCGTCACACTGAGATCCCCTTGCTGACAGGTTTTCGCGGATTTCATCCAGCGATGATGCCCATAATATGAGAGATAACACTCCCCGAGGGCAGCTTATACCTACATTTGCCGCGCCTCGCTTCGCCTACTATGGATAGGGGAGAGTGGTATATACTGGGACGCTTTTTTTCTTTGGGCTGTACATTTTTTGTTTTTATAAATGAACTTAAAATAATTGTCATATCTTGATTGTATCACTATTGCCTATGTTATTGCCAAAATTTAGTTAAAAAAATCGATTAGTGTGCCAAAAAATATGAGTGTCTCACTATGTAGCACTGTCTCATTATGTACCATCCCTCTGGTTTATACTGGGACATCATCAAAAAAGTCGTCAAATGAAACACTTTATTAGAAAATATAAAAACAAAACATAAATTAAACATTCTAATAGAGAAATGACACAAATAAGTATTCTTATATGGTAACAAAATAACAAAAATAAATATTCTTGTGATAATAAAATACCCAAATATCCTATTATGGTGCAAATTGCTGCCTAACTAATATTATAAAATTGAAAATCGAAATTAAATCGCATTTGCTTCATTGCCCTTTCAGTGCCTCCAACAAATGTGGGTTTTGGCAATTTAGAAACAACATTTTTTTTATCGAGAGTGTCTTCGTCTTTTGTTTCCGGAAATACAAATTTATTATTTGATAATTTCCTTAGAAAGTTGATTTTATAACTTCCTTCTTCAACAGCCTCTACTTGTCCCACAAAGTATTTTCGGTGCTTTTTATGAGAATGCGTGATTTCATAAAATGCAATAACAAAATCTGTAACTTTTGTGTCGTCGTTTTCATCATCCACCTTCTCCTCTTCCTCTTCTATAAAACTCACATCACTTGGATCACTTATGACTTCATCTTCTATGTCATCTTCACTACTAGAGGGTTCAACAAGTATTTTTCTCTTAACACTTTTAGGTTTTGTCAGTTTTGATAGTCTAAGACTTTTTTTGCGCATCTTTTCCATTTCTTCTTTCTCTTTTTCTTCCAGATTTGGTGTGTCTGTTAGGATTGTTGATTTTGCACGTTTTCTTCCTTTTCTAACAGTTTTTCTTTCTTGTGCTTTAACATATGGCCTAAGCTCTTCTGGTTTTGTGAACTTCTTGGTGGGTTCTGCAGAACGTGTGACCTGAGAAGTGGAACTTGTACTAGGTTGTGGTTCATTTTGAGGTTCATTTATTTTGTCAGTTTCAGTATCATTAGTCGTGTCTTGATCTGGTATTTGTCTATCTGTTACAGCAGAACATAAAAAATCCGATTCGTCGAAAACTTCAGGGTTAAACGGAGCTATACCAGAATTCCGAAATCCACTCATGATGTTTGATGGTACAAATGCTTGATGAAAAGCTGTTCCTGCAATCTCTGCTATATTGTAGATATTTACGGGAATTCCTGGATGGTTCAGTAGCCAGTCATCAACTGCTTTGTTATAATAAGTTTTAAATGGACCATAGCATGACACGTCTAGCGGTTGTAATTTATGACTGCAGTGAGGAGGCAGGGTCAGAAGTATCACTCCATTTTCTTTACAAAATTTGATCACATTGAAGTCACAGTGGCTTTCGTGGTTATCCAAAATAAGTAAAATTTTATTTTCTAAGCTACATCTGGTGTAATTAGTTAAGTGTTCAACATATTTCAGAAAATTTGGAGAGGTCATCCAGCCGGTGGGATGGGCAGCGCCTTTTGATCCCGGGGGAGCTCCGTTGAGCATATGAGGTTTAAAATTGTGCCTCGGAAATACAAACATGGGTGGTGTGTATGTGCCGTTTGCACATATGGTATTACACATAGTCACTAGAGTTCCCCTTTCGGCACTCGTTATTTTCCCCACTTGTTTGTCGCCACACGCTGCCAGAATTTTTGGCGGTTTTTGAACGGTTGTTACCTACTGCAGTTTCATCACAATTATAAATTTGAGTTATTTCAAATTTGTGTTTTGACAATGCACGTTGGAGGTTATCAAAAAATATTTGAACATTATGCTTATTGAAGCTAGTAGCTCGCGTGATGCTCGTGGCCTCAGGCGTCCGTAAACTAATATTTGTCTGTCGTTTGCGAAATAAACGTATCCACTCCATTCCTGCTTTTTTATTGTCTTCCCAAGACTGGGGTATCTTCTTATTATTGGCAATCGCAAATTTGTACGCAAATTCCCGTGTGGAAGCAACAGTTAGTCCATAGCACATTTTTGAGCATTTAATTAGATAAAGTGCTAAAGCCGCTTCTTCATCGTCAGTGAATATTTGAGAAAATCCATGTTTCCGTTCAAAGCAAAAACTTTCTCGTTCATCTTCTGGAGTATTTCTGTATTTGGCTACCATCCTTTGCAAAGAAGACCTGCTCACACCATAAATATCTGCTGCAGTTCTTAAATTCTGCCTGCCAGAAATAATACTATCTACGGCAGTGCTCATCTGCGATTGACGCTGATTGTGGGAAGTCTTACTCTCTTTTATTGTTTTGGACTGATCCTTTCTTGGAATTTTTGGCATCTAGGAGGGAAAATGTCAAGTTTTACTTAATAGAAATATTAATTTGCCATTTTTCGAATATGGTGGTATATAGTGAGACGCAGTGGTATATAGTGGGACGTGTCCCACTATAGACCACATCAACTTGTCCCACAATAGACCACTAGGCACCTTTGTAAAAATAATTAAATTTTTGGACAATATATTTTGATAAGCTATGACAAATGGTAAGATACCTTGGTGATAGTTGGTAGGGCCCCCTCACCAAATTTGAAATTTATATTTCACAAAATAACTGTTTTTTAGCACAAATATTACACGCGTTAAATGTAACTTTTCGCTGAATTATATCGTGCAGCCATTTTATCACGTGAATGCTCCAATGGTAACTATGATTTCTGTGGTTTAAAACTACGATGTTTGTACATGCATCACTGTAAAAATACCAAGATTGGACTATCGACAACTAGATGGCCACAGAGTCCCTTGTCCCACTATAAACCACGGCCCAGTATATACCACTCTCCCCTATTGTGGTCTTGTCTTCTAGGTTGACCTGTTTCCACGAACAGAACATGTGCTTCCCTGAACTGCAACGCATTGATGATGCTGACTTAATATAATATCCTTTCATTAAATTATCTATTTTCTTTTTAGAAGTTTAATGTGGCCTACACTCATAGAAGAATAATGGAAATGATCTTGTACTGCTTTTTGTACCTTCACTGGCACAGTTGTTACAATATGTTTCTAATAAATTTACAATTCATCGATGCAGCAATTATACCACAAGTAGAGTAAGAATTGTTTGTTTTGTCTCTTGTAATATGATATCTTACATGGAATTTTCCCTGAAGAACATAAAAAGGGATCTTCAGAAATAAAATAATTTTATATATTTATATAGCACAGTCTATATGCAATTACTTAGTCTGAAAGGTAATTTCAATAGGAGGATAACAATGTAAGGGTTGATTGGTTTATCTTTAACCAATAGTTAAATAAGAGCTTGCTCTAAAATAACATTAGAAGTGACAAAATAACAATTGAACAAATAAGCGTATTGTTGATTAAACAGAAAATAAAAAAATAACCATAAGGTGTGTGGAAATTGCTATCCATTTCATATTTCGGAACAGCAAGTCTATTTTCAAACTCGTCTAGAACATTTTAAATAGTGTTAACTATGATTGAGCTTATTTCATTTCAAATTATTTCCTAATTGCAGTAGCGACTCGTGCCTTAATGCATTGGGGGTGCGCAAGAAAAAAAATGAAGGGCTCACCTCTTTTTTCCCCGAAAATGTATTATAAAAAAAAACTACTTACTAAATTTAATAATTATTAACTACTTACCAGGTTTTCCTCTAGTTAGTTATAGGTTATAGTAGTTAAAAAGTCCTTTCCTTTGATAATTACTAACACAAATCACTTTAGTTTATAAGTTATAACATAACAGACCTATACTTATTCCTTAAACGAAAAATCCATACGTCTATTTTCGATAGCCACAAACTGTTTTAAAACTCTTTCATCAAAGTTCGGTATTTCAAATACAACGTCCCTGTTTATTGCCAACATTGTTAGCGCATTAAGTCGTCTATCGTAGTTATATTCCTTCTACCAACACTATATTTTAGACTATATTTAATGATCGTTGTTTCAATTACTTAATATTTTGCTGTATACAAATCAATAATAACATTGCTTTAAGAAATAAAATACGGCCCTGGCGATAGAATGAGCGATTACGCCTGTGATTCGACAACAGCATAACTGTATGCCGAGTCCCACCCTGGTCCGTTAAGCTGGAGCGATGTGGGCAAGGTCAAATATTATATTCTCACAACAGCAAAGGGCCGCCCTACAAGATTCAGTGCTGTTTCTTATTATGCTGTGCTGCAAGTGTGGAATTTTAAATCGCACAATGGGATTGCTTATTCGGTCATTTTCGACGAAGATAGTCGATCATTTCGCATTGAAGTTTCCCATTTAGTTTAGTATATGGATGTATATAACGTCGGCAACCATTAACACACTATACTTCTGATTCTGTATTAAAGGCTGCCGACTCTGCGATCTTCGATATACTAATTTTGTTTGTATTTGTAGAATGCAGGAAGTAAAAAAATAAAAATTTATTGAAATATAGCATAGTAAAATTATTATTTTTTCCCCGGTAGGCGGCAGTGTGCGCGCACGGGCGCACTTATTGAGGAGCCGCCCCTGCCCATTTGTCTTCTAAATCGCGAAGTTTGTTGTCGTAAACTTTGTTTTCCAAATGGTCTCATAAAAAGTCTTTAGGGTTGAGGTTTGGTGATCTAGTCGGCCACTCAAACTTCAATCCATTATTAAGAAAAAAATATGTTCCAGATGACGGCGGAGACTAATCCCATGGTACGGTGGGGCACCATCTGGCTGATACCATAGTAGTACGTCGAATTTACTTGAAATTTCTTGATTCCAAAACAGCTCAAGTAAAAGAAGAACAAGTTCGTGTTTTGTAAAAATGTGGTAGAGAGATTATCTTGCCAAACAAATGATTCTAAAATATTGTCCCCAACTCTAGGTACAGCTCATATGTTTATTCTTTGAGGGTGTTGCGTGCATAATTATCTCACCCAATGAGGATTTTTTTCTGACCGATATTAACAGAGTTGTCGGTTTACTGTATCAGATAGAGAAAACGTTAATTTTACCAAAAATTTGTATTTTCACAAAATGGGGGTCTCTACGGCAAATTAATAAAAGTCGCAAAATTGCAATCTACGATGAAAATCATCTTTCTTGAATCAGATGAATCTTCTGTGGATAATACTCGTTGAAGTGTATAATTTTACTTGCGGTGCTCTTTCTAATGTCAAATTCACGTGCATGTTGTCAAACGTTGAATGTGGATTTTAGACTGTAGCGACAGTTTAATTTAAAGTAACATTTTTGATAAAAAAGGTCGGCCACTTTCAATTTTTGATACTGTCTTCGATCTGTTATTTCTTACTTAACATGTTGGTGGATTTTTCTAAACATCACTTACAATGACAGTCAATTATCAATTTTTTAAAGTGATTTAGTGGTAGGCCAGCAACCAATCCAGGGGTAACTTGTGTACTATACGTTAAAACATCAGAAAGAAGAGTGATTGTGGTAAAATTTATCTAGATCACACTTTTTGTGGCTGTGTGTGTGTTTTGTTTCTTTAACGTCGGCCTATTTCCGCGACTATGGCCAATCACCTACCCAGGGAGCAGTTTCACCTCACCATTCTGGAAATTTTGCCGAACCCCTTCTTTTCTGTAAGGAAGGTAGGGATCTTTAACGTACCCAACATCGCATGGACACGGGACCGAAGGCTTTACGCCTCCTCCGAAGGGCGGAACGTGCAGACATTCAACTTGCTCAAATACAATGCCAGAACCTCGGTTCATGTTAATGTTACAGTTTGTACTGAAAAAGTGCAAGGAGAACCCTGGGTTCAAACCCAGTACCCTTCGGTTCAGAGGCACACGTTCTAACCTTTGAACCACCGAGGCTCTTTCTTGTGGCTATTATAACCAAAAAAATAATCGATATGCCTGCAGACTTCGATTTTCTTATCTGTTTCAAGACGAGTAGTAGGGAATGGAGTAGCGACCCTCTGGCAGCTGCGTCGAGTGATAGGGAAGACCTGGGGACTAAATCCTCGGATCCCTCATTGGATTTACGCTGCGATCGTCAGGCCGAGAATCCTCTACAGGGCGTTGGTCTGGTGGTGTGGTGTGAATCAAACTGCTACCAAGAAGCTGGCCAAACGCCAAAGGCTGGCAATCCTGGGTATCGCAGGCGCTATGAGGACCGCTTTCCATCTGTATAAGAAGGAAGGCTATGGCGTCGCATCTTAGAATGCGAGACTCTGGAAACTGGTGCGGAGAGGGAGCAATAATAGGACATACAAGAGTCGCCAAGGAGTTGGGAAAGGAAATTTCGATTTCCACCATCAAGGTACGCAATGCATAGGACGATATTAGGTTGGCTAGGCCATATACCCTCAGAATCCCCAGTAGGGATCAGTAGAGGGAAAATGACGTTGCATTCCAGCCCGCAAGTCTGGTCTGTTTTGCCGACGGTCCGCGGCTGGAGGAGCAGCAATCCTCCGGGGCTGGAATATACATCGAAGGCCTGGGGGTGCGCGAGAGTTATGCTCTGGGCGCATATACCACGGCATTCGAAACGGAGGTGTACGCTATCCTGTCTGTAGCAAATCGACAGGATGTGAGCATGAGCCCTGAGAAATGTGTATACATTTGCTCGGATAGCCAGCCGGTCTTCCGGGCAGTCTGCGCGGCAGAATTAGGTCAACACTGGTTCAGGAGTGCGCTGACGCCCTTAAGGGACTAGCCAGGACAAAGGAGGTGCAACTTGTGTGGGTCCTGGGACACTGGCGTAGCGGGGAAGGAGGTGGCGAATGATCTCGCAAGACTTGGTTCCCGGCGGCGGTTCTGTGGCCCGGAGCCTGCGATAGTCATAAGTAGGAAGACGGTCTTCGTCGCCGTAGACAGGTAGACTGAGATGGAGAGGGATTGGGGGCCGGCCGGTGGCTGTAGGCAGGCGAGGGACTTCGTGGAGGGGCCAGACAGAGACAAGACTGTCTGGCTTCTCGGTAGGAGTCGACCTGCGCTTCGACGCATCATTGGGGTGCTGACAGGTCACTGCGCTTTTAGAAGACAGCTCACATTGATAGGTGTCGAGAGGGATGCCATTTGCCAGGAATGCGGCGAGAATGAATAGATGTCTTACCACTATCTGTGTGAATGCGAGACTTTTGGGGGTCTTCGAACATAATTATCCGGTTCGAGGACTCTACAGAGGAACCAGGTAAGTTGCCTCCAATGGAAGACCGTCATGGCGTTCATTTCGAGGTCAAGGCGGCTTGGTGACGGAACCGAGGAAGAGTAAAGCATGGTTGCTGGGTTGCCGTGGTTGGCAAAAAGGGCCCGTTGTGGCCTACTTGCCTGGCGTTAGCCTCCTCACCACAGCTACTACTACTACTATCTGTTTTAAGGAACAAACTAAACAATCTTCTCATTGTAGTGCTCACCTTTCAGACTAAGTAAAAATATGTAGACAGATGTTTTATTTTAAAAAAAATTGGTAGCTTTCCAGAAAAACTGTAAATTTGGCAACAGGACTGATGTGAAAATCAAATTTTATATTTTTAATGGTCACTGAACTTGCTTTGGCAAAAAATAATTAATTATTATTATTGTTAGCTTGATGATAAAATAATTATACAGCTAATTTCTAGACAAAAAATTAAACACACTTCCTTTTCAGAACTTGGGCATCAGGAGAAAGCAAGTCATTCTGGGTAGCATTGGCAGATGCATTTTTTTCTTGTACCCTAGTTCTCACAACAGCCAACATATCGACCATGAATAGACTAAGCGAACAGTATATTCTCGATATGATTTTTTGGTTTTCCGGTAAAGCTGTATTTATTTTTGTAATAAGTAAGTAATGAAATTTTTGCAATTATAGTGGTAAATATCTACTCGAAGGATATTGGCGATTGATACACTTGCTAGGTATCCGAAAAAACAATTGCGCTTCAATGTTGACAGATTTACTGCCCTATTATCTGACCCAGAAATTACTATAAAAACATTTAATCCACATTGCGGACACCTGACCTTACTCACCAGGACCCAAGTAGACGTCTTACTATAAACACCAAATCACCTTCAAGCAACGGCTAAATCTCTCAGGTGAGTTGAACACACTGAGACTTTAACGATGGTCTCCAGTGCTGTTTGGGGAGTAGGCAGATTAAGACTCCGAAATTGAGCTACAGTAACCAAACCCACCCTTATCCACCAATCTAAGTAATAGGCGGATTCAGGCGTTAGAATTCCTTTCCTTTTATACTTCCTTGAAAATGACTTCAAAATATAAGCCGAAACTTCGAGTTTTAAAAAATTCTGGACGCGCTTCAACCTGAAAACCAAGTGTTTCTGACATTTATGACATCTTCCAGGCTTATTCTTTGAGCGCTCTGTGGTACTGTTTGGTTCTGAATCCGTTATCTACCATATTGAATAGCACCAACTATGGCTACAAACTATATAATGGCACACCTTCTCGTCTTATCTATATGGATGAGATCAAACTAATAGCTGCCTCCGAATGGGATGTCAGAAGCCTATAAGCTATTATCGAGGTTTATAGCGAGAATATAAACATGACATTTGGTATTGAGAAATGTAGAGTAAACGGCATACGTAAAGGCAGATGTCATAACGCAGAGAATTACCACACGAGATAACGTAAAGCTGAGATATACAGCATGGAAGGGATGAGAATTATAAGTGTCTGGGATTTTACCAGAATACAACAACTGCCCATAATGAGATCAAGAAAAGCTAAGGAAGACGTTGATTCAACTCCCAGCGACAAACAAAGTAAAAGCAGTAAACGCTTATGCTCCGCCGGTAATAACCTACAGCCTCGGAATTATCAAATAGTCTCACACTGACCTAGAAGACCCGAATAGAATGATCAGCGAGTGATGTACACCGACTTCAGGATCCACCACGTAGGTACACTGCTAGTAGAACATTTCAATCTCCCTAGGAACTTAGGAATGAAAGGCGTTGACAATGTGAACAATTCACAACTAAAGAAACGACGACAATAATTGATTAACAGGTGTATCTGTAACAAAATTTACAGCGCGATAGCGAATTCTGACAGATACCTTACCCCGCTAAATTTGGGAGATAGAACTTTCACACCACTTTCAACAACTTCAACAACAGGTAACCAACGAACAAAAGATCTGAAAATGGAAAAAACCCAAGCACGGCAAATATATCAACAACATCACGAATGATGTTGACTTGCGATGCATGGATGGCTTTTGAGGGGAAATATCTCCTCCGAGGCTGAGGGATCGATGTTTGCTGTACAAGATCGTGTGGTACCCGCAAAAAGTTACGTCAAACACGTGGTCAAGAAGAGCAACGTAGAAGAAACAGACCTGACATTACACTGATCCATAAACCCACAAAACAGACTTTGCTTATCGATATTTCAATCACAAACGACAACAACATCGGTCACAAGTACGTATGTACAGGTAACTAAATAGTCTGTTTTGGCAAGGAGATCTGATAACAGGAAAAAATTAGCTTCCTACCACTGATCATGTTTTTGACATGAAAACAGCTCATTCATTCATCGAACACCTCTCAACCATTCAGATACCAACCGGCATACCCACACATCTAGAAAGCTTCAACACTGAGCACATGAAATACAGCCCGAAGGTTCCTCCACTAATAGAAATTAAGTTACTTAACCTCGGTCCGTCACCAAACAAAATACCGGGGAAGCTTGCAATGATAATAAAGACATTAGCAATTTTATTTTTATGGCGCAACTTGGGTGTTAATTCGCTTTTTAGTGAATTTTTATTAAAAAAATTCACTAATAGAGAGGTATCGATGGTGAGACTTTGCAAAAATTCTTTCAAATGAGCGCGAATTAGGACCCCTAGAACCCATATCCGGGGTCAGTTTGAATTTTTATATGTTTATATATATATATATATATATATATATATATATATATATATATATATATATATATATATATATATATATATATATATATATATATATATATATATGTATCCGTCTGATAACTCAAAAAATAATTAACCGATTTAGATGAAACTCGGCAAGTGCCTTTCTTTTATTAATGGCTTGGATGAGTTCGTTGGCCAGGAAAATCGGACGGGGTTTTCCGGGAAAATTTTGAGTTCTTTCAAAAAAAAAATTTTTTTCCGAAAATTTCGATAAAATTTGGTCTACATATTGCTTTGGGAAATACCTAACTATGTGCCAAAATTCAGCTTTCTAGGGTTACAGAAAATTGAGCTATTCAAATTTGAAACATTTAAGATTAAATCATAAGTATGTGGTTGCTGTTGGTTAGTCAATGCTTTTCTTATTGACTCATGAAATTCATTTGTAAGTTTCCGAGAAATGTCAATAATACTGAATTCACTGATTGTTAATCATTGGAAGCATTTACGATTATATATAGCTCTATTGTAATTTATTATCATTTATCACCTCTGTAGTATAATTATTTTTTCCTGACAACTCGCAGCGTTTTTAGTCAATTGTTGTTATTAATAGTCAATAGTTTCTTTCCGAATACACACACCTTCCATTGACTTCTGCTTCTGCCGCTGTTACAGTCCTTTTATTTAGATGTAGAGTTGTAACCACTCATACAAACAGTGTTTTTTAACCACGTGGCTGGGCGACTGACCGAATTCATTCCCAGTTGCTGTTGATTTACTCATATTCTCTTAATATGTTTGAAGATGTGGTGTCTACTTCATTCCAAGTCACTATTAACCGACTATTTATGAAATCAAATAAGTAAATTAAATCGATTGTCATAAAATATGTAGTGTATTAAGACAAGGGAAAAAGAAATAAAACATATATAACTGTGCACATTTTGATTATATTTTAGGGTGTTTGAGAGAGGTATTGTCACAGCATAATATCTTATTAAAGTTCATTTGTAAATAGGTTTAATTTTTATATGTTTATATATATATATATATATATATATATATATATATATATATATATATATATATATATATATATATATATATATATATATATATATATATATATATATAATAACTCAAAAAATAATTAACCGATTTCGATGAAACTTGGCAAGTGCCTGTCTTTTATTAATGGATTGGATGAGTTCGTTATCCAGAAAAATCAGACGGGGTTTTCCGGAAAAATTTTGAGTTTTCTTTCGAAAATTTTTTTTTTCTCCGAAAGTAACAAAGCTGTTTCAATGAAATTTACTATATATGTTGCATCAACCTTACTACGTACCAAAATTCAACTTTCTAAGTTTCGAGAAAATTGAGTTATTCAAACTTTAAATTTTCCTTCGAAAAAAATTTTTTTCTCCGAAAATTACAAAGTTATTTTAATGAAATTTTGTGGATATCTTGCCTTAGGAAAAACCTTACTACGTATTGAAATTAAACTCTCTAAGTTTATAGAAAATTGAGTTATTTAAATTTGAAGCATTTAATAAAAATTCACTACCATAACGGACTTGCTGCGTCCCGAGTTTTTAATACTTATTTAATACAGCAATCATCCAATAACCATTTTTTATTTTTCCTTAGCAAGCATGATGTTAGCTGTTAAATGTAATAGAATTGCACTTTCCAAAAACACGGAAATGTTCTGGCACTTGGAAGTCTACATGCTAAGTAAAGACATGCCAATTTACTTAAGAAACAGATTGATGGTGTATTACGAGTTCCGATACCAGAAGAGTTACTTCAGGGAAAGCGAAATAATGAATAAAGTGTCTGGCCAACTTAAACAAGTAGGTCGATAAGTATTATATAAATAATTTTGTACTCACGACGGAAGATTAAAATGAACCACACCTAGCGATTAAACAAACGCGAATTAAGTAACTTAGTCCTTCGTTGAAGTTTTAAAAATCATTAATTATTAACTACAAAAAACTATACACATAAACTTTTTACTTAATATTTTTATGTAACTTATTATATTGTATGACCCTGGTATATGAAATTATAATTATCCTACGAAGATTTTAACTGTACTAAAACTAAGACTAGACTAACTTCTAATAACAAAAAATTAATAGCATTCATGTTCCTCCACCTCTTCCACGGAATGGTTCTCCTGTGAACGACTGGTTAGCATTTTCTTCTGTACTATAGACTGGCCTGGCGTTGTGTTGACAGAAATTCGATACTCCCGGTAAGCTACAACTAACTGCATTCTCTTAATGAATTAGCATTACATAAACCTTGATAATTACTAGAATACAACGGTGTTGATATGAGGATCATATAACTCACTAGTGATGGGAAAAACGGTAATTTTCTGTTAACAGTTGAAGCCGTTAACGTTATTTAATAATAACCGTTGAAAATAACGGCTTCAGTTATTTTAAACTGGATAGTCGATCGATAGTATCCTACATACCCAAAGCTGTGAGCGAGAGCGAGCACACTAGTATAAATGCATTGTATTTTTACCCCGTTATTTCACGTAGTGTATAAATCTCAAATTTTGTCGATATGAAAAGGAAACAAAGGGGTAAGAAATTATAATAAGCGTGTCGTAAATCTTTTGCCACTCTGAAGTGAAACTTTTAGAAATCAGAAAGGAGTCTTATATTAGTATTTACTTAGATGTTTTAGGAATTATAAACTAGTCATTTCTAACAAATTTATTTTATGAGGGGTCTTTACGTAAATGTCAATGCCACAGCAAGAATCGATAAATATCATTATTTATCACGTCTTGGGACGTTAGACGTTAGAACTTTTATTGCTACACAGGGAGTGATTCTAAGAACTCCATAACATAACGCAGCTCATAAAATTTCGGTAGAGAAATTTGCCTTTATTCTGTACATATGGTTTGTTATTACATTATGCTTTTATTCTTTCTTAGAAAGATCTCTATCTCTAGTTACATTTTTGGTTCACTGGTCATCTTTATCAGTCCACTTTAAAAAACTGTGCAAACAACAGCCAACAGTATAAAAAATTGAGTTTGAGTTTGAGTTTAAAAAAAAATTGGAAGAAGGAAAATTGGAAGATATTAATTGTTTATTTACTTATTTTAATATTCGTTGTTTTAAAATTAGTTTCAAAAATTTCAAAGGGCTGTAACTTGGAGGAGAAGGGATTTCAAGAAAAAATTAATAAAAAGACACCCCTTATTTTTCTCCAAAGAATCACCCTGTAAAATTTTTCGCATCAATTTGGAAACACCCTGTATATATATATATATATATATATATATATATATATATATATATATATATATATATATATATATATATATATATATATATATATATATATATATTCATTTAATTTTTTATATTTAAATGTATATAGATATTAAAAAATGTTGTTCATTATATTTTTTTATCAATTTGATAACTATTATCAGACAAACGAAAATGACGTGTTAACTGTTTTCTTAGGTAATGTATATTAATTTAAATCAATAAGTACTTTAATTTCACGTGAAATAACCCTATTTTGCGCTGTCTATAGTGAAAGTAATAACACGTTTTTACAGAAATTCATCTTTTCACCCAACATTTTTTATTATTAAATATTCGGCTTTACATACTAGTGGGAAACTCAACTGTTTGAAAAATAACAGCTTCTCAGTTTAACAGAATAACTCTATGTAGTAGTGTCCGTATGCCGTATCCCCATCAACAACCGGTTAAAGTTAAAATTAAAATTAAACCGTTTTATTGTACCGAAGATCATACGTCCCTAAAGCTGTGAGCGAGAGCGAGCATTCCCAATCTCAAGGCTATTCATCCCGTTAAATGGTTAAATAACAGTTGCCGACAATTGCTTAATGTCAAGTAAGTGCAACTCGTTAACTAGCATCTGTCAAGTTGTGTGTAAATCAACTCATTTTTCTGGTTTTTGTCAAGCTTTAACCGTGCTAAAATGAGTGTTTTTACACTACATTAATTCACTTAATACTGACTCTGAGACTCATTCGTTTATATACTCTACGGCAGGTCTAGGCCTTTCTACGTTGTTCCATATCTGTCATTTCTAGTCTATTCTCGGAATATAATTCTAGAGTACTCGCTGTACCAACACATTTTACTAGTTGCCTGTGACCATAGAAGTAACACAGTTCATAAACTCAACTCTCATAGAGACGGTGTGACAATATATTTAAATAAATGTCTGGCCAAAGCAGTTAAAATTTGGCACGGAATCCATTCGAGATTATCCTAAAAGTGGACGAACTGTGGACACAATGACCAAAGATAACACCAATAAAGTGTAAGAAATATACCCAGTTTCACAAAGCTCGATTAAATATTTAACGGTCGGTTAGTCAATCATTGCTTCGGACGACCAATCACAATGTATGATTCGTATTTTTGCCATGAGAACCAAATATTTTGAAGCTGTGATTGGTTGAATTAAGCAAAGATTAACTAACCGGCCGCCTAATTTTTAAACTAGCTTTGTTAAACTGGGCATGAATGTCACAAGATCGACGAATCAAAGTTCCAATTATCACCCATAAAATAGGAACCTGTGAAGCACACAAGTTGACAATTGTGCATGAAGATTGGGGAAAAAATAAATTGTCAGCGCGCTGGATTACGAGAATCTTGACTTCCAAACAAAAGTTGTGCAACCTACAAGTCTGCGAAAAAAACTTAGTAGCTGTAGCTCATGCACAACGTCTTTTTGTGCAACATTGTAACATGCAATAAAACGTCGATGATCCAACTGGGTAGTCCCAACAAAACAAGAGACAAAGGTTACACAAATGATCTTCCGCACCCAAAGAGTAAAGACGGAAGCATCTGCAAGGAAGCTGATGGCGACAATTGTTTGGGATAATTTGGGCATTGTGTTAAGTATATGTAGAACGGGTCTACAATTACCGCAGATGCCTACAAAGAAACACCAAGGTCGTTTTTTTAGTAAATTTGATCCACCAGTTATGTAAATTCTCAAATATTCTGTATTTTTCACTGGAGTAGCGTAAACTAATGATGTCAGATGGCCCCATAGGAAAAACCAGGGGCTTAAGTTCGGGAATCAAGCAGGGAATAGGTAGGTTCCACCTCGAGCAATTTAGCGATCTCGATATGTTCCTATTAGAAACTTACGATCAATCATATTAAAACGCGCTTGTGCACCATCGCTCCTAAACCCCACGGTTCGTTGCCAATGGGATATCCTTAAGTTACTTAGCAATTATTCACAAAATTTCGATACACCTTGCTGGTCTCTTTGTGGTAGAAATACCGGTCCAATTAGCCAGCCACCCACAACTCCAATCCAACCGTTTAAGGAAAACCGATGTTGAAAACGACCTTTAACTACCTAAGGTATATTTTATTTCTTGAACCCATAATTATTGTAAAATGCCTTATTGCGTTTTTCGAGAAATTCGCTTGATGGTTACAAATAATCAGTGCCAGTCCTTGGGATATGTAAATCATTGTGTGCAAAAGCCAGCGACTAAATGTGGAGGAGAATTAGCAGGAACATGTGTCTGAACGCATTGAATGTGGTACGTGTATAAAAAATACTCCATCTAAATTTTCTACACAGTCCTACTACTTATATTCAAAGCAATTCCAATAATTGTTCTAGTATAAATACCTGGATCTTCTTCTATCATGTTCAGCACATCTTCTTCCAGTTCTACCGTTCTTACTGCCATTGGCTCCTGATCCTCCATTTCTTTAAAATGTTACCTGTTTCATGAAGACGTCTTTGCAAAAGTCATCAAATGACAAGTTATTCTTAAAATAATCCATGGACTCACTGCTTAATTTTTTGCCGTATGTTTACTAAACAGCTTGTATTTGTACGTGCGTGCGTGTGTATCTCCGAGCAATAACTAATAATATAATAAACGAATAACATCAAACTGGGCACCTGTATTTCGTTTAAAAAGATCTTAAATGAGTTTGTTTGCCCGTGCAATCATATCGGTTTTTTAGTAGAAGAAAATTGTGTATTTCCGAAAACCAAAACTATTTGATGAAATTTGGTACCCATATAGCCTTAATAAAGACTTCAATATGTGCTAAAATTAAAATTTCTAGATTAATGGTAAATTGAGTTATTAAAATTTGAAAGATATGTCCGGTTTCATAAAGTTCGATGAAATATTTCACGGCCGGTTAATTAATCGAGGCTTAATTCAATTAATCACCGCTTCAAAATATTTGGATATCATGGCAAGACCCCGAATCATAGTCTGTGATTTGTCGTCTGAAGCGTGAAATGTTTAATCGAGCTTTGTGAAACTGGGCACTAATGAAAATTTGCTTTCATAACGCATTTCAGTTTTATTTTACCTCAATTTCAGGACATGATTATGCACAATTGCAGGACCCTACTGGAAAATGTATCGTTCTTTAAGAAAATGCCTTTAAACTTTTTGGCACGGATAATCATTTGCATGGTTGAAGAAGTTTATTTGACAAATGATGTCATAGTTAAAGTCAATACCACACCACGATGTATGTATTTTATAGCAAGTGGCACTGTTGCAGTCTATACATCATCTGGAGAAGAGGTAAAAAACATCGTTCTAACACTTTGTTGTGCATTGAATAAAAAATACAATAAGATATTTCAATGTCATTTGGTTTGCTCTACGTAGCTTGTTATGTGTACCTGGATTTGCTACAAGAGACTACCGCTCTTTACATATCAAAAATATACCGTTATCTCATTGCCTTATGTTAGATCTTGCTGCTCAAGGAGGATCTGCTGTTAAAGCTTTATTTACACCAGATCTAGGACCTACTCAGCCACGGCTGGCCTCCCACAGGGTTCTGCTATCTCTTCTCTGCTGTACAATATATTTGTCGCAGACATACCGACACTGCCCCGAAACGTGACATACGCACTGTACGCAGACGACACTACCATACTCAACAGCTCCACTCAGCCGATGATAATAACCGAACACCTACAGACCGCCGTAGACGAGCTGCAAGGTTGTTATAGGAAATCATGTCTAGCCATAAACCCCGATAAATGTTTAGCAGTCCTATTTTCCAAGAGGAGACACACACCTCACGAACACGCATCATTAGACAACAGTTTAATTCACTGGCACGCCTCCGCCAAATACTTTGCGGTTTTCCTCGACCAACGCTTAACATGGCGCACCCATGTCCAACATGCGCGACGGAAAGCTTCGATGTTCATCTCGAAGTTCTTTCCACTTCCTAACAGAAATTCCATATTGTCCATGAACAATAACCTGCTCATGTACAAAGTCATACTCCGGCCAGTCTTGAATATGCATCCCCTGTATAGGCCACCGCGGCCGACACACACATCAAGACCCTTCAAATCATCCATAATAAATTCTGAGAATAGTTACCGGAGCGCCGTGGTTTGTCGGAAACAGTCAGATTCAATCTGATTTGAAAATGCTTTCTATAATTGAGTTTATAACGCAACTACCCTCCACTCAGTTTGCAAAAAGCCGCTTCTCATCCGAATGCTCTTGTCCGTAGTGCCACCGACTACGATGAGCAACTTCCACATAGTCATAAGCGTCCAAAGCTTATACTTACCCGCTGACGCCCCCGCGGCAAAACCAGAATGGAAACATTCAAATCCAAACGTCATTGTGTCAAATCTTTCTGATGAGGGTGTGGACTAAGATCCGGTACTAGAGGGAGAGGAGTTTAGTGGGTACGAGTCCTACATTACCTCGATATCTCACAACTACGGTGCTGTGAATGAGCTCTGCATGATGCATTCTCCTCTCCTGTATCCAAAAACAAAAAGCTTTATTTACTTTAAGTCTCTAAGATGCGATGATTTTTAGATATGCCACTTAACTGAGGGCGAGCACTTTGGAGAAGTTGGTTTGGTGGTACCAAGCTTAAAAAGGACTGCGTCTGTTTTGGCTGTTGAAATATGTGAACTGTTTAGGCTGGACAGTAAGGATTTCATGAAAGCCGTGTCCCCGTTCCCAGATCTGTTGGCTCAAGTAGAAGCTATAGCACAATCCAGGCTGGAGAACACTAGAATTTTAGAAGATCGAGAAACGGAGACGCAACCTAGAGGACACACTTCGTTTTAATCAGTATTATTTATATTTTTATAGTTTGCTGTAGGATAAAATAATAATAAATTGTAACTATGCCTTTAAACGTAATTTATCATCAACTTCTATCTCCGATAATAACACAACAGATAAAACCTGGAGAGATTTCTTGTTTCCCTAACATTTTTTTATTGATGGGGTGTGCTATTTATTGGTTTCTGTTAAGAGTGCTTGTTATTTTGTGAGATTGTCAACACTAGAGTGCTTAAGTAAATATAATGCGTAGTGTGAAAACGCCGAAATAAATCGTTTTACGCTAGAACAAAAATTGTAAATATTCAAAAATTATTTTCTGAGTGAATGATGTTTTGCAGAAACAGTGCGAGTGAGTGAAGATTGGAACCTGTGATGAGCACTGATAGAAACTGTGTGAATTTAAAAATAATTTTTGGTCGCAATGAAGCCCTTTCAGTGCCTGGTCTAAGCAAAAAAAGTTCATCAGACTAACTTGACGCTAACAAAACTACCGACGTGCAGCATTAGAATTGTTTGTGGTTTATTGATATAGACCCTATTTTTCAAGAAACGCCAAAGGAAGAACTCCTGTGGTGTCAGGTCCCACGAAAGCTGCGGTCAAGTGTAGTCACCACGGAGATTAAACGGCCAGGAAACTTTATATGTAATAACTGCATTGTTTCATTGGCAATATGGCAGGTTGCACCATACTGTTGGAAGAACATATCTTCAAAGTCAATACCATTTAATTGGTTCCATAAAAAATAGTTGATCATATCACAGTAACGAGAACCATTGTCGGTTACCGCAACTCTACCAGCGTTTTCTAAAAAGTATAGTCCTATCACTACCCGAGCCCAGAAACAGCATCAAACGATAACTCTTGGGGGATGCGTAGGTTTTTCAAACATCAAACGTTGATTTTCAGAACCTACAAATACAGTAATTTTGTGGGTTGCTGTATCCATCCAATTAAAAATGGGCTCCGTCGCTGAAAATTATTTTCTTTGCGGATTCGCCATCAATTCTTCCTTGCACCAAACACACAATTCACAAAAGCACGTAGTTGTGCATGGTCGGTCAGCTTCAATTGATATGGATATTATAGACGTGCAGATGAAGATCCTTCGTCAACCTTCCTTGGCCAGTTGTTTTGGATAATGGCACTTGTTGAACACTACGTCAAATAGGGGTTCTTGGATTCTCAACAATACTCTCTGTCACAGTGGGCGAGCTCACCAGAGGGCAGCAGCTGCCAGCGCTGCATTGTTATGTCAAAAAATGTTGACGAAATGTTGACGTTTGTCAATATTTTTTGATATAACAATTCAGCTACTGGCAGCTAGTGGAGCCTGGTGAACTCATACACTGTAAATGTTTTTCAGAGAACGACCACTACGAATGTGCACAGGTCTCTTCACATTACAAACTGAGCGTGTTTGTTCAAATTTCTTAATCAAAGCGTCAATTGCGGGACGAGAAAGACGATGATGGCGTTCTAAATAATTACGGAGTTTACGATAGGTTTGCGTGAAATTTACCCCATTTCCATAGTGGATTTTAACAATGAAAATCCGTCGCTCAATTAAATAGCGCTCCATAACTTCAAATGGAAATGATTACCGGTGGTAATCATGAAATTTTGACAATTGCCAATTGGACAGAAGGAAAATGATGCATACTTTAAAATTCAACCTCTCGCCGGAGCATCCTATATATAATTAGTGAAGATTGGAACCTGTGATGAGCACTGATAATTAGAATTTGGAAAACCCAATTCATCACAATACAGTTTTTAGACCTAAATACCGTTTCGCTAACAAAGTGTCATCCGAAAAATGAATAAAAGTTTATGAATATATATATATATATATATATATATATATATATATATATATATATATATATATATATATATATATATATATATATATATATATATATATATATATATATATATATATATATATATATATATATAGTGCCCTGTATCATAATATTCAAATTTTGTAAGGATATAGAATCTAGGCTTAATTCTAAGACGAAAAAAAAACACAAAAGTGGTAGTTCGATTTTTATTAGTGAATTTTCGTAGAAAAAATTCGTTAATGGGAGATCCCGACTTTTGAAATTTGAAAAAAGGTTTTCAAATAAGCGCGAACTAGGAGACCTAAAACCCATATCCAGGATCAGTTTCATTTTCTATATGTTTATATATATATATATATATATATATATATATATATATATATATATATATATACTGTATTTGTTTGCTGTACGTTTGGAATTTCTTATTGGTTTGCGTGGACTGCAGTTTCGAATCGTCCCGGTTAATCATCAGCACACTACTGACTGTTATCGCTCCTGTGTGGTCTACGTCTGAGATTGCACGTGGCGCTTGCGCCGCGAGCTTCTATTGGTCGGTTTACTGTTCTCTGATTGGTTGTGCCTTCGGACTGTATCGTGTGTATCGGTCTCCTGTCTTGATCACTGTGGTTTGATAATTTGTTTATTTGTATGACCTTTATTAAGTTTTGTTTAAATGTTTGTACTTGGATTTGTTCTGGCATTAATTGTTTCTTATTGTTTGTTTGTTGAATGTAGTATTCTTCCCAGATTTCCATTTTTTTGTGGTCGTTAATATGTTTCATTAGTTGTAATTGGATGATGTCTGGTTTTTGGTGTTTTGTGTTGTGAATATGTGTAGCTACGTTAGGCAAAAATTTGAAAAAAGTGGTAGAATTGTATGGAAGTTGGTGGTGCTCAATTCGAACATTTATTGGAGTAAAGTTTAATTCGTTGGTATGTTGGTTTATTGGTTTAATAGTATGATTGGTCCTAATCATTTTCAACATTTACTGCAATACAATGCTAAGTTTTTAAGTGAAACGATTTAGTTCTTTAATTTCTCGGGAAATTCATTAGTGATATTTCCAAAATCCATTTCTTCTAAACGAATAGACCGAATTTCAAAAATAAAAAAGAATGTATATGGAATCAAAAGCTTTTTTCAACGAGCTATGACATGACTCCTATTTCTATTTGAAAAAATTTGAAAGATGACACCCCCACTTTGGAGGGTAAAGTTTGGGCTATAGTTTTTTCGTCAAAAGTTGTCCCCCTCAAAAGTAAACGACGTGTTTCAGGTTTTTTCGACAAAGCGTAATCTCTCTTTAAGCAAATTTTTCTTTATGAAAATTCGCTACCATAACACACTTGTTATTAACTAAATTTAGTAATATATAACCAGTTAACGTATATCCCTCACTGTGTGATAACTTGTACCTACATCGGATTAGTTGACGTTACATTTTTACGAAACAAAACATTAGTAATTCCAAATCAGATAAGTTTTCAGAGTATCTAATATATCAGTGATATTTTTAATCAGTAATCATTGTAATCGATAGCGCTAGTGATGTGTACTTAAAGATCTGTAAAATGAACATATTATTACCTTTGTTAGGAATTTTGTATCCTAACTCTGTATTAGGACAAGAAAACAAAGACAGTTGTGCTGGATTTCCGAACATTATAACAGATTACACTGAGAAAGATTGTAAAAAGAAAGGGGAAGATTGGTATCTTACGAAAAAAGGAAGTTGTTTTCCGACATGTGAATGGTACAGTCCAGCAGTTGGTACGTATCGTAAAAATAGTGCTGCAAATTGAATCATAACTTCCACATAGCTGTGATAATCTACTTTCCCCCGAAATACATTGGAATGAATTTAGATTCTATGACTTGACAAACAAACTTTGTTTTCTTAAATGACAATCCCACAAGTTTTATATTATTTTTGGATTCTACGAAAAATGTTGATCATATTACATGTATAATTAATGTCTAAATTCAGTTTTTTTCTAAATAAAAAATCAATTTAAAAATAGTGCTGCAAATTGAGTGACAACTTCCATATGGCTGTGATAATCTACTCTCACCCGAAAGACATTGAAATGAATTTAGGTTCCATGACTTGACCACAAAGAGAATACTCCCATTTCTGTACCCATAAACTTCTGAACAGTTATATGACTCGAGTTTTAACGAAAACGTTTCAATATCCACTAAATCACCACTCATTTATTCCCTACCATCTGAAGCAATCTCACCCAAAAACAATTCAAAGCGTTACTTTTTCGGGTGCTAACTGGATACCAAATTTGAAGATGATGTATCAATTCTTTCGAAAGTTATTGTGCCTACTAACAGACAGACGTATATATAGACCGACCGACAGACTAAAAATTTTCGTTCCAGAATCAAGTTTCCTATATGTTTTGTGGCTTTTTACGTCGTTTTAACAAACAAAAAAATCGAAACACCTTCACACATTCAACCCCTAATTTAATTTCAGCACAGAATACCAGATGTTTGTTGAACTTGAAAGTTTTCTAATAAACAAATCTCAAAACGTTATAATACTCGAGTTTTAGAAACATTCATTACAATTCAATGGAAAATACAAAAATGCAATAACACAAAGGATGTTCTATTAAAAAGAAAAGAAAATGTGTATCATCAACGACTTATGGGCCACCCCGTGATTGTCAAAATAGGTTTATAAGATGCAGCTTGAAACACCCTATAATTAACGTATATAATTTTTTCTCATATCTTGTATAGTAACGGATATATTGAGCTTTACCCTAGAAATACGTCACTCTGTATATGCGTAAACAGACAAACACTGAAACTGACCCCGTATATGAATTTAAGGGGTTGTAGTTCGCGCTCATTTGAAGAAACTTTTATAAAATTCATAAGTCGCGGTCTTCTCAATAACGAATTTTTTCTACGAAAATTTGCTAAATAATAGACTATTAAACCATAAACTCTATAGCTGAAACTACTGCCAAAGCACCAGAAAGAGTGTCTATTTGAAATGGATTTTCCGAATATATTTTAGTAAAATGAAGGACAATGATCGTTCAAGCTGAAACTTAAGGCTTTGTAAAACACTTATTCCGACATTTTTTCTACATAATTCGTATTTGTTTCAGATTCGTTGTCTGTAAATTGGAAATTCTGACATTTCAAATCGCGACTTTGACGTTTTAAGAAAAATTATCAAAATTTAAAATTATTTTTTCTGCTACTTCTTGACCTTTTTGCGTCAAGAAAACTTAACCATTGTATGTAATATTCAATTGTTTTTGTTAATCCCACAAAATATTTTGTTATTAGTGAATTTTTATTAAAAAATTTACTATATGTATTGCCTTGAGAGATACCTTACTAAGTACCAAAATTCAACTTTCTAAGTTTCTAGAAAATTGAGTTATTCAAATTTTAATTTTTCTTTCGAACAAATTTTTTTCTCCAAAAATTACAAAGTTATTTTAATGAAATTTGGTGGATATATTTCCCTAGGAAAGACCTTACTACATACCAAAATTAAACATTCTAAGTTTATAGAAAACTGAGTTATTCAAATTTGAAGCATTTAATAAAAATTCACTACCATAACGCACTTGCTGCGTCCAGAGTTGTGCTTTCTGCTGATCACCAGTGGCAGCCAAAATTCTTGTCTCTAAACGCCTATAACTTTTTTTCTTTTGACTTAGAGATCTGAATTTTGGCACGTGGGTATGTTTGATAGTAGAAACGTATATGCCAAAAAAATTTCGGAAAGGAAATCAAAAATTTTCCTTAAAAACTTCTCGGATTTTCCTGGCTAACGAACTTGTCCAAGCCACTCACAAAGGGAAGGCACATGCCAACTTTTATCAAAATCGCCTCATTATTTTTTGAGTTATCGGTGTGATACTAAAACTAGACGTTTCGGCTCCTGTTGTGGAGCCATTTTCAAGAGGTAAAGGAAATATGTAAGGACACTCTAAGGCCTCAATCTGCCTACTCCTTAGACCAGTGGACAAAGGTGGGTTGGGTTGTTGTAGCTCGATTACGGGGCCTCAATCTGCCTGTTTTGACATTATCGAAGTCTATTTTGTGTCCTGTATGAATATGATGCTTGGCCAGCGCCGATGAGGGGTCAGATTTTCTAACTGCGAGGGTGTGTTCGTATATTCTTTGTGGATTCGTCTATTTGTTTGTCCTACATAAGTAGGAAAAACAAATAGACGCATCCTACATAAGTAGGACAAACAAATAGACGCATCTAGAATAGAATATATGAACACACCCTCGCAGTTAGAAAATCCGACCCCTCATCGCCGCTGGCCATGCATCATATTCATACAGGATACAAAATATACTTCGATAATGTCAAAACAATAGCACCGGGTTACAACTTCAAAACGAGAATTATGCGCGAAGCAATCGAGATCGAAAAACGTCCCGATTGTTTATATAAGAGAGATGGTGGTCTTGGCCTTCCGAAACCTATCATATCTTCATTACAAACACACAAAAAGAAAATAAATTCAATAGACAATTTCATTGCCCCCTTATCTGTCTCAACAAATGCCGATAATGCTCTCAGTCTTCTAAGTGCCGTGACCAAAGCCACTGACTTAATTGACCGTGACCCGACTACTTTCACTGATAACGAAGCAGGTAGACAGAACGACATATATAATGCAGGACTTGCAACGAACTGTCAGATCTCTCTGAGGCATAACCTCGGTGGTTAAGGGGTAAGAACGTGTGCCTCTGAAGCGAAGGGTACTAGGTTCGATCCCGGGGTACTCCTTTCACTTTTTCAGTACAAACTGTAACATTAACATCAACCGAGGTTCTGGCATTGTATTTGAGCAAGTTGAATGTCTGCACGTTCCGCCCTTTGGAGGGGGCGTAAAGCCGTCGGTCCCGTGTCCATGCGATGTTGGGCACGTCAAAGATCCCTACCCTTCTTACAGAAAGGCAGGGGTTCGGCAAAATTTCCAGGATAGTGTGGTGAAACTGCTCCCTGGCGTCGGTGATTGTCCATAGTCGCGGAAATATGCCGACGTTAAAGAAACAAAACACACACATCTCTCTGAGGCCTGGGGTTAAACACACTGACTTTAGAGACGATCTCCAGCGAGATTTGGGGAGTAGGCAGATTGAGACCCCGTAATCGAGCTATAATAACTCAATCCACCTTTGTCCACCGCTCTCAGGAGTAGGCAGATTGAGGCCTTAGAGTGTCCTTACATATTTCCTTTACCTCTTGAAAATGGCTCCAAAACAGGAGCCGAAACGTCGAGTTTTGATACATTCTGGACGCTGTTTAACCCGAGAATCAAGTATATCTCACATTAAAGACCGCTGAAATCTTTCAGAATATATATATATATATATATATATATATATATATATATATATATATATATATATATATATATATATATATATATATATATATATATATATATATATATATATATATATAGATCTCCTCATTAGTGAATTTTTCGTTTTGCGAAACGTGAGTAGTGAAACGATCGTCGGGTTTTTAGTGAATTTTCTTAAAAAAAATTCACTAATGAGGAGATCCCGACTTTCGAATTTTGAAAAAATTTCTTCAAATGAGCGCTAATTAGGACCCCTGGAACCCAAATCCGAGGTCGGTTTCAGACTTTATATGTTTATATATATATATATATATATATATATATATATATATATATATATATATATATATATATATATATATATATATATATATATATATATATATGTGTCACACCTATAACTAAAAAAATAATGGACCGATTTTGATAAAACTTGGTGAGTACCTTCCTTTTACAAGTGGCTTGGATAAGTTCGTTAGCCAGGAAAATCCGCCGAGGTTTTCCCGGAAAATGTTGTGTTTTCTTTCGAAAAAAATCGAAAAAAATTTATTTCTCCGGAATTAACAAAGTAAGGGCAACCAAATTTAACACACGTGTTTATGTCATTATGAGTCAAATATCTACGAAAATTTAGCTCTGTAGGTTAAAGGACAAAAAAGTTAGAGGCATTTAAAAAAAAATTGGGTTATCCTCAAAACGCGACTTTAAACGTCAAAATTGGTGAGTACCTTCCTTTCGCAAGTGGCTTGAATAAGTTCGTTAGCCAGAAAAATCCGCCGAGGTTTTCCCGGAAAATTTTATGTTTTCTTTCGAAAAAAAATTATATCTCCAAAATTAACAAAGTAAGGGCAACCAAATTTCATACGCGGGTTTATATCATTATAGGCAAGTTACCTACAAAAATTTAGCTCCGTAGGTTAAAGGATAAAAAAGTTACAGGCATTCAAAGAAAAATACATTTGGCTTTTCCTCAAAACGTCAAAACCGCGATTTTAAACGTCAAAATTGGTAATATTTAGGCAATGCACATGAAACTAATATGAGCTATGGAAGGAAAATGTCTCAAGAATAATGTTTTACAAAGCCTGAAGTCTTAGTTTCAATCGTCATTGTCCTTCATTTTACTAAAATATTCCCAGAAAATTCATTTCAAATAGACCCTTTCTCTGATGTTTTGGCTGTCGGTTTAGTTAAGTTGATGCTTTCGCTGTAGGTTTAGTGAAGTTTATGGTTTAACGGTCTATAATTTTTAGCTAATTTTTGTAGAAAAAATTTGTTACTGCATTTTAGCATATTTTATCGAAATATGATGCATGTTTGTAAGAGGGCAACCAAATTTCATACGCGGGTTTATATCATTATAGGCAAGTTACCTACAAAAATTTAGCTCCGTAGGTTAAAGGATAAAAAAGTTACAGGCATTCAAAGAAAAATACATTTGGCTTTTCCTCAAAACGTCAAAACCGCGATTTTAAACGTCAAAATTGGTAATATTTAGGCAATGCACATGAAACTAATATGAGCTATGGAAGGAAAATGTCTCAAGAATAATGTTTTACAAAGCCTGAAGTCTTAGTTTCAATCGTCATTGTCCTTCATTTTACTAAAATATTCCCAGAAAATTCATTTCAAATAGACCCTTTCTCTGATGTTTTGGCTGTCGGTTTAGTTAAGTTGATGCTTTCGCTGTAGGTTTAGTGAAGTTTATGGTTTAACGGTCTATAATTTTTAGCTAATTTTTGTAGAAAAAATTTGTTACTGCATTTTAGCATATTTTATCGAAATATGATGCATGTTTGTAAGAAAAAATCTGGACACAGTAAGTGCGTTTTGGTAGCAAATTTTCATTAAATCCTCCAAATTTCAATAACTCATTTGCTATTAACGTAAGTTTTGTTGGTTAGGAAACCAACATTTAACTGTATTTTCGGAAATTTTTTGTATGAACGCAGCAAGGGCGTTTTGGTTGCGAATTTTCATTAAATGTTTCAAATTTCAATAACTCAATTTCGTATTAACCTAAGGTTCATTGGCTTGGAGACCAGTTTTCTCAGAAACATTTAAAGTTTATTTTCCGAAAAATTTGTACATTTTCAAATAATTATTTTGATAAAATATGATACACTGTTCCTACTATATAGGTTATACCGGTAACCAAATTGATGCCTGCTCGCATTAGAGCGATATATTTGTAATTAAAAACATTTTTATGAAAATTCACTTCCATAACGCATTTGCTGCGTCCAGAGTTTTATCTAAATGTTGTGGTGGTTTGGATTCTCGAAGGGTGCTCAATAAAGCATTATTATTATTATTATTATTATTATTATTATTATTATTATTATTATTATTATTATTATTATTATTATTATTATTATTATTATTATTATTATTATTATTATTATTATTATTATTATTATTATTATTATTATTATTATTATTATTATTATTATTATTATTATTATTATTATTATTATTATTTTGTTGGGAAATTATGATAAAAAATATATTTTATTTCAGATTATGTTGGCTTTGAATGCATAGACAATAGTGATTGTATTCCAGGTTTCGAATGTGATGATGAAACTTGTTATCCACTCGATGGAGGTAAGATAATGTCGTTTCGTAACTTATTTGCAATACATTTCTAATAAAATATGTTCTTTTATTTATTACCTTAATAAACTATAATAATTCTATTTGTCATCCGAACTATATTACAATGGATAGTTTATAACTATAAACAAATTATTTTAGATACTTGCCTTATCTATCATGCTCACTATAAGGCTAATGCAGAATATAACCGATATTGGAAACCAGAGTGCACACCAAATGGCAAATGGAAAGCCAAACAGTGTAAAGGAGATGTTACGGATGGAAGGTAATTAATTTTTTATTTCAAATCCTTAATGGTCTTTTAGCAAATTTTCATATAAAACTTCGGCAATATAGAGATCATGACTTTATAAACATTTCTCAAATAAGCGCGATTTAGAGCCACTAGAACCAATATTTAGGGCCCGTTAATATTTTTATCTACGACTAATATATAATGTAAGTATTATACTGTAGACTGAAGATCAACCCAGGCTTCAGGGGCCACTGCAAAATTCAGGAGATCGTGAAGGAGCCCATGCTTGAAATGAGGTCAGACTTCGCCAGCCCGCGAATGTGCAGAGAAAACAACTTTACAGTGGAAATCCCCGACCGCGAGGCATGGAGGGAGGAGACGCCGGGCATACCACGGGACGCGCTCGTCTGGTTCACGGACGGATCCGGCGGGAAGCGTGGGACGGGGGCAGGTGTTTACTCGGAAGGACCCAGGGTAAGTCATAGTATTTCCCTCGGAGCCTATGCAACGGTATTTCAGGCCGAGATGTACGCCATCCTGCACTGTGTGCAGGAGAACAAGAGGAGGGGCTACACCAACAAGCGGATCCTCATAGCCACAGACAGCCAGGCAGCCCTTAACGCACTAAGTAGCCCACGGGTAAATTCCTGGATGGTGAGTGAGTGCCGAGACGAGATGAGCGACCTGGCTGGGCAGAATGAGGTGACCCTCATCTGGGTGCCGGGTCACTCGGGGGTCAAAAGCAATGAAGAAGCTGACAGTCTCGCGAAGAGAGGGTCAGCAGAACCATTTATGGGACCAGAACCGGTTCTGGGCGCGTCAAAGAGCACTGCCAGGGGAGCCATTAAGTCCTGGGTCAGAAACCAACACAAGGTGTACTGGGCGGACTGTCCAGGGCTCAGACATGGGAAGTCAATAATTGACGGACCCAGTTCTAAGAGAGCTGTGGAGCTGCTAAATCTTAGCAGAGGACAGCTCAGAAACACAACAGGTCTCTTGACGGGACACATGGCCGTCAAGAAACATCTGCATAAAATGGGGCGGTTCGAAGGGGACCTCGCATGCAGACTCTGCGGCGAGGAGGAGGAATCAGCACAGCACATCTTGTGCGAGTGTAAAGCTCTGGACCGCAAAAGACAACTGATCTACGGTCAGTCTAGACCGGAGACAGAGCAATATAAAACTTCACCCTACCAATCGCTGTGCAGACTAGTTCAAGGCACAGTGATTTTGGAATGGGTGGAGTAAGACTAAGGGTATGCACAATCAACCAAGGGTTGCGGTGCTATCGGGGCGGCAAGGCCGCGGACGAGCCCTGAGGGAGCAAAAAAAAGTATTATACTTGTGGTTTTTGTAGTATAATATCATATATTATTTCCTGAGGGAATAATGTCGAGGGATTAATAATCCTTATTCCCTCTTGCCCTCCAATTACAAAATTATTTAAATTAAATAATACTATGGAAACAAAGTAGACAAACTCAAAACTGTCAGTGTCAAACGCGTAGTATTTATGTATTTGTATTGAGATGGATGATAATGAAGTCTTTTACTTTTACACCTCCGGAAATTGTGGAATCAGCTGCAGCAACAACATCTACCGGAAACATCCAAATCCATTTATAATAAAACGTACGCAACCTTCAACAAATTGCGTCTTCGAAAGAACGCAAATTCATTTTCTGAACAAGTTCTGCTGGCCTATTTCGCTGAATTAAGTGCAAAATACAAACCATCCTCATTATGGTCATTCTATTCAATAATTAAATATATGTTAAGAATAAAGTTGAAGAGGCGATATAACTGGATTAAAGCGTCATGGTCATAAGGCCTGGAAATCAACACAGTTAGCTGAAGGTTACATTAATCGGTCTATGAGAAACAAGACAGCAACAGCAGATACTATTGCTGAACAGATAAATAGTAATGAAGCATCTTCTTCCTTTACAGCAGCCGAAATTCCAATTATTTGTTTTGAAAAGTCTTCCAAAGTTATTGATAGTTCACGACCAATTCAGTTTATTACTTGTACTATTGCTAATTTTAATATTATAACCAAATAAAGTTGTTCCTTAAAAGTTTCAATTTAATGAATTAGTCGTAGATAAAGTAGAGTAGGTATACTACTCGCAATAATGGCTATTATTACCTCGGAATGTTACTCCCTCGCCGCTTTCGCTGCTCGGTTCGTAAATATTTCTCGGGAATAATAGCTATCATTATTTACTCGTGGTATAATCTACTATTATATGGATGGTAGATTATTTTGATGAGTCGTAGAGGCATTTGGACTCTCAGCGCCGCGACCCCAATGGGTCTTTTGTGCGTGACTCTATTTTCTAATAGTTGCCCAAAAAATGCAGAATTTTTATTTAGCCTACTATCTTTTTGCAGCCCCGGATCTACGATTTTTTCCAATCGGTGTAGAAACTTGATAGTGGCGCCCCCTCTCTAAAAATTTTTGGTAGTTACGTAGAATCAGGACTACAAACTTTTTTTATTTGTTCTACTCCGAGAAGAAAAAAATGTTTGGGACGCAGCAAGTGCGTTATTGTCGTGAATTTTCATAAGAATAATATATTATAGTGATTTAGCCTTATATTAAAAGTTATAAAACATTACTTTATTTTATTAGGAGCGGTAAAAATAGGGTAAAGAAGGGCAAGCAAAAACTACCTCTAGCATAAATATTTATACAGTAATTTGGATACAAAACTCAACCAAAATAGTTGATAAACAGGAATTATACTCAACAAAAAAATACACTAGAAAGCGGAACATAAAGAAATTTCTGTTTCATGCATTGATTGTATGCATGGAGAAGGGGAAGAAGAACCCCCAGGGTGAAGAGGGTTTCTGTCCCCTCACCCAAAAACACCGGGGGTTCTCCTTTCCTGTGTGCATGCCTAAAACTACCTACAAAGCATAAAGCTCAAGAAAAATTTCTTGGGAGCAACCCACTGTACCTGGGCGAATATGGGTGTTGTGTGAGGCAGACAGGGTTTAAAGGAAGTATTGCTGCAAAATGCGAAAAACGCATCTTTTCAAAATTCGACTAAATGTTTTTTTAGCATTTTTTGCTCAGATTTCCTCCCCTCCCAGCGCCCCTATTTATTCTTGGTCCCTTAACTTTCTTGGGGGTTCTTTGTAACAAATTTGCCTTGTGGCTTGTGCATCCAAGTGGGGTTTTCAGCATGTTTCAGAAAAAAAATTCTAAAACCCTCCTTGCAGTAAACTATAAATTTACCGAAATTACATTCCACATTGTCGCCTATAATGTCTTTTTCAGATAATATCGAATACAGCACTAAAGCAAATAAATTCACTTGCTGTTTCACTCCTTTTTTATTTTTATATTACATATACCTATAAGCACAAGATAAATAAGTATAATAAATGGGGCCCTTAATTAACATTGGGACTACACAAACTTAAAAGTAGAGAAGACATTTTTGGCCGTATTAAGAGCCATAAGTTTGATTTCATGTTACAGTAGTATTCTGATCATAAAAAATACTTCTAACTGTATGCACACAAAAATTAGTCAAATACATTTATAAAATCTAATAAAAAAACAACAGTTTTACAATAATATTTTAAAGAACATTGACGCCCGTGGTATTAAATTTGACTTAACGAACCTAACAAATATTGTCTTCCGCACGGAGACAAACTATAAAAAATGCTGATACTGTTACTATTACAACATAATGCATTAGTTATCTCCCCCGGTTATACAATAATTTTTCGTGGGTCAATTTAGAAACATTAAAACACACACGTGACCGGTTTCAAAAGTTTGTCCTATATAAATATTGGAAGATAATAAATGAGAAGATAGTAGGGGGAGGAATGTTGATTAGACATATGTTTTCTTTAATAATTAAAAATTTCTGACTGTTTTATTGTTTCAGGTGTTTTTGTTATGACGAAGCCGGTAAAAGATTATTTGGCCAACAATGGATTACTCAAGCTGAAAATATGACTTGTGGTGAGTAGGTACTTTTATTTTAAAATATAAACATCATCCTAACATATTAATCCCATCTAACGAATAAATGTTTTATTATTATTATTATATCTGCCGCGATGGTAGATTAACATTAAAATAGGTTAGGAATCCTTCAACTAAAAAAAAGCTTCCCAATTATTCATTGTCTACTGTCTACAACGAATATACTTCTTTCACTTGAAAAGTCATCTTATTTCTATTGCGCAAAAAGAACTATATTATTTATCGACCTAGTTTGAATTTTAATTTCAGCCTGTAGCCGGAGAAGAGCCGATTTGCTGAAAAACGAGACAATTTGGTTCAACAGTTTTCATTGTGACAATGTGGGCAACTATGAATCTCTACAATGTGATTCTGGAATTTGTTGGTGTGCAGATCCGAAAACTGGCGAACCTGTTTCTACAATTGTACCAGAAGCTTCTATGAAAAAATTACCTTGCTGTGAGTATCAACCGCGTTGTAGAGATATTTTTTCTTTTATTAAAATATTTTGACAATACTGTCAAGTTTTCGTTTGTTTGAAATAATGAAGAAAGCAGCTTGAGAAATCACCCTTATTTTCCAAAATTATTTAAAAAAGTGTCAGTACTATTATTACTTTTTTTTGTAAGTATAGTTAGATAGATGTCATTTATTACCTCAATATATATATATATATATATATATATATATATATATATATATATATATATATATATATATATATATATATATATATATATATATATACACAGTTAATTTAACTATATTACCTATTGGGTATTGACCTTATCATTTGTACAAAATATATGTAAATAAATCAAAAACAAATTCTACATATAATACATCCCTATTTTATACAGAGCATTTCTAAGAAGTAAATACAAAAGTAAAAGTTCATATTGAAAAATTGTTCCATGGTATATTATATATATATATATATATATATATATATATATATATATATATATATATATATATATATATATATATATATAGGACTCTCTTCCATTATATTTTTAGGCTTTTTTTAAAATGCTTGTTTGTTTAATCTCGGAGTGTTTTTGGAATCTTGTTCTGTTCTAAATTTTTATTAAATTAAATTTTGCATTTTTCTGTAGCCGCGTGATTCTTGTTCTGGGCAGGTTTAAATTTTGTTTTACACGTAGTTCGTAGTCGTGATCTTGTATATTTGTAGAAAATATGTCCATGTTTTGTTTCACAAAAAGTGAAGCCTCCAGTACATAAATGGCATATCAGGTAAGTATATTATTTTCTCTAAAATAATTTCTGCAACTATGATCTTGCTTCAGATTAAAAATTGATCTTAGACATCTCTTCTGTGCTAAAAGCAGCTTATTTGTATTTACTGAACCGCCCAACATTATTATCTCATATCTCAATATTGATTCAACTAATGCATTATAAGCTGTAATCACTGTAGCTTTAGAAGACGCTTTAGAGAACGTTCTCAAAACGTACGTGATTTTTGACATTTTCTTGGTCAATTCGTCTATATGGTTCTTCCTGTCTAATCTCGCGTCTAGTTTTAACCTAAGAAACTTTTCGGAGTATACCAATGGAATTGATGTTCATGCTTCCAGTTCAATATTATTTTTTCTTCTTCCTTTGCTTTGGTGTTGTTCCGTTGTTTTATGGAGATTCAGTTCCAGGTTATTCACTGTGAACCAATATTGTATTTTAGACAAAAGTTTCTGTTTGCCAGTGTTAAGTCTGGGGATGTTATGGTCTGAAAAAATAATTGCAGTATCATCAGCATACATGCTGATCCTTTTATCTATCCAGTTTAGAAGGTCGTTTGTGTAAATTATATACAAGGAAGGTCCTAAAATTGAACCTTGGGGAAATCCTTTATTTATGATTCCATATGTGAAACTTATTTTCTTGCCATCGTCACCATACTCAACTAAATTATGTTTTCTGTTATGCAAATACGATTCTAAAAGCTTTTAAAGAATACCTCTGATACTATATTTTTATAGTTTTGCCAACAGTATATCATGCCTGATGGAGTCAAATGCCTTACTAAAATCAAGGAAAAGTCCATATACCAACTCAGCGTCATTAAAAGCATCATAAACTGCAGATATTATATCGTAGGCTGATTTTATTGTCTTATTCCCTCTTCTAAAGCCGTACTCTGATATTTCGTAAGAAGATTGTTCTGTTCAAAAAATTTCATAATTCGTGGTTGTAATACCTTCTCATAAATTTTTGATATGTTTGGTAAAATTGCTATCTGTCTGTAGTTTTTAAGATCTTCTGTGTTGCCTGTGCTATTACCCTTTTTGTATAGGGTACGTACGTTGACTGTTTTAAGGTTGTCTAGAAATATGCCTGTTTTAAAAGTTTTATTAATTATATTGTAAGACTAGATGCATTCTCGCAACAATTAGAACCGTAGACCGGTTTCGCTCTCATTAGAGCTCTTCAGTACGGCATACTAATTGTAGCAAAAATGCACCAAAAATAACACGGCTATCGTATAGCCAGTCTTAAAACACTAAGTGAGTGGTGAACGTGTCGCCACCTAGTTCGGAACCAAGTACTATGTTGTCACGCCCGCTCCAAATAACACAGAGTGTTAAAAATAGAGACAGTATACAACTAACTAACAATTTAAAAAGTTGGTGGCGACACGTTCACCACCCACTTTAAGACTGGCTATACGATAGCCGTGTTATTTTTGGTGCATTTTTCTACAATTAGTATGCCGTACTGAAGAGCTCTAATGAGAGCGAAACCGGTCTACGGTTCTAATTGTTGCGAGAATGCATCTAGTCTTACATACTTTGTCTCTATATTGGGGTAGAAATGGGCCAGGGCTAACAATTTTTAGTGAATTTTCTTAAAAAAAATTCACTAATGAGGAGATCCCGACTTTTGAATTTTGAAAAAATTTCTTCAAATGAGCGCTAATTAGGCCCCCCAGAACACATATCCGGGGTCGGTTTAAAATTTTATATGTTTATATATATATATATATATATATATATATATATATATATATATATATATATATATATATATATATATATATATATATATATGTATATATATATATATATATATATATATATATATATATATATATATATATATATATATATATATATATGTATCACACCGATAACTCAAAAAATAATGGGCCGATTTTGATTAAATTTGGTGAATAAATTCCTTTTGCAAATGGCTTGGATGAGTTCGTTACCCAGGAAGATCTGCCCAGGTTTTCCCGGAAAATTTTGTGTTTTCTTTTAAAAAAAATTCATATCTCCGGAATTAACAAAGTACGGGCAACCAAATTTAGTACGCGGGTTTAGATCCTTATAGGTAAGTTAGCTACCAAAATTTAGCTATGTAGGTTAAAAGACAAAAAGTTATAGGCATTTAAAGAAAAATAAATTGGGGTTTTCCTCAAAACGTCAAAATTGCGATTTAAAACGTCAAAATCGCCAACATTTAGGCAAATAACTTGAATCTAATACGGGCTATGGAAATCAAATGTCTCAAGAAGGATGTTTCACAAACCCTGAAGTCTTAGTTTCAACCGTCATTGTCCTTCATTTTACTAAAATGTTTCCAGAAAATTCATTTCAAATAGACCCTTTCTCTGATACTTGGCAGTAGTCTTAGCTATAGAGTTTATCGTTTAATGGTATATAATTTTTGTCGAATTTTCGTAAAAAAATCAATAATACTCAATATATCCGTTATTATACAAGATATGAAAAAATTTGTATATAGTGTTACAAAGCACTTCAATATACGTAGGTGCGGTGTTGCCACATCTCCAGAATTTCCCCAACATCTGGGAATTTTTGCACAATCTGGCAACACCGCCTCCCCACCCCCTGGGGGTGTCTGGGGTGACCCCCCACAGGCGAAGTCTCAACCCTCTAGGACCAGAAATAACGAAGTTACCAACTTGTACCCCGTCGGAACGGATAACTGAGGTCTGCACATTCCGAACACCCTGTATATACACCCTGTATACGCAGAGAACCCTTACACCCTGTATACGCAGAGAGATCTTATAGTTCGAGAAACACCTCTTGTGTAACATAGGAGTGGTGACCACATTTGGATCATCCTGTATATACATCTCCCTGTATACACACGGGACCGATCTGTATTCACAGAACCTTCTAGTAAAAGAAGGTCCTGGAACGTTCTGGAATGGAACGCTCTAGAAAGGAGGGGAAGGTACGGCGAGTATATAAAAGCGAAAGCAAGCCAGCCCGAGTTAGTTCAGTTCAGTAAGAGAATGTGGTAGTAACTTGAAGAAGCAGTGTAAAGTGTTAAGAGAATAGTGACTGTAGTACCAGATTAGTGACTTTTGTTGAGAGTAGTAATTGTAAGGCCAGTAAATGAAGTGTTTTGTGAGAGAGACATTCTAGAAATTTTATTGTATCCATATTTAGAGTGTAAATAAAGTTGTTTTGTTAAAATTTAAAAGTCTCACTTATCCAGAACCCGGAGAAAACGTAACAATTTGGTGTCAGAAGTGGGATAAGTGAGTGAAGAAGTGAACAAGCAAGCTAGCTGTAAATGGTAAACACCAGATCGACTGACTACGACAAGATAGGCATGATGGTGCCCTCGTCGCACGATGCTTAGTAGACCCGAAGAGGACAATACCCATAAGAGTGGCTAACGTACAAACTAACAGGGTCACATTGAAGAGAGGTGAAGTTATCGCCACTTGCGAACCCATTGACCGAGTGACGTAAGACTGCCAGTAGAAATAGTAGAGCGGTTCAAGAATTCATGGGGCCAATTGAACAATATGGAGATGGAGATGGCCCTGAAGTTCGTATTGGAGGAGGCCGATATTTTCGCTCAAGATAAAATCACAGGTCGTACGAGTCTAGTGCAACACAGGATTAATACTGGCGACGCAAGACCAATTAGACAGCCGCCGAGAAGACTGCCTTTTGCCAAGCAATCAGAAATCAAGGCGATGGTTAACGAAATGCTGGAAGATGGTGTGATCGAGGAGTCTAATAGTCCTTGGTCGTCCCCAGTAGTTTTGGTCACCAAGAAAGACGGCACTATGAGATTTTGCGTGGACTATAGGAAGCTGAATGATGTCACCAAGAAAGACAGTTATCCCCTGCCCCGGATCGACGACACTTTGAACACTTTGGCCGGATCAAAGTGGTTCTCTACATTAGACCTGAAAAGTGGTTACTGGCAAGTAGAACTCCATAAAGAGGATAAGGAGAAGACTGCTTTTTCAACCGGGAATGGGTTGTACCAATTCAAGGTCATGCCATTCGGCCTGTGTAATGCTCCTGCCACCTTCGAACGACTAATGGAGTTAGTGCTGAGAGGACTTACATGGGAAACATGCCTGGTGTATCTTGACGATGTCATGGTGATTGGAAGGACTTTCGATGAACACCTGTCGAATCTGAAGCAAGTTTTCTCCAGGCTGAGAGGTGCCAATCTGCAACTCAATCCCAAGAAATGCGTCCTCTTCCAGAAGAAAGTGAGTTTCCTCGGACATGTCGTTTCTGAGAAAGGGATAGAAACTGACCCAGAGAAAATAAAGACAGTAAGAGACTGGCCTGTGCCGAGGAACAAACATGAGGTCAGAAGTTTTCTGGGACTTTGCAGCTACTACCGACGCTTTGTGAAGTACTTCAGCAGCATTGCGAAACCTCTGCATAGCCTGACTGAAAATAAGGTCGAGTTCATCTGGTCACCAGATTGCCAAGAGTCTTTTAGAGAACTCAAACATCGTCTTCTCACTGCTCCTATACTGGCTTATCCTCAGGACGAAGGACAGTTCATACTGGACACCGATGCTTCCCAGTATGGCATTGGGGCAGTACTCTCGCAGCTCCAAGCCGGAGAAGAAGTTGTGATAGGCTACTTCAGCAAAACGTTCGGAAAAGCAGAAAGAAATTACTGTGTAACCCGGAAAGAACTGCTGGCAGTTGTAAGATCCATCGAACATTTCCACAGCTTCCTGTACGGAAGAACATTCCGCGTGAGGTCGGATCACTCTGCTCTGCAATGGCTTCTGAACTTTAGAAATCCCGAAGGACAGATAGCCCGATGGATAGAGAAACTGCAGAGCTACGACTTCCGGATTGAACATCGAAAAGGAAGAAGTCACGCCAATGCAGACAGCCTGTCAAGAAGACCATGTTCAGTGCATGAATGTAAATTTTGCGAGCGACAAGAGAACAAAGAGATCGACAAAGTAACTCATCAGATCAAACAACTGGTGGCAGGACAGGAGAATAACACCGATGTAGACGTAAATCTTGAATACATTAGAGACGCACAGAAGACAGATCCAGACTTGAAAAATATTAGAGAATGGCTACAAAAGGGGAAAAGACCTGAGTGGCACGATGTGTCCCGGTTTGGGGCGGAGGTTAAAGGCTACTGGCTACAATGGGACTCATTGTGCCTAAAGAATGACATGATCACTCGAAAATGGGAAACTGCCGATGGTAGAGACTGTATATACCAGACCGTTGTGCCAAGTGAGTGCATAGACAGTGTTCTCCAAGAGTTACACAATAGTAGAAGTGGAGGCCACTTTGGGGTCAACAGGACTCTTGCCAGAGTGAGAGACCGCTTTTATTGGATAAACTGCCGAAGAAGCGTGGAAGAATGGTGCAAAAGGTGTGACCAATGTGCTTCAAAGAAAGGACCAAAGACCCGATCCAGAGGAAAAATGATGCAGTACATCTCAGGTACACCGTGGGAGAGAGTTGCCGTAGACATCGCAGGACCTTTTCCCATCACAGAGTCTAGGAACAGATACATAATGGTGGCGATGGACTACTTCTCGAAATGGCCTGAGGTTGCGCCGATCCCCAACCAAGAGGCAACGACCGTGGCAGAAGCCCTGATGGAAAATGTCATATCACGGCATGGCGTACCCTTGGAGATTCACACCGACCAGGGCCGGAATTTCGAATCAGAGGTCTGGAAGAGCCTAATGGACTTGCTAGGCATAAAGAAAACGAGAACAACGCCACTCCACCCTCAATCAGACGGCATGGTAGAACGGCATAACAGGACCATCAATCAGTATCTTGCTATGTTTGTTGACGAGAATCAGAGAACCTGGGACAAGCTGATACCTCTGTTCCTCCTAGCTTACAGAAGCTCTCAGCATGAATCTACCGGCTACACTCCATCCATGATGTTGACCGGCAGAGAGATGCGGCTACCAATCGACATGACGAGACCACCACCGAACGAGGACATAGCGGACCTAGCTACGTTACCTGAGTATGTCGCCGACCTAGAAGGAAAACTGCGCACTATACACAGATGTGTCAGAGATAGGCTCCTCTTAAGCAGTGACCGGATGAAGATGCGCTTGGATCGCAGAGCAACACCCCATACATTCAAGGAAGGTGATGCAGTGTGGCTGTACCAACCAACAAGGAGAAAGGGCCTCAGTCCCAAACTTCAGAAACCATGGGAAGGGCCATACTTGGTGACTAAGAAAATTAACGACCTAGTCTACAGAATCCAGCTGTCTCCAAGAACTAAACCCAAAGTTGTTCACATAGAGAGGTTGAGTCCCTATCGGGGCAACGAACCCCCAAGTTGGCGGCCGGTAAATACTGTTCGGGACGAACAGTCTTAAGGAGGGGGGCAGTGTTACAAAGCACTTCAATATACGTAGGTGCGGTGTTGCCACATCTCCAGAATTTCCCCAACATCTGGGAATTTTTGCACAATCTGGCAACACCGCCTCCCCACCCCCTGGGGGTGTCTGGGGTGACCCCCCACAGGCGAAGTCTCAACCCTCTAGGACCAGAAATAACGAAGTTACCAACTTGTACCCCGTCGGAACGGATAACTGAGGTCTGCACATTCCGAACACCCTGTATATACACCCTGTATACGCAGAGAACCCTTACACCCTGTATACGCAGAGAGATCTTATAGTTCGAGAAACACCTCTTGTGTAACATAGGAGTGGTGACCACATTTGGATCATCCTGTATATACATCTCCCTGTATACACACGGGACCGATCTGTATTCACAGAACCTTCTAGTAAAAGAAGGTCCTGGAACGTTCTGGAATGGAACGCTCTAGAAAGGAGGGGAAGGTACGGCGAGTATATAAAAGCGAAAGCAAGCCAGCCCGAGTTAGTTCAGTTCAGTAAGAGAATGTGGTAGTAACTTGAAGAAGCAGTGTAAAGTGTTAAGAGAATAGTGACTGTAGTACCAGATTAGTGACTTTTGTTGAGAGTAGTAATTGTAAGGCCAGTAAATGAAGTGTTTTGTGAGAGAGACATTCTAGAAATTTTATTGTATCCATATTTAGAGTGTAAATAAAGTTGTTTTGTTAAAATTTAAAAGTCTCACTTATCCAGAACCCGGAGAAAACGTAACAATATTAATTATAGGGCGTCTTGAGCTACATCTTAAAAAAATATTTCTACAATCACAGGCTGGCCCATAAGTCGTTGGTGATACAAATTTTCTTTTTTTTTAAATCAAACACCCCTTATGTTATTGCATTTTCCATCGAAATATAATGCATGTTTGTAAGAAAATAAATTCTGGATGCAGCAAGTGCGTTATGGTAGCGAATTTTGATCAAATGCTTCATATTTGAATAGCCCAATTTGCTATTAATCTATAAGGTTGACCAAGAAACGAGTTTTTCCGGGAACACTTTAAGTTTACTTTTGGAAATTTTTGTACATTTTCACACAATAAAGTTATTTTTATTAAACATGGCACATTGTTTTTACTATATAGGTTATACTGGTAACCAAAATTGATGCCTGCTTTCTTAAAAAGAAAACACACATATTTGCAATAAAAACATTTTTATGAAAATTCACTACCATAACGCACTTGCTGCGTCCAGAGTTTTTTTCTGTGTGTTGTTGCTGTTTTATGACTTTCCAAATTGTTTTTGTTTTATTATCAGACCCATTTATTTTTCTTCCATTTTCCAGAAGTTTTGCTGTGTTGATGACTTTTTTTAGGAGTTTGCTATACTTGGTATATACTGATTTTTCAATCTCACCTTTATTTTGCAATTCATACAAGTTTTTTTCTTTTTACATGATATCTTTATACATTGTGTTATCCATGTTTTAATATGTTTTGAGATTTTAACAACTTTTAGCGGAATGGTACGGTGAGCTATGGTTGAAATTATTTTCTGAAATTCTTTATATGCTTCATTTATATATTCTATACTGTATAAATATTCTCAATCCACAAACAATATTTATTCTTTTATTGCTTTTAATTTTGTTTTGCTAAAGTTTCTTTAATACCTCCTATATTAATTTAAGTTTTCTTTTATTTCAAAATTTTTACCTTCGTGGTCAGATAAAGCTGCATTTATTACTTCTGCTACACTGTTATAGTTTTAATGATATATACATTATCTAGTAACGAATCTCCACGAGTAGGTTTGGATATTTGAGGTCTTAGTCCATACGTATTTAAAAGGTTGTTTAAGAAATTAATTTGTCTTTTGATATTAGCGTTTTTTGCAAGTTATTTAAATTAAAATCTCCACGTATAATTAAATTATGCTTATTTAATTGATTGTTCAATTCGTCAACAACCTCATCAATTTTTTGTAGATGTCAAGTTTACCTGTGGTGGACGATAGAAGCATACTGTATAAAGGAAGATTAAAATGAAATCTATATGTAACTAGGAACCAAATATATTTGAAGCAAAAATTATATTTCGTATGTAAAACGCGATACCCTCAACTTTTTTCTTTCGGCGACTCCTTAAAAATCAGAAATGGCCTTCATTAGTTCTTCATCTGAAGGATATCCATGTTCTCGCAAGTGTTTTTCAGCTAAGGAAATAAGTATTGGTGCAATGGAGCTAGGTCGTGGCTGTAAGGGTGAGTGCGGTCATAATTTAACAGACGCGCATTTTAATAAGGTTGATCGCAAGGTTTATAGATTAGATAGGTTGTCTGGTAACTCCGAGAGGTAGGTAATACGTCTCGTGTATTCCAGATGCGGATATTTCCTATAGCTTCAGATTGCGTTTTGGTGTTTTAAATAACGTTTAGTAGAAATTTGTGTAGCTTTTAATGTGTTTCCTAAAAAAATTTCGAATATGATCAGTTACAGATTGATTTTAATGTTTATTTTGTATAAAATAGCAGTTAAATCACAAATATTGTCTTAAAGACAATATTTTATTTTTGGAGGTGTTGTGTTTACATAACTTCTCGGTGAATCACAGGTATTACGAATTGGATGTCATTTATTCAAGCTTATTTTGATATTCAACAATTAAATCAGTTAAGTACACTTGGAGAACCCAAATCACCACAACACATTTTAAAAGACCTGAGGATCGTTTCACTAACCAAGTTAGCGTTATCAGAGGATGAAAAGTTCTAACTACTTTAAAAACTAACATCACCTTATATACCGGATCTTAGGTAAAGAGACCGAACTGAGATGGGAAACTAAACGCAGGCAAATTCTGTAGTGTATTGTATTTTTTATCGCCGCACGAGGTCTTTGCACTGTCCCTTAACTTATCTAAAATGTGTACATCTCTAATAATTTTGGGAAGGTTCAACGACAACTAAATTAACATACTTTCCCTTTGCCGGAACTATCTGTTTATTATGTTATCTTTAGGACGTGTTAAAACGTGGGAGTTTTATTTAACAAAGCAACAGATCAGGTGACTCGTAATTGGCGGTGGTGAAACGTTCATACAATTTTTATTGTAACTATATTTCGCAATATATAAACTCTCGAAGGAGTTTAGCTGTCCTGGTTGTCTAACATGTTTTATTAATTTCAGATTATCTTCATTCACGTGATGATTATTATCCCAAATATGTCGGGCGACGGAAGATCTATCTATAGTACCGTAACGTAATTGGGCTAAGTGTTCTTTGAATCTAATTCCAATCGATCTTTTTGTTTGTCCGACGTACTTAAGATTACAATATTTACAACTAATTTCATAAATTCCCGACATTTTGTCTGTGCTATCCTTGTCTTTTGGGTTACGTAGCCAGTTTTTTAAGGTATTTTTTGTCGAAAATGTTAGCTGCAAGTTGACTTTTTAAAAAATGCTATCTAGACCCCTCGTGATTCGAGGTTCAAATGGTAAGCAAACAAAGCTTTTTTCGGATTTATCTCTTCTAAACGTCGTTGATTCCGTCAAGATTTTCTTTGTTTTCTGTTTGTTGATTAATTTTTCCACCAGGCAAGCAGTGTATCCGTTATATTCGGCCACGTTCTTAATATAATTTAATTCTTTGGTATATCTACTTTTGTTTAAAGGAAAATTAATTAACCGATTTACTAAAAAATTCAGACTGGCCATTTTTTGTGCGTACGTATGATGTGAGTCGTTCGGAATGTAGCTTATAGTGGTGGTTTCCTTTCTATAGACATCGAATTCTAAAGTGTCTTTATTCTTGATAACTAGTACATCTAGAAAGGGTAATTTATTATTAGTTTCTAATTCGTTGGTAAATTTTATAGAATAAAATTTATCGTTTAATTTGGCAATAAAATCTTCTATTCTGCAAATGTTTGTGTTAAACACTGCGAAAATATCATCCACGTAACGAAACCACGCTCTAGGAAAATAACTACTTTCACTTTCAAGATCTGTTTCAAATCTGCTCATGAAAATAAAATTATTTTGACAATCACAGGATGGCGCATGTCGTTGGTGATACCTACAATTTTTTTTGATCATTCCTTATTGCATTTTTTCATCGAAATATGATGCATGTTTGTAAAAAAATAGAGACGCAGTAAGTGTGTTTTCTCATTAAATGCTTCAAAATTCAATAACTCAATTTGCTATTAACCTAAGGTTCGTCAGCTAGGAAACGAGTTTTCTCGGAAACGTTTTAAGTTTATTTTCGAAAAATTTTTGTACAATTTCAAACAAATTATTTTGATAAAATATGGTACATGCTTCCTACTATATAGGTTATGCCGGTGACCAAATTGATGCCTACTTGCATTAAAGAGACACATTTGCTATTAAAAACAGTTTTATGAAAATTCACATCCACAACGCACTTGCTGCGTCCAGGCTTTTTGTTACATAAATCTAGGTAGGTAGCACTGTTTTGTGGAAAATTGGCAATGAATATGCTGCTAAATAGCTGCTGTTATTAAATAATCTTCTTGATTTATTGTTGGCAAATAGAAATAAATAAACGGCAGCATTTTTTGCATGGCCTACTGGAAAATGTTGAGTGCGAATTGTGAAAATTAGGATTTTTTCGTTGTTTATTAAAACAGGCCCATAATGTGTATATTTTTTAAAAGCTTGTGTATGTACTGAAAAAGTGAAAGGAGAACCCTGGGAATATCGAACCCGGTACCCTTCGGTTCAGAGGCAATTTCAATTCAATTCTAAAGGTCTATATAACAAATTATAACAAATTTACAAAAATTTACAATTTTTATATATACTACGACTTAAATATAAAGCTCCTGTTAAAATATAATAACTTATCTCTAATTTGTTATTTACAAAGGAAAAAAAAAGTACTTCCTTATAGTAATTAATGTGTTTTCTGTTTAGTTATTATCATTATATTGTACAAGTTGTGCGGTTGTATATAGGAAAACTGTTTACAAAAACCTATTTAAAATAATTATTATTACTTGCTATGTTGCAAGTTGATTTTATTTGTATAACATACAGCTTTCTAACCATGGCTATAGTGAATTCTCGTGTCAAACGGTTATGGGCGTTTTAAATATTTTTAGATTTTGATACGGCAGTCTATGTTTGATTCTATAAGGACTGTTATTGTATCTTATGTCTGTTATTTGCCTTGTCAATGGATTTATTTTCAATTTGTTTTCGTAAAAATTTGTGGATGTTTTGTTAATATAGTCTTTGATTGTTAGGGTGTTGGTCATGTCATGTAAGTGTTTAATTCTTGTGTATCTGTTTCTGTTCGTCACTAGTCGTAGGCATTTGTTTTGGTATATTTGAATGGGTTTAATTGTCGTATCTGATACTGAGCACCACACTGGTGCGGCATAAGATACAACTGGTCTTATTATAGTAGTATAGATTAATTTTTTGTTTTCGCTGCTAAGTTTACTCTTTCTTGCCATTAGGGGGTACATGTACTTCATTGCGATATGAGCTTTGTTTAGAACAGTTTTAAAATGGTGTTTGAAATTAAGTCTGCTCTCCAGGTGTACTCCTAGGTATTTTACTGTTAGCGAGGGCTTTATTTTTTTGTCTCCTACTTTTAGATGGTTAAATATTTTGGAATCATTGGTTTTTCTAGTAAATACTATTGTCTCAGTTTTTTTCAGAGTTGAGTGATATTTTCCAAGTCTGTAGGTAATTTTGAAGTATATCAAGATGAATTTGTATCTGTTTATTTGCAACTTCTGCTGAAAAGGAATGGGCATATATGGCAGTATCATCTGCATAGAGAGCCAGGTTGGTCTTAGGGAACGTAGATATATCGTTAATAAAATAGTTGAACAGTTTTGGTCCAAGTATGGAACCTCGCGGCACTCCTGCTCGGATTTGTTTTTCAGTTGATGTGCTATTGTGAATTTTGACTTTAAAGCGCCTGTCTGATAAGTATGAGTGTATCAGTCTAATAAGATGGTAGGGAAATTTGAGTTTTATTAGTTTGGCCAGTAATCCGACTATCCATACTTTGTCAAATGCCTTCTGTATGTCTAGTAAAACCATTGTCGTTACTTTGTCTTTATTAAAATTTAGTGTTATGTCGTTTACTATTCGTGTTACTTGATGTACAGTGCTATGTTTTTCCCTAAAACCAAACTGACAGTCTATCAAAAGTTTATTTTTTCTTTCTATGGATTTAAATCTATTAAGTATTATTTTTTCTACTATTTTAGATAGGTTGTTTAACAAGCTTATGGGGCGATAGTTGTGCGGATCTTTTTGATCTTTATTGGGTTTGGAGACGGCAACAACGTGGGCTATTTTCAATTGGGTTGGTTAATGTTGTAGGATAAGAATTGCATTTACTATATACATTAATTGGACTATGGCTTTATGTGAGAGATTTTTAATTAGTTTGTTGTCTATTTCATCAGGCCCTGGGGCCTTATTATTGGGTAGGGTTTTGATAATTTGTTTGATTTCTTGGGGTGTAGTGATTAGTTTTGACCTAGTTTGTGTGTCCATTGTTTGTTTATTGTTAAGATAGTCTTGTGTTTCGTTTATTAAATTGTTTTGTTGTTCATCGCAGACTGGGTCTGTTTGGTGGGTGCTTTCTAATACGTCTGCTATTACGTTAGCTTTCTCTTGGTCTCTATAAAACGTTTTATTGTCATGTTCTAAAGGTGGCATGTTGCTGTGTGGGTTCTTTAGTGCTTTTGTCAATTTCCATAATGTGTTGTTATTTGGTGTTAGGTTTTGCATTTTTTGTGTCCATTTTCTGTTAGTATATTCTTTCATCTTTTGCTTTATTATTTTGCATTTTTGGTCCATAGAAATTTTGTATTGTGGGTTTAATGTATTTTGCCATAGCCTCCTGTCTTTGTGTTTGTCTTTAATAAGTTCTTTTATATCGGTGGGAAGGAAATCTCTTGTCGGGTTAATCGTTTTGTGTGTACAGTGTTTGTTTTTAGCTTTTTGAATATTTAGAGTTAGTTTTTTTACATCCTCTTCAATTTTATCAATAGAATCAATAGTATTGTTTATGGTAATGTTTCTGTCCAGTGTTTTTCGGAATTCTGTCCAGTTAGTATTAGTGTAGCTTGAAATTATTTTTAGTCGGTCTTGTTTGTACTGATTGTTTAACGCGAAGATAATGGGATTATGATCAGAGTCTAGTTCAGAAAGGGAGACAGGGTCACTGACATTTATTACGTTTTTGTTAACTATTATATCTATTGTTGAGGGTGTGTTACCGTTAGGAGGGTAGTGTGTTGGTGTCGGCGTAAACATAATCGTCAAGTTATTGTTATTGCAGTACCTGTTTAAAACATTCCCATTTGTGTTATTGGTTATATTTGACCAGTTGCTGTGTCTCGAGTTTAGGTCACCAATGACTAATACTTTATTGCCCATACCTAGAAGTGCATCTTCAGAGGCACACGTTCTTACCTCTGGACCACCGAGACTCTATATCTCTTTATCTTAATTGACTTTATATAGCTCTTTAAACAGTCAGACCAAAAACATTGATCATTTTTTTACATAACTTCCTGTAATTTTAAATTAAATGTTGGTGACTACCAAATAATTCTTCTTACGGAATTGCATAAACTCAATTGAGTAACTAATTATACGTTATTTTAGTTCGCACAGTTGATCAAGGAGATACATACTTAAGACAATGTGAGAGTCAAAAATATGCCGAGAAACTAATAGAACGAATATTTAAGCAACATGGAACCAATTATGCTAACTTTCGCTTTATGCTGTGTGATGAAGATGGAACCTACGGCGCCTTTAAAATTGATAAAGGACAGTAAGTATTGTGCCATCTATATATAATGCCATTTATTGTATCATTTAAAGGAAAATAATACTTTACCTCAATTTTATTTATTTATTTGATGAACTGCGTCCAATAACAAGCTACGAACCCGAAGAACAGAATAAAACAATACATATATAAAACACAATCAATAACAAAAACACATATAAATAAAAAGCAACAGCTAAGATTAAACTCAAAATTTCAAAACACGCTGCCGAAACTTAACAAACCGCACAATTACAAACCAAAAACGTCCCTAATATAGGTATCAAACTTTGCACACGGATCATCACAAATTCTGCTTACGATGCAATGGAAACAACTTCAGAATATTTGTTCGGGAAAAGTATATATAAAAAGTGGATGGACTTCTCGATGTAAGGAGCAGCTAGTTACTGGTTCTCTAAATCCTGTGACAAGGCCAGACTTGAAAAGGTGAAAGCTCACAAAACGCTTCTACACAATCCAACTCAAGAAAACCGTCAAGCATTTAACGACGCAAGAAACCGCTATGTCCGCATAATTTCCGAGGCAAAAAACTCGTTTAACAACCACATCAAAAACAAAGTCCTCTCAAGCTCTAACCGCAGCAAACCCTTCTGGTATCTGGCTAAATCTATTGGGAATAATTTCTGCAAGAGCACGTTCCCACCTCTTGTTTCAGGGGATAAAATTATTTCTACCACCCTGGGCAAGGCTAAACTTTTTGCCTCGTTGTTTGCCGGAAATTCTACTCTCAACCCACCTCCAAATATTCAACCACCAACAGTCCCCAATGTCGCGCATAAAATGACGGATATCATTTTCAAAACTAAAAAGGTACGAAAGATGCTCTCTCCTCTTAATACCAGGTAAACCTCTGGCCTTGACGAGATCTCAGCAATTGTTCTCAAAAAATGCGCACCAGAACTTGCTCCTTTCCTGACTCGTATGTTCCAGACATCTTACAATAGGGGCATATTCCCTAGTAACTGGAAAACTGCTCGAGTACAACCCGTCCCCAAGAAAGTATCCAAAGTGCTTCCTAGCAACGACATGCCTATTTCTCTCCTTTCAGTACTCTCTAAAGTGATGGAAAAGCATATAAACACCGAATTACTAAAATTTCTTGAAAAACACAGTCTAATCCACGACAGGCAGTATGGATTCCGTCAGCGCAGATCAACTGCCGACCTCCTTTCCTTTGTCACCCATTCTTGGAACAAGTCTACGGAACTACACGGTGAATTCCAGATTGTCGCTCTAGACATAACCAAAGCATTCGACCAGGTCCGGCACGCAGCGCTGCTTAATAAACTTCCGGCCTATGGCCTACCACCAACATTCTGTACCTGGACAGCAAATTTCCTCTCCAACCGGAGCATTTCTGTTCCAGGAGTCCCTCAAGGTTCAGCTTTAGACCGTACTTTGTTTCTTCTCCGCATCAATGACCTCTCTAGCACATCCAACTCAGTTCACAGTTATACGCAGATGACAGCACCCTCCACTCAAATATACAATATTCTAAGCCTGTCTTGTTAGCTCAATTATATGAGGATCGTAGACTCATGGAGGGTTCTGTCTCTTTGGATCTCCAAAAATATTAGACTGGGGGAGTAGAAATCTTGTACAATTCAACTCTACAAAATCTCAGTCTTGCTTTCTATCTCATAACAGATACGCCAGCCCTAGACCCATCACAATGAACAACCAAGTTATTCAAAGTAATGAGTCCTTTTCACTTGTTGGCATTTCTGTGGATCGAAATCTCAATTGGCACCAACATGTCACATTAATTGCAGAAGCGGCTGCTAAGAAATTAGGTTTCCTCTTCCGGGCTCGCAAATACTTTTCACCAGCTAATCTCTATATCTTATATACTTCACAAATAAGGCCAAACCTCGAATACTGCTCCCACATCTGGGGTGCCGCTGCCGCTTTTACACTCGCTATCCTGGACTCCATTCAGAAGAAAGCTATACGTCTCATCGGTGAGCCTACCCTCACCCAAAGGCTGCCATCCCTTGCTCACCGACGTGTTGTTGGTGACCTCTCTCTCGTTTATAGATATCTGCACGGGCACTGCTCAGAGGAGCTTTCTTCCATGATTCCTCCACCTGCTGTCCCCAACAGATCTACCAGGGGAACAGAGCGAATGCACCCTTTTACTGTCCAGGTCACCAGACATAGAACATCTGTTATGCCCGCTCTTTTGTCCCGAGGACTTCCAAGTTGTGGAATTCCTTGCCGGCACATGTTTTCCTTCTCCTCCGAACCTCCAAACCTTCAATTCCAGAATTAACAAGTTGTCTCTTTCCTCCTTGTCGACACCCACAGTATGATAGTGTTTAGGCTGTGAGCCCTCGTGGTGTGTTGTTGAAATAAATAAAAGAAGCATAGAGAATCTTAGTGATATCAGTATGTCAGTTTATTGGGCGTATAATAGAAGCCTTCGATAGTGAAGATATTGCTGAAGTTGTGTGTTGTGACTTGAGTAAGGCCTTCGAGAGTGTATCCCATGATCTATTGCTTGAGAAAATGGAATATACTACGGAGTTAGAGGAGTTCCACACCAGTTGATAGCATCGTTCCTGGCAAATAGAAAGCAACGTGTAGTGTGTAGTGACAGCAGTTCATGGATGACAGTTACTCAAGGTGTTCCACAGAGATCGATACTGGGACCATTCCTGATCTACATGAACGACTTGCCAGTTATAATGACAGCAAACGGAGCATACTTGTATATGCTGACGACACATCGTTCGTTAACATCGCGAGATGCAGAGACGCACTGTTGAGGAAAACATTTGAGACAATAATGTCACCAGACCAATGGTTTGCAGATAATGAACTTAAAATGAATTAAAGTAAAACCATAAGCGCATCAATTTTTCCACATGTTATAATATAACGGCAATGTTACACTGAAGTTTTTGGAGTATAGTTCCAGGGTAACCTAAGCTGTTATGGTGTAAAAATATAGAGGTGTTACTGCCTTCAGTGGCGACATTCATGGTGAGGAGAGCCAATCAAATTGGAACCTACCAGACCGCATATTATACCAGTTTCCCTTCTGTGACGAGATATGGAATTTTGGCGTTCATTAACTGAGCCACAGGACGTGTTCCTACAACAACAAAAAGGCTGTTAGGGAGCTGTGTGGGTCTACTTGTATGAAACCCTCCAGGATAGGGCGCTTTTTTGTAAAGCTAATATACCTATACCATATTTTCTGTGTACATGATTATTACCTGTGTTGTTCATGTGCATGTAAATAACAATTTAATCTAAACTCCCCAATATATGACAATGACACAAGGCTGAAGCATCATATACGCACCTGTCCTATCACAGAGTCAACAGGGCTAGAAGCGGAATTCACTATTTGGTCATCAAATGTTATAACAAACTGCCTATAGGCGTTACGCGCTATTAATAAAACGATGTTCAAGATAATAAATCAGTTTTCTTGTGGACCGCTCTTTTTCCCTGTCGAAGAGTTTCTGGTCTGTGATGTTGTCCTAGATAACCTATAATTGTGTTTACCTGCGTTTTATGTTTTGACACCTATGTGTTCATTTGTCTGTTTTATCTCTATGAATTTTTAAGGCTTACTTGTACTGTACTTTTTCGTGAATTTTCTTTTAAAAAATTCACTAATTGGGAGATCCAAAATTTTGAAAAAATTTCTTGAAATGAGCGCCAATTAGACGCCTAGAAAACATATCCGGGGTCAGTTTCAATTTTTATATATACCGATATCTCAAAAAATAATGGGCCGATTTTAATCAAATGTGGTGAGCACCTTTCTTCTGCAAGTGGCTTGGATACGTTCGTTAGTCAGGAAAATCAGCCTAGTTTTTCCCGATTTTTTTTTCTTTCGGAAAATTTTAAATCTCCGGAAATAACAAAGTCATAGCAACCAAATTTCGTACGCGAGTTTATGTCATAAAAAGTGAAGTATGTACCAAAATCTAGATCTGTAGGTTAAAAGACATTCTTGTCTTTTAACCTTTTAAGAAGGTTATAGGCATTTAAAGAAAAACAAAATGGGATTTTCTTCTTAAAACGTCAAAGTCGCGATTTAACGTCAAAATTGGCAACATTTAGGCAAATAACCTGTAACGAATACGGATTACATAGGAAAAATGTCGCACAGGTTATCTGTTCCTAAGTTAATGCATCTTCAATGGTTTATAATATATATATATATATATATATATATATATATATATATATATATATATATACACCTGCAGGTCCATTTTAAATAATATTTCGATATTATTTAAAATAAACCAATAGTGATTCGTTTCGCCTTTCGCAATTCGCGAGTGTATGAAACAAGCTTTATGGTCTATAATTTTTAGTGAATTTCCGTTAAAAAAATCGCTGAGGAGATTGCCACTTTTAAATTTTGAAAATATTTCTTCAAATGACCGCGATCTAGGCCCCCCTAGAACACATTCGGGGTTAGTTTCAGTTTTTATCCATCTTCATATATAGAGGCTGAGTGCATTTTTACGGTAAAGCTCTAGGTATATAGTCGTTATTATACAAGATACGAGAAAAAATTGTATACGCTAATTATAGGGTGTCTTGAGTTGCATCTTATAAAATTATTTTTACAATCACAGGCTGGCCATAAGTCGTTGGTGATACAAATTTTGTTTTTTTTAATCGAAAACGCCTTACATTATTGCATTTTCCGTTGAAATATAATGCATGTTTTTAAGAAAATAAATTCTGGACGTAGCAAGTGCGTTATGGTACCGAACTTTTATTAAATGCTTCAAATTTCAATAGAAAATTTCTTGAAAAACAGTCTAATCCACGACAGGCAGTATGGATTCCGTCAGCGCAGATCAACTGCCGACCTCCTTTCCTTTGTCACCCATTCTTGGAACAAGTGTATGAAACTACACGGTGAATTCCAGATTGTCGCTCTAGACATATCCAAAGCATTCGACCAGGTCTGGCACGCAGCGCTGCTTAATAAACTACCGGCCTATGGCCTACCACCAAAACTCTGTACATGGACAGCAAATTTCCTCTCCAACTGGAACATTTCTGTTGTCTTGGATGGTCATTCCTCTAAACTGTATCCAATTAGTGCAGGAGTTCCTCAAGGTTCGGCTTTAGCCCCTACTTTGTTTCTTCTCCACATCAATGACCTCCTCTCTAGCACATACAACCCAGTTCACAGTTACGTGGACGACAGCACCCTCCACTCAAATATACAATATTCTAAGCCTGTCTCTTTAGCCCAATTAGATAAAGATCGCAGACTCATGGGGGGTTCTGTCTCCGTGGATCTCCAAAAAATATTAGACTGGGGAAGTAGAAATCTTGTACAATTCAACCCCACCAAATCTCAGTCTTGCTTTCTTTCTCATAAGAGATACACCAGCCCTAGACCCATCACAATGAGCAACCAAGTTATTCAAAGTAATGAGTCCTTTTCACTTGTTGGCATTTCTGTAGATCGAAATCTCAATTGGCACCAACATGTCACATCAATTGCAGAAGTGGCTGCTAAGAAATTAGGTTTCCTCTTCCGGGCTCGCAAATACTTTTCACCAGCTAATCTCTATACCTTATATACTTCACAAATAAGGGCAAACCTTGAATACTGCTCCCACATCTGGGGTGCCGCTGCCGCTTCTAAACTCGCTATCCTGGACTCCATTCAGAAGAGAGCTATACGTCTCATCGGTGACCCTACCCTCACCCAAAGGCTGCCATCTCTTGCCCGCTGACGTGCCGTTGGTGACCTCTCTCTCTTTTATAAGTATCTGCACGGGCACTGCCAAGAGGAGCTTTCCTCCATAGTTCCTCCACCTGCTGCCTCCAACAGATCTACCAGGGGAACAGAGCGAATGCACTCTTTTACTGTCCACGTCACCAGACATAGAACATCTTGTTATGGCCGCTCTTTTGGCCCGAGGGCTTCCAAGTTGTGGAATTCTTTGCCGGCACATGTTTTTCCTTATCTCTTTATTTTTGCAAAATATTTGCACTTTGTCAAACAATAAAGTTATTTTGATGAAATCTGGTACATTGTTTTTATTATATAGGTTATAGTGGTAACCAAATTTGATGCCTGATTTCATTTTAAAAAAAACATGTTTACTATTAAAACAGGGTCCCCACTCGTCTGGAAAACAGGGAAAATCGGAAAAAGTCAGGGAATTTGTAGAAGGAAAAATTTTGAGGGACATCTGGGAAAATTTGTAAAAACGGACTATAAGAGTCAGGGATTTTTTGTTTGTGCCAGGGTAACATTATTTGTTTCCGTTTGATGATAAATAAATAAAACACAATGATAGGTGCATATTTGTATGAGTAGCATTTTCGTTTATTTGTAACGAAAATTGTGTATGTTTCATAAATTCATTGATTGTTGTTGCCCTTACTTGGTGAAACTTGTCCATACTGCATACAGGTTAGGTTAGGTTAGGTTAGATTGTGAGTGGTCCATATCGGTCCCTCCACCGCGACCATAAGGTCTATTGTGGCTCACGCCTAATGTCTATATTTCGCCCAACAAATCCAGCCTCCTACAGAGGTCGATAACCTTTGCGGGCGAAAGTTGATCCAGATCCTCTGGAGCAAGCTTTACCTTGTCAAAGAGCAGGTGTCTAGTCCTATCCGCTGCCGGACAGGAACACAGCACGTGCTCTGCTGTTTCGTCATTCTCCATACACAGCCGGCACTCGGTCTCCTGACCGATCCCAATACGGTGCATGTGATGCCGCAAGCGACAATGTCCTGTATACAGGCCGACTAGAGTACTCAGTTGTTGTCTGTTCAACTCTATAAGTTTCTTAGCCCTTGACTCAGACAGGCCATTTATGAAGGCCTTAGAGTGAGCTAATCCTGGAAGATTTTGCCAATATTGAATTGTCCTTCTATCTGCCCAGGTCTTTAAGGTGCGTTTTGCTGTGCAAGATGTTATTCCCAGCACCGGTTCTGGTCCGACAAAGTCACACTGGGCACCACTCCTGGCAAGCGCGTCTGCCGCAACGTTGCCATCATGGTCCGAGTGACCCGGTATCCAGACCAGCGACACCTCATTACAGCTGCCCAATTCGTTAAGGGCAGATTTACAACTCCATACCGTCTTTGAATTGCACCGGTAGGAACCAAGAGCCTTTATTGCAGCTTGGCTATCTGCATATATCTTTATCGATTTGTTTGTGCATAGGTCTTTTAAGCTTTCCCTTGCACACATCTCGATGGCATAAACTTCTGCCTGGTGTATGGTTGCGTACTTGCCGAGGCTAGCTGATAGTCTAGCATCGGTGCTGCCCCCATATGCGCCGGCTCCTACTCCCATATTGGTTTTGGAGCCGTCAGAGTACCAGCAGAGGTCCGCTCTCAACAGGGTCGATTGGTTCCGGTCCCAGTCCTCCCTTTCCGGGAGGACGGTCTTGAAAGACAGATCTCTGCTGATTTTTGTAGGCATCAAGTCCGAGACCATTCCCAGAATCCTGTGACAATCACTGTCATCACTGCATACAGACTTGGACAATACTTTTCTGGCTTCACTGTTGGTTTTAAGTGGTGAAGGACGTAGCCAGCGCGTGAGCTAACTGGAGCAAGTGGCCCTGAAGCATTGAAGAACATCCTAGAACTTCCAGATTTCGAAGGGCCACTTGCTCCAGTTAACTCACGCGCTGGCTACGTCCTTCACCACTAAAAACCAACAGTGAAGTCAGAGAAGTATTCTCCAAGTCTGTATGCAGTGTTTCATAAATGTCATTTTCGGGAAGTGGGTTTTCCGCCATGAGGCGAAGAGCTACTGTATTCCGTAGTAGTGTGTTACACATTTTTCGGGTAGATTGTGAATATCAAAATCAGGGAAATAGATTTTGGCATGTCAGGGAAATCAAGGAAAAGTAAGGGAAATTGATATGGTGTTTTTAGTGGGCAGCCTGTACAAACATTTTTATGAAAATTCACTATCATAACTCACATGCTGCGTCCAGACTTTTTTATGTATATTTTCTTATTTCGTGCGACATGGCGTAAAATGTTTGCCGAACATATATTATTATTATTTTTAACTGTATTACTAGAAACGATAATTTAGCTAGCTTTATCTTTTGTCACAATTTTAATTCTGCCTGGATTATACAATTACTTCCATGCATAAGATTGATTTAGTTGAACGAGAAGATTAATTAAAAAACAAATAACTTTATTTTCAGAGCATACTGTACCTGGCGTGACAATTCTAAAATAATGCCTTACCAAAGTACAGTTACAATAGACACATTACGAAAATTAACATGCAGTAAGTATCAATGTTATATCAATATTATTAAACATTTAAATTTTAGTGAATTTTCGTAGAAAAAATTCACTAATGTGGAGATCCCGACTTGAATTTTGAAATTTTTTTTGCAAATGAGCGCGAACTAGGACCCCTACAACCCACATCCGGGGTTGGTTTCAATTTTTATATGTATATATATATATATATATATATATATATATATATATATATATATATATATATATATATATATATATATATATCACGCCGATAACTCAAAAAATAATGGGCCGATTTTGATAAAATTTGACACGTACATTCCTTTTGTAAATGGCTTGAATAAGTTCGTTAGTCAGGAAAATCGGACGAGGTTTTCCGGGAAAATTTTGGGTTTTCATTCGAAAAACAATTTTATCTCAAAAAATAAAAAAGCTATGATAACCAAATTCGGTAGGTAGGTTTACGATATATAAAGTTAGCTATACACCAAAATTTAGATTTCTATGTTACAAGAAAAAAAAGTTATAATAAAATATTTTGTTCCATATCATTTCTATTTTCCTTACAACTCGCATCGTTTTTAGTATATTGTTATTATTAAAAGTCAATAGTTTCTTCCTAAAATTTGCTCTTACCGAACACACGTGGCTTCCATTGACTTCTGCTTCTGCCGTTGTTACAGTCTTTACTCTTAACATGACGCTTTGCTTACTCTTACTGCTAGTGCTATACTATTTTACATACGTATCACCCTACAAAAACCTACTTGTATTCCACCGCATAAGACGTTCCTGTAGCTTCACTTTTGGTTTATTTTCCTCTCTTTCTTCTTTATGATTCATTTGCAAAGCTCACTAGTCTGTTCTATCGAGAATGAAAATTGTAGAAGCATCCTCTTACTAGGCATCGTGTCCATTTACTATGATTGTACCTTTAATTTACACTGTTAGTCAATGCTCGCTCTCTATGCGACTTTTATTTATGTGACCTAACAAATTACTTGAAATTTCCATGCAACATTTCTTTTTACGTGCCTTACGTGGTCTCTTGCTACATTCATCACCTTTATAATGTGAGGCCACTTACCATTACATTTTCTGTTCCCCTAGTTTAATTATCATAACGAGCAGATTTCGTCTTTGTAAATAGCTATTAGTCAATGATACCTTCGGCAGATAACGTACCATTTCTGCCTAACATACACGGTTTTGACCGTCCTGTCTGTTTTGTCGTTTCTATGGTTAGTCAATGCTCGCTATTCAATTTCTTTATAGTAAATTTTCGTATGGGGGAGATCCCAAGTTTTGAATTTTGACAACATTTTTGCAAATGAGCGCAAACTAGGACCCTAGTAAACTATACACCAAAATTTAGATTTCTTTGTTATAAGAAAAAAAAGTTATAATAAAATATTTTGTGCCAGAGTTTTTACTAACTGTTGACAATAATTTTGGTGCAGAGTACAGAATACTTGTAAATTATATTTAATTTTCGTATACTGATTTCGTCTTGTTTCAGATTGTGCAAGAGATGGAAAGTATTTTGAACAAATTGGTCAAATGCAGCTACAACAGTGCAATATTGATGGGGAATATCTGGCATATCAAAACTCTGAAGTACCTGGATATTATTACTGTGTAGATTATGATGGCTATAAAACTATGGCAAACTTGACTACTAAAGAAGAAGACTGTACAAATAAGCGCCAATAGTTTTTATATGATCTTGCTAATATTATTTATGTCCAGTTTTTTACAACTCTGAAAAGGCAGCCAAATATTATGTATGTATATATATATATATATATATATATATATATATATATATATATATATATATATATATATATATATATATATATATATATACAAAATATGTAAATTAAATTAAGATATATTATATTTAGTATTTTTAAAGAATAAAATAAGCACGTATTTTTATATGTACCTAAAATTATATTATAAAAGTTGAAGGTGAAACTGCGATTTCAAGATTTCCACTTTAAAAGTAATATCAATTTCCCTGACTCGAATTTTCAATGACTATAATGGAAGTATCTCTCGTGAAATGTTCAATCAATAAACTGCAATACACGGCAGTGCCAAATTCGTACAACTTTTGTTATTATTATTTTTATTTATTTATTCAACGCATCAACCATTTACAATAATAATAAGAACATCTAAAACTACATTAGTCTGAAATAACCTATCTCAATATGAGAACATAACAAAAAAGTAAAGCATAACCTGTACACCGTATGTATGACAATTCAATCAACAACACCTCTCAAAATGCCTAATTGAACGGTCAGAATCATTAAACATATCCAAGAGCTCCGAATACTCATTTGCAGCTCTCGCTACTCCTCAACATTGGATTGAAAAAGCCATAATTGGTTCGATTGGAAGGGAACCACAAAAACCTCCCTTGCTCTAGTGCGGTCCGGAACCTTAGAGAGACTAACTCAAGCAAAGAAGGTCCATCAATTTTATTCACTAATAATTTATGCAAAAAACAAACATCACTTACAATCCTTCTACTACTGAGTGACTGCAAGTGCAGCCGATTCCGCAAATAAGAAAAGTTAAGATCATTTCTCTGCAAGCCCATTCTGTAAGCACAAATTCTTAAGAATATATTTTGTATGGCCTCAATCTGATTGATATAAATATTGTAATTCGGACTCCAGACGAGCATTCCAACAAAGAGCAAACCAGAGCACAATACAGCGTTCTCAAGCTATTGCATGAAAAATCCAGAGTTGATCTATGAATAAATCCTAACATTTTATATGCTTTAGATACTATGTATTCTATGTGATCCTTAAAAGATAATTCCATATCCAATACAATGCTCGAGTCTTTAATCATTTCCTTCATCTGTAAAGCATTAGAGCCTATGAAGTACACAAAGTCAATGGGAAACTGAGCTCTAGTGAATGTAATGCAGAAACACTTATCAACATTTAGAGTCAGAATATTTTCACTACACCACCGAGCAAAACGATTGAAGTCTTCCTGTAAAAGTAAAGCGTCCTGTCTGGAACGAACAATCTTGAAAATTTTGATATCAGCAAACATCAAAATCTGACTATGCTTAAGTGAATGTATGGCATCATTAATAAAAAGATTAGAGAGGACTGGTCCACAATGTGAACCCTGAGGAACTCCTGAAGTAACAGTAATACTATCAGAAATGAAGTTTCTGATCTTTACACTCTGGGACCTACCCGGAAGGAAGCTGCGTACCTAAGACAACAAATTGGCATTAAAACCCAACAATGCAAGTTTTGACAATAATAAGGCGTGATTAACCTTATCAAAAAAATATATTTAGTGAAATATATATACTTCCAAAAGCCTTTAGCCGTTTGGCATAAATTTAATTTTAAACCTTTTGTACCGAATTTGAGGATGTCGAAATCATCGTTAAATTGATGATTCTCATTTAATAAATGACTTGCATAAATGATTTAAAACCTTCTGTACCGAATTTAAGGATGTCAAAATCATCCTAAAATTGATGATTCTCATTTAATAAATGACTTGCATAAAGCGCCCCTTGCGGATAGTACTGATGTAACGTTGTTCGAGACCGTGTAACACTAGCAATTGCTGGTGTTTAACTATAATTAAGTTTGAGCTGTGTTTTTTTTACAATGAATGTTAGTGGTTGGGTGTGTGCAATCTATAATTGTTCGAATTATGTGCTAAATCTATCAAAGAAACTTCATAGGTTTCCAAAGGATAGCGAAACGTAAATATGATTTGAAGCAGAAGACAAATTCAGATCACTTTTATGCCAATATGTACAGTTCGCAGAAGATAATTTATTGTGTAATATTTACCATCATGTACCTATTTATAGATAAACTTCGTAAACGGATGGTTGAAAGGCTTCAATCATAACTTGTCTTCCAGTGCATCAAAAAGAAATATGAAGGCAAAAAAGTTTTGCATTAATAATAAATGATATAAGAAAACTGTTTTTCTATATTCTTCTGTGTCCTTTTTTATTTCAGTATGGCATAAATTGTCACATTTTTTCACGTTTAAAAATATTTTACTTGGTAAAGGCATTTAATTATCTTCCCAAGACAAGTTTTTAAAGAGACAAGTAGAAATATCAGATTCAGCCCTATAATAGATTTATTCATGGAAGTAAGAGTTAGTCTCACCTTTCATCTGCACAATTTCTTAATTATGTACTAAGTATATCAGTTACATATTTTAAAATATTAGATTAATAAGACAGTTTTCAAGTAGAGATTTAGCAAATTGAGTACTGTGCTACCATTTATACCTAGAACAGTTATTTATAGGTAAGTACAGATTGTAACTTAATATGTTCAGAAACAGCTTTCAGTATATTCCTTTATCTACCCTTGAAATAGTAGTTTAACGACGGTTTCAAGCTGGTACTTTAAATTATGATGAAATAAGATTATGGGTAAGAGAAATTTGCAGAATTATTCATGCTGAATTCATTTAGGTTTCAAGCTGATTGTTGATACAAATTCTATTTATAACTATATAATCAGAAAATGTTCACTGTTTTGTCATGTACAAGTTTTTATATTCATCTATAATAAACCAAATGTCTAAATTAAGAAGAAATTACCCGCACAGTTGTCAGTACTTCACGCGAGGTGGCGCTAGTGTACTTGTCACAAATATCACCAATGCTAAAGCATATGAGTCTCCCTTATTGTCATTATATAGTATTTACTTTGAGTCTCATTCCATAGACAGAAAAGGATTAAATAACAGACATAATAGAGAATCTTCCATTATAAAATTTTATTAAGAAAAAATATACAAAAACTTTCTGCTAATTTAAATTAACAATTTAAGTAAAATGGACTTTCTTTTTTATAAGAAATTAATAATAAATAACACTATAAATAAAATTTAATCTATTAGAAAGATAATAAAGTTTATAAACAGTTGAAAATTACAATAACCTATATAAGGCAAGTTATAAAATGGGTACATATATTACAATACTAAAGACTAGATTATAAAATTAGACAATAAACTATATGAAACAAGTAACAGCTGCAGAGGGACACAATCTAATTAAGATGCTTGAGGAACAGATACATACAGAGATATTAAATAATATTTATACAACAGGTATGGAAAAAGTGTTGTTATAAAACCATTTGCTCTTACTAGCCATCAGGGTTTTAGCTAAAATTATGATTTACCAACAAAATGTGAAATTTTCATTGCATTATTTACATTGCCAGAAGTTTAATGGCAAGCTTTACATAAAAAAAAAGCATAATAAATTATAATCAGTCATTGTTTATTTCTTGCCATCGTTAAAGATGGCCGTCTCTTACTCAAACACACCATTTTCCCTGTTTTTCACAAGCTTATGAAAACTTTGAACTTTTACTTTACAATATTAAATGTTCCAGTTAGGTTAGGTTAAATTGTGAATGGGCCATATCAGTTCGACCTTAAGGTCCATTGTGGCTCATGCCTAATTGTCTTATTTCACCCAACAAATCCAGCCTCCTACAGAGGTCGACAATTTTTGTGGGCGAAAGTTGACCCAGATCTTCTGGTGCAAGCTTTGTCTTGCCAAAGAGCAGGTATTTTGTCCCGTCCGGCTGAGGACAGGCACATAGCATGGGCTCTGCTGTTTCGTCACTCTGTAACGAGTATGTTTCGTTACTGCTTTAATTATTCAAAATAAACCCGTACGAGACTTAATTAAGAGCCGACAATCCAATATCTGTAAGGCAATTCATGTTTTGATTTCAAAATTATTTTTATGAAAAGTCGCCAATGTTTAACTATCCTGAAGACCGTACTGCATTTTAAATGTGTACCTTAAAAGTCAAATATGGCTTTGTTAGTAAATGATGCGTCACATTTTGCGGAAGGAATATTCCCAAGAAATAAATGTCCTTGCTACTGGCTCTGGAATTTTCCGTAATCGGTGATGTCACCCAACGACGGTTTGAAAACGTTGCAGAGAATTTCCGGCAAAGCCTTCAACTGTGGACACAGGAGGTGAGACGTCGTGACTTTACCACCGATTGGAGGTCTCGTTTTATCTTATCTGAAGAATGGAGGCTAGAAAGAGCTCGCGCACAGTCACCAACCGTCACGGTAAGAATTTTTGCGTGCAGCAACTAGGAATTGCAGAACCCGACACATTAGCGAGGACTCTCTGCTGAGCGTTGAGAGAGTGAACATCCGTCAGTTTCGGTGGCTATTAAATTATCTTAAAACGGGGTTCTAATGTTCTTTCTGTTATCTGCACTACCTAATGATATTGTCAGTGATTATATAAAGTAATTTAAACGATTTTCAAGTTTAAATAAACGTAGAGTTCAGCCTAAAAACGGGAGTTAAGTTGTGGTTCCTTGTTTCGAGTTGTTGATTTCTTGACATGATCAGAAAGAATTCCTGGTTATTATCGAACCTTAAGTCAATTGGTAGTGAATTTTACTTAAGCAAATTCACATTTTAACTGCAAATCGCAAAGTTTCCATCAAGCGAATTCAGAACATCGACATAGTTGTCAAATGGTCTTGTAGTATTGAAGCAATACACCCACCGGCCCAATAATCTCTAATGGAAAGTCCCAGTCGTTTTCCCCAGTTTTTCAGCTCTTATTGGAGTCTGGAATCTGTGTCAGGCACTCATGATTCATCCCACCTGGAAAGCATCTTCACAGGGTCATCAGGTAACCTACACAAATAAACTAATATTTATAGAGGCCAGTTTTCTCAAATTAATGTCTACTAGATTGACAACATTCTTCACCGCTAGGGTAATATTTTTAAATTTATTAATTGTGAAAATGTTAGTTAATCTAGAAAATTTATGTCAGTCTCACTCCGTTTATGTGCTGAAACTAATGAATTTTCACAAAAATAAACCCTGTAATTGCTAAGAGCAGCTGGCTTGTGAATATACACTTTATAACTAATTAAAAAATATTTACAAGATTATTTGAGCTACATTACAAATATAACATTGCACAAATCCAACTATTTAAATCGTACTGTAGCCGATTATATATTTTACCAAATGTATATAAATACCAATTAAAGCCAATGGAATAAACTATTTGTTCTCTATGAATCAGTTTTCTTTAAAATAATTATATTTTACTTAAACTATAAGTGTGGCCTTGGCTTATACACAAGTGGTACATATATTTCACAGACGTTGAGTATTTATATAAAAATTACAAAATGTGTATGGTGAATTTATTCACTCACATATATGAAAAACCACTCGTGCAACAAACACTTCTATAAACGTATTAATCACCATGATAGTAACTAAAACTACAGGTCCTTGTTCTTGCAAGTAGCACTTATTCAGTATTCTGTAGCTAGTGTCTGTTAACCCTTTATTTCCTTATGTCTTAGAATGCGGGACTCAGGAAACTGGTGCGGAGAGGTAGCAGTAATAGGGCATGCAAGAGTCACCAAGGAGGTGGAAAAGGAAATTCCGATTTCCGCCATTAAGGTACGGGATGCCGAGGACGATATTAGGTTGACTAGGCCATATACACCCTCAGGATCCCCAGTAGGGATCAGTGGAGGGAAAATGAGGTTGCATTCCAGCCCGCAAGCCTGGTCTGTTTCACTGACAGATCACGGCTGGAGGACCAACAATCCTCCGGGGCAGGAATATACATCGCGGCCTGGGGGTGCACGAGAGCTATACTCTTGGCGCATATACCACGGCATTCGAAACAGAGGTGTATGCTATCCTGTCTGTGGCCAATAGACAGGATGTGAAGAGGAGTCGCGAGAAATGTGTGTACATCTGCTCGGATAGCCAGGCGGTCCCCCGGGCAGTCTGCGCGGCCAGAATCAGGTCAACACTGGTTCAGGAGTGTGCTGACGCCCTCAGAGGACTAGCCAGGATGAAGGAGGTGCAACTGGTGTGGGTTCCACATTCCCAGTGGGCTCTGCTTGAAACCACCTATTGTACCTGTTCTCTATATGCGCTCCCCACTTATCATATTTCAGTTTATTTGATCTGGACTTATACGTAACTTAGTGGTTCATGTATTGTTGTTCTGTGTACATGTGCTTTGAGTTTATTAGTAAAATATAACAATTTTAGTGTCGTTTATAATGGCAGGTGAGTTTTTTTATAAATATAATATTAAAAATATTATATAGGATGATTATAAGGTATCTTCCACATAGGTATTTTATTTCACAATGTTTATATTTACAAAAAATAATGATGGGTTACAAACTGAAACCACTAGGAAACTAGATATACATTTTTTTATTTCAGAGAATGTACACATTGAAAGAGCTGGAGGAAATGACTCCCCAAGATTTATTTACACTCTTAGATAAAATTCCCACTGATTGTGAATCTGACTTGGAGAGTGACGAAGGCGATATTAGTGAGGACAATTTAAAGCATTTTTTATGAAAATTCGCTAACATAATGCACTTGCTGCGTCCCGTCGTTTTTAGTTTTCATGCGAACAAGGACTTGTACTTTTTTAGGTTTACTAATTGTTTAAAACTACAAAAAACTCTGGGAGTATCCACATCATTTTCCCAAACAAAAACAAAGTGAGTGTTATATGACTATAAGATTAATTTAGATGTGGTTTCATTCAAAGTAATATTAAAATATACATGGGAGCTTTATGTGGTAAATTAAGTCTAACATACAGACCTATAATATTCTTTACGTAGCCTATCACTATGAATGTTAATTCAAAAATCATCATGTGGTTTATTTTTACAAAATTTACTGCTTTACATATTATTTTGTATTCTGTAAGACACTATTATGTAGATGTAATCAGCATATATAATACCTACAGCAGTAGTTTTGGCTTTCAATTAAAGTGACATGTTGAGACAACAAAATTTTACAATCAATGACATGAATCACATGACCTGTGGCGTTCCTCAAGGGTCTATTCTAGGACCATACCTGTATATACTATACATAAACGAACTGAGCCTATACAAATTGAATGGGGAAACAAATGATGTATGCAGATGACTTGGCAATTTTCTATGAAAATGTGGACGACAAGAAAACCAAAGCTGAGATAAATGAAGATCTAGAACTACTAATGAGATGGACAAACACAAATCGTCTAACTATAAATGAAAAGAAATGCTACTTAATCCACATACAGAAAACCACTAAACGACACCAAATGAGTATTACAATTAAAGGAAGAAGCATAAAAAAGTAGACAGTGTAAAATACCTAGGCCTAAACATTGATAAAAACTTAAAATGGACTAAACACATAAATTAACTAAAATTGGAGATATCATCATATATAGCAATGGCTTATAAAATCAAAAACTGTCTCCCAAAATCACAGAAGATAATGTTGTACGAGGCATACATAAAAAGTAAATTGATGTACATGATTCCTTTCTGGTGAACTGGCAATAAAATAAATATATCTAGTATACAAAAGATACAAAATAAAATCCTAAAATTAATATATGATCTGAGTTATTGGACCCCAACAAATGAAGTTTTCAGAAAAACTAAACAATTATACATTGCAGAACTAACAAATTATGAAACAATGAAAATCATCCACAAATTAAGCCAGGGAAAAATAAATCAACCAGAACTGCAAATGAGACACAGCAACGAAGTACATAGTTATGGTACAAGGAGATGTTTAGACATAAGAACAGAGGCTGCAAGAACAAACACAGGACAAAAAAGGATACTATTTAATGGTGTAAAACTATACAATGAAATACCTGAAGAAATGAAAAGATTAAAAACAAACAAATGGAAAAGTAAGATAAAGAAGTACTTGCTGAACAAGAGAACACTATGATAATAGAGACATTAATGTAGTATTGAAAACTAGTTTTTATGATGTATTATTGAACTGAATAAAAAAAATGAAAATTTACAAATCACAGGTTATGAGTGGTGTATTTTTAACCCCAAAGGAAAGCCATACTTTTTTTGTCAAATCAAAGAAAGGAGAATATATACCTACCATTTTATTCTAGAGGCAAATTTGTCACAGGTCCTTGAAAAAGGAAAAGAAAATCATAAAATGAAGAATTATCAAGTGATTACGTGGTAACTATACCATGTTCCTAGGTGCTTTCAAGGATATCTAATTACAACAAAATATCTGTATACAAAGAGACATGAAATTGCTAAGGATATCTGCTATTTTCATTTTAAAAGTTTTTTCCTAATGGTGCAAACATAATTTCTAAGTAGGTATGGCGCTACTTGAGGCAGACTGGGAGTGATGGTAGATCGCCCCCTTCCACTAACAAGCTGTCTAGCAGGACAGACAGCTGTCTAACAACACAGACAGCTGTCTCCCATGCCAGAGAGCTATCCGTTCTGCTAGACAGCTTGTTAGATGGCTGTCTGTTCTGTCAGGCAGCCGCCTGTCCCATGAGACAGCTTGTTAGACAGCTGTCTGTCCTGCTAGACAGCTTGTTAGTGGAAGGGTGCGATATACCCCCACTCTCCGTCTGCCTCAAGTGGCGCCACACCTACTTATCTAGAATAGGGTGACATGATGTGTGAACTACCCCTTACCAGTGTCAAGCCACATTAACAATTGCTGCATTGACGTTCATGACAGCCGAATATAATAATGATAATATAAAAATATATACGAACACGATCTATGTTTAATTTAATGTTTTGTGTATGCAATCATTTCAATTTAATAAAGCTATATGCGTAAACGATAGAAATGTACCATACAATAGTTTTTATAGACGCCAAACAAAGGAGAACATACATTTTAAATGTACAATGAAACCTATCAAGATATCTTTTTTACGCAGTCAAGGTTAAAATCAGCCTATTGACGAGTAAGTCATGTTATCAAAGCTAAAAGCTGCATATTGTGGTTTTCGCAACCGCAATGAGTAAGTAATGGTGTTATATGTGGAGTGCCAAATATGAAACAGAGCAAAACCATTTATTTTGAAAACTTGGAAGTAACAAAACCGACATCGATGAATCTAGAAGACAACCGAAAGTGATATTGGCAGGAGTATCCACAAATATAGTAATAAATAGGCTGAGAATTCGAACCAAGGATGATTATAACAATAGGAGAATGTACTTGAAATTAAAGCATATCAAAGATGAATATCGAGAAAGATAATTATAAAATGCCACTACAATTGTACTTTTCATGGTTGTCAAATGTCCAACTCCGGGAAGGCTGTGCAAGAAGTCCTGAAATAGAACCATTTTGCCAGTTGCTGCAGAACCAAAACAGTAAACAAAGCAGCACTAGTAAGTTACCAGTACATCAAAGAATAAATATGTAACCTGGAACCCAGTTAATCTTTGATTCTTGTAACAACAGAGGTCAGTTCTCCATTTCTTTTATGTGGATATCGAAATTTTCTTTCATGTCTTGCTTGATCTCAAGCTTTCCAAAGTGTTTTCTGTATTGAATATAGCTATTTAACAAGCTCCTGATTAAGAGTAAATCAATATTAAATATGACAAAAACAGCAAGAGATAAATAATATACCTCATGACTACTAAATGGCTTCCAGACTATTCAGTCCAGCTACTGAGAAAGCCAACATTAATGGCTGGAGAAACCACTAGCAATCTAAGTGAGTTTGGCCACAGCACAACAGCAAGGAATCTATTATATTTTTGTCTTACATGCATCAAATATTCTCGCTTTAAACCCAGACAACCACATCAACTGCATCCAACCACGCAAATGCTATGGGAAAAGATAGGCTTCGATTTTATGTAAGTTGATTCTCAAAAGTACTTGGTCATATGTATGTGATTGATTGAATTAGTTGCGTTGTCCAAAAAAGATGAACCTGCAGCAACAGAGGATTCTCAAGTCTTAAATCACATGGGTTGCTAGCAGTTATGTCGGACAAGGCAAACGCTTAATGTCAAAAACTTCCTATTAATAACATAAAAAATCACTCTAATGTTCTTCGATTTGATTCAAAAGCGAAACTTTTACCATTTATCACCAATAAAACTCAAACAGCTTATATCTAGCCTTCTTTCAAGGATGAAACACAACAAGGAAAAAAATTGAATTTATCACAGAAAATGATCAGCTTTTTGTAAAAGCCAAAACAATGCTGTTGTATTTTTAAGACTCAGTACAAAAAATCTCATACAAGCTAAAATATTATTATATAGGCATTACAAATTAAGGTTGTTTTTTGTAATCATATTAATACTGTATATTTCTTTTCTTAAAAAAGCTATTATATATATATATATATATATATATATATATATATATATATATATATATATATATATATATATATATATATATATATATATATATATATATATATATATATATATTGCACATATCCAAATTGGACTGAACTTTTTCTTAATTTTAAACAACCATCATATAATATGATGTAAAATACAAAAGGAAAAAATGGCTATTTCTTACAAAAGTCGTTCTGGAGTTCAAAATTATTGAGTTTTTAGATCGTGGACATATGGGAACTGTAATAAAAGAGCACTGATAAAAGCAACAAAAAAAAAGCTCCTAAACACTATCTTTTCTAGAGGTGTTTATGTTGGAGATGTGATACTGGTATTATTTTAGCTGTTATCTCTGCTAGGTGACTACAACTATTATTACAATGAGAATGCTTTTATATCAACCTCTTTAGACCCCATGTATTGTAAGACAACGGATCTAAACAAAATTTCAAACATTCAGGCTGTGATGGAGATGCTTGACTTGCTGGCATCACATACCATATACATTTACTCGTAAGCACAAAATTGCAAGGTTACGTATCGCGTGATTCCAGCGAGTTATTTAGTTTTTGGCTTTGATGTATGTGGACGATTTGGCAGCAATTGATAAAACTAAAGTACTAAAGATAAGTAGTAACTATTTATCGTCTTTTTTTCAGAATAATGCAATTACTAGTAATAGAATGCTGCACCATGTTGTTATCATAAGAGATACCATATGTACAAAATTTTATTGGTTAAATATCGGGCATATCCGATAATACCATGGGACCCAAACAATACAATATTTAAAAACATTGTCTTTATCTTTTCAAGCACTTACTGATGCAAAATAAAATCAGATAATAATATAAGCTTGTATGCATCTGACTTAGAGAAATATCCTCTTGATGGGGATGGTGGGAGGGATGAATGGAATGATCCTACAGACAACTAAGTTTTGGGCGCCCACAAGATGAAACAATGCTTGGAAGTGATGAAGGGGGTGATTGTAACTTCAAGAGGGTGTTGCTGATAGTAACAATTCAGATAATGGCTTTAATAAATCATATCATATTTATTCACCATCAAAGCTACATGGTCAGTCAAACAAAATAAAATCAACATAATGAACAAAACAAACATACAAAACCACAACAATAAAATCCAGTGTATACAAACTCACACCTCTTAAATACAGTTACATAAAATACACAAAAAATGTATAAAAATTCACAACAGTGCACACCAAAAGCAGACACACATTGATACAGGAAAATGAACTCAAAAACACTGACTACAATCAAAATATTCAACACGGCTATAAAAAGTCCCATTTAGCAAATAGTCCTTCACTCTACTATGAAAATATTTCTAATTCTGAGTGTCTTTAAACAAGGAGACAGTGCATTAAAAAACTTCACTCCCAAATTATTCCTTCCATGCTGCGAGGCTCCTATTTGGTGCAGTGGAATGGACAATTCGTTGTCATATCGTGTATCATATGCATGATGTTGGTTATTTCTTTCCATTGTGTTGTTATTGTCCCTTATACACAAAATGCAGGTAAGTGTATAAACACTTACTATCGTCAAAATACCATGTTGCCTAAACAGCTCGCTGCATCTCTCTAGTGGTCCCACATTACTCAGCGCTCGATTAGCACTTTTTTGTTCCAGTAGGACCTTCGCTAACTGAGGCAAAGAGCCCCATATCAGGATTCCGCAAGTGGCTAGAGAGTGAAAGCTTGCAAAGTACGCTGTCCTCACTGCCACTAAGTTGCAACCCTCATTAGTCTCGTCACAATGTACACCATACTCAACAGCCGTCCACACAAACAGTCGATGTGCACATACCACTTAAGAGAGGTATCCAGAATACCAAGAAACTTAGTTGTTTTAGGATTACCATTAGGTTTTACCTCAAATCTCATTATTTGTTTTATTTTCATTTAGCTTCAGTGCATTAGCCTCAAACCAGCTCTTAGCATTGCGAATGTAATTTTGCATATTAACCCTGCTTTCTGAGTACTGCTCGCCCTGGTCATAAAGCTTGTATCATCTGCATATAAGTATGCACCATATGCATTAACACTATGTGTTAGGTCATTTAGATATATAATAAATAGTATTGGACCAAGAACTGAATCCTGTGGTACTCCAACTTCTAGTGAACACTGCTAGATGTTTTGTTGTTCCAATGTATTTGTCTCCTGTTTGTCAGATATGATTTCAAGATGTCCAGGGCAACACCTCTCACACCATAGTATAGTGAAGTTTACCAAGCAATAACTGGTGATTGACGGTATCAAATGTTCTGCTCAAGTCCAAGAAAGTTATTTGTATTTTATTTTTGGTATTCATGTAATATCGAGTGGCAAACAAACAAAATAAAAGAGGCAACTTTTGTTTCGCAACTTGAAAAATATGTCCCTTCGTCTGTTAATATCTTAAAGTGTTCCAAAGTCATGCTTACCTCTATAAATATATCCACACTATTTTTTTGCAGTCCATCGACTTGTACACAATCACGAAGCACGTAAAAATAACTGGAAAAATCATTAGTCAAGAAGAATTTAAATGTTTTTGCCTGTTGAATGTTGATTGGTATTTACAACTTACCCGGAATCCGGATGTTTTAGACGTCGGACTCCAAGGTACCAAAAGATTAAGAGAAATCATCAAGAAATCGCTCTAAATATCACAGCTCCAACATGTCCATACCAGTACTTTGTAATGTATTTATGTTTTTTCCCCAAATTTTTAACATTAGATCATGCTTAAAAGATAACTTATTTGATAATATAAAAAGTTTACATAATTTATTTCCTGTATGTCCTATTTCGAGTATCAAAATGTTATAGTGTATTTTGGTCCATTAATATAATTGAAGCATTTATATGCGGATTATTTTATTGGCAGATAATATGCTGATTGCACATAAAGATGATACTTTTAAATAAATTTGCATGCAAGAATTAATATTTTTAGCACCAATTACAGCAAGTAACATTTCAATATGACTACTTCATATACATGTAGTTTTATATTATCTAGCACCTTTAACAGCATGTTTACATATATCAATAAAACATTATTATTATTACTAGAACACAAATAACAGAAATATTATAGCACCAGTTTCTCAAAGAAAGCATATAACAATTTAAAAAAAATTCTGTAAATGCGGAATACATTTTTTTTTAAATAGCAGTGGCATCTTACGCCATTAACACAATCTTTACCAATCTATTTGTATAATTTTGATAAGGTCAATTTATCATTGACCCACCCGGGATTCGAACCCTGGACCTCTTGCATGCAAACTGATGCCAAGTAACCTGCACCACAAGGGCACCCTAATATATTATTTTTCTATAAACATTTATCTGCTTCTAAAACAAAAAGCAGAATCACTCAAAAAAACCACAAAAGTAATAACAGAGTAAGATTTAGATTTATTGTGAGTCGGCTATTCCAGTCCCCCCACCGCGACCTTAGGGCTACTGTGGCTCACGTCTAACTATTTAAATTTCACCCACCAATTCCAGCTCCTTGCAGGAGTCGATCTTTGCTTGAGGGTAAAAGTTTGTTTGGCAGGTGTACTGCCATCTGAGTGAAGTCGCTTGTCCGTTTCGAAGCTCAAAGAGAGATAACCTGTCTCTGAGTTCATCTGGATCAGACATCGGTTAGTGTTTGACTCGAGGCAGTATCATGAAGTCACGCATCCGAGCAGCATCCAAGGGAGGCCGTTTGCCCGTTTCGAAGCTCACAGAAGAGGCCTCAATCTCTAGTTGTAATCCACCCCCAAAGAGCTCAGCTCTCCTCCGGGTTCGTCTAGACTCAACACCTACCATTGCTAGACTCAAAGCGACATCCCATCGTGTCCCGCTCCCGAGCATCACCCAAGCGAGGCCGTCTGTCCGTTTCGAAGCACACAGTGGGGGCTTCAAACTTCGGGTGTATACTACTCATCAGAGATATCAACTGCCTCCGGGTCGTCTGGACACACGACACCCACCAACACTCAACCCAAGGCGGTATCATCTGGAACCACGCTCCCGAGTTACAACCATGCGAGGTCAATTGTCCATTTCCAAGCCCATAGTGGAGGCCTCAAAATCTGGGTGCACATCACTCCCCAGAGATATCTGCCTCCCTCCAGGCCCACCTGGACAAGGGACCCCCCCAGTGTTTGACTCTGATTAATCGCCTCTTATGACAGGCAGAAGTTACCTTGGCCTATTCTTTTAGTAAGTCTCCGGACCTACAGGGGATAATAACAGAGTTATGTGCTAGATACGTATTTCGACAACGAAGTTGTCTTCATCGGTTGCTGACGCTAAACTTACTGTATGGGCAAAATTATCCTATTTATATACCTAAAATATACACCAAAAATGATGTAATACTGATGATGCAATACCGGATGAGGATGCAATTCCGGGTGGTGTAAGACTGGATTATGAAATACAGGATGATGCAACACTGTATGGTGTTAGATGCCTTGGTACCGGATGATGTAACACCGGATGACGTAACACTGGGTGACGTAATTCAAGGACTATTGTTTTGCCAGCGAATACGCCCCACCGGTTGTGTCGATGTTGAAAACAACCATGAATTATTTCGCGCTATTTCAAAAGGTACTGAATTGACCGGATCTATGTCTGAATTCATCAAATTCTGTGGATTCACATTGCGGATTTCCAAACTTTCCAAAGCACATGCGATAATCCGTCGTTACCTTCAATAACATAAGATTAGTATCGCCTACCTTATGTCCCGAGTCAATCATATGTTGGGCAATACTAGATTTTTCTGTTCTATTGATTCTGAAATGAGGTATGTGCTCTTTAAAATCTTGATGCTATTGATCTCCGCGTTTGCCCAGTATAGATTTCTCGCAATTATTACAAGATATTTGATAAATGCCCGATTTTTGCCAGAAGTTAATAGTATCCTTTGGCACCCCCAAAAGGTTCTTTAAATTATCAACTTTATAAACAACTCTCGTCATTTTTTGGGTGATTCTGATTTTTGTTTCAGTTTCCTATCAATCTTTTATCTGCTTCTAGCAGGCTTAAAACTTAACATGTCAAGTTTCCACCAAAGAAAGTATTTCATAATTTACTGAAGTGCACACCATAAAATTAGAGGTGTGCGAAGCATCGAAATTTCTAACCGAACCGGGACTCAAACAGAATTTTCGGTTCGAAAAATTGTACATGCTGCTGATGTTAAAGTGGTTCGAAGTAAGAAATACACAAATCTCCAAAAAAGTTCGAAATACGCAATTCTCCAAAATAGTTCAATGTTCGTTGTTCAAAAATACGTCAAAATTAAACATTACAGACCTTGAAAGCTACCAAAAGTAGCAAAGTTGTAACCCAGTAGCGGCACCGTCAATCGGTAGCGGCGCTTTAAGCTATGTATCAGCCCCATTGAGTCTGTAGTGTCATTTGAGGTGATTTCACTAATGTGTATTTTTGACAGTTGGTTGCACACCTTGACACCTGACAGAGCCATTTAACAATCACAGATTTTTTTTTATACATCCTAGGATCCAAATCTCTTCTTTGGTTACAACATTATGATGGCAATGTTCAAAAGCAATCGGTAATACAGTGAAGTTCGCTTATAACGACGATCAGGAGACAGACGAATTTTCGTCGTTATAGACAGACGTTGTTATATAGGTCTAAAGTTTTTAATAAAACACAATCAAATCAAATAACAAGTTTGCTTAGAGATATACAATCAACGAGTTATGAAAAACAAAATTTAAGTAAATACATGAATAATGTTTTTTGCAAAAATTTGTAATTTTTGCTGCCTTATGGTATTGTAGCAAATAGTCTTTTTACAGTGCTGTTTTCAATATCATGACATTCTTAATGAAATCTTCATTTACCTCGTCTTTAAATGAGATATGGTTTCGCACAACTTTTAAAGCTCCAATAGCCTCTAATGTTGATGGCAGCTGAAATTCTATGTTCGGGTTATCCTCATCTTCTTCTGCATCATGTGTCTCTTGTTTTGTTTACTATTGCAGCTGGCAACAAAGTCTTCATAATCCTCTCCAGGTTCCCACATCTTTATGAACATCAACGAAATCATCAAACGTAACATTCAAATTTTTGTTAACCACATTCATTTCTCTGATTAAATGTCATGTTCATTGCCAAAATCATACGCTGGTTCTGGGAGAGATACTGAAGAGCAAAACCCCGCATGACGAAAACACTGCGCCATTGTTTTTTGTGAAACACCATCGCATGCTTTGGATATCATCATAATGATGTCGAGAAGATTTATTTTTGTCTCAATCTTTTTATCTGTATCTTCTATCATTTTCATAACTAAAGCTCTTCGGAAATGCACCTTCAGGCTTTTTGTTATACCTTGATCAAGGGGTTGTCAAACCGATGTTGAACTTTGTGGAAGAAAGCACAAATTTATGGCCTTCAAGTTATCAACATTAGGATGAGCTCTACATTTATCACCAACAATAAAATTTTCTTTTTTGTCGCATATAACTTTCTCCCGATTTTGCAAAAACTTCTCAAATATCTCTGACACCAGCTAGGCTTGTCTGTTGGATCTGTAATCGGCAGAAAGTCTCTTACATTCTTAAAACACCGCGAATTTTTTGCTTTTCCAACCACTAGCAACTTCTTTTTAATTGTACCAGCCATATTAGTAGCGACCAATACTGTAATCCTGTCCTTAGACATTTTATCTCCAGAACATTTCTCTCCTTTGAATTTTAGGGTTTTGTTAGGAGTCATTTCGAAGAACAATCCTGTTTCATTTGCAGTAAATATTTGTTCATCGCTGTAACTTTCGATCTATTCATCAGAAACAGTGGCATTTACAGTATTGTGACGGCTTTGAAATAATTTTATCTAACTTTCTAAACATTCAAAATCTTCCTTTCCCATAAGTTTTCCAAAATCATTGGCTTTGGCTTGTAAGATGGGCCCCGATATAGGGATTCATTTGTTTTGTTTTTCTTTTAACCATCCCAACATCATTCTTATCTGCTCGCACATTGTTACAACCAGTCTAAGGTTGAGCGCAGTAGAAATCGACTTTGTCGTTATAACCAACGACGTTATATCCGGACATAACGTCGTTATAACCAACGACGTTATATCCGGACATAAAAGCATTACCGTATATACAAATCCAACCAATTGTCTATGGTTCGGTCGTTACAAGCGACTAGTTGTTATAAGCAACGTCGCTATAAGTGACTTCCACTGTATAATTTTTCAGAATTTATGACAATAATTGCAGATTGGCTTCCGGAAATACTAGGCTGAACATGCTTTATTTCACAATACGCCAAAACAAAACTGCATATTCTGAATGAATACACAGTTAAAATTTCAGTGGTAATTATATAACTATCATGCTCAACTTCAACCCCCTCACACTAAAAGACTGTTAAAACTGCCTAGATAATACCAAACTACAAAAAGTATGTATAATTCGGCTTAGCTAGAAATCTAAAAAAGTTTTTAATGTACCTTTTTGTGTTTTTGATTCAATGTTGACCAATCTTTACAACCAACATCAGCACTGAAAAGCATTTTCACCCAATCAATCTGCAAATTTTGACAAACCGTTGCTTTTTGCAAAAGGAATAGATATTTTCTACATATCAAATATTGTATGCTACAATATACCTAAATTTTGTATTTAAGAAAATGATATATGAACATTAAAGAGTTTTGGTTAGTTTGATGTACTATTTTTCATTTTTGAGAAGTTCGGAGCTCGAGTGTGAACCTTAGACATACTATTTCAGAGGTTTGAAGCAACATACTTGTTTGGGTTTGTGCATAGTTCGGTTCGAGAAAAACATGGGTTCGCACACCTCTACATAAAATGTTTTACAAATTCTTTGTATTTGCTAGCTTAAAATTGCATACCATGGACTTTGTAATTGCTGAGCCAGTTTTAAATATAACTTTTTGCTAAAATAGTTTATTTAATAATTTTGTAACATACTGGCAGCCAGCATCAGTCTTAGTTATTTCCATTCAAGTAAAACTTATAAGATGATAAAAATTAATATCACAAGGTTTAGTATCAGAAAAATGAAGAAATTCACAAATAATTTGTTATAGGAGCATCCACCTTTGTACAGGGTGGCTCAAATTCGAGCCTCGTCATTGGGATCTCGGAAACTGTAAGAGATATAACGTCGGTTAAATTATGGCAAAGTTGCGTAATTTGATGTTCAGCAATATGCAGTTTAGAAAATTAGAAAATTCCGAATACTTCCGGTGATAATCGGAAAAATCCAAAAACTCATAAAATCTGTTTTATTTTTTTTCTGGCTTTAATTGAAAAGATATAACAAAATGAATCACACTTCATCAAGGTCACTTTTCCTCTCCTACAAGATGGCATTTTCAAATTTGAAATCCGATGTTTCCTCTTTCAGAAACCATCATCGACTATTTCATTACTATAATATTTTGCGTCGAGTTCGCTTCGAACAGGCGTCAGGTATACATCTCTCGGTGCGTGATTTGAAGTGATCGACAGTGTTTGGTTAGTTTTACAAGCCAAAAATGTCAAATAAGGAGGCTGAACCCCCTGACAAAGAGAAGCTACCTGACTCAGAGAGGACGGAAATAATGGAGACGGATGATGCAACGGATATGGGTGATGATTCGGAGGATGAAAAAGGACAGGTAAAAAGTTTAAAAAAGAAAGACAAACACAGAAAACGTGGAAAAGCAGGAAAAGTTGGGGTAAGTACACTTAAGCCACTTAAGTTGTTATTATCCAAAGAATTTGAGCAAGTGAAAGAAGGAAATAGTCAGGTAATTAAAACAAATTATAATTTTCGTTCACAAAATGAATCGTTGAAATTAAATTTACCAGTATCAAGGGAAAGTATATCTGAATACATTCCGACTGATAAGTCAACTACGGTAAATAAACAAGGTACGTTATCGGGTCAAAATGTAAACAAACTGGTCACAGAAAATAGAAACAATCAACATTTAAATATTGGAGTAAATAATAGAATAAATAATGTCAATTATAACGGGGAAAATATAGGGCCCTACTATGTATTCATTCAAAATAAAGAAGGGAATATTGGGAGGGCACATAAAATATCGACAATCAGAATAATTAATAGGCTTATTCCAGAAATTAGTAATAATATAAAAAGTGTCGTAAGCACGGGTCAAAACAGAATCAGGATCGAACTGGATTCAGCACAAAGCGCTAACACAATGGTAAATAGCAAAGCACTCTCAGAAAACGGATATGAGGCATTTATACCTAGATATCTTATTTGTAGGCAAGGCGTTATAAGGTCAGTTGATAAGGAAATCAGCGACAGTGAATTAAAGGAGTTAATAAAACCTAGATTAGGAGAATTCTTTATAGTTGACGAGGTGAAACGTTTAAATCGCAAAGTTAATATACAGGGGGTCACAAAATTCGAACCAACATATTCGGTTTTGGTGACATTTAAAGGCAACAGACTTCCAGAAAAAGTAGTTATTGAGAAGATAATTTATGAAATCACTCCATTTATAAAAAGGGTGGTACAATGCTTAAAATGTCTTCGTTATGGACATATAAGCAACCAATGCAAAGGCAGGGAAAGATGTCAATACTGTGGGCAAGAACATAAAAACTCTGAGTGCAAAACTCAAGAGTTACCTGTCTGTGTGAATTGTAAGGGGGAGCATAAAGCGACAGATACAGCGGTGTGCCCGGAGTTTTCAAAGCAAAAAGACTTGAAAAAAATGATGGGGAACGAAAACATTTCATACCGGGAGGCTGTCCCAAAATATAACACAAGCTATGTGGCAGCCATCAAAGGGTGTAAAGAGAACATTCCGAGAAGACCAACACAGAATAACCTACAAACGACAATGACGAACGACAGACCGACAAGCGCTAGAAGTCAGGCAATGGGGCAAAATAATTACCCCAGTAAACGGGAGTCGACATATCATAACGCGACAAGCTACAAAACACAAAAAAATTTCCAGTATCCAAGACCACAACGACCTATATCACCACAAAGCCCAATAACAAACCCTTATCCTCCCTTATATAATAGTGGCAATGTAGTATTTAAAGATATTATTGATGAAATATGTATCAAAATAACACAAACATTACAAGATATATTTGGAAATTTACCAGGCAATATAGATATCGGTGAATGGTTGAAAGCTAGTATAGGCACGTTATCAAATATCAATGGCTAATACAAATTTTATACAATGGAATTGTAGGTCATTAATTTCTAATAAGGGTATCCTAGAAAAATATCTGTTCGATAATGAAACTAGCGTGGCTTTACTAAGTGAAACTTGGTTGAAAAACAACAGCAAAATTAGGTTTAGTGGATATGATTTAGTCAGAAAAGATAGACAGGATGGATACGGTGGAGTAGCCATCCTAATATCAAATAAATTAAATTATCAGGTGTTAAGTATTTCCCTACATAATCTTGAATGTGTAGGAATAAAACTAATAATGAAGGATGGCAGAAGTATAAACCTTTTTTCAGTTTATTTACAACCAGGAAAAAGAATAAGTTCTCAACAGTGGAATAGTTTTTTTGACAACCTTCCTAAACCATTTGTGATAGGGGGAGATTTAAATGCTCACAATATAGCTTGGGGTTGTTCGGATACAGATACAAGTGGGGAACAGTTGTTAGGATCGATAGAAGACGGCAATTTAATTTTTTAAAATGACGGTACGGAAACTTTACTAAAGAGACCCAATAGTAGGACCAAGTCAGTTATAGATCTCACTATAGTGTCACCAGAAATCGCACATAAGTTTAACTGGAATGTGCAAAATGTAACTTTAGGTTCCGACCATTTTGTTGTATCATTTTCATATTTATATGACATTAATCATGTACAAAATGCAACTAATCATTTTCACTTAGATGACAAAACATCGTGGAACATAAAGCAAGCTGATTGGGAGCTATTCTCTTACCTAATGGAAAATAAAAGCAGGGAAAATAGTAATATTTCCTATTACGAAATTATAAACAACATTAACGAAGTCTCATAAGCAGCTATTCCAAAAAAGAGTATAGGTCCCAATAAGTCGTTTAGGAAACAATGGTGGAATGATAATTGTAAAAGGGCAATACAAGACCAGAAACAAGCCATGGATTTACTGCTGCAATCTCCAACCGATACCAACTACTTAAATTACAAACGAACAGCAGCCTTCGCAAAACGGACCATCCTGGAAAGTAAGAAAATATGTTGGAAGAAATTCTGTGAGACCATCAACAAGGACACACCAGCAAAAAAAGTGTGGGACAGCATAAAAAGGTTAAAAAATACCCAGACACAAAATAAATATCCAAATGTCACTGAACAGAAATTTGAAGAAATTATGGATCATCTTGTGCCGCAACAAGTAGCCGAAAATATTCAATTTAAAACTGAAGATGAAAACCATTTTTTGGTTACGAAGTTTTCAATGAGTGAATTTGAAATGGCTCTAAAAGGTAGGAAGAATACCGCTCCTGGAGAAGATGATATATACTATGTCATGCTTTACAAATTACCACTCTCCAGCAAAATTGAACTTTTAACAATCCTCAATAACATATGGATAACAGAGGAGTTTCCTAGTGATTGGAAAACGTACATATCTGTTCTTCTCTTAAAACAAAATAGGGATCCACAAGCTCCTAGTTCATATAGAGGAATAATGCTAGGGTGATGTGTTCTAAAAACTTTGGAACGCATGATAAAAAATCGACTGGAAGCATGGTTAGAACAAGAACACAAACTACCACAAAATCAGTTCGGCTTTCGAAAAGGTTCCTCGACGACGGAAGCTATTGCAGCACTGGTTTCTGAAATATACATATCATTTTCAAGAAAAAACTCTACGATAGCGTTTTTCACGGACCTCGAAAGTGCTTATGATAAAGTTAACCTCAATATACTATATCATAAAATGAACAAGATAGGCGTACCATCAACTATGTCCAGGAGAATTATTAAATTATACCAGGATCGAACAATAAAGTACAAAGTTGGCAACACTCTTATTGGACAAAGAGGTACAAACTTTGGAATACCACAGGGAAGTGCCTTGTCACCACTTCTTTTTCTAATATACTCTTCAGATATCAACAAATACGTGAAAGAGGCAAGAGTCTTACAGTTTGCCGATGACATCTGTCTATATGTTAACTCCGCGGACATTAAACAAGGTTCACAGAAATTAAAAGAAGCTGTTTTTTCTTTCCGAAAGTGGACAAATGAGAACGCAATGGAAATGACTAAATCCAAAACTAAAATTTGTTTCTTTAATAGAAAGCAAACAATTCCAGACAGTATAGTAATAAACGAAGACATCTACCCCATTGAAAACTCAGTAAAATATCTTGGTATCATATTAGACAGAAAATTGCTGTGGAAGGAACATTTGGAACTTGCGTTAAACAAATCTGAAAAGCGTATCAATATATTAAGAATGGTATGCCATAATAACTGGGGAGCGGATCTCGAAACAAGTTTGCTAATTTATAAAAATTATATCAGACCCATACTGGACTACGGCGCAATATTTTACGACCAAGCTGGAAAAAACCATCTAAATAAAATAAATAAAGTGCAGAACAAATGCATAAGAACATGCTTAGGAGCTCTAAAAAGTACACCCATTGTTAGGATGTTAGCGGAGGTATCCGAAACACCAATTGAAATGAGAAGAAAGCTTCTGGCAAACAGATTTATAATTAAAATGCATAACAAATGTAGCTATCTCAATGATAACTTATTTCAACTGTACATTCTAGACCTAACTGAGGAATATTGGAAGAAAAAGAAAACACCTCTTATTGTGGATGAATTTGCCAAATTTTTGGAAAGAAAACCATTGATACATTCGGTACAGGTAAATCCAGTGTTCCAAGTTAAATGGCACATCCTAGATAAAATTAAGGTAGAGCATATGAGTGAATACTCCCAGTACCCAATCCAGTTTAGAGACCAAATGTTAAAAGAAGACCTGAACAGAATACAAGCGGGATCGTATTTATTATACACAGATGGGTCCAAAAATCAAGGATCAGTTGGTTGTGCATATTATGATCCACAGAGAAAAGCGGGGAAACAAATTAAATTAATGACAGAAATGTCTATATTTTCAGCAGAATGTGTTGCTATACTGGAAGCAATGAAGTACGCCGAATATTGTAACATAGAAAAAGTAATTATTCTTAGCGATAGTAAAGGCGCTCTACAGGCTATAGAAAATTTCAGTATCACCACAAAGCAACCAAATTATTTAATAGTAGAGATCGTAAAACTGTATGTACAAGCAAAACAAGCAAATAGAAAAATCTGTTTTATATGGGTCAGAGGTCACAGTGGATTAAGTGGTAATGAATCAGCAGATAATATGGCCAGAACGGCGTCAGATAACATAGAGAACACACAATACATGATACCTCACCGGGATGAAATTCAAAGATATAAAACTCTAATAAGAGAACTTTGGAAGGGGGAGTACCAGAATAGCAACAAGGGTCGTGCTTATAAGAGTATTGTAGAAGAACCTCCAAGAAAACCTTGGTTTTGCGATTGCCCTTATAATAGTAAAATGTTCACAAAAACTATGTGTAGATTACGCTTCAATCATGCATTGTTCCCGAGTCATCTATATAAAATAGGTATGAAAGAAAACCCTTTTTGTGATTGTGGCGAATTCGGGGACTTGGAACATGTTCTGTTAGAATGCACACTTAAGCAAAGCAAAATCAGTCAATTTGTAAATAAATTATATAGGAATAGTAGTGTGCCAAAGCCTTTCAATTTGTCGCAACTCCTTAGCACTAGAGACTTTGACATTTATTTAGATGTATTTAAACACGTGAAAGATATATGTAAAAACATTTGATGTAAATCTCGTATACAACGTAGATTAAGTTGACCTATTGTTTCCCAACCTATATGTATTACCTGACTTTTACCTAAGGCCCACCTGTGCACGTTTTAAAGTTGCTCTGATCGGCCGCAGAGCATGAAGCTATGTGTCCATTGTATATCCCAAACATTGTTGAAAAAAAAAAATTAAAAAAATAAAAATAAAATAAAAATAAAAAAAATTAAAAATAGAAGAAAGTTAAAATATTGAACAAAATAAATGAATAAATAAAATAAAGAATGTGTAGCAGAAAAATAGTGCCAACTGATAACAGAATGATATATACATGTGGGTGTATATATAGGTATATATAGATGAGTGTATGTAATTACTCTTAGGATTAAGGAATGAGAGAGGAGTGAAAGTGGATTGAAAGGGATAAAAAGAGGAGTGAGAGGGTGCAAGAGATTATCTATAATAACTTGTAAGTAACAAAATGGTTGGCAAAAGTGATATGGCACTGAATTTACGCTGATTTGGACCTACACTCACAGTGATGGAAAACTGGGCGAATGGACACTGACTCCGCAGCCAAAATAATAGTGAAATTTAAAAAAAAAAAACAATATTTTGCGATAACATGTCAAAGATATTTCACAAAACGTTTTGTTTAAGGTTACGGAAAATCCTCGTGGTTCAACACGGCAATTTGCTTCAGAACTGAATATGACTAGAAGCCGAATTCAGATGGTTTTCAAAAAACATAAGTATCATCCCTATAAACTTCATGTTTGCCAAGAACTAAGATCAGGAGACAGGGACAGAAGGCTTGAATTCTGCAATTGGCTTGATGGAAAAATGCAACAAGATGATGATTTCTTAAATAAAATCATCTGGACAGATGAATGTAATTTTTCCACAAGCGGCCTTTTTAACAGTAACAATGAGCATTATTATGCAGTAGAAAATCCGTACCAAAATCAGCAAGTTCGAAGACAGGGACGAAAATCATTCAATGTTTGGGTTGGAATGTATCGAACCAAAATCTTAGTGCCAATTATTTATGATGGAAACTTAAATACTGAACGGTATCTTAATTTAATCCATAATTATATATTCAATGCGCTTGAAGGTGAACCGTTGAATATGCTGCGGTGGCAACAGGATGGTGCACCACCCCATAATGGAACGGCAGTAACCGAGTTTCTTAATGAAACATTTTCCAATCAATGGATTGGAAACCAAGGAGTGGTGCACTGGCCTGCCAGAAGTCCTGGTTTGTCCCCGCTGGATTATTTTTTATGGGAATTCTTGAAAAATTGCTTATTCAAGGCTACTTTTCCGAATTATATAAACATTTTGCGCCAAAAGTTAGTGTTAGAATTCACAACTCTATGACCAAGAGGAAGAATAATCCACCGGGCTGTTACGAACAATCTGCGAAGACGTATGCGAAAATGTATAGAAGTTTAAGGGGGATTATTCGAGCATTTACTTTAGGTTTTTTAATTTGTCCATTTTAAAAGTTAAGTAAGCATTAAATATTTTCAAGAAATACTGAAAATGTCATTTTTTGTTATCAAAACGTTTGAAATTCAAAAGTTGTGATGAGGCATTGTTTTGAGGTAGTCCAAAGGTAACAAAATATGAAATAAAAATCCAGGGCCGTATTTGAAAAAATGGAGTTAATGATGGTTTCTGAAAGACGAAACATCGGATTTTAAATTTGAAAATGCCACCTTGCAGGAGAGGAAAAGTGACCTTGATGAAGTGTGATTCATTTTGTTATATCTTTTCCAATAACGCCAGAAAAAAATTAAACAGATTTTATGAGTTCTCGGTTTTTTCCAATTATCACCGGAAGTATTCGGAATTTTCGTTGCATCTCTTACAGTTTCTAAGATACCAATGATGGGGCTCGAATTTGAGCCACCCTGTACAGTTGTTTTGTAAGTTTTAGAGCTAAAATGTCCAGGAAATGCTTATGTGATCATCTTATGGAACCCAAAAATCTGAAATAAGTTCATAAAGTAAACAGAAAGTGATAGGCACACAAAGAACAAAGCTGTGTATGTTTCTGTATATATTTTTTTGAGATAATTATGGTTTAACTGAAGCCCGATGACATGTCAAGATAAAGTCTTTATAAACAATTGAAATATGTGACACGCTCTCTCTTCTCTTTTAATAAGTAAACCTGAGAATGCTATCATATAGTTAAATTTTGATTGGGAAAAACAACATGCCTAAATGGGTAAGTTTTTTACTTAAATACCCGCTTATTTTCTAGTTGCTTGTAAATTTCTTTAGTTGAGATTAATATGTGATTGCTTGCTAGTGTGTATCGTACTGAATTCACTTTCGATAACTGCTCTCTTTCTTATAAATTAATACTGTTAAACGGTGGCTTGTGGTAGCGCTAATTCAGTAATTACTTGCTATTGTGCCGTCCTAATTGCACTTTCAGAGACATCATTTAAAATTTTACTTTACTACATTTATGTTATTTTATTTTGATTATTAACACAGATAAGTTTTGTATTTAAACGCGACCTGCTACCAGCCGCCTCATGTAGATCATAAAGTCTTGAACCAACTCTAATCCACCTGAAATTTTATAGCACCTCGCTAATCAGGGAACCGCTAAATGGGAACTGGCTGACCAAGAACCAGCTAGTCAACAATCCGCTGGTCTGCCACCGCTATTTTGAGATCCCATCATCCTGGAGGAGTTTCGATGACCCCTAACATCAACAATGTGTGCCAAGTCACGAAGCTGTTTCCCCAGGAAAATACACATCTATACAATGAGGCACCTCCAGCATCCTAGACTGGACGAATACAGTCATCACTCCAAGGGCAGCAGTCTGACTCACGAGCTAAGTACATCATTTACCTGCAAATTCTCTTTAACGTAGTGTATGCTCCACAATTTATTTCAACAGTTTTGTATGCCAATTTAACGTAGTTACTCGCTCTGCATTTTGCATTCAATTTCGAACCACTTCAAATAGTTAATTTACGTTTATTTTCGTTAAATTGGCTTAATTAAATTGATCAGCATTATATAACTTCAACATTTTTTTAATAAACCGATTTTTGTTTTACTCCTGACTTTTATTTGTGCATTTTAAGACCCACCGAGTGCAAGGGCTAAAGCCCACATCCTGCGTTAACTTATATTATATTGTGCCCCGACTGAGTAGCCAAGCTAAATAAAATTCATTATTCCTTTAATTAATACACAGGGCAATAAATTTTGTTATAATTTCTCTTCAATTATTATTAAAAAATGATAAGAAATCACTTTCTGCTTACTTATTTATAATTTTATAAATATTTAACTTGATAGGGAAACACTGCTATAGCTGTATTTGGATATATTAAAGAGTCTTCTAACGAATCACGTTATAAAATTTCTGTTATCACTTTGGCATACCCCTGTAACAAATAGTTAAAATATTCTTACTTAATATGTTATCCTGGCATGTGGTGTGAAACGACGAATCAGAAAAAAGATGGCCTAAGGATGACACAGCCATTTAAAGAAACGTATTTCAATGTTGTGACGCTAAGAAAACATCAAAGTTGAGAAAATTGTGATATTAAAGCATAAAAAGTCATATATCCTAAATTATTTTTGTAGTTTTGTTACTATGTTTCTAACATGAACACTGTATACTAGGAATGACTATCTTTTTGAGAAATGTAATCCCGACCTACAAATACAAATTAATGCAAGCTACGAGAATGGTGAAACATCTTTTCTTTTAAAATATTGAGCAACTGCCCTATGGTTTAACTGCATATTAATATTGTCATATAAAAGTTACATTTGATTATATTATTGTTTTCTTTTCCGCTTCTATTATTTATGTGAAAAAACATTACTGTATTTAACTTATTTTAATTGTACAAGTAAAATTATAAGTAGAAAGAAAATATAAAATAAATAATTACTACGAATGGACGAGACTAAAAGTAAGGCTAATCGTTAGGTGATTCCTGGGCTGACTCATCAGCCGTGGATGAAACCCTATGTCATTCATCCAATTCATCCATTCGGCACCTCACGGCCATCTCTACAACTTCCAAGCTGGGATAATCTAATTCCTTAACCAAACACAAAACGGCTGACAAAATATTTGAGTTCTGAAAAAACATACAACTTATTAGATTGCAGATGGAAGACTCACTTAAATGTTATATATTTTATACAGGTGGTCATAAACTAATAAGTGAATTTCTGAGATCAGAATAAAACAGCTAAACTAACACATCAACAAAACTACTTTCTAGATAATTGTAAACGGCAGCTATAAGTCTTTACACGTTCCCATGCATGATGATATCAACAAATTCTATTGTAGTCTCATATACTTGCATATAAAGCTGATCTTATTAGAACATTTTTAGTGAATTTTCTTTTAAAAAAATCACTAATGAGGAGATCCCGACTTTTGAATTTTGAAAAAATGTCTTTAAATGAGCGCTAATTACACCACCAACCCCCCCCCCCCCCCCCCCCCAACACATATCCGGAGTGTGTTTCAATATGTATATATATATATATATATATATATATATATATATATATATATATATATATATATATATATATATATATATATATATATAAAATGTATCACACCGATAACTCAAAAAATAATAGGCCGATTTTGATTAAATTTGGTGAATAAATTCCTTTTGCAAATGACCTGGATAAGTTCGTTAGCCAGGAAAATCTGACCAGGTTTTCTCGGAAAATTTTGTGTTTTCTTTCGAAAAAAATTTATATCTCCGGAATTAACAAAGTAAGGGCAACCAAATTTGGTACACGGGTTTATATCCTTATAGGTAAGTTACTGAGTATGGTAAGTTACCTACAAAAATTTAGCTATGTAGGTCAAAAGACAAAAAAGTTATATGCATTTAAAGAAAAATAAATTGGGGTTTTCCTCAAAACATCAAAGTTGCGATTTAAAACGTCAAAATCGGCAACATTTAGGCAACTACTTGAATCTAATACGGGCTATGGAAATAAAATGTCTCAAGAAGGGTGTTTTACACACCCTAAAGTCTTAGTTTCAGCCGTCATTGTCCTTCATTTTACTAAAATGTTTCCAGAAAATTCATTTCAAATAGACCCTTTCTCTGATGCTTGACAGTAGTCTTAGCTATAGAGTTTATCGTTTAATGGTAGGTATATAATTTTTGTCGAATTTTCGTAAAAAATCAATAAAGCTCAATATATCCGTTATTATACAAGATATGAAAAAATTTGTATATGTTAATTATAGGGTGTCTTGAGCTACATCTTAAAAAATATTTCTACAATCACAGGGGGCCCATAAGTCGTTGGTGATACAAATTTTCTTCTTTTTTTTAATCAAACACGCCTTATGTTATTGCATTTTTGCATTGTCCATCGAAATATAATGCATGTTTGTAAAAAAGACATTCTGGATGCAGCAAGTTTGTTATGGTAGCGAATTTTGATCAAATGCTTCACATTCGAATAGCTCAATTTGCTATTAACTTATAAGGTTGACCAAGAAACGAGTTTTTCTGGGAACACTTTAAGTTTACTTTTGGAAATTTTTGTACATTTTCACACAATAGAGTTATTTTTATTAAACATGGCACTATATAGGTTATACTGGTAACCAAAAGTGATGCCTGCTTTCTTAAAAAGAAAACACACATATTTGCAATAAAAACATTTAAATGAAAATTCACTACCATAACGCACTTGCTGCGTCCAGAGTTTTTTGTCCTAGGAATAGTTAGGCGAGACGTAGGATAGGATCATAAAGTGGGATCAGGAGATGGGACATAAAAAGTTAACTGTTGTAGCAGGTTATGTGAATTGATGTAGCCACGAATTAATTTTTTAATTTTTTATTTATTATATTTCCCAAAAAGATTTACAAAATCTGTAATAGAAATATATAGCTCCAGTAAACAATTTGGCATCACACAAATATTGTAACAAAATAAAATATAAACATCAACTTTATAATCCATTAATTCATACAATACTTCATTTCTTAAAGTTTAGGTTTTAAATGGCTTTTATTCATAAGTATACTTGGAGAACCCAAATCACCACAACACATATTTCAAAGACCTTACGATCGTTTCGTTGACATTGTCAATGCCGATGCCTCAGTTGGATTAAATTATCTCTAGGTTAGGTTAGGTTTGTATGTGAGTAGGCCATATCGGTCCCTCCACCGCGATCTTAAGGTCTATTGTGGCTCACGCCTAAAGTCTATATTTCGCCGAACAAATCCAGCCACCTGCAAAGGACGATAATCTTTGTGGGCGAAAGTTGATCCAGATCTTCTTGAGCAAGCTTTACCTTGCCAAAGAGCAGGTATCTAGTCCTGTCTGCTGCCGGACAGTAACACAGCACGTGCTCTGCTGTTTCTTCATTCTCCATACACAGCCGGCACTCGGTCTCCTGACCGACCCCAATACGGTGCATGTGGTGCTGCAAGCGGCAGTGTACTCAGTTGTTGTCTGTTCAACTCTAGAAGTTTTTTAGCCCTTGACTCAGACAGGCCATTTATGAAGGCCTTAAAGTGGGCTAATCCTGGAAGATTTTGCCAATACTGGATTGTCATTCTTTATGTCCAGGTCTTTAAGGTGCAAGATGTTATCCCCAGCACCGGTTCTGGTCCAACAAAGTCACTCTGGGCCCCACTCTTGGCAAGCGTGTCGGCCGCAACGTTGCCGTCATGGTCCGAGTGACCCGGTATCCAGACCAGCGACACCTCATTACAGCTGCCCAATCCGTTAAGAGCAGATTTACAACTCCATACCGTCTTTGAATTACACCGGTAGGAACCAAGAGCCTTTATTGCAGCTTGGCTATCTGCATATATCTTTATCGATTTGTGTGTATCCAGGTTACTTAAACTTTCCCTTGCACACATCTCGATGACATACACTTCTGCCTGGTGTATGGTTGCGTACTTACCGAGGCTAGCTAATAGTTTAGCATCGGTGCTGCCCCCATATGCGCCAGCTCCTATTCCCAAATTGGTTTTGGAGCCGTCAGAGTACCAGCAGAGGTCCGCTCTCAACAGGGTAGTTTGGTTTCGGTCCCAGTCCTCCCTTTCCGGGAGGACGATCTTGAAAGACAGATCTCTGCTGTTCCTTGTAGGCATCCAGTCTGAGACCATTCCCAGAATCCCGTGACCATCAATGTCATCAAGGAGTCCGGACCCTCCCAGACTGACTTCCTTCAGCATGTTGTCTGCCGTTTGCTTTAGTCTGTACGTAGTCCACCTCGCCACCCTCTCCAACCATATGTGAAGAGGGGAAATATTAAGGAGGACCTCCAGAGCGGCTGATGGTGCGGTGCTTATCGCTCCCGTTATCATCAGACAGGCTTGTCTTTGTAGATGAGCCAGTTTGGCCCTCGCGATACCCCGAAGTGCCTTAGGCCACCAAACTATGGCTCCATATGTTATCATTGGTCTGACAACCACTACAAAGAGCCAGTACATCTGTTGGGGGTTTGTTCCCCAGTTGTTTCCACAGATTCTCCGGCAGGTCCACAGGGACAGTTTAGCCCTGCGGATAACGTTTTCTAACTGTATGTCCCAGTTGAGCTTCTTATCTAGGATAACTCCCAGATATTTTGCTTGGTCCGAAAATGGAATAGTTTCTCCCATAAGAATAGGTGGTTTTAATTTGTCCAACCTTCTTCTTCTGGTAAATGGAACAATGATCGTTTTGCGAGGGTTGACAGACATCTGTTCCCTCCGGCACCAATCATTGATTACATTTAGTGCTTCCTGAAGAGTACTAGCCAGTTCCTCCTCAGATTTGCCTCTAACCATTATGACGAGATCATCAGCATATGCCTGGACCTCAACGTCAACCTCCCAGAGTTTGAAATTATCTCTATGTCTGGTGTTATAACTACGCACTTCAGCATGTGTGTCAAAACTTTTCCTGTTCTCTCTCACCACCAACAATTGTCTGTATAAGAGAAAACATGTGTTTGGTATGTAGTAAATTTATGGATTAGCCTGTATACAGGTCACTAATTTTTAAACTAGCTCTAAACATTCTGTATTAATGTTGCGTTTGATATTTTTCCATGGCTCTACTGTTAAAGCTTTCACTTTCTCACGTTCCAGCACTAATAGCCTGCCTTGTATTTAGACCAGTCCATTTAATTATTCACCTAATTAATTAATTACCTAATTACATTGTCATATCAGGTAAGTTAATTTAGGAATTTCCAAAGCTAATTAGATTGAGCGGGATAAAAATTAATGTCAGGATATTTTCTAAAAACACAAATAACTCAAAAACTAGTAGGGTTAGGCATAGGAAATGCTAAACAAAATTTATAGTCGAGCAAGCAAACTATCAGATAGCGATGAGAGGTAAACATTCCGGAAAAATTGGTTAAACTAAATTAAATTATTAACGATAGATGCTACAAGTCGATATCACCTTTAGAATTATGATAAGTACAGAGTTGTTGATGGTAGGTTTGAGGATGTCTTAATCAATTTTATAGCTTTGTTAATTTCTTTGTGATTTCAGAGGCCTTAAACGATCATAATTTAAAAATAATAGTACATACCCGTGTGACTGGTCTTCTATTAAAAGGGGGCCTATGTACAGCTGCCGCGGGGCATGTATACCTTTCTTTTCTATCCTGGCTATGAGAAGAAGACACTTCACTGGTTTCACTTGGACGATAGTTCGGTTGATTAGGAAGGTATCTGTCACCATTTGTATATTCCTGCATGATGATAAATATATATATATATATATATATATATATATATATATATATATATATATATATGTATATATATATATATATATATATATATAATTAGAAATAGACCAAAAGGCAAAGAATAAAGATCAAGGACAGTATGTTACGATTTATTTAATATTTAAAATCAAGTGATGTCATCTATAGGGTATTATTATTATTACTATTATTACATTTATTTGTTTAGAAATTATAGATCATGTCATACAAAAAGCTAGTGCTTGTACATCTCACATTTTGGGTTTTAAATAAGTCCAAATATAAGTAGATGCCAAACCACTTCGATTTATGTCACTCCTTAATTTTATATAATCTTCAGTGTATTGAAGTTCTATTTAGCAGCCAACATTTCTTCAGGTACTATAGGGTCCATGTTCTCATTTAGTAGCAATCTTTTCTTTCAAAACCCCAAAATTCTTTTGAAATATTGGAGCACGATAATTTTGACATTAACAAGACAACATTTATGACAAATATAAACAATAATGAAAATAAATGTATTAAAATATTATTTGTAAAAAAAAACTACAGCTTTTTAAATAGTTGTGGTATCTCAGGCCTTTAACGCAATCTTTACCGATTTATTTATGAATTTTCTAATATTTCAGACCAGGTCAGCTTTGTACCGGGCTGGATGTGAATCCAACCCGGGATCTCTTGCTTTCCTGGCTAATGCCTAGCAACTTGCGCCACGAGGTCATCTTACAGATACTTAAGTGAAGCTTTTTTGTGGTTAAACCATTCAAATGGAAAATACTTGATTAATCATTTAGTGATGTATTCAAAACATTGCGACTATCGAAAGAGTGCTTCGAAAATAATCAGTCTAGAGTCTAGAATAATGGAAAGTTGTTTGTTTAGTAATGAAAGATTATGCACACTTGGGAACTTAGTCATTGTTTTACCATTCAAGTACTATGCAGATAATATTCACTCTAACGTTCAGTCCGATAAGTTTGATTGTTTGGTGAAAACATCCAAATTATATAGCCGCCTTATAGTAAAGCAAAAGTATGTATTCTCGCCACAATTTGAACCGTAGACAGGTTTCGCTCTAATTAGAGCTCGTCAGTACGGCATACTAATTGTAGCGAAAATACACCTATAAAGTAAAACGGCTATGGTAGCCAGCCTTCCCAGTAGCACGTTGTCATGCCAGCTCCAAATAACACAAAGTGTTAAAAAATAGAGACTGTATAAAACCAACTAACAATTTAGTAAATTGTCAGTCCTGGCGCATTTCTACCCCAATATAGGGACAAAGTATGTAAGGCTAGATGTATTCTCGCCAGAATTAGAACCGTAGACCGGTTTCGCTCTAATTAGAGCTCTTCAGTACGGCATAGTAACTGTAGTGAAAATACACCTATAAATTAATAGGGCTATGGTAGCCAGCCTTCCAACACAAAGTGAGTGGTACGTTAGGTTAGGTTAGGTTTGTTTGTGAGTGGGCCATACCGGTCCCTCCACCGCGACCATAAGGTCTATTGTGGCTCACGCCTAATAGTTATATTTCGCCCAACAAAGCCAGCCTCCTGCAGAGGTCGATAATCTTCGTGGGCGAAAGTTGATCCAGATCCTCCGGAGCAAGCTTTATCTTGCCAAAGAGCAGGTATCTAGTCCTGTCCGCTGCCGGACAGGAACACAGCAAGGGCTGTGCTGTCTCGTCGCTCTCCATACACAGCCGGCACTCAGTCTCCTGACCAATCCCAATACGGTGCATGTGGTGCCGCAAGCGGCAGTGTCCTGTATACAGGCCGACTAGAGTACTCAGTTGTTGTCTGTTTAACTCTAGAAGTTTTTTAGCCCTTGACTCAGACAGGCCATTTATGAAGGCCTTAGAGTGAGCTAATCCTGGAAGATTTTGCCAATATTGGATTGTCATTCTTTCTGTCCAGGTCTTTAAGGTGCGTTTTGCTGTGCAAGATGTTATCCCCAGCACCGGTTCTGGTCCGACAGTCTCTCTGGGCACCACTCCTGGCAAGCGCGTCGGCCGCAACATTGCCATCATGGTCCGAGTGACCCGGTATCCAGACCAGCGACACCTCATTACAGCTGCCCAGTTCGTTAAGAGCAGATTGACAACTCCATACCGTTTTTGAATTACACTGGTAGGAACCAAGAGCCTTTATTGCAGCTTGGCTATCTGCATATATCTTTATTGATTTGTGTTTGCACTGGTTTTTTATACTTTCTCTTGCACACATCTCGATGGCATACACTTCTGCCTGGTGTATGGTTGCGTACTTGCTGAGGCTAGCTGATAGTCTAGCATCGGTGCTGCCCCCATATGAGCCGGCTCCTACTCCCATATTGGTTTTGGAGCCGTCAGAGTACCAGCAGAGATCGACTCTCAATAGAGTCGTTTGATTTCGTTCCCAGTCCTCCCTTTCAGGGAGGATTGTCTTGAAAGACAGATCTCTACTGATCTTTGTAGGCATCAAGTCTGAGGCCATTTCCAGAATCCCGTGACCCTCAATGTCATCGAGGAGTCCGGACCCTCCCAGCCTGATTTCCTTCAGCATACTGTCGGCCGTTTGTTTTAGTCTGTACGTTGTCCACCTCGCCACCCTCTCCAACCATATGTGAAGAGGTGGAATATTAAGGAGGACCTCCAGAGCGGCTGATGGTGCGGTGCTTATCGCTCCCGTTATCATCAGACAAACTTGTCTCTGTAGATGAGCCAGTTAGGCCATCGCGATACCACAAAGTGCCTTAGGCCACCAAACTATGGCTCCATATGTTATCATTGGTCTAATAACCACTACATAGAGCCAGTACATCTAATGGGGGTTTGTTCCCCAGTTGTTTTCACAGATTCTCCGGCATGTCCCCAGGGACAGTTTAGCCCTGCGGATTACATTCTCTAACTGTATGTCCCAGTTGAGTTTCTTATCTAGGGTGACCCCCAGATATTTTGCTTGTTCCGAAAATGGAATCGTTTCCACCATAATAGGTGGTTTTAATTTGTCCAACCTTCTTTTTCTGGTAAATGGAACAATGATCGTTTTGCGGGGGTTCACAGACATCTGGTCCCTCCGGCACCAATCATTCACTACATTTAGTGTCTCCTGAAGAGTACTTGCTAGTTCCTCCTCATATTTGCCCCTAACCATTATGACTAGATCATCAACATACGCCTGGACCTCAACCTCCCACCCTCGCAGTCCTGAAGCCGACCACCTCCCCCTGCAGCGAGGTAATAACGGTCCAATTGTAGAGCATGCTTCCGATCCAGTCACAAATGGTAGGGTGGAACCTACCACCCCTCTAGCGATAGTGGCTTCGTAGAGGGAGATAGGTAATGCATTGTTGAATGCTCCTTCAATGTCGAGAAATGCAGCCAACGCCACCTCCAAGTGAGTGGTAAGACACAAAGCAACATACCGCCACCTAGTTGCGGAACCAAGTAGTATGTTGTCACACCAGCTCCAAATAACACAAAGTGTTAAAAAATAGAGACTGTATACAATCAACTAACAATTTAGTAAATTGTCAGTCCTGGCCCATTTCCACCCCAATATAGGGACAAAGTATGTAAGGCTAGATGTATTCTCACAACAATTAGAACCGTAGACCGGTATCACTCTAATTAGAGCTCTTCAGTACGGCATACTAATTGTAGCGAAAATACACCTATAAAATAATACGGCTATGGTAGCCAGCCTTCCAACACTGAGTGGTAAGACACGAAGCAACGTGCCGCCACCTAGTTGCGGAACTAAGTAGTATGTTGTCACGCCAGCTCCAAATAACACAAAGTGTTAAAAAATAGAGACTGTATACAAATGGGCCAGGGCTGACAATTTACTAAATTATTAGTTGGTTGTATACATTCTCTATTTTTTAACACTTTGTGCTATTTGGAGCTGGCGTGACAACATACTACTGCCATGACCAGACACCATAGATGAGGCAAAAGGCAGCTGCCCTGGAGACCCTGCCGGTCACCTCAACGTCCAGCTCTCAGACTCTCAAGGTCATTGAAACTCTCGTGTCTTCCAGCAAGCTCGCCACCCAACCTATATAGGATTTAGGTGATCCCCTGTCCTGAATAGAAATCTTTGTATGCACTCTTGTACACAGATATTTATAGCAAGCATTTCTGTTTGAAAGATGGTGGAAATTTTACTAGGGACTTAGCAAATCTAGGTTAGGTCCTATTATTCCCAGTTCTGTTCCCTCCGCTTGTTTAAACCCATCTGTATAGCATGTTCACTGTCTCTGTCCCAAGCTTGGCAGTCACCTATGACCATGTCAAATCGGATTATGAAGTCCAGTGTAGCTGGTATTTGATCTGTTGGTTTTGCAAGTAACTCCAATAGAAGAAATTTCAGGATCTTCAAGTGGCCAACCAAGTCTTCTGGTTTGAATTTGTTGGCTTGAAATAGTCTGAAGGCACTTAGTGATGCTTTCTTCTTTTCGCATATATGAAGTGGTATCAGATTCAGCATTGGGCAAAATAGTAACCTAAATTTAGATTATTTTACCTAGGATTAAAAAAAATATATGGTTCGAAATTATTTAGTTAATTATGTTAAATTTATTGCTGCCCCACAGATAGACATGACTTGATTTGATAATGTTAATAGAAGATTTTTTTACAAATTAAGGTTATTTCAACTAACAGAGAATCACATACATGTAATTGAAAAATGCCACAAACCTTGATACAACTAGTGGACTGACTGTTAACGATTTTATTCTCTCTGTAGCTATTCTCATATGTTAGTGCGTTATCATCATATGAAACAGTGGTTGGTGGAGAACTCTGTTAATAAGGGGATTAAATATTAAATAAATGACGTTTTAGCACAATTTGAAGCTTGCATTACTTACATCATAGTACTGTACTTGTTGTTGTTGCTTAGGACATTCTCTATCGTAGCTATTTCGTCTTCGTTCGACATATTCCTGTTCGGGAGAATATCTTCGGACAGGTTCGTTTCTTTTAGGAGGTGTCACCTGAAAGATTAATTCCCTTGTAATAACTGTTAGGATCTGGTTCACAGATTACGGAAATTCATGTTTCTTTGAATGTAATTTTCATTTTACTGAGATATACAATATTTGCAAAACTCACAGTTCTAAAAGTGTCAAAGATATTTTTTGAAAATATGAAAATTGCGACCTCTTGAATGTTTTTTACACCATGCTTGAAGTGGCTAAATAGTTGCAAGGTTGACAATAACTGTTTATCCTAATAAACTAGGTTCCATTTAGTTACTATATTCAGACAGAAATGCCTGCGTTAATAAAAGGAAGTGAGTGAAAAACACGGTCCTGTCTAGTACTATGCTGTTTAAGTGGAATAACCTTCTTCTTATTTAATCGTACAATTACTAAAAACCATCCACAAGACAAACGGCCACCTGGGTGGTAGCAACCATATCTGCAGAATCATCAGGTTGCAGAGAAAAATAAATCACATTTTATTTGCGGATTTTATGTCAGACACTATCTCGTTATCGTGAATTAAATTTTTAAGCATTCACTAATGAGATCGTGACTTTGGAATTTATCACAATTTCTTCAAATGAGTGCAAACTAGGCCCGCTAGAATACATATCCGGGGTCAGTTTCAATTTTTATATGTTTATGTATATATATATATATATATATATATATATATATATATATATATATATATATATATATATATACAGGGTGGCGCATTGAAATCGAAACAGAGCGATTTGCATCCAGAGATATTTTTTTAAGAAACGCTGAAACACGTTAATTTTAATATTGAGGGGGACATGTTTTGACATAATACTCAACTTTGTCACATCAACCCCTTAAGGGTGGTGATAACAACCCTTATATTTTAAATAGGGAACATGGGTCGAGTGTTACATCATTTGAAAGCTCTTTATTTTCTGAATTCAGCACACTAATTTTTTTGGAAGTTTTACCAACTAGTTTAAAAATTATTCACAGTTGGAGTTGCAAGAACGTATTTCATTCATTGTGATAAGAAATGCACTATTTAGTCAATTTTTCGTTAAAAAAAAAACCAAAAAAAAAAACAAAACAAAACCAAATGTTCAAAAATGTTTATTCAGTTAAGTAAGTGTTCAAATTGTTGACCACCAGCTTCCATACAAAAGTAAAAATTTTGTTCAAAACGAGCTCTGACATTCTGGAGCATTTGTGGAGTTATTAGACGGCATTCAACAATGAGTCGTCGTAATTCTTCCAGAGACTCCGGTTCTGTTGCGAAAATTCTACTCTTTAAATGGCTCCATAAAAAGAAGTTTAAAGGAGTTAAATCTGGTGATCTAGGGGGCCACTCAATAGCACCTCTACGCCCAATCCATTGCTCTGGAAACTCTCTGTTCAAAAACTCCCTAACACGTTGTGACAAAGTTGAGTTTTATGTCAAAACATGTCCCCCTCAATATTAAAATTGATGTTTCAGCATTTCTTTAAAAAAAATTATCTGGATGCAAATCGGTCTGTTTCGTTTTCAATGCGCCACCCTATAAATATATAGATATGTATCACACCGATAAGTTAAAAAATTATGGGCTGATTTTTGATCAAATTTGGTGAGTACCTTCCTTTTACAAATGGCTTGAATAAGGTTGTTACCCAGGAAAATCGGCCCAGTTTTGCCCCAAAAATGTTTATATCCCTGGAAATAACAAAATAACGGCAACCAAATTTGGTATGCGGATTGATATCATTAAAGGTAAATTACGTACCAAAATTTAGATCTGTAAGTTAAAAGACGAAAAAGTTATAGGCATTTAAAGAAAAAAGCCTGGCTGTTCAAGATCAAACTGAGCCTAACATCGTTGTGTAGGTCTATATATGTTGCCTAAAGTAGCCTAGATAATTCTTGAATAATATTTAAATGTTTGCTCGTTCTAAAACCGTTTTGGCTTGTTGGTTTAGTCTAGCCGGTTCTAGAGTGGTGACGTCAAAGGCTGATTGTAAATATCAACATGCGCTAATCAGGTCATAATCTGTAATAGTAACTGGAGCAAGAGGCCCTTATGAATTCTAGATGTTCTTCAACGTTTGTGTGACTAGTTTCGCTGCTTGGTCTGAGAATGCTGTCAAGCAGCGAAACTAGTCACAGAAACGTTGAAGAACATCTGTAATAGTATTATAATTCAACGTGCAGGAGCTGCTGCTTCTGTTTATCATTATGAAGATGCAGTGTGAGCTGCCGAAATTATCCGCGCGAGATACTCCTGTGGATTGGAGCTAGAGATAAAAAGCTCCTGCTTGGCGACCAACTGGAGTCAAACACTGTGCGGATGTCCGGTCTAGACAAACCCGGAGGGAAGCCGAGATCTCTAGGGAGATTTACACCTGAAGGTTGAGCCTCCACTGTGAGCTTTGAAATGGACAGATGACCTCGCTTGGATGTTACTCGGGAGTGAAATTCCAAGTAATACCACCTTGGGTTAAGCGCTAGAGAGTCAAAACCAACCCAGAGACGGCTTAGATCGGCAGTGGTGATATGCACATGGTGGTTAAGGCCTCCACTGTGTGCTTCGAAATGGGCAAATAATCTAGCTTGGGTGATGCTCAGGGGCGGTACTTCATGATACCGCCTCAAGTCAAAACACAAATGTCAGGTCCAGATGAACTCGGAGAGAGGCTATCTCTCTGTGAGCTTCGAAACACGCAAGCGATTTTGCTCAGGTGGCAGTACACCTCGACGGCGGGCGAAAAAAAAGCCCCTAAAGACATTTTCATCTTCAAAAATATCGACTCTTGCAGGGAGCTGGATTTGAAGGATGAAATTTAAACAATTAGCCGTGAGCCACAATAATAATAATATTTATTTTGCCAAATTGTACATCTTTATGATCTGCCCCTGTTTGCACTTTAGACATATGTGTCCTGGGTGGAATAAGTGATTAAGCAAAACACGTGTTTGGGGACCATGTGTAAGTTCATGTTTCTGCAGAATTTCCCCATAATGATTGTGAGCAGAGCATACACACTCATATATATATATATATATATATATATATATATATATATATATATATATATATATATATATATATATATACCAGGGTAAGTATCACATAATTTGAAAGATTTCAACATAGCTATCTCTTTTGTTCAAGTTGAAAACAGCACATATACACCTTTTCTGCAGCTTACATATTCTTAATGCTTCTGCAGAGTTGCACCAAAACATAACTCCATGCTTTATGCGAGACTGGACAAATGCATGATAGGCCATAAGTGCTGTCTCTTGACTCACTACAGCAGTCACTGTATGCAACACAAATGCACACGATGCAGTGAAACGAGCCACGCAACTCACATGGTACTTCCAATTAAGACAGTCTATATCCAGACACCCAGAAACTTTGTATTTTTACTTGTATCTTTGTAATCTATATTAAGTAGCACACTCAGGTATTCCTTATTAACAAATTGTATCAGTACTGTTTTTGTGAGATTCAACTTTAACCCGTTTGTATTCAACCATTTCTGCAAGATACTAAGTACTTCACAAATACAAGGAGATATATCTTCTTCTTTGCTCCTCAATATCAAAGGTGTGTCATCTGCAAAAAGCACCGTTAGATGATTTAGTAATGATGGTAGGGCTTAGTGCCGCCGTGGCCGTGTTGGAAAGTCGAGTAAAACTTCCCAATTCGGACTCGGGGGACGACGGTCGAGACTCACCGGCAGCGGATGATTTTTCAAATCACTTGTCGTTGCGATTGAGTTTAAGGTGGAGGGTAATGCACAATAGGCCAAGGGCTGCGGTGCTATTGGGGCGGCAAAGCCGCGGACGAGCCCCGAGGGAGAAAGAAAAATGATGGTAGGTCATTTGTGTATAAAATATATAGTATTGGGCCCAAAATTGAACCTTGTAGGATTCCCCTTTTCACTTTCATCTAGGCTGATGTCAATGATTTTCCGGATATACTATTTCTTATCATAACACATTGCTTTCATGCAGTCAGGTAAGATTTTATGAGATCAATGGAGCTGCCTCTAAACCCCATAATCTCAATAGACCTAAAGTCGCGGTGTAGGGACTGAAACAGCCCACTGCGTCACTCAGCAAATGGCAGAAACAATTATTATAAGATCATATTGGACTCATCATAATATAACCAAATATTTTATGTTTCAAATTATTTTTCCTTTACACAGACTGATACAAATGCCAACAAATAATGGTGCCTTTTATTATTGACACAAAATATATCTAATGTTAAGCTCTGCTGATACTAGATAAATGAAATACTCACCTGCCTGCGTGGGGAATATTCTCTACTTTCTTCACATACTTCTTCCTTTGGATAGTATTCTTCACTTTCCTCCATTTCATACTCAGGCTGGTGTGAATGAAGTATATTAATGTGTTAATTTTTGTTACTTAATGAGCAATTCAGACAAAATATTTAGACACATCAACGCATACACATATTAAAAAGAAAACGTTACATGAAAAATTCTCAAGTAGATAAGATATTTGTATTTATCAGATTTCTTACATCTCCTTCGAATTTAAATAGGCAAAACAACACTAAATAAATAACTGCACGAAATATAGGTATCTGGGTTTTGAATCAATGCAAAATTTATTGATTTTGGAATGTCCCCAATAAGCAAAAATTGCTTGACGAGATATTTTTTCTGAAATGTGAAAAAAGCCTCTACATTCCTATTAGAATGACTACACTAGGTTATATTAGGTTCCAGGGTGAATGGGCTATTTCATTCTCCCCACTACGACCTTAAGTGTGTTACATACAGACTTGGAGACTACTTCTCTGGCTTCACTGTTGGTTTTTAAAAACCAACAGTGAAGCCAGAGAAGTAGTCTCCAAGTCTGTATGTAGTATGGACCAGTTTCACCAAGTAAGGGCAACAACAATCAATGAACTTAAGTATGTTGTTGCTCACCCTTAATAAGTATTTAAATTTCACCCATCAAATCCAGCTCCTTACAGAAGTCGAATTTTTTTAGGGTAAAAGATGGTTTGGCAGGGTTCCTCCGGGGATTTCTGCCCACTGCTGAGGTGTTCTGCCATCTAAGCGAAGTCGTTTGCGCCTTTTGAAGATCACAGTGTAGGTGGGAACCGTTTCACCCCTCTAGAGATCTCAGCTTCCCCTCGAAATGTCCGGACCCAACATCCACCAGTGCTCAACTCAAAGCAGTATGACACGAAACTCTGCTCTTGACTTCAGTTGATCACCTCTTATGACAGGACCACACTAACATAAGGATTAGTGGCAACAATTTAATGTAAGTGGAAAAATTAGTCAATAGACTGTCACAAAGTGACTAATCCTGGAGAGATTACCAGGCCTAATTTACCGTCATAGCCACTGCATTATGTTACACCATAAGCGGCGATTATCATTTGCGAAGGTTGAAATATTTTCCAACATTTTCCGTGGAGTAATATACGAAATCCGGCACGTCCAACAGAATAAGAAGTAGGGGGGGGGGGCAATGAGGCGGCCGCGATTTCGGAAAAGAAGTGTGGCCGGACGGAACGCCGACGGAGGGTTGTTATTTCTAGAGTCACCGCGAGCAAGCTAGTACGTCCGTCGCAAAGAAGTGAAATTGTAAAGTCCGTGAGGTTCAAGAGAAGACCGGTAAGCAGAGCGAGGCCGCCGATTCATGAGGTCACCGCCGCAGCGGTTGCTTAGTGAACATCGTCATAGCCTGATTCTATTACCTGTGGTAGACATGTTGAACGCTCCGCAATGACACTGGGCACCTTAGAGAGGACCGTTTCTTTCCTGTCTCCGTTGGCGGGCTGCTCGGAGAGTTAGAGGCGGCATTTCCTGGGCTGTGGTAGATTCGTATTGCAGCGACTGCGTTGGTCCGGATTGAAGCAGCCAGCTCGTCTGGCGTCCCGAGCTGTCCGCGGCCCCGTTCGGAGGGGGTATAAATCCGGGAACAGGGGTGGGCATCTTCCGCACCGAAGTATATTTAGAATGCAGCTAGCTTAGCTTGATGTAGTGTCCGATGCACCCTGTAAGTTACATGCCCGCTTAGGAACGCCCGCTATTATTCACTATCTTGCCACCACCCTGCACCCCTTAACATTGTCGCGTTAACTTCCCCGTGCAACCCGCGCGTAGCCTTAATTTTAAAGCCAAATAACCACCACTGCCTCTGGCCGCCCATAATTGCTAGGCTTCCTGGTAACAGGACTCAGTTATTTTCTCGTGTATATAATTAGTGAATATAATTTTATTTTAATTTACTTGATATTTCATTTATTCTCTCCAGAATATTCACCCAAGTAAACCTTAACAATAGCTCTTTAATAAAGACCATAACCAGAAGTCCCGGGGGACTTTGTCTTTACTTAGGAGGACCCTGTCTCCACTAGAATCTACCCTGGGCTTGTGTATCCGTCGACAGTGACTTGGGAGAGGGGGAATATCCCGAGGGAGCACGCCTACTCCCTGAAAGAAACTCTATAGGCGTTGGCGCTCGAACAGGATCCCGTCGTAAAGCAGTGTCCCGGGAGTCAGCCCGAAAATTCCCTATATTAGGGAAAACTAGTATTAACCCCCAGCCACCCCAAGTGGCCGTCGCAAAACATAAAACAAAGACAATGTTAGAGGAATCAACGACGTTCAGAAATAATAAAACAGACAAAACCATTCTGTTTACCATTTGAACCACAAAGAGGTTTTAATAGCATTTTTAAGAAATCCAATTTACAGCTAACATTTTATACAAAAAAATACATTAAAAAATTTGCTAGGTAACCCAAAGGATTAAGATAAAACCACAGAGCGATGTCGGGAATCTATGAAATAGGTTGTAAGGATTGTGAACTTAAATATATTGGGGGAACTAAAAGATCTATTAAAAGTAGATTTAACGAACATTTAGCGCAACTGAGATATGGCACTATTGATAAATAATGCATTGTTCAACATATTTGGGATAATAATTATCATGTGGGTAAAGAAAACCTCAAGTTAATCAAAACTGCCAACCAATCGCGACAGTTAGACGCTTACGAAAGTATGTGTGTACGCGTGCGTGCGTGCGTGCGTGTGTGTGTGTATCATTAGAAATTTAAACAAGTGTTTCGATGAATAGAGCATGCCCGGTCCTGTGTAGTTCACTCTTCGAATTGTTATCTTTATAATCAATATATTTCTTACAAGAAATATTTTAGCACAGTCAAAACAATGTTTAACCTCCTGAAAAATCCGGAAGTTTTGAAACTTCGCATACTTATTTAAAGGTACGTAAGAATGAATATGCCGAAAGTCCTCATGAATATCAGGCGAGCTCTAGCGGCAATTAGCGAAAATAGGGCACTTTCTTTGGTTTTTCGTTAATATCTCGAGAACCGTGGGTCGGAGGAAAAAGTTGATTATATACATAATTAAGGATTATCAATTTTGCTACAAAAATGGTTATATACATTTTTCTCGTATTTCCAATGGTTCCCGAGTTATATGCGCTAAAAGAGAGCGTTTTGTAAAAAATATGGCATTTCTAATAATATGTGACAATAATAAGTTACTAAATTAAATATAGTACTTACAATGCCTACTAAACCGGCGCGGAGCGGCAGAGCAGCAGTTAGTTCCAGTCAGGTTTTCCTGCTATCCGCGTCGTTGGATGAGTCTGATGTGAAGTCATTCGTCTCTTTATTACATTTTCGTGCGTTCTTACCATTTTTGTTCAGTCAGTGCATTAGTAGTTTTTCGCATAGTAGACGTATGTTGTGTTTACATAGTAGACATATGAAATGGAAGAGAACTGTTTCTTGTGCGACAAAATTCTTAGTTCACCTTCTGGTGTACCGAAAGTTGGTTTGAAGGGAATCAGATCGTTACTGCTCGCTAGTGAGCAAATGAAAGATGATTTGAGTTCTAAGCTTCGTGGTATTGAGACAATTAGATTACACACTGAGTGCCGAAAACAGTACACACGGGATGAGTCTATAAAGGCTTTCCTGAAACAGTAGTCCCCCCAAACAAGGTCGTCTGTGAAAACATTATTTGAATTCAAAACAAAATGTTTCTTTTGTGCAGATGTTATTGATGAAGAGTATTTTAAAAAACAAATAAGGAAACTTATAAAAGCCCGCTGAGATGCATTCTACTGTCGAAGTAAGGAAATGATTACGACTGTATTGAATTCTGCAGACAGGAGAAATGATGAAAACGCAGAAGAAGTTAGGCTGCGCCTGTCTGGCATTAGCGATCTTGTCGCTGCTGATGGAGTATACCACCTGGATTGCTACCAACAATTTGTGTCCCACAAGCCTCCAGAAGAGCGTAGAAAACGTGGACGTCCCGAGGCAGATTACATTATAAAGGCTATGGAAGAGATTTAGTCCCTCATTGAGAATAGTGAGGAATGCCAACTTTCCTTTGAACAATTACGTTCTGCAGTATCTGGGGATGTTCCTTTAAATGATACAATTAAAACCAAACTCAAAGACAAATATGGAGAGAATTATAATTGATGTGGGAGTTGGATGGAGGGATGTTTCAATGATGTTGGATTCAAAATTTTGAACTCATCGTATGATGACAGAAAAACTGATGAATGTAATGAGCGACTAAGAATCGTACAAGCAGCAGCAAAAATAATAAGGCAGGATCTTCAGAAAAATGTGTATGATACAAGCGCCTACCCTCGGGGCAACAACTTTGTAAAAGAAGCAGCTTCTTGTGTACCCCCAACTCTACAAGTTTTTCTGTAGACATTGATAATGAAAAAAGCAGATAATGCAAATAAAAAAAGAAAAAGCATTTCTATTGCTCACAGTATTATCTCTGTGATACGTCCAACCTCTTTTATATCAGCAATAATGAACAGTGTTGCTTTGTTTGTGTCCAGAAGATTTGCAAGCAAGAAGTTGGTAAACCTTTTATCAAGTTTAGGGTTCAGTGCTTCATATCACAGCGCACAGCAGCTGAAAATGTCAGCAATTCATCACATTCAACCTGATAATCATACTCTTTTTCAACAATTTGTGTTTGACAACGCGGACTTTGATGTTAGAACACTGGACGGTCTCAACACATTCCATTCTATGGATGTCATCAAATGTGTGCCTTCTGGAAGCACAACTGGAAGCGAACATGAAAAACCAGTACCAAGGCTCACCAAGGTAGCACCTGCTATGACAGTAGGGGAACTTGGAGTGATTCCTTTACAAAATTACCAAAAATCACAAGGTGGATTTAGTAATGTGATTGTGGAGTATCTAAAAGATATAGTCAAGAAAACTGATCAGCTAACTCCATACGATACTCTTTGGTTGGCAGCAAAATGGCTCAATATTAACCTTCATCTCATGCATACTTACCTATTGTTTCAGGCAGCAAGTGTAGAAGCTGGCCAAGATAATCAAATTACAGGGCATTCTACCAAGAAGCGATTCAGAGCTGATTGATTTTTCTGTACAAAATTTTCCTGTGAATAACCTCAGCATTTTTTTTTGTTCATATATTTCATTGTTTAATATACCTACATCATGTGCCTCATCAATATACATCTTAAGTGACATACATCACGTGTTTTTTATACAAAGTTGTGAAGTTTATCTCCTCAATTATCCTTAGTGTACAAAAATGTAGGTAAACCATTGTCAAATATTATTAGAAATGCCATATTGTACCGCCCTAGCGTGGTTTTTCACAAAATGCTCTTTTTAGCGTCTATAACTCGGGAGTCATTGGGAATACGAGAAAAATGTATATAATCATTTTTGTAGCAAATTTGATAAGCCTTAATTATGTATATAATCAATTTTTGCCTCCGACCAACGGTTCTCGAGATATTAACGAAAAACCAAAGAAAGTGCCCTATTTTCGCTAATTGCCGCTAGAGCTCGCCTCATATTCATGAGGACTTTCGGTATATTCATTCTTAGGTACCTCTAAATAAGTGTGCGAAGTTTCAAAACTTTCGGATTTTTCAGGAGGTTGGGTCATTTTTTGAAGTTTTTTGACTCGGGTATTTGACAACGACAGTCAGTTTTAGAAAAGCAGGAAATGGTATTTTAGTGACAGGGATTTTTGACTTAATATTGGGGGTTTGTCTGTATACCTTCGTAGAGGACGCTGTTTGTAATTGCTTGTCAATGAACAATAGTAGTTCTGGTTTTTATTCGCTTACTTTATTCATCCCTCTGATGACGCAAACTTTGCTGGCGAAACGATCGTCAGGTCTGAAAACTGTATTGTGATGAATTTGGTTCTCCACAACTTAGACTAAGACAATTTTGCTTTTTTTAGCTTTTACAAAACACCCTTCACTACAATATTATCATAGGTTCATATCCTATCCACTTGAGACTGAATAAATTAATCACGGAAATCTCAAACTCCCAGGTGATAATTAGTTTTAATTTCGTAAATAACTAAATCCATCTTACCTCTTGCCTAGGAGGACTTCTTTGTACTGGACTGTACTCTGATTCAGAATATTCTTGATATCTTGGCTGTGGTGCATATTCTTCTTCTTCACTTTCTTGTGCATCATCTGGATGGACTAAAGTTTTGCCTCGTTTCTGGGCGTCTCTTAATTCGTCTTGTGCGACAGCAATGTTATCCAATTTTTGTAGTTGAGGTAGTGCTTTGATAACAGCTAACCGATATCTGAGGAACACAAACACAAAATTTGCCATCAATAGCAAATAAGAAAGAAGAGTGGCAAAACAAGTCCTGATTTAATCACATTTACTCAGGGAAGAATTTATGCTATACATGTTACCGGCAAACATTTTCTCCTGGCTCGTTATGAGAGTGGAGAATTTAGCTACAGCATAATAAACAATGGCCGAGTTCACCAGGCGCCACCAGCTGCCAACATTTGAATTGTTATGTCAAAAAATGTTGACAAATGTCAACAAATGTTGACTTGACCTGACCTGACCTGACCCCTCGAGACAGAGCCATCTCCTCGACATCCTCAACGAAGGAAGTGACACTCGAGGTGCCATCGAATTTTATTATCCAGCGTGACAAATATTTTAGGGGAAGATGATATAGATAGATAGTTACATTTATTTGACCACTTTTTACACTTAAATACAATAATTGTGGCAGGTCTAAATATACCAGTAAAAAATCCAAGTTTAAAAAAGTACAGAGCAAAATACACAGACATATAAATTAGTTAAAATTAACTATAGAATAAATGAACCTTGTAAAATTCAAATTACTACATGTGAACATACAAATTAAAACACATAAAAACGAAAAAACAAACAACAAAAATACAAAGCTGTACATACACGCGGATATTTATACAGCGTTATCTAAAAAAAAAAAAAAAAAATAAATAAATAAATAAAACAAAAAACAAAAAAAAAACGCAAAAACAACGGCGAGATACAAACACTATAGTACTATGGAGGCATCCATGTACTCACGGACTGAATAGTAAGCGTTTTGCTTAAAGTAACGCTTTATAGCATTTTTAAATTTCCCATAATCTAAGGACTTTATGTAAACGTAGCTTATTATATAAGGCGATATGCAAAGAATTATTTACCGATTTTTGTAGTCTAAATCTCTGCGGTCGTATTAAACTAGCCGATCTTCGACTATAATTATGGTATGCAGAATTTAGCTGATAATCAAATTTATCCCTGTGTATATTCAATAACTGACTAAAGATGTAAATCGTGGGAAGAGTCATAATTCTCAGACTAATAAAGTACGGCTTACAGTGTTCACGGCAGCCAACTCCAGCAATCAACCTAACCACTTTTTTTTTCGAGCCTGAAGATTTGTATAGAATTTGATGAATTGCCCCACAAATGAGTGGCATACGATAGGTGGCCGTGAAATAGGGAGAAATAGGCTGCCATAAGTGAACGTGTGAAAAATTGTGATCGACAACTTACTCTTCAACAGAGAAACATGAGCATCCCACTTAAGGGCTCCATCTATAGTAATGCCAAGAAGGTTAGCATCATTTTTCACTGACACTTCCGGAGCTGTGGAAAATATTACCGTAACAGTTTTTTCTGTGTTTAATTTTAAGTTGTTCTGTGTAAACCACAGTTCTGCCAACTTCCCAGTAGATATCATTTGAACGTTCAGCTTTTCTGGGTCGCAGCTTTGGCATATAAGCGACGTATCATCAGCGTAACAGACGCAGCGACTCTGTGACATGAAATCGAATAAATCGTTTATGTAGACTATGAAGAGTAGCGGTCCCAAGACAGAACCCTGCGGCACCCCACTTCACACAGCTCCAAGATTCCATATTTCCTCATTAAAAAAGACGCGCTGCTTTCTCATATGTAAGTATGAACTTATTAACTTTAACGGAGGACCCCTAACACCATATCTGAACAATTTTTCCATCAGCAGGTCATGAGAGACACAGTCAAAGGCCTTGCTTAGGTCACAAAGCGTAAGACCGACATGATTACCCAACTTAAGACCCGCAACTATATCCCCAACACCCTTGCTGACTGCCTGCACAGTCGAGCGCCGCCTTCTGAAACCGAACTGACAATCAGTCAACAATTCCCCACTTTCAAAATACTGGCTGAGTCGTTTGTGAATTATTATCTCAAATATCTTGCCAAACAGCGTATATAAGTCTATGGGTACAAAGAGGTCTGCGGTCGATGTAGTCCCAGGGCCTTCAGGTGCACTTGATTGCCCAAAACCCTCAGGCTGATATTATTGTGAATTAAAGGTGACAGAAGGGATAGGTGTCAAATTCCCTTGAAGCTGTCTGGGAGAAAGACTGGGTTCCTTTGGGTTTTTCAACAACATATCGGAGAGTTGACGAACCTCGGGATGGCCGGGTAACTGGGGACCCTTCAACCCGACCTTGCGGAAAATGTAAACAGAACCTCAAATTTATTTGTTTACTGTTTTGGACTTAGAGGGTTGTTTATTTGTATTAACCTTAAACGACAAGAGAAAAGAAAGTTTAGTTGGCGCCTTACCAAGGTTCTACAAGTGTGCATTACAAACAAACTGTTTATTTACCAAAACATGCAAACTATAAGCTACAGAGTATTCACAAGTGAGTATTATGCCCATTTAAGTAACTATGTTTTTCGGCAACCGTCCGGGAAGTACCCACTTCCAGAACGCTTTTTCTTTGAGAAAGTAGCATTTCTCCGGCCTAGTCCGGAAAGTATGTACTTCCCGGACTAGGCCCGGAAGAGTTACATCGTTGTCACTGTGAATATGAAAATCTTGGTAGGTATGATTTTGATAAATACAGTTGAACATTACCATAGCAACGAAATAACGACTGACAGCTATTTGAAATGAAATTAGTTGACATTTTAATTTCCGAAAGTTTGCATGGTTTTTGGTCGCAATTGTCTCAATAAACTATGGAAAACAACAGCGATAGTGAGTTTGAAAATGTGCCTTACGAAATTTCCAATGCAGCAGCTGCTGCTACAGCACAATTATTGCCTGAAAAATCAAAGTCCAGGTATGAAAACGTTTATGATTTGTTCACGAGATGGATGGATATGAAGAAATGCAAAACTATTACAGAGGATGTAATTTTAGCTTACTTGGCGCAAAAATCTGACACTGTCAAATCCTCTACCCTGTGGAGCATGTACTCTATGTTAAAAAGTACCATTTTAGTGAAGAAGAATGTAAACATAGCCACTTTCCCAAAGGTAATCGCATTTCTTAAAAGGAAGAATGTTGGTTATAAAGCAAAGAAATCAGAAGTCTTCAGCAGCGAGCAAATCAACAAATTCATTAGAGAAGCAGATAATGAAACATATCTAATGCTAAAGGTAATTTTAACAAAATATTACGATTGTAGGATATAAAAGTATCAACTTAATTCGCTTCATTTTCAGGTAGCAACAATGATTGGGTTAGCCGGTGCGTGTAGACGGGAAGAACTAACAAAAATGTCAATTGATCTAATAAACGACAAAGTCATGTTGCTTGTGAAAATACCCGATTCTAAAACACATATTGAGAGAACTTTTGTTGTAATTGGGCAAGAAAACCTGCTGTTGTATAGGCAATATTTATCTTTATGGCCATCCCATACTCCACATAACAGATTATCCGTGAATTACAAAAAAGGAAAATGTTCGATTCAGCCCGTTGGTATCCACAGTTTTGGGAATCTCGGATTAAGAATTGTAAAATTTTTAAATTTACGAAATCCTAAAAATTACACAGGCCATAGCATGTGTCGAACTTCAGCGACAATATTTGCTGATAATGGTAGAAACATCACAAATTTGAAGAGACACGGTGGATGGAAGTCTACCAATGTCGCTGAAGGATATATAGACAATTCACTAACAAACAAAATTAAAATTGCCAATACCATTCAAAAATTATTAGATGAAAACAATCAATATGAAACGGAAACTTTACCTTCTTGTTCTGACTATTTAAATATACCAAGCATTTCAAACAAATTAAATCCTTTCAATATTAGCAATTGCTCGAATTTTAAAATAAATATTAATATAAATAAGAATTAGAATGTTTCTGTTAGTACCTATCTTCTGTTCCAATTTCAATATTTAATACAAATAAGAATTAAAATGTTCCAAATTTTGTTCTACAAAGAAATATAATAAAGAAATGTGTCTCACTGATTTGTTATTCTACACGGTTGGCGAAAAAATAGTGTACGCAACACGTCCGAAAACAGTTTTTCTGGACTCGCAAACTTCCAGGGCTCGCCTACGGCTCGTCCTAGAATTTTGTCGACTCGTCCAAAAAAACAGTATTTTCCGGACTTGTAACGTAAATTACTATTTTCACCTCTGAAGTTAACAAGCTGTTAAAAATACAAAGAGAGGTTTAGAACCGTCTCACAACAGGTCGAATGTTGACAGTTGCTGACGCCTAGTGAACTCATCCATCAGTACGCTGTGGTTGGCTTTAAGTTTACGAAAAATCACAAAGTTCAAAAGTAGCTAAGATTTGTGTTTGGTGCCTATTCTCTATTTTAACGAAATCGAATAATTTGCAAGTATCTTCCAATAAATTTCATTTTCATACAATTAGATGTCTATAGAAGCAACTTACCCTTCAACGTTAGCACATGGATTTTCTCCTAGCCACAGGTTCTTCAAATTTGGCAAGTTTTGTAAATAAACAACTTCGTTTATGTCCCTTATGTCGTTCTGACGTATATAAAGCTCCTCCAGTCTTCTACATAATTGGAAATCGGCAAGGCTATGAATCTTATTGATACTGCAAAAAAAAGGGGGAAAATAATTCATAAATTATTAGCATCAATTGAAAAAAAAACGAATTGGGTAGTTAAGGCAAATTAACAGTAGTTTTCTTCTTAGGCATGTGTTTCTCAGAGAAAAAACCCTACAAAATATTGCAGCGTACGGGATTTTTTCAAGTATTAAGTATAATGTATATATTAACAATGAAACAGGCCAATGTCACCTAAATTAAACAGGAATGTTCATGTACGTCTACACGTTAACAATAAAAATAACATAACACATACAATCATATAACAATGAAGATAATGTTTCCTTAAATAACACATAAAAGTAAAATAGAAATACTTATAAAACACACAAGAACATTCAAAAGAAAAGTTGCAGAATACAGATCTAAATCCAATGTTGTTTTTTTAGAAAAACCAACTACACATGGTTTATAACATGGTAACTATATTACTAATAAAACTCTGGACGCAGCAAGTGCGTTATGGTAGTGAATTTTCATAAAAATGTTTTTATTGTAAATATGTGTGTTTTCTTTTTATTTAAGAAAGCAGGCATTAATTTTGGTTACCAGTATAAACTATATAGTAAAAACAATGTGCCATGTTTCATAAAAATAACTTTATTGTGTGAAAATGTACAAAAATTTCCAAAAGTAAACTTAAAGTTTCCCGGAAAAACTCGTTTCTTGGTCAACCTTATAGGTTAATAGCAAATTGGGCTATTCAAATATGAAGCATTTGATCAAAATTCGCTACCATAACGCACTTGCTGCATCCAGAATTTCTTTTCTTACATACATGCATTATATTTCGATGGAAAATGCAAAAATGCAATAACATGTCGTGTTTGATTAAAAAAAAAATGTATCACCAACGACTTATGGGCCACCCTGTGATTGTAGAAATATTTTTTTAAGATGTAGCTCAAGACACGCTATAATTAATATATACAAATTTTTTTATATCTTGTATAATAACGGATATATTGACCTTTATCGATTTTTTACGAAAATTCGACAAAAATTATATACCATTAAACGATAACCTCTATAGCTAAGACTACTGCCAAGCATCAGAGAAAGGGTCTATTTGAAATGAATTTTCTGGAAATATTTTAGTAAAATGAAGGACAATGACGGCTGAAACTAAGACTTCAGGGTTTGTAAAACATCCTTCTTGAGACATTTGATTTCCATATCCCGTATTAAATTCAAGTTATTTGCCTAAATGTTGCCGATTTTGACGTTTTAAATCGCAACTTTGACGTTTTGAGGAAAACCCCAATTTATTTTTCCTTAAATGCCTGTAACTTTTTTGTCTTTTAACCTACATAGCTAAATTTTGGTAGGTAACTGACCTATAAGGATATAAACTCGCGTACCAAATTTGGTTTCCCTAACTTTGTTAATTCCGAAGATATAATTTTTTTCGAAAGAAAACACAAAATTTTCCGGGAAAACCTGGGCAGATTTTCCTGGCTAACGAACTTATCCAAGCCATTTGCAAAAGTATATTATTCACCATATTTAATGAACATCGGCCCATTATTTTTTGAGTTATCGGTGTGATACATACATACATCCATATATATATATATATATATATATATATATATATATATATATATATATATATATATATATATATATATATATATATATATATATATATATATCAACATATAAAAATTGAAACTGACTCCGGATATGTGTTCTGGGAGGCCTAATTAGCGCTCATTTGAAGAAATTTTTTCAAAATTTAAAAGTCGGGATCTCCTCATTAGTGAATTTTTTTAAAGAAAATTCACTAAAAAGTGCACATTACAAAAAAAAGATAGTTTAGTGGTAGTTTAAGTGTAAAAATCGTCCACATAGTAGCACGTTTTGTTTAGGAGACATTTATTTATTTATTTATTTATTAGAACTGTCCATAGATCTCTACAAGATATCGGAAATAGTCAAAATACAAAAAACAGCTTATCAATGCTAAAATTTAAAATGAAAATATTCGTCCACAGAAAAAAAATAATGCTCTCTAAAAAATGATTTTAAAGCAAGCTTAAATTGCCTGAGGCTGCTCAAATTTTTGACGCTGTCAGGTAAATGATTATATAAGCGTATTGCAATGTTGCGAGGTGCCCAAATAATCTGTTCCATCCTATAAGGGGGAACATACAAATCTTTAGCGTGTCTTGTTTCATACGCTGTAATATTACCGCAGGTACAAAAATTCCAATATTTTTTCTGACATAACAAAGCGCCTCAAGCATATATAGGCACGTCACTGTTAAAATGCCATACCGTATCAATAATGGTCTACAAGATGCGGAAGACGGCAGGCCAAACATGGCGTGGACAATTCTCGTCTGCATCAACAGAACCCTCCCCAGATGCACACAGCCGCCCCAACACAGCAAACCATATGCCAGGAGACAGTTGACACTACCATAGTAGCATGTCAACAACGCCTGAGGACTCAAGAAATCCCTCAGTTGCAGCAACGCGTAATTCCTAGATGCAAGAGAGGCCACCACATGGTCCATATGGACGTCCCATGATATATTAGAGTCCAGATGGATCCTCAAAAACTTTACAGACGTGCCCTGTCTTATTGAACCGTTATCAGATCTCACATATAGGCTCCGATTCGGATGCACACCCCCCGGAGAAAAAAGAAGCATTTCAGTCTTCCGCGTGTTAAGAACCAGACCATTTTGCGAACAACAGGCTGACACCTGAGACACACACGCATTAGCTGCAGCACCAAGCTCTTCAAAACTTTCCCCTGAGATTGCAGCAGTGGTGTCATCTGCGTACAAAGTTAAGTGGTATTGCTGGAGATCATAAACAATATCGTTAAGGAAAATTGTAAACAAAACAGGGCCCAATATGCTGCCCTGGGGCACGCCGCTCGACACGGCTGAAAATCCAGACATATAGTTCTTACCTGCCTGTCGTATCCTGACAGCCTTACTTCTCCCAGACAGGTAGCTTTTTAGCCATAAATATGCATTTCCTCTTATGCCATATTGCTCCAATTTTTGCAATAGAAGGGAATGGTTGACCGCATCAAACGCTTTCGAAATGTCGTAGAACAGGCCGGCGGACTTGGACCCACTATTTATGTAATCCAAGACTGTCAGGTAAGTGCTAAGCACGGCATCCTGAGTTGACAGCTGCCCACGAAAGCCAAATTGGCATGGACACAGCAAATTGTATCTCTCCAAAAAGGACCTAAGTCTTAGCAGAAATGCCTTCTCAAAGATCTTAGAAAAAACCGAAAGCAGCGCAATGGCCCTGTAGTTGTCTAAAATACGTGGATCTCCCTTCTTAAAGAGAGAGAGAGAGAGAGAGAGAGAGAGAGAGAGAGAGGCGACAATGGCCGTCTTCAGGCGCTCAGGAAAACAACCGATTTCAAACGACACATTTATAAGGTAAGTTAGTGAAGCCACCACAAGATGAGCAACCCCGCCAAGAAGGCTACATGGTATTTCATCCATTCCTGATGAATTTTTAACTGAAACTAATTTTATGATCTCTAATACATCGTCCTCTGAGACAGGATATAAAAACATAGAATATGGATTAGAGCTATTTTTTATGCGCAATTAATGTCACAGTTTTTTGTCAGATACTTAACAGAGTCGACAAAGTGCGAATTGAACACTCTCAGCAATCATATTAGGATCTGTCATAACGACCTCGTCACCGGACAGAATACTCAGATTTGCCGCCTTGCTGTTCATCTTCCCCACGTTGACATTTTCTTTAATTGCTTCCCACATAGCTTTATTTCGGTTTGAAGCCTTAGAGATTTTATTTTCATAGTATTTTTTCTTGGCATCTTTTAACCTAGCACCGTGCTGTTTCTTTAGACTATTATATAACTCATTACATTGCGGATCCGTAACCGTATCCAGTAGAAGTGGAAAATCACGAAGCAAACAGCCCTCTCTTATAAGTTCCGCTGATATCCATGGTTTAGGAGCAATCTTGCCGGGAATGGATCTTTTTCTAACAACCGGAAACGCAATCTGAAACAAGGCATCAAACTCAGAGAAAAAACATCAAATTCTTTTTTGTCGCCACTGGCTCCCGATAGACCAGGTTTTCACTCTCTTTTTGAAAGCTGGTAAAGTGTCTACATTTCGTACGTCTTCTGGCAATACTTTAAACAAGTTGCAGCATTGCAGAAAAGTGTAGAACAGTGACTTGTGGTACAGAGCTGTGCGATGTTTGTCAGTTTCCAGGTTATTTTTACCTCTTGTGGTATAGCCCTATTATTCAACTGCATTGCGTGTGTATTTCGTCTTGTTTTGAAAAACATAAGCTGGCACTTCCAGGATGTAGATTCTGGGGAATGTAAGGATACTCTGTTCCTTACACGTGTTTCTGCAAGTGTGTCTATGCGGGATATTGAATATAATCCCCATTATTTATTTTTGTTTTGTTTAAAAACCCGATTTGCTTCACTTGCTAATCACCGGTGTATAATACCAAACCTTTGTTGTGAGTAGAAACACGCATAATACGAGTGAAAACACAGTAGAGGTACTGAGTCTTTGGGTTAGTGTTCTTATTGCATACGAAATGGATGAGATTCGCGAGCAGCGTTCATTGATGTGGACATGCGATTTTAACTCACTATCGATATAAAGTCCTAGTAATTTCGTATAGGCCTGCAGAGTTATGGTTTGGCCATCAAGTTCTACATCTTTTTCCAATATAATTTTTAGTGAATTTTTATTTTAAAAAAATCACTAACAGAGAGGTACTCAGTGAGTGGTGGACGTGCCGCCACCTAGTTGCGGAACCAAGTAGTATGTTGTCACGCCAGCTCCAAATAACACAAAGTGTTAAAAAAATAGAGACTGTATACAACTAACTAACAATTTAGAAAATTGTCAGCCCTGGCCCATTTCTACCCCAATATAGGGATAAAGTATGTAAGACTAGATGCATTCTCGCAACAATTAGAACCGTAGACCGGTTTCGCTCTCATTAGAGCTCTTCAGTACGGCATACCAATTGTTGCAAAAATGCACCAAAAGTAATACGACTATAGTATAGCCAGCCTTAAAATACTCAGTGAGTGGTGGACGTGCCGCCACCTAGTTGCGGAACTAATTAGTATGTTGTCACGCCAGCTCCAAATAACACAAAGTGTTAAAAAATAAAAACAGTATACAACTAACAATTTAGAAAATTGTCAACCCTGGCCCATTTCTACCCCAATATAGGGACAAAGTATGTAAGACTAGATGCATTCTCGCAACAATTAGAACCGTAGACCGGTTTCGCTCTCATTAGAGCTCTTCAGTACGGCATACCAATTGTAGCAAAAATGCACCAAAAGTAATACGACTATAGTATAGCCAGCCTTAAAATACTCAGTGAGTGGTGGACGTGCCGCCACCTAGTTGCGGAACCAAGTAGTATGTTGTCACGCCAGCTCCAAATAACACAAAGTGTTAAAAAATTGCATCTAGTCTTACATACTTTGTCCCTATATTGGGGTAGAAATGGGCCAGGGCTGACAATTTTCTAAATTGTTAGTTAGCTGTATACAGTTTCTATTTTTTTTAACACTTTGTGTTATTTGGAGCTGGCGTGACAGCATACTACTTGGTTCCGCAACTAGGTGGCGGCACGTCCACCACTCACTTAGTATTTTAAGGCTGGCTATACTATGGCCGTATTACTTTTGGTGCATTTTTGCTACAATTAGTATGCCGTACTGAAGAGCTCTAATGAGAGCGAAACCGGTCTACGGTTCTAATTGTTGCGAGAATGCATCTAGTCTAACAGAGAGGGTATCGATGGTGAGACTTTGCAAACATTTTTTTCAAATGAGCGCGAACTAGGACCTCTAGAACCCATATCCGGGGTCAGTTTTGATTTTTATATGCTTATATATATATATATATATATATATATATATATATATATATATATATATATATATATATATATATATATATATATATATAGGCATCCATCTGATAACTCAAAGAATAATTAACCGATTTCGATAAAACTCGGCAAGTGCCTTTCTTTTATTAATGACTTGGTTGAGTTCGTTAGCCAGGAAAATCGGGCAGGGTTATTCGGGAAAATTTTGAGTTTTTTTTCGAAACAAAATTTTTTCTCCAAAAATTACAACGCTGTTTTAATGAAATTTAATGGATATGTTGCCTTGTGAGGGACCTTACTACGTACCAAAATTCAATCTTCTAAGTTTATAGAAAATTGAGTTATTCAAATTTGAATTTTCTATCGAAAAAAATTTTTTCCTACGAAAATTACAAAGTTATTTTAATTAAATTTGGTGGTTATGTTGCCTTAGGAAAGACCTTACTACATACCAAAATTAAACTTTTTAAGTTAATAGAAAATTGAGTTATTCAAATTTGAAGCATTTAATAAGAATTCACTACCATAACGCACTTGCTGCGTCCCGCCTTTTTTGAATTTGAGGAGTTAAAAAGCATGCATGCTGTCTTATCATCCTTAAGTGGAAGTTTGTTTTTATCAACCCAGTTGGTAAGCCTTTTCAAAGTTTTGTCAGCAGCAGCCACAATATCCGGAAGATTATGCCCACCCATAAGAAAGTTGGTATCATCAGTATATGAGGTGACCGTTCATTGTCTTGATTGATGTTGTTTCCAGATTGATGCGCTATATGCTGAAGTAGACTGTTAACGTAAATAATGTACAGCGTATGTCCAAGAACTCTTCCTTGTGGCACCCCAACTGTCACTCCGAAAGTCATAGGGGTAGAGTTAGATATTACAACTCTTTGTGTTTTGTCTCTAAGATAACTTCTAAACCAGTCCAATGCAGGGCCCGTTACTCCATACTTTAACAGTGAACTTATAAGGACCCCATGATTTACAGTTAGCAGATTCAGAAACTACGTTAAAAATTGTTCAAAATAAGTTTTTGGACGAACCAATTCGCCCAGAAATAACGAAAATAAAAGGGGGTTATCATTTATAATACTCACCCTGTACATATGTTTTTCGAAATTCCAAAATTGAGATTTCAATAGCGAAAATTCGTTAAAGAACGCAACCAATTAATTTATTGACTTCGTTAAATTATAATACCTTAGTTTGTACCAAATACAAAAAAAATAAGGCCCAAGATTGAATTACAAAAATGGTGTCGACTTAAAAAACTAATGTATCTCCAAAGTTAATATAAAAGAACTTATTTTCTTCACCTAAATATTTATTGGCTTCTAATTCTCACCAACATAAAAGCATCTTGTGCTTTGTCACCGCTGAAACCAGTGCGGCGAGAAAGGCAAGTAAAGTTTTTGCTTCTTAATTAACGAATTAAACATACATTATTTTAATTCGCAGACAAATTTATTGGTAAAACAAAAATAATAATACCTTAGTTTGTACCAAATACAAAAAAAAAAATAAGGCCCAAGATTGAATTACAAAAATGGTGTCGAATTAAAAAAACTAATGTCTCTCCAAAGTTAATATGAAAGAACTTATTTTCTTCACCGAAATATTTATTGGCTTCTAACTAATTCTCACCAACATAAAAGCATCTTGTGCTTTGTCACCGCTGAAACCAGTGCGGCGAGAAAGGCAAGTAAAGTTTTTGCTTCTTAATTAACGAATTAAACATACATTATTTTAGTTCGCAGACAAATTTATTGTTAAAACAAAAATAATAACAAAAACAAAAATACTGCATGGGAAACATATGCATCGACAAAAACAATGGACAAAAGATATAACATTACCATTTACTCGTATAATAATTATTGTATAATTAACGAGATGACAAACAACACCTTAAATTACCAGTCCGAATACATTAACATCGTCCTGTTTACATATACAGGGTGTGTGGAAGATATATTTATACAACATGCATATTAATTATAGAGGGTTCGGCAAAATGGTTGGAACACCCTATTTCTGGCCTTAGTTTCAAGTGGATTAAAAATTGACCCAAATGAAAGTTTCTATATATTTTGAAAACTATTTAATGACGCTTGGAGATTTTTGTCGTGTTGTCATATTTTTCAAGTTATGTCGTCATAACCATTATAAAAATTAAACGTAGTGTATGTTGCTTGATGTGTCTCTGTTGAACCGTTTTGTCAGAAAAACAGAATCGTAGACTTTATACTATTTACGAGGGCGAGTCAATAAGTCCGTGACTGTTTGAATGAAGCACAGGTTTTTTCACAAAAAAATCATTTTATTTCTCAACATAGTCTCCTTTGAGCTCTACACACTTCGTTCAACGTTTCTCCATTTTTTTATCCCTTCCAAAAAATAAGATATGTCTAGGTCCTCAAAACAGGTATTTGTTTATGAGATGATTTCATCATTGAAGTCTAATCTCTTTCCGCCGAGCCATTTCTTTAGGTTTGGGAACAAGAAATAGTCACTTGGGGCTAAATCCGGAGAATAGGGCGGATGAGGAAGCAATTCGTAGCCCAATTTATGCAATTTCGCCATGGAGACTACACATGCATAGTATTTGTGGAAAATAACTTTTTTCTTGGCCAAATGCGGTCGTTTTTTCTTCAAATCGTCATTGAATAAGTTGGTATAATATTCGCCATTGATTGTTCTTCCCTTTTGAAGGTAATCGATGTGGATTATACCGCGTGTAACCCAAAAAACGGTCGCCATGACTTAGCAGCTCCACAGCTCTCTTTGAACTGGGCTCGTCAATTATTGACTTCCCATGTCTAAGTTTTGGACAGTCTGTCCAGTACACCATGTGCTGGTTTCTGACCCAGGACTTAATGGCTCCACTGGCAGTGCTCTTTGTTACGCTCAGAGCCGGTTCTGGTCCCATAAATGGTTCTACTGACCCTCTCTTCGCCAGACTGTCAGCTTCTTCATTGCCTTTGAACCCCGAGTGACCCAGCACCCAGATTAGGGTGGCCCCATTCTGCCCAGCCAGGTCGCTCGTCTCGTCTCGGCACTCACTCACCAGCCAGGAATTTACCCGTGGGCTACTTAGGGCCTTAAGGGCTGCCTGTGGCTATGAGGATACGCTTGTTGGTGTAGCCCCTCCTCTTGTTCTCCCGCACACAGTGCAGGATGGCGTACATTTCGGCCTGAAAGACCGTTGCATGGGCTCCGAGGGAAATACTATGATTACCATCGGTCCTTCCGAATAAACACCTGCCCCCGTCCCACACTCCCCGCTGGATCCGTCCGTAAACCAGACGAGCGCGTCCCGTGGTATGCCCGGCGTCTCCTCCCGCCATGCCTTGCGGTCGGGTATTTCCACTGTAAAGTTGTTTTCCCTGCAGATTTGCGGGCTCGCGAGGTCTGACCTCATTTCAAGCATGGAATCCTTCACGATCTCCTGAATTTTGCAGTGGCCCCTGAAGCCTGGGTTGATCTTCAGTCTACCATTACACGCTAGTCTGTATAGTCCCAGCGTGGCCTCCCCCATAATAACTAAATGTAGGGCGGGCAGATCCAGCAACACCTCCATGGCGGCTGTTGGGGTTGAAGACATGGCCCCTGTGATGCCTAGGCAAGCCATTCTTTGGATCTTGCCTAGTTTTTGTTTGGCACTGGATTGTGTCACCTTAGGCCACCAGACCAGTGCCGCGTATGTTAACGATGGTCTGTCACTTATCTTACCCATAGTCGAAAACTGATCAGCGACATACAAACCAATCAATCATTTAACTAACAAACTTTCCAAAACTGTCCCTAAATCCTTTAAATTGCACAAACCGTGTTCAGGTACACCTATTCCAATATAAATTGGCGTTACCTTGCCAAAAAATTACATAACCCAAATTCTAAACTCAACTGTCAATTCCTGTGCAGCGTTGCCAGCATGACATATTTATCGAAATGTGCTTCTTATAATTTATGATTCTACTGAAACCTAGAAATATATTAAATAATAATTTTGCTTGTTGTAATACCTGTAACTTTAACCAGCGAACTGAGCTAGACGCAATATTGCACTTCTTTAGAAAAATGAAGAGAATTACAAAAAAATCAGAACTATTCTAATAATTTTCCCACGTCTTTTGTACCTCTAGTCAGGTTTCTTTAGATCTGTTTTGACTTTCATTGGGATAGTACACCAACGAGCTTTAATAGGAGCAAAACCGGTATGTGTTCCTAATGATGGTCAAAATAGATCTAGCCTTGCATATTTGTTCATTGTTCCCTGTATGAGGAAAGAAAGTAACAGAGCTACCCAATTTAAATAAAAGTCTGTACGCAGCAAGTGGGCTGTGGTAGTGAATTTTCATTAAAATGTCTTTAATAGCAAATATGTCTTTTCTTTAGGAAAGCAGGCATGTTAATAGCAAATTGAACCATTGAAATTTGAAACATATAATGAAAATTTGCTACCATAACGCACTTGCTGCGTCCTGAGTTTCTTTTCTTACAAACATGCATTATATTTCGATGTAAAATGCAAAAATGTAATCATATCAGATGTGTTCGATTAAAAAAAAAAAGTATCACCAACAACTTATGGGCCACCTATGATTGTAACACTAATTTTATAGGATGCAGCTCAAGACAGCCTATAATTAACAAATACAATTTTTCTCGTATCCTATCTAATAACGGATATATTGAGCTTTACCGTAGAAATGCGTCACCCTGTATATATGAAAACACATAAAAACGGAAACTAACCCCGGATATGGGTTCTAAGGGACCTAGTTCGCGTTTATTTGAAGAAATCTTTTCAAAATTCAAAAGTGGTGGTCTCCTCATTAACGCATTTTTTCTACAAACATTCGCTAAAAATTATAGACCATTAAACGATAAACTCTATAATTGAAACTACTGAAAAAGCATTAGAGAAAGTTTCTATATGAAATGGATTTTCTGCAAATATTTTAGTGCAAAGGACAATTACGGTTGAAGCTGAAACTTAAGGGTTTGCAAAACACTCTTGTTAAATTTTCTCTACATTACCCGTATTCGTTTCACGTTCTTCGCCTACATGTTGCCAATTTTGACGTTTTAAAAGGAAAATGCCAATTGTTCTTTAAACGCCAATAACTTTTTTGTTTTCAAACCTACAGATCTAAATTTTGGTACGTAATTTACCTGTTATAACGCAAACCCGCGTACAAAATTTGGTTGCGATAACTTTGTTATTTCCGGAGATATAAATTTTTTTGAAAGAAAACAACATTTTTGGGGAAAACTAGCTGATTTTCTTGGCTAACGAAACAGTCACAAAGGGAAGGTACTCACCAAATTGGATCAAAATCAGTCCATTATTTTTTTAATTATCGGTATATGTACGTATAAAAATTGAAACTGGCCCTGGATGTGTTCTAGGGGGCTTAAACGCACTCATTTGAAGATAATTTTAAAATTCAAAAGTCGCAATTTCCTCATTAATGATTTTTTTTTAAAATTAACTAGAAATTGAAATCGGTTGCAGAAAAAAACAAGCACTTGTGAAGCCACGGGAAAACTCTACGACTGTATTAAATATGGAACGGTTTCACTAAGTTAGGGCACGAACAAACAACCAGATATGATATTCAAATTGAATAAGTCTTAAAAGTTTTCATCTCCTCTTTATTAAACTATTTTTTATACAAAAACTCGCTAAAAAATTCATCGGAATAACAACAGTCTGATCAGATAACGGTAAAATGAAATGTAAGACTAAAAATTTTTTAATAAAAAGCGAAGTCACCAACTAGGATTAGAACTCGTCTTATTATAGGACTCGATTATCTGATGCAACCGCTTAGACCACTGGACCACCGTCGACATGTCAGATGTATGTACTAGGAGGTATATACGCTAGTATATAAATTTTCTAACGTCTTTATTATCTATACCAAACAATTTTTATTTACAATGGATTTTTTGCTCATATTTTAACCAAATGAAAGAACATAACAGCAACATTAATACGACTACAATAATTATCAATTTTGACGTTTTAACTTTTTTTAACCAGAGGCTTACCAATAACTTTTTTGTTTTTTAACCTAGAGATCTGAATTTTGGTACATAGGCTACTCTTTATGGCAGAAACCAGCGTATCAAATTTGGTTTGTTATTTCCGGAGATATCAATTTTAATCGAAAGAAAACACAAAATTTTCCGGACAAACCTGGGCCGATTTTCCTGGCTAACGAACTTATCCAAGCCACTTGCGAAATGAAGGTACGTACCAAATTTGATCAAAATCGGCCCATTATTTTTTGAGTTATCGGTGTGATGCATATGTATACATATAAAAATTGAAACTGACCCTGGATATGTGTTCTAGGGGACCTACTTCGCGCTCATTTGAAGACATTTTTTTCAAAATTCAAAAGTCGGAATCTCCTCATTAGTGATTTCACTAAAATCGTTCACGTGTACACAGTCTCTATGTATGACATTTTGTTGGGACAACATAATTTCTAAAACACCGTGGTTGAACACTGTCAGTTTGGCGAAAGCTACCGATGAATACAACTTCCTTGTCGAAATACGTATCTAGCGCCTAACTATGCATGTGGTTTTTGAGGCAGTTCTGCTTCTTGTTTCAACATAGTTCGTAGTAGACACGAGATGGCGACTCAGCAATAATACATCTCATGATATGCTATATTTTTTTGTGTAGTTTATGTATTTATTGTTGTAGTTTTAATGAATTTTATTTTTAAAAAATCACTAATAGAGAGGTATCGATGGTAAGACTTTGCAAACATTCTTTCAAATGAGCTCGAACTAGGACCGCTAGAACCCATATCCGGGGTCAGTTTCAATTTTTATATGTATATGTATATGTATATATATATATATATATATATATATATATATATATATATATATATATATATATATATATATATATATATATATATATATATATATATATATATTTCAACAACACACCACGAGGGCTTACAGCCTAAATACTATCGTACCGTGGGTGTCGACAAGGAGGAAAGAGGCGACTTGTTAATTCTGGACTTGAAGGTTTGTAGGTTCGGAGGAGAAGGAAAAACATGTGCCGGCAAGGAATTCAACAACTTGGAAGTCCTCGGGACAAAAGAGCGGGCATAACAAGATGTTCTATGTCTGGTGACCTGGACAGTAAAAGGGTGCATTCGCTCTCTTCGCTATGCATCCAACCGATAACGCAAAAAATAACTAACCGATTTCGATGAAACTCGGCAAATGCCTTTCTTTGATTAATGGCTTGGATGAGTTCGTTAGCTAGGAAAATCGGACAAGGTTTTCCGGGAAAATTACAAAGCTATTTTATTGAAATTTGGTGGATATATTGCCCTGAGAAAGACCTTACTACATCCCTAAATTAGACTTCCTAAGCTTATAAAAAATTGAGTTATTCAAATTTTGAGTTTTATTTCAAAAAAATAATTTATCTCCGAAAATTACAAAGTTATTTTAATGAAATTCTGTGGATATGCTGCCTTGTGAAGGGCCTTACGGTATACCAAAATGCAACTTTCTAAGTTTATAGAAAATTGAGTTATTCAAATTTGAAGCATTTAATAAAAATTCACCACCATAACGCACTTGCTGTGTCCCGAACTTCTTTATATCATGGCAATGACCAAGTTGTCGAGGTGTTTCTATAATAAAAAAAAGGATTTCTATAACATGAGTAACGGTTACACTTTAATAGTGAACCTGTATGTTCCTTTAATATTACACAGACAATAGTCTTGGAAACATTGACCTTAACCACTTAGCTATAAGCATTTAACGATCTGTTTTGTTAATTGATTTCTTATCGGCTCCCTGTAGCCAATGCGTAAATACATTGTTATTGGAAGACGGAAACAAAAAAACAGTCGCGTCCTTGATGATGTGTATTGAAAGCGTTCACGCCTTGTAGGGCATTCCCATCATACAAACCCACCTGTTCTCATAAGCATGTGGTGAGTCATACAGACAGGATTAAGATAATTTAATCACAGAGTATTTTAATCCACTGTCACGCAATCCACTGGTCACCACGTCTACTATGCTACGGTGAATGTGCACATTTTTTGTGGCTCAAATGCATATTCTTCAACAAAGCGAAAATTACAACAACAAAAATGGACGTTAACTGGCTTTCATCGGAACTAAGGGATACTCTTTGAAGAAAGTAACGCTGCAAATAATTCCACATAGCTGTAATAATTTATTCTCTTCAGAAAGACATTCTCATGGAATGAATTTAGAGTCCATGACTTGAACACAAAGCAAATATTTGTATTCCTGTACCAATAAACTTTTAAAACGTTATATTACTCGAGTTTAATTGAAAAAAATGTCAGTTTTCACCAAATCACCACTTATTTATCCCCTAACCCCTGAAGCGATCTTACTCAAAAACAATTCGAAGCGTTCCTTTGTCGGATGCTAACTGGATACCTCAATTCGTTAGAAAGTTATTGCGCCTATGAACAGACAGACGTACTGCCGACATGGAGACAGACAAAAAAATGTTCGTTCCAGAATCAAGTTTTTTATAAATTTTGAGACTTTTTACGCAGTTTTAGCAACACAAAATTCGAAATTTTTGTCAACAATATTCCACCGCCACACATACAAGCCCTAATTTAATTTTAACACAGAATACCAGATGTTTGATGAAATTAAAAGTTATATTATTATTACTCGAGTTTTAACGAAAAAAGTCTGGACGCAAGAAGAGCTTTATGGTAATGTTTTTAATAGCAAATATGTGTGTTTTTTTAAGAAAGCAGGCATCAAATTTGGTTACCAGTATAAGCTATATAGTAAAAAGAATGTGCCATGTTTCATCAAAATAACTTTATTGTTTGAAAATGTACAAAAATTTCTGAAAGTAAACTTAAAGTGTTCCCGAAAAAAAAACTCGTTTCTTGGTCAACCTTATAGGTTAATAGCAAATTGAGTTATTCAAATATGCAGCATTTGATCAAAATTCGCTACCATAACGCACTTGCCGCGTCCAGAATTGCTTTTCTTACAAACATGCATTATATTTCGAAGGAAAATGCAAAAATGCAATAACATAAATTGTTTAATTGAAAAAAAAAAGAAAATTTGTATCACCAACGACTTATGGGCCACCCTGTGATTGTAGAAATATTTTTTTAAGATGTAGCTCAAGACACCCTATAATTAATGTACACACTTTTTTCATATCTTGTATAATAACGGATATATTGAGCTTTATGGATTTTTTACGAAAATTCGACAAAAATTATATACCATTAAACGATAAACTCCATAACTAAGGCTGCTGCCAAGTATCAGAGAAAGGGCCTATTTGAAATTAATTTTCTGGAAATATTTTGGTAAAATGAAGGACAATGACGGTTGAAACTAAGACTTCAGGGTTTGTAAAACATTCTTCTTGAGACATTTTCTTTCCATAGCCCGTATTAGATACAAGTTCTTTGCCTAAAGTTGCCAATTTTGACGTTTTAAATCGCAACTTTGATGTTTTGAGGAAAACCCCAATTTATTTTTTCTTTAAATGCCTATAACTTCTTTGTCTTTTGACTTACAGAGCTAAATTTTAGTAGGTAACTTACGTATAACGATACAAACCCGCTTACCAAATTTGGTTGCCCTTACTTTGTTAATTCCGGAGATATAATTTTTTTCGAAAGAAAACACAAATTTTTCCGGAAAAACCTGGGCCGATTTTCCTGGATAACGAACTTATCCAAGCCACTTACAAAAGGAAGGTATTCACCAAATTTAATCAAAATCGGCCCATTATTTTTTGAGTTATCGGTGTGATACATACATACATACATACATACATACATACATACATACATACATATATATATATATATATATATATATATATATATATATATATATATATATATATATATATATATATAAATTGAAACTGACCCCGGATATGTGTTCTAGGGCTCATTTGAAGAAATTTTTTGAAAATTTAAAAGTCGGGATCTCCTCATTAGTGATTTTTTTAAAAGAAAATTCACTAAAATGTCAATTTTCACCAATTCACCCACTACCTCCTAAAACGATTTTACCTAAAAACAATCCGAACTGTTCGTTTGGAGAGTGCTAACTATGCCAAATTTAAAGACGGCATCTGAATTCGTTCTGAAGTTATCGTGGCTACAAACAGACAGACATACAGACCGACAGACAAAAAAAATTCGTTCCCAAATCATGTTTTATATATATTTTGATACTTTTGACGAGGTTTAAGCGGAAAAAAATTGAAACTTTTGCCGCCGATGCGATACTTCCACACGTTGTGACGATGTGGAAGTAAAATGGAATAAAAGCATCATACCAGAAGCGGAATCAGCAAGTCAAATGTTTTGATATTTCAAAAGAATCCAATTCAAATTCAAAATCTGAGTGATACTGATCATTCTTTTTTCCGCATTTTGGCACTTTTCGTCTTTGAGTCAAAACACTTTTTTGTATCACACTTTTTAACCCTTATGTGGCGGCACAAATAATGCAACGTAAATGGTGGGAGGTGGTACCCAGGTGCCACTGTGCATTTTGATAAGTGAGCCGTGTCGTGTATCGTATATATGTACGACTGCGCAAGCCTACCGTAACAACCACAACCATTTAGCATTTAGTATGTGTTGCGATTTACCAGATAGCAGTTTTAGTGGAAGGAACGGGAATGTCTCGCTTTCAAACCAACACAGCAGGTGAGTTTGATGGCGGAGAATGCAGTGGAGCTTCTAGGAAGTACAACACGCGTCGGTCCATTGTTGATGATCTTCCGTATGATTCCAGAGGTCACCTTCAACTAGATAAGTATGTTTTATTCTTTGTATGTTATAATTTCATAATCTAGCTTTATAGTGGATATTATTTAGAAACCTTGCTCTTGTGTAACTGTTTGCAAAGCCTCCTCTCGCACAAGTTTAGAAAATAACTCCTGGGAACGGAGGATTTGGGGTTGCAATAATAATGAGATGTTACAGTCATAAATCTATATATCTTGGATGTACTTTTTTTATCCCTTACTTGCCATAAACCGTGACAGCTCAGCTAATATGCAGCACATTATGTACACAATTATACTCATAAACTTTTTCCCCCTTGGTAATATTCTCTGTTTTCGATACAGAATAACAGATGAACAGATGTTCAGGGTATGTGAGATCTCTGATGAGGAATTCAGTGAACTATTTGAAGATGATGATGACGGGGATTATGTGCTGCCGGCAAACGATAAAAAATCAGGCGCACAGGCGAGATGGTTCCTATCGAAGGTTGACAGCGACGTAGAGGAAGAGCTGATCCCAGAGGCAGAACATACAACATCGCCACCACCAGCTGATGTATATATCGGAGTCCGGATTTAACTATCTGGAATAAGACACCATTACCATCATCCTAAACCCGATCGTATAATATTATTCGAGAGTCAGGTGTGTAATAGTATTCTGTTCTCTCCTAATTTTGGTTCTAATGTTCCTGTTTGTAAATTTCAGGTGGCCCGAGTCGTGCAACAGCTTTGTATATTCGTACCGATACATTCAACGCTTTGGTGACACCCAAAATGAAATCGATTATCATAAGGGAGTCGAATCGCAAGGCAATTCAAGTGTATTATGATTTCAATAATAACTCACCATCAGCACCAAAATAGTGGAAACATATCACCTATGAGGAAATTGATCCTTTCTTTGGAATATTATTAATGGCTGGTGTTAATAAATTTAATACAGAACACAGTGATGAATTGTGGAAATCAGACGTCTCACCACTGCACAAAACAGCAATGAGTAGGGACCGCTTCAAGCAGATTCTTTGCTTTAGTAGATTTGATAACCCCACAACACGACCAACTAGACTTGAAGATGACAAAGCTGCTACAATAAGCGATATGTGCTTGCTTCTAAACCAAAATATATTAAAGCTTTACAAGGCTAATGAACATCTAACTGTTGACGAACAAATCTTCCCCTACCGCGGAGGAACTAAGTTCACTCAGTACATTCCTTCAAAACCTGCCAAGTATGGCATAAAGGTGTTCTGGGTATGTGATGCAATAACTGTTTATCCGTGTCAATGCATAATTTGCACAGAAAGGTTGGCAGGCAATGAGCAGCAAGTGAATATTGGTGAAAAAACTGTGATGCGCTTATGTTAACATTACAAAGGTTCAGGACGTAATATCACTACCGACAACTTCTTTACATCACTCCCTCTTGCACGCATGCTAAATCAGATGGGCTCACTCTGGTTGGCACACTAAGGAAAAACAAACCCTATAGTCCGGAAGATCTTCTACCTAATAAAGAACGGCCCGCCTTTTCGGCAATGTTTGCTTTTCATAAAGATGCCATGTTATATTCGTATGTCCCAAAGAAGAACAAAGCCGTAATCCTATTATCCACAATGCACTCTACAGACGTAATTGATCACACCTTGATGAAAAAACCTGAGGTAATTTCTTTTTATAATAAAACTAAGTCAGGTGTAGACATTATGGACAAAATGTTGGGGACTTATACCTGCAAAGGGCGAACAAGTCGGTGGCCATTGGCTTTTTTTTCCAACATACTGGATGTAGCAGCTTTGGCTGCCTATGTAATTTACACGGAAAACAATCCAACTTGTTACCAGAGCACTAATAAAAGGGGAAATTTCCTGAAAGACCTAGATCGCGACTTGTGTTTGCCTGCCGTGACCCAAAAAAGTGTAAATACAGTTGTATTGCGAAATCGATTTACGAAAAACGCCATTGGAAGCGTCCTGGCTGTTTCCCTGGAAGTGCCCCATAACTCCAATCCTGTGCCCGATTGAGATTCTCCTGGACGCATTTCGGTAAAAGGTATATGCAAAATGTTGTATCGCGGAGACGACAAACTGAAAAGAAAAACTCGCAAGATGACGCCGTTTGCAGATATGTCCTATAGTCAGATTGCGTTTTGGTGGTTTAAATAACATTTATTAGAAATTTGTGTAACTTTCAACGTGTTTAAATGTGAAAACTATGCTGTTTCTTTCGCACTTCCGCTCACATTTCCTTCTTATATTGTTCTACGTCCAGCACCCCTATTCACTCTTGGTCCCGTAACTTTCTTGTGGGGTGTTCGCAAGAAATTCTTCTTGTGGTTTGGGCATCCAGAAGGGGTTCTAAGCATATTTCTGAAAAGATTTTTCCAAACATGTGCTAATCTGCAAATTTACCGAAAATGTAATTTTTATTTACAAACGGAATTCATCTATGAAATTATAGGTGGCAGGCTGAATCTTTATAATGAGTTAAGTTGTAAAATTAGATTAATAGGTACAGAATCGCTTTTTTAAAATCTTGCAAAGGAAAATCAGTTTTTTTGAATTTCATTAATTTCAATTTGAAAATTTCTAGCAACACAAAAGTAGGTCAAAAGGTTCAAAATTTTGCTAAACAAAAATGGCTGGATTTAGAAGTGCAATAATCTGTACTACAAACGTAGTATGTTAGAAATACAGGCACATAGTTTGTTTAAAAAGTTAACTTTTAAGTTAGATAACTTAGAATACGAAGAATGATGCAATTTTCAGAGGAAAATGTTTGTAGTCATTAACGCGAAGTGGGTTAAGAAGATTAATATACAAAATAAAAAATTAAAAGAACTGGTAAAATGTCAAATGAAAAACCAGTTCCACGGAAAATTGATCTCCTCGAAAATCTTTCTTCACAGTCGTTTAACAAAAATGAGATCAACCTCCTAAACAAGGGGTTGAAATTCGGTCTACAGACACGAAAAAATTACCTGAATTTTCAAAAATCTAGCATGTAAAGATAAAATTTTAAAAAACTTGAAGGAAAATAAGTCCACTAAAAACCAAAATTTTAATCAAATGAAAATAGTTAAGCGCTTGCGAAAGAAAGATTGTTTTTATGTTAAAGCAGATAAAGGTAATAAGGTTGCGATTTTGGACAAGAACGATTATAAAGATAGAGTTTATAACGCAATAAAGACAGGACCGTATAAACAACTAAATAAAAACACTCTACCAAAAATGGCTTCGGATGTTAAAAAGAGTCTAAAGAATTGTCACAACGTTATAAGAAAAGACTTAGGAAGGAAGTTACAAGTCGCAAATCCAAAAGTCGCCAAAAAGTATTGTCTCCCAAAAATCCAGAAACTGGGAAAACGAAAAGATTATCCGACATACAATTTAGCAAAATGGTTGACAAATGAGTTTGAAGGCTTTCCCATCAAACAAACAAGTTTTCCAGTAACAAATTCACTTGAACTTATTAATAAAATTAAAAAGGTTAAGTTGGTTGACGGCGAAGTTTTGATTTCCTTTGATGTAACCTCATTGTTTCCTAGCGTTCCCACGAAGAAAACGTTAACGTATTTAGAAGAGTTGTTAAAAATGAATAACATAAATGAAAAGACCCGCATAGAATATTTAACATTAACAAATCTTTGTATTAAACAGAATATTTTTCAATTCAACAATGAGTTTTTGGAACAAACCCAAGACACGGCAATGGGCAACTCCCTATCGCCATTTATTGCAGACCTTTTCATGAGTAGATTTGAAACAGATCTTAAAAGTGAAAGTGAGTATTTTCTTAGAGTGTCGTTTCATTATGTGGATATTTTCGCAGTGTTTAACACAAACATTCGCAAAATAGACGATTTTATTGCCAAATTGAACAATAAATTTGATTCTATAAAATTTACCCAGGAATTAGAAATTAATAATAAATTACCCCTTCTGGATGTATTAGTTATCAAAAATTAAGACACTTTAGAATTCCACGGAATTAGATGTCCATAGGAAGGAAACCACCACTATAAGTTACATTCCGAATGACTCACATCATAATCATACGTGCGCACGAAAAATGGCAAGTGTGAATTTTTTAGTAAACAGATTAATTAATTTTCCTTTAAATAAAAATTGATATACCAAAGAATTAGGATATATTAAGAGCGTGTCTGAATATAACTGCTTGCCTAGTAGAGAAATTAATTAACAAACAGAAAACAAAGAAAATGCCAGCGGAATCAACCAATTTGGAAGAAAGAAAGCAGAAAAAACTTTGTTTGCTTACTATTTGAACCACGAGTCACGAGGGGTCTAAATAGCATTTTTTAAAAAGCCAATTTGCAACTAACATTTTCGACAAAAAATACTTTAAAAAAACCGATTATGGAATATTTTACTATAATTTAACAGTTTCTATAAAATTACAAAATTCATTACATTCTTGCCGTGTCTTCTTTGTTTGCCTTCATCAGTCTCTTGTACTTAACAAGACCAATTATTTCGTTATAACAAGTTTTAAATAATCCATATTATGTTGATGAGTGCACTTTTCGGTTTACATTGAGTCGTTATCTCTTGGTTTTAAATTAGCTTCCGTGCATTGTTTTGTTTTCCTTGTAGAAGCATTGTCTTCTATAAACGACATTGTTTTTATTTGAGAGGATATGATGACTTAAGAAGCAGAAGAGAATCACGAAATACCTACTTGAATATTCATGTCTATACGACTTTTATGGCAATATCTCAACAATATGACTTGCTTGATTGTTTGGGCTATTCTACAAACAAACAAAAACGAGAAAAGCACCTGTAAAAATGTGATATTGAAATATCTTATGGTCTATAGCTTTCAATCTTAAATGCCAGAGATATCTATTTTTAAAAAACCTTTAGCATACAATATCTAACTGGTAAGCGAAAAATGTTTTTCTCTCTTCGAAAGTTGGTCTAGGGGTCTGATTCCTACAAACAAATGTAACGTAAAACTTGTCCCTGACGATTTTTAGAATAAAATCGTCTATAAAGATACCGTGTTGGTAAGACCGTCAAATAAATTCTTCAAATGAGGGCCCCTGTGACCGGCATCTAAATATTAGGATTTAAGCAAACTAAGCTCCAGACTGGCCAGGGTTGTATTCATTCCTAAATATGGGCGTCCAACAGACCAGGCAAAGTCCCTGAGGCCAATAAGTCTCATGTCCTTCTTGCTAAAAACAGTGGAAAAACTGTTCGACCACCACATTAGGGGCGGTGTACTGGAAGCATATCCCCTACACTGCGGACAATATGCATACAGAGCAGGATTCTCAACAGAAACAGCACCAACTGGTGCTGACACTGGAGAATACGCTGGAGAACACGGAGGTGGCGCTGGGGCCTTCCTAGACATAGAGGGGACCTTTAGCAACACCTCGTTCGGATCGGTTCTGGCAGCTGTCCGGGAGCGTGGAATAGAGGAGACCTGCTGCATCGGTTCCATGCTCAGGGACAGGGCGGTGTTCACCTCACTTGCGAGAGGAACTCTGCTGGCGGGGGTCGCAGCGGGGTGTCCGCAGGGGAGAGTTCTGTCTCCCTTGCTCTGGTGCCTAGTCGTGGACGGCCTGCTGGGGAGGCTCTCGGGAGGGGGGTATGAGGTACAGGGCTATGCGGACGACATTGTCATCATAGATCGAGGAAAAGTCACACAGGCAGTGTGGGAGCGCATGCAGACTGCACTGAAAGTGGTGGAAGGGTGGACGGTTGATCAAGGGCTCGGGGTGAGCCCCGAGAAAGCAACCGTCGTGCCGTTTACGAGGAGGAGGAAGTGCGACAGCCACAGAACTCTCACTCCATACGGTAGGAGCATTCCAATGGCCAGGGAGGTAAAATATCTTGGGGTCGTATTGGACTCTAAGCTTACCTGGAATGGTCACATTGGAAAAATACTGCGTAAGCCAGTCATGACCTTACCCGTCACTAGGCGGCTATATGGAAAAACGTGGGGACTAAGACCTAGTATGGTCCACTGGCTGTACACAAGGGTGGTCAGACCATCGTTAACATACGCGGCACTGGTCTGGTGGCCTAAGGTGACACAATCCAGTGCCAAACAAAAACTAGGCAAGATCCAAAGGATGGCTTGCCTAGGCATCACAGGGGCCATGTCTTCAAACCCAACAGCCGCCATGGAGGTGTTGCTGGATCTGACCCCACCCCCCCACCCCCCCACACACACACACACGCACATAGTTATTATTGGGGAGGCCAGGCTAGGACTATACAGACTAGCCTGCAATGGTAAAATGAAGATCAACCCAGGCTTCAGGGGCCACTGCAAAATTCAGGAGATCGTGAAGGAGCCCATGCTTTAAATGAGGTCAGACTTCGCGAGCCCGCGAATGTGCAGGGAAAACAACTTTACAGTGGAAATTCCCGACCGCGAGGCGTGGCGGGAGGAGACGCCGGGCATACCACGGGACGCGCTCGTCTGGTTCACGAACGGCTCCGGCGGGGAGCGCGGGACGAGGGCAGGTGTTTACTTGGAAGAACCGAGGGTAAGTCATAGTATTTCCCTCGGAGCCCATGTAACGGTGTTTCAGGCGAAAATGTACGCCATCCTGCACTGTGTGCGGGAGAACAAGAGGAGGGGCTACACCAACAAGCGGATCCTCATAGCCACAAACAGCCAGGCAGCCCTTAAGGCTCTTAAGTAATCTACAGGTAAATTCCTGGCTGGTGAGTGAGTGCCGAGACGAGACGAGCGACCTGGCTGGGCAGAATGAGGTCACCCTCATTTGGGTGCCGGGTCACTCGGGGGTCAAAGGCAATGAATAAGCTGACAGTCTCGCGAAGAGAGGGTCAGCAGAACCATTTATGGGACCAGAACCGGCTCTGAGCGTAACAAGAGCACTGCCAGGGGAGCCATTAAGTCCTGGGTCAGAAACCAACACAAGGTATACTGGGCAGACTCTCCAGAGCTCATACATGGGAAGTCATTGACAAACCCAGTTCAAAGAGAGCTGTGGAGCTGCTAAATCTTAGCAGAGGACAGCTCAGGAACGTAACACGTCTCTTGACGGGACACATGGCCGTCAAGAAACACCTGCATAAAATGGGGCGGTTCGAAGGGGAGCTCTCATGCAGACTTTGCGGCGAGGGGGAGGAATCAGGCCAGCACATCTTGTGCGAGTGTAAAGCTCTGGACCGCAAAAGACAACTGATCTACGGTCAGTCTAGACCGGAGACAGAGCAATATAAAACTTCACCCTACAAACCGCTGTGCAGACTATTTCAAGGCACAGTGATTTTGGAATGGGTGGAGTAAGACTAAGGGTATGCACAATCAACCAAAGGTTGCAGTGCTATCGGGGCGGCAAGGCCGCGGACGAGCCTTGAGGGAAAAAACTAAGCTCCATTCAAAGGGCAAAATTAAAAGTAATAGGGTGCTAGAAATTGAACTTCGATTTTCCTTGACGTCTAGAAAACTATTTGACGTATTGTCTTGAAAATGAGTAGAAATGAGTTTTTTATATCGACATAAAATAATTTATTCCCTGTTTGGATCTAGCGGATAGCGGGCGCTGCCTGCGATACTCTTTGAGTCTTAAAAATACTTACGCATTTTTGTTAGCAACGCTGAAAAAATGGCATTGTCTTACATTTTCTCAACAAAAAGGTATACTTGTGATTTTTAAAATAGAGGTCACACATTTCCGTAATAGTTTTCAGATCATATTTTACTTACCGCATAGTAGCCGTCTGGCAGAAACAAAATTAAATTTATGAGAGACGATATGCGGTTAACAAATCCAAAAAAAAATAATCTTTTACTCCACCCTTTGCAAGGTAAGATTTGTCTACAGACTTTCTATGTAAGATGTAAAAGGTAAAGGTAAGATGCTTACTGGCAATTAAGCCATTGCTGACCCTTTTTGCTCATCTAAACTAACCCACCCTCCACCTTGAGCTCGACTTCAACGACGACAGTGATTTTGAAAAATCATCCGCCGCCGGTGAGTCTCGAATAGTCGTCCCCCGAGTCCGTATTGAAAAGTCAGAATCGACTTTCCCGCACGGCCACGGAGGCGCTTATGTAAGATGTAAGTTTATTGCCAATCTTACAAATTGCCTTTTATAAATTAAAGTATCCCCCCAATTCTGAATCCTGGCAACGCAGCTGATATCTGAATCTATCGAATTGACTACTCTTTTATTGTTGTATTGTATTTTATGTATTTAATGGCGGCCTATTTCCGCGACTATGGGCACCCATCAATGCCAGGAACCGGTTTCACCTCACGAACCTGGAAATTTCATAGAACTCCTGCATTTTGCAAGAATGGTGGGGATCTTTAACTCATACAACATCGCATGGTAGACGGGATCGACGGCTTTACGCCTCATATGAAGGAACAAACGTGTATTCACTCAACTCTTATGTAGATTCAATACCACAAACCCAGTAATTGTTAAGTGGAATTTCATTAATAAACAATAATTTATAAAAAAATGAGGTAAGATGCGAACACTGGACCCTCTCAACAGCTGGCGATATTCTACCAGTTGAGCTACTAACACCTCTTTGTTTCGTTATTAACTTGAATGCTACAACCTTGAAAATAAAACCAATGACCAAAATGGAAAAACAACGATTTTTGAAGAAGATAATTAGATCAAAATACGTATGTAGAGACTTCTCTTTGACTTTACAATTGCATGTTTTCTTCTCTGTAACCGGTTTCGCCACTCTAAGACCGCGTCAGACAGGATAAAAAGCCTGGACGCAGCAAGTGCGTTATGGTAGTGAATTTTCATAGAAATTATCTGGCACAAAATATTTTATTATAACTTTTTTTCTTGTAACATAGAAATATAAATTTTGGACTATAATTTACCTTTTATATCGTAAATCTACCTACCAAATTTGGTTATTATAGATTTTTTATTTTTTAAGATTTTTTTTTTTTTTCAAATGTAAACTCAAAATTATCCCTCGTCCGATTTTTCTGATTAACGAACTAATCAAATCCATTTACAAAAGGAAGATACATTCCAAATTTTATCAAAATCGGCCCATTATTCTTTGAGACAAAAATTTTTTTCGAATGAAAATTTTCCCGGAAAACCTCGTCCGAATTTCCTGACTAACAAACTTGTCAAAGCCATTTACAAAAGGAAGGTACATGACAGATTTTATTAAAATCGGCTTATTACTTTTTGAGATAAGAATTTTTTTCGAATGAAAACTCAAAATTTCCCCGGAAAACCTCGTCCGAATTTCCTGACTAACGAACTTATCCAAGCCAGTTCTCGGTGTGATACATACATACATACATACATACATACATACATACATATATATATATATATATATATATATATATATATATATATATATATATATATATATATATATATATATATATATATATATATATATATATATATATATATATATATATATATATATATATATAAACATATAAAAATTAAAACTGACCCCGGATATGGGTTCTAGGGGTACTAGTTCGCGCTCATTTGCAAAATTTTTTCCAAAATTCAAAAGTAGAGATCTCCCCATGAGTGAATTTTTTCTACGAAAATTCACTAAAATCGAACTAATTTTTCGCACTCATGACAGCTATAGTGTGATAAAATCACGTCTGGAACATAATTCATAAATGAGTTACTTAATTTTTTCAAGAAAAACGCTAGGACAAGTCAATTTTATCTTTTCAATTGCCAATTTATGACGCAAAAATGACATTTATGACATTCAGAAATAGGTGACGTCATCATACGTTTTTTAAATGACAACCATACTTTTTTCTGTTTTTCCATAGACCTGCTTACTACTTAAATAATGATGGAAAAAAATGGTACCTTACATAACTTTTTTTTAAATAGCATTTACTTGAAAAAATGAAAACGTCAGTTAAATGGAAAAAATTATCGAACCAAGGAAAACAGGAAATTTAGCGCAAATGATCAAATTATTTCCCATCTACCATTTGGCATTGACCCATACGACGAGTGTAAACACTTTGTACACTGCGCGCAAAAATGTCAGGACTAATTTACTCCACTTCAGCGCGACTTCTTTGCTGTAGCTCCACTAAATTATTTGGTCTGTTGAAATAAACTTTCGATTTTACATAATCCCACAGAAAAATATCCAGCGGAGAAAAGTCTGCGGAGCGCGGTGGCCACTCAATTGCTCCTCGACGCCCTATCCATCTTTCAGGAAATGTGGCATCTACATATTGACGAACGTCTACACCAAAGTGAGGAGGCGCTCCGTCTTGTTAACACCAAATATCTTGCCGGGGCACATCTGCCCCGTGATTGTTTGGAAAACTTACTGCCAGAGTTGGCACTAAATCCAATCGCAAGAAATTTAGGTTACGCGCTGCTGTAAGATTTCTTTGAAAAAAGTAAGACCCTACGAAACGTCGTCCGATTATTCCCACCCATACATTCACTTTCCCATGACGTTGACTTTGGATCTTGAGTCCAATGAGAATTTTCTGCGACCAATATCTTGAGTTATAACGATTTACTGCCCCATTCAGGCAAAAAGTGGCTGCATCAGAAAAAATAATGTTATTACGAAAATTGGGATCTCCATAGCAGCGTAACATTATTGGTTCACGAAACTGTAAACGGCGGTCTGAATCATCATCGTTTAACTTGTGTATGTGTGTTTTTATTTCTTTAACGTCGGCCTATTTCCGCGACTATGGCCACTCACCGACGCCAGCGAGCAGTTTCACCTCACTATCCTGGAAATTTTGCCGAACCCCTGCCTTTCTGTAAGTGGGGTAGGGATCTTTAACGTGTCCAACATCGCATGGACACGGGACCGACGGCTTTACGCCCCCTCCGAAGGGCGGAACGTGTAGACATTCAACTTGCTCAAACACAATGCCACCACCTCGGTTGATGTTAATTGTTCAGTATGTACTGAAAAAGTGAAAGGAGTATCCTGGGATCGAACCCAGTACCCTTCGGTTTAGAGACACACGTTCTTACCACTGAACCACCGAAGCTCTTAACTTGTGTATCAATTGCACTTGCAAGGATGATATTTCTCTTCTTTAAATAATTTTACCACTAAAGATTGGTCCACAGTGTTGTTTAGGTTAGTTTCCTTGTAGAATGGTGAGGATTTTCTTCAGATTCAAGCAATATATCCAATCGCACTTCTTTACTTACTCGAGATCAACCTTGTCGAGACAAATCTTTTACGGATTTCGTTTCTGTGAATTTGGAAACCAATTTACTTACTGTAGATCTTGCAATTGGCGGTCTATTGGGATGTTATTTAAATAACGCGCATGTTTCCTGATGACTTCTAAGCCTGTCGCCATCGCAATCATCATTAATATTCCTAAACGGCAGGTGATAATTGAAATTAATTCACGATTTAACATTATTGTCTTTATTCGCTGAATTCCAAATTCTACTGCGCTAAAAGTCCGATAACTAAATACTGATAACAGCAAATAATAAATAAATTGGTAATTTTTTAACGAGTGTTGTTAAAAATTGATTTTCACTTTACTCTTTGTTCCACCTGTCAAATAGTTACATGACAAGGAGTCAAAAATTAAAAAAAAATCAAGTGTTTTAGAAAAGCGAAAGAGAACCGCATTATTTTAAAGAAAACTCGTCCTACGTTTCCATTTTTTAAACAAATATATACATAATAGTCTAAGATCCGGCTGCTAAATTAGTACATTAATAATCTAGATTATCAAGATTTAATTTTTAAGTATTTTTACAACTAGGAGAAGTCACTTTTCATCAGGTGCCAATTAAAAATTACCCGCCAGTATTATTAATTAAAATATAATTAATTTACTTTTAGAGAAACATTTCGTTAACATCTTACGGAAATAAAACTTACACAACTTCACAACAGTGTATTTAAAATATCTGAAACGTCATAGTTGCTGCTGATTGCTTAACCGCTACCTCTACGCAGCCAGGTGTAAACAGGTATAATTTTATTAAAACTTTTCGTTCTTAACGTACACTCATTTCATTTATACCACATTAAAGCTCATTTTTTTCTGAAGTTAATGATATAAAGGTGCCTATATAAAAAAAACCACAAATCAAAGTTTCCTACCCTAAAAGATGCTAGGTATGAAAAATAAAGTGACAGAGTGATCGCGCGACGCTACTTGTTAGACAAGGATGCTCAATGCCAGCTGAACGTATTTTTTGAGCTATTGCGCATGCTCCGATAAGCATCTGAGTCCATTCATTTTTATTACTACTTAGATCGTTGATTGAGAACCCTATTCCCGTACTATAATGCAATTAAAAAACTGTTATGTCAGGTACCGATTTTTTCATCATTAAAGTAGTAATTAGGTCTATGGAAAATAGCAAAAAATATGGTTGTTATTTAAAAAACTTATGATAACATCAGCATTCAGAAATAAGTTGCGTCATGAATGTAATTTTTACGTGATAAGTTAGCAATTGCAAAGGTAAAATTGACCTGTCAGAGCGTTTTTCTTGAAAATATTAAATGACGCATTTTTAAATTATGTTCCAAATTTTATCATCGGACTGTACAATAAATGCCTGTAAATAAATTCATTTTCCCCCTGTCTGGAGGACGCCTCAAAAGGCTAAACGCGTCACAGAAAAGAACACAATCAATTGTGAAGCCGGAGAAGGAGTACCTACACCTGTATTTAGTAGGGCACAGTCTCACCAAGTAAGGACAAAAATAATTAACGAATTGGGTCAAAGATGGGGTCATAGAATATCTAGAGCACAAATAATAATCGCTCCACGATCATTACCCACAGTGTTATCCTTTATAATGAAAATCATCTTACGTATTCTGTTAACAATTCCAACTTTGATAAATCGTCTTTTGCATATTTTACTGAAGATCAATATTTCCTATTACCATACATCAAATATCGAATTTGATTATACTTTCGGAGAATCACTGACGCAGGCCACGTTAGCTATAATAGCTCCTTATGGTATAGGTACATACATATTTAACGATTAAAAGATCTTTCTTTAGCGACCAATTAATGAATACCTATATTGTAGACATACATATTCACCAATCATAGAGCTTTTTATTGAATTTTCATTAAGAAAATTCACTAATTTTCGGAAAATTTCTTCAAATGAGCGTGAATTAGGACCCCTGGAACCCATTTCCATGGTCAGTTAAAATGTATATATATATATATATATATATATATATATATATATATATATATATATATATATATATATATATATATATATATATATATATATATAGGGGACACATCCACGAACAGGAAAGATATTCTAAATATAGTGGAAGAGTTTTATGGAATGCTATATAAAAGCCAAAGTGATATAAATCTACATCCAGAATCTGACATACTAACCCGTAAAAAAGGCGTGGTTAACCAAGGCTCGGAAATATCACTAGATGAGATTAAACTAGCCCTAAAAAAATGAAAAATCAAAAATCGCCCGGAGAAGACTGCGTGGTTTCCGATGCGATAAAGATTGCTGGTCCTTGCTTGCTCCAAAAAATCAAATCTCTTTTCAACCTTTGTCTCTTCAATAGTACGATACCAGAAAAATGGCACAACACCATCGTAATACTGATCCACAAGAAAGGAGACATCTCAAACCTAGAAAATTACAGGCCAATAAGTCTACTTAGCCACCTCTACAAATTATTTACTAGAATAATTACCACACAACTTGAAAAGAAGTTAGCCTTTATCCATCCAGTAGAACAGGCCGGTTTTCGAAGTGGGTTTGGAACCAATCATCATCTTCAAAGCGTTAAAACAGTGATTGAAAAGACCATCGAATATGGCAGACCACTTGTCCTTGCTTTTGTGAACTTCCATAAGGCTTCCGACACTGTGGAGCTGGACGCAGTGTTGCAGTCCCTGGAAGCATGCCGTATTGACTATCGCTACACCAAACTAATCTACAATATATATGCTACTCTTGTGGTAAAACTTCATGAAAACACGAATCCTATAAAAATTGGGAGAGGAGTACGCCAGGGAGAAACGATGTCTCCAAAACTGTTTATCACCGCCCTGGAGTATGTGTTCAAGAAGCTATATTGGGACCAAAAAGGTCTAAGAATAGACGGCCAAAGTCTGTCAAACTTACGGTTTGCAGACGACATTGTCTTACTAGCTGACAACTTGGAAGATATTAGAGTGATGCTACAGGAACTTCAGGAGGTCTGTACAACAGTAGGTCTAAAAATGAACATCGGAAAAACAAAATTTACGACAAACCTCGTCCCTAGTAAAAACCTAATTATTGAAAACTCTGGGGTGGAATGGGTAGACAAATACACATATTTGGGCCACGAGATAAGCATATCCAAAACCAACTAAACATGCGAGATAAACAGAAGAGTTATACTCTCCTGGGCGGCTTACGGCAGACTTAGAGACGTTTTCAGAAGCGACCTTCCGATGTGCTTGAAAAGAAAAGTTTTCAATCAATGTGTTCTACCGGTTATGACCTACGGCTCCGAAACACTAACCCTTACCAACGCTACTGCTAAGAAACTGAAAGTAACACAGCGCAAAATGGAGAGGTCGATGCTTGGCGTTTCGTTACGTGACCACATTAGAAATGAAGAATTGCCTATAAGAACACGAGTGACTCATGTGGTCGTACATGTGGCAAAACTCAAGTGGAAGTGGACGGGACCTGTGGCTCGCATGCAAGATGACAGGTGGACAAAACGATTACTTGAATAGAGACCCAGATCCGATAAAAGAAGCAGAGGAAGACCACCAACTCGCTGGACAGACGACATTACAAAAATTACAAAAAACTGGATTCGTAGCGCTCAAGACAGAAAAGAATGGACTTAACTAGGGGAGGCCTATGTCCAGCAGTGGACGCAGAGGGCTGATTGATGATATATATATATATATATATATATATATATATATATATATATATATATATATATATATATATATATATATATATATATATATATATATATATATATAATATAGATTTATTCACATAAATAGACAATTACAATGATTTCACAAAAATGCCAACAGAGGGAGAATAAATCCAAACTAGCCCACAAAAGTCAAAGACTTGTGCGTGGGTTTCGAATATAAATATTGTACTTAACAATCTTCAGTCCAGGGCAACATCGCAATCTTAAAAATGCAGACAGCGCATGACTACAAGAATGATTACAAGACATATTTAATTTACACTATACAAACATTACTTACAAAACTAAATAATCCTAACTATTGTAACAAATAAGCCAATCAAAATGGTCACAATTTAAAATCCAAGCCAAAAACAAATAAAAAACATTACAAAATTAGAAACAATCACTCACACATACTTGCTCGCTCATCCACTCACTTACTCACTCGCTCACTCACTCACCGACTCACTCGCTCATTCCTCACTCACCTTCTTACATAACACATGTTCATATGACACAGCTTCAACAAAACAGGCATTTAACACACAGCGACAGAATCAGAAAAATTACCACAGCACAACAATAATTCAATAGTTACCCATGAATTATCCTACGGGCATTCAGTCTAGGCCAGTCGAGTATCCAAGCCTTCAACAGCACCTTAAACAATCCCATGTCACATACAGACTGTACTTTCGGTGGCAACAAGTTGTGTAGTCTTGGTCCCCGTTGAACATGACATCGTCGTGTCTGAGACTTATTAAACCTCGGGATCATGCTGGCACTCCCAATCGATCGAGTCTGATAGCCATGGGATGTTTCAGTGAGTCTTTCTCTATTCTTTGGTTGCCAGATACCCACAGACCCAACGTAAATCTGAGAGAGGTCCGGGACACGCATTTCCGCATAAAGGTCATCACTTGGGTAAGTATAACATATGTTCCCAATTATTTTTAAAATCCACTTCCGAGCGACTTCCAATCTTTTTATATAACATCTTATATATATATATATATATATATATATATATATATATATATATATATATATATATATATATATATATATATATATATATATATATATATATATATATGGATGTGTGTATGTATCTAACCGATAACTCAAAAAATACTTCACTGATTTGGACCAAATTTGGAAATTAACCTTGGATATGTGGATATTCTAGCGCACATTTCGTTTAGTTACGCCACTGGTTACGAGACACCACACAACGAAGACGATGAGAGGAGTCGTGCTGAATAGTACCATTTCAAATTAATCTTTGTAGGGGCTATTCTAGAACCTCCTCCCAATCCATGCGCCAGTGCACCTGGGCAACCCTAGACATTTCGTTTAGTTACGCCACTGGTTACGAGACACCACACAACGAAGACGATGTGATTAGTCGTGCTGAAGAGTACCAGTTCAAATTAATCTTTGTAGGGGCTATTCTAGAACCACCCCCCAACCCAACGGCCAGTGCACCTGGCCAACCCTAGACACTTTGTTTAGTTACACAACTGGTTACGAACACTACACAACGAACACGATGAGATGAGTCGTACCAAAGAGTACCACTTTAAATTAATCTTTGCAGGGGCTATTCTAGAACAAACCCACCAAACCCACCAGTTTACTGTCGGAAGATGACATTTAAAATTTTCATCTCTTAGGCAACCTGGTAAACTGACTGATAATTATTTCCTATCGCAAATATGCCTCGAAGTGAACCGTACAAATTTCGACGATTTATTGTGAAGTGATAACACACAAATCTCTTAGTTCCCTAATAATGCTTTACTCTTATGAAATTTTGAACGAAACACTCCATTCTTAGAAATTTTTTAGTAGTATTCTGATCATGTAACGAGTTGATCTGTGTTTATGTGGAAATCTCTTTGCAACCACACGACATCTTCTGTTAATCATTCGATTATACTCCTCGCAAATAAAAGTTATATTCAAAAGTCGTCGCATATTTTACTTATGTCGGAAGATGACGTTTAAATTTTTCATCTCCTAGGCAACCTGATAAACTGACTAATAATTATTTCTTATCGCAAATAATGGTTAGATATCTTCAAATCGGTGGGACCTAGGTGTAGGGAATGCTGATACCAATCGAAAGAACAATAAAAAACATCAACTAACGTTATAAAATATAGGGTGTTCTATTTAAAATAAGAGTTATTAAGTTTTAAAGTTGTCACGATTGACCGGTCTATTTCGGACATCCTGTCTAACTTGTACTAGCTTTAGTAAATTCCAAATATTTTGTGGCATTTTAGAATTTGCATTTTAAAATTTCAACTCTTCAGGTTGAAGAATAATACAGATACAGGTGTGTAAATGTTTTTCAAGAATTTTTTGAAAAAAGTCAAATATCTGGAAAATGGTTAAGAAAAATGACATAACATGTTAGTAAAACCTACCATAAAATTTGACGAGCAATCTAGATCCGTAGTAAAAAAAAATTAGAAATAAGAAAGTTGACGTATACTTCCGGTATAACCGGAAGTCCCATACTATCGTCAATATTTTCAGTAAACTGGAAATTTCGAGAAACCCACGTGCGTAAATTTTCAGAATTCAATTGTGAGCCGTACTAACGGCTAATGTACAGAAGCGGCTAATGAAAGGTCTACGTGGGACACCTGTATAAACATATAAAAATTGGTACTGACCCCGGATATGGGTTTTTCGGGGTCTTAGTTAGCGCTCATCTGAAGACATTTTTTTTTAATATTTCAAAAGTCTGGATCTCCTCATTAGTGAATTTTTTTCTAGAAAAAGTCACTAATAAAACGCTATTCATATTGGGTCATTATTTTCCCTTCGTGCCAATATTATAGGATCCACAAACTGTGGAAAAACATTCAAAGACTGCTAAAAGATTGTTATTCTTTGTTTGCTTTGTTTTCTCACAATGAGCACCCATCCGTAACATGTCACCACATTATAGGTAATTTTCAACGGATTTCTAGTTGGTTTAGTGACATTCGTGCGGCGAGCAAATCGCCATGGAGTCAGCTTTTGCCTGTCAGCATGTAGATTAAGCATTACAGGTGTGTTTCCCGTTACTGATTCTACTGCAATGTCACGTGAAAACCATGAAAAACACGTAACCCTTCCTTTGAAATCATACGGTATTGATTAACGATCCATCGGCTGATGACAACGGTTGATCAGCTAAGTAGTGTTGGCCGCACTGTTGTTTGGCAACCTGCCTTTCTAAATAAACACGCTACTGGTAATTAAGCAAATAACCACTTCTGCAATATAATGTGATAATAAAAGCAATTACTTATATACAACAACGGACACCTTAATATTGTATAAACCGGTAATGAATCACGGAAATTGTATAATGCGGACTACTGTAATAATCAATACAAAAACAAGACAGGAAGATGAACAAGTTATAACGGTCTAAAAACCGAAAAAAAAAGAAAGAAAAAAGAAAATGAGTACACTGTGAGTAAAATGTAACACAAATTCATTCTTTGACATCTGTTGATTCGATTTCCGCTCAAGTTTATGTAGTAGGGTTGTCAGACTTACAGTTTCTCAGAAAAGCTACCACCTTGCCCAATTATGCGATTCTACCGCATTCTGCCGAAATTGCGTTCTTAACTTGCTCAAGGTTTCTAAAACGAACGTTAGTATATTTTGGATTTAATGTGGCACCCAAAGAAATTCGTTTGGTGCGAGATCTGTAGATCTCGAAGGCCATAGAACATTATGGTTTGGCCTAATAACAGGACCTTGAAAACTCTTGCGTACATATACTCGCACTGAAAGGTATTGTGTGGGGGACATCCATCCATCTGATACCAGATCTCTTGATTTTCTCTAGCAACATCGTTTAATGAAGGTCCTATTATATAACGGCCGAAAATTTCGCACTAAACATTGACTTTTTGGGGATACCGAGTTCTGGTTTCAATAAATCTTCGTTCGTTGATCAGGCTCGTATACCTACAATTCTCAACATTGGAATCGTTATTCCAGGTGAACGTACTCTCATCGGTGAATGTTCTTTAAGAAATCTGTCATTATTTGCCATTTACATCATTTGATAACTAAAGCGGACTCTTCGCTCTGTATCATCATCATTAATTATTGGTGGTAGCTGTATTTGAATGGCTTGTAATTATGCTTTTTCAATGTTCTAAAAATTGTTGAAGAATGCTCACTAGTTTCGTTAACAAGTTGTCTAAAACTTAGATTTTTATTTTCGTCGATACGCAATAAAATATTCAGTTCCTTTTGGTTTGCATTTGCTCTTACTAGATTTCCATTTAATTCTTTACCGCACCTGCGGTTATTAAAAAGTGTACCCTTCGCCACCAATCGTTGAACTGTCGATTTACTTGGTATTGGTCAATCTGGATATTGAACACTGAACAAATCACATACATTTCGCAAACTATTACCTGAATAGTACAATTTTATAATTTCAACTTTGTCTTCGATTGTGTAATTCATTGTAAGAAGGTTTGTGATATTAATAACAAACCATAAAAAAGTCTGGACGCAGCAAGTGCGTTATTGAAGTGAATTTTCTTAAAATATTTTTAATAGAAAATATGTCTCTTTAATGCAAGCAGGGGAATCAATTTGGTCACCGGTATAACCTATATAGTAGGAACAATGTACCATATTTTACCAACATAACAAAATGTACAAAAATTTTCCAAAAATAAACTTAAAATTTTCCGAGAAAACTCGTTTCCTAGCTGACGAACCTTAGGTTAATAGCAAACTGCGTTATTGAATTTTGAAGCGTTTAATGAAAATTCGCTACTAAAACCCACTTACTGCGTCTCGATTTTTTTACAAACATTCATCATATTTCGATGAAAAATGTAAAAATGCAATAAGGAATGTTAAAAAAAATGTATGTATCACCAACGACTTATGGGCCATCCTGTGGTTGTCAAAATAATTTTATAAGATGTAGCTCAAAACACCCTATAGGTAACGTATACAATTTTTTCTCGTATCTTGCATAGTAACAATTATATTGAACTTGACCGTAGAAATGCGTCACACTGTATATATGTAAACAGAAAGTAAACCCGGATATGGATTCTAGGGGACCTAGTTTGCGCTCATTTGAAGAAATCTTTTTAGAATTCAAAAGCCGCGGTCTCCTCATTAACGAATTTTTTCTATGAAAATTAGCTAAAAATTATAGACCGTTCAATCATAAATTTAACTAAAACTACTTCCAAATCATCAGAGAAAGTTTTTGTTTGAAACCTGCCTAGACACAACAGGACCAGGAGTGAGTAGGGGTGCTGGGCGGGGTAGGTAGTAAAAAGAAAATATGAGCAGAAAATTCGAATAAAACGGGCTTGAAAGCTGTCTTTTTCACATCTTGAAGCCATATCCCCCTTAAACCCTTCCTACCCCGCACAGCACCCCCCCCCCCCCCCCCCAGGTGCCGTAACTTCCTTGGCGGGTAGGAACAAAACATTTTTCTTGTGGTTTATGCAGCGAGGGTGGTTGTATGCAAGCGAGAGGAAAGGAAAATCCCCACGACGAAAACAATTTTTTGAAAAGCGTTCGGGAGCTAATCTGCCAATTTACCGAATTTTCATTAAATTCTTCAAATTTCAATAACTCAATTTGCTATTAACGCAAGCTTTGTTGTTAGAAAACCAACATTTAAGTTAATTTTCGGAAAATTTTTGTATATTTCCAAACCATAAGTAATTTTGATAAAATATAGTGTTTCTACTACATAGGCTATACCGGTAATCAGATTGATGCATGCTAGCATTTGCTATTAAAAACATTTTTATGGAAATTCACTTCCATAACACACTTGCTGCATCCAGACTTTTGAAAAATGTTTATATATTTTCAAACAATAAAGTTATTTCGATGAAATATGGTACATTGTTTCTACTATATAGGCAACCAAGTTTCATGCCTGCTTTCATCAAAGAAAGACATTTGCTATTAAAAATTATTTTAAAAAATTCGCTACCATAACGCACTTGCTGCGTCCAGATTTTTTATATATGTTTTGATACTTTTTACGACGTTTAAGCGAACAAAAATGATTTAAATTTTTGTCGCCGATGCGACTCTTCCACACGTTTAGACGATGTGGAAGTAATAATAACAGCACTAAAACTACGAGCAACAAAATGCAACATCAAAAAAGCGTTTTCCTATTGGTATACACTTTATCATTAACTCAAGCGATATTTAATAAAAAATGACTCTCCACGTATTGCACACATGACAATATTAGCCATGCCCATTAGAACAATTTCCTACATGCAACCCACATTATATTATTATTAGAAGAAAAATCGATTATTTACAAGCTAAACTGTACAACATATGAATATCCAAACTATCTATGGATCAATGTTTCTCGCGCCTGAATACTCAGAAAATGAAGCAACGAATTCCACAAGTAACAAGAATTTATTAGATAATTTCTAATGTTCACAGAATATAACCATAATAATAGAATTAATCATTATAGGAAATACGTTTTTAATAAAGAATTACATGCAATTACATAAGAATTGTTGAACTGTACAAGGAATAAATCCATAAAAATTATGTAACAATGTTATATTAGTGAATTTTCGTAGAAAAAATTAACTAATGGGGAGATCCCGACTTTTGAATTTTGAAAAATTTTTTGCAAATGAGTACGAACTAGGACCCCTAGAACCCATATCCGGGGTTAGTTTCAATTTTTATATGTTTATATATATATATATATATATATATATATATATATATATATATATATATATATATATATATATATATATATATATATATACATATATATATATATATATATATATATATATATATATATATATATATATATATATATATATATATGTATCACACCGATAACTCAAAAAATAATGGGCCGATTTTGATAAAATTTGGCATGTACGTTTCTTTTGTAAATAGCTTGGATAAGTTCGTTAGTCAGGAAAATCGGACGTGGTTTTCCGGGAAAATTTTGAGTTTTCATTCGAAAAAAATTCTTATCTCAAAAAGTAATAAGACGATTTTAATAAAATTTCGCATGTACCTTCCTTTTGTAAATGGCCTTGACGAGTTTGTTAGCCAGGAAAATCGGATGAGGTTTTCCGAGAAAAATTTGAGTTTTCATTAAAAAAAATTTTTATCTCAAATAATAATGGGCCTATTTTGATAAAATTTGGCATGTACCTTCCTTTTATAAATATCTTTGATAAGTTCGTTAATCAGAAAAATCGGACGAGGTTTTCTGGAAAAAATTTGAGTTTTTATTTGAAAAAAATTTTTATCTTAAAAAATAAAAACTCTATGACAACCAAATTCGGTAGGTAGGTTTACGATATAAAAAGTAAACTATACACCAAAATTTAGATTTCTATGTTACAAGAAAAAAAAGTTATAATAAAATATTTTGTGCCAGATCATTTTTATGAAAATTCACTCCCATAACGCACTTGCTGCGTCTTCGACTTTTTTTTTATTATTTTTTATTTCAACAACACACCACGAAGGCTTACTGCCTAAATACTATCGTACCGTGGGTGTCGACAAGGAGGAAAGAGGCAACTTGTTAATTCTGGACTTGAAGGTTTGGAGGAGAAGGGAAAACATGTGCCGGCAAGGAATTCCACAACTTGGAAGTCCTCGGGACAAAAGAGCGGGCATAACAAGATATTCTATGCCTGGTGACCTGGACAGTAAAAGGGTGCATTCGCTCTGTTCCCCTGGTAGATCTGTTGGGGGCAGCAGGTTGAGGAACTATGGAAGAAAGCTCCTCTGAGCAGTGCCCGTGCAGATATATATATATATATATATATATATATATATATATATATATATATATATATATATATATATATATATATATAAGAGAGAGAGAGAGAGAGAGAGAGAGAGAGAGAGCGGGGGGGGGGTCACCAACAGCACGTCGGTGGGCAAGGGATGGCAGCTTTTGGGTGAGGGTAGGGTCACCGTTGAGACGTATAGCTCTCTTCTGAATGGAGTCCAAGATAGCGAGTGTAGAAGCGGCAGCAGCACCCCAGATGTGGGAGCAGTATTCGAGGTTTGGCCTTATTTGTGAAGTATATAAGGTACAGAGATTAGCTGGTGAGAAGTATTTGCGAGCGCGGAAGAGGAAACCTAATTTCTTAGCAGCCGCTTGTGCAATTGATGTGAGATCTTGGCGCCAATTTTGATTTAGATCCACAGAAATGCCAACAAGTGAAAAGGACTCATTACTTTGAATAACTTGGTTGTTCATTGTGATGGGTGTAGGGCTGGTGTATCTCTTATGAGAAAGAAAGCAAGACTGAAATTTGGTGGGGTTGAATTGTACAAGATTTCTACTTCCCCAGTCTAATATTTTTTGGAGATCCACGGAGACAGAACCCTCCATGAGTCTGAGATCTTCATCTAATTGGGCTAAAGAGACAGGGTTAGAATATTGTATATTTAAGTGGAGGGTGTTGTCGTCCGCGTAACTGTGAACTGGGTTGGATGTGCTAGAGAAGAAGTCATTGATGTGGATAAGAAACAAAGTAGGGGCTAAAGCTGTACCTTGAGGAATTCCTGCATCAATTGGATATAGTTTAGAGAAATGGTCATCCACGACAACAGAAATGCTGCGGTTGGAAAGGAAATTTTCTGTCCAGGTACAGAGTTTTGGTGGTAGGCCATAGGCCGGAAGTTTATTAAGCAGCACTGGAGGCCAGACCTGGTCGAATGCTTTGGATATGTCTAGAGCGACAATCCGGGATTCACCGTGGTAGTTCCGTAGACTTGTTCCAAGAATGAGTGACAAAGGAAAGGAGGTCGGAAGTTGATCTGCGCTGACGAAATCCATCTGCCTGTCGTGGATTACACTGTGTTTTTTAAGAAATTTAGCAATTTGGTGTTTATATACTTTTCCATTACTTTGGAGACGACTGATAGAATAGAAATAGGTCTGTAGTTGCTAGGAAGCGCTTTGGGATCCTTTCTTGGGGACGGGTTGTACTCGAGCAGTTTTCCAGTTACTAGGGAATATGCCTCTATTGTAAGATGTCTGAAACAGACGAGTCAGGACAGAAGCAAGTCCTGGTGCGCATTTTTTGAGAACAATTGCTGGGATCTCGTCAAGGCCAGAGGCTTTCCTGGTATTAAGAGAAGATATCATCTTTTGTACCTTTTTAGTTTCGAAAGTGATATCCGTCATTTTATGCGCGACATTGGGGACTGTTGGTGGTTGAACATTTGAGGTGGGTTGAGAGTAGAATTGTCGGCGAACAGCGAGGCAAAAAGTTCAGCCTTGCCCAGGGCGGTAGAAACAGTTTCATCCCCTGAGACAAGAGGTGGGAACGTGCTCTTGCAGAAATTATTCCCAATAGATTTGGCAAGAGTCCAGAAGGGTTTACTGCCCTTGGAGCTTAAGACGACTTTGTTTTTGATGTGGTTATTAAACGAGTTTTTTGCCTCAGAAAGAATGCGGACATAGCGGTTTCTTGCGTCGTTAAATGCTTGACGGTTTTCTTGACTGGGATTGTGTAGAAGCTTTTTGTGAGCTTTGACCTTCTCAAGTCTGGCCTTGTCACAGGATTTAGAGAACCAGGGCTTTTGAGTGGCTGAAGAGGTTTTCTGTGTTCGTGGAATAAATAATTCCATGCCAACTTGGATGATTTCGGTGACGTTTTGTGAGATATCAGAGGGGTCAGGATGAGAGAAGCAAACAGACGCCCATGGAAATTAGGAAAAATAATCTCGCATTTCGTCCCAGTTCGCGGAGTTGTAGTGCCAAACGATACGTGGATGTGATGACTGTGACCTCGGCTTGCATTGCGCAGGAAGCAGTAACCATGCCATGGTCTGAGCGACCGATGGGGGCGGTGACTGATATCTTATAGCATTCAGGATTTGTAGTAAGAAGGAGATCCAAGGGATTTGAGCTGTGTGTTGGGATGCGAGGAAAGTAAGTAGGGTGCTGAACCATATTGGCTAAATAATTGCTGACTGCAAAGGCCTCCGCTGTTCTCCCTTGTGGATCGGTTTTTGAAGATCCTAGCCATTCCTTATTATGGACATTGAAGTCACCAAGAATAGTGACCTCGGAGGAAGGATATTCAGAAATCAGATGGTCGGTTTTTTCAGAAAGGTAGTCAAAGAGCTGGACAAAGTTGTTGTCAGAAGGTGACCGGTAAATGCAACAGATGAATTTCGTTGCAGCACTGAGAGAGGGTTTTATCCATAGTATGTCTTTTCTTCTAGCTTCTAAATTGGGGAGTCTGGTGCAGGGTAGATTGCTACGGACGTATGCGCACACGCCTCCATGCCTTCTAAAGGAAGTAAGGAGCTCATACCCCGGGAAATTAAGGTGATTAGCTTTGACACTGATTTGGGTTTCGGTGAGGAAGAGGAGTTGGGGCCTATTAGCCTGGAGGAAATGGTGGACGGAGTTCAGATTAGAATTTAGGCCACATGTATTCGAGAAGGAAATGTTAAATCTTGATGCTGGCGCCCCATGTACACCCCTCTCCCGGAGATCCGAATGGAGGGGTATTTTACCTCCGGAATCTTTTGTACAAGGAGGAGCCATCATCATTTTTGCTTATAAGGGAAACCGACTCGTACACCAGAACCGGAAACGTCCGTTGGGACTTCACCGGCCCCTTGATGTAAGGGGTGGTACCACTTCGGGCGTGAAAAAAATCTTTTACTATCACGTAAAGGAAAACTCCACTACCACCTGCTTGACTCCGATTAGTCGCCTCGTACGACAGGCGGGAGTTATCATGGGCCTATTCTTTTAGTTAGTCCCCGGACCACAGGGGACAGCGAAAAAGGACACTGATTAGGTGCGGAAAATTAAAAAGCTTGATAAGTAACCAACCCGCCAAATATAATGATCAAGCCATTATCCTTTCAAAACGGAAATTATTTGATGGAGCCAAGAGTTGAAAATTTTAAAAAATAAACTGGTTTCTATATTGTTTTAAATTAATTTTTACAGTGAAAACCAAAATAAATTGTACATTGTTTAAGGCAATAAAAAATAAATGTGTTTTAATCCAAAAACGAATGACAAGGGCAGAAAGATGCGCAGCCAATGCAATCTGACGACACACACGCACGCTCGCACCCGCTCTAAATATTGTAAGGAACTGGTGTGAGACAGAGGGGCTTAATGTTAATCACCATAAGACAGTTATTGTCCCATTTACGAGCAGAAGGAAACTAAATTCAAAAGCTCCCACTGTGCCGACACAGACAAAATTTTCCAATGAAATGAAATATTTAGGGATCTTCCGGTTTAAAAAACATAACTCTCTAACATAAATATTTATACAATTATCTGGATACAAAACTCAAAGAAAACAATTGATAAACAAGAAATATACTCAATAAAAAATACACCAGAAAGCTGAACATTAAAAAAATCCCGTGGTTCATGCATTGAGGGTGATTGTATGCATGCAGGAGGGGAAGAAGAGAGTTTCTGCCCCCTCACCCCAAAAACACGGGAGGTTCTCCTTCCCCTTGTGCATGCATACAACTACCTTGAAAGCATAAAGCACAAGAAACATTTCTTGGGAGCAACCCCCAATAAAGTTACTGGATCTGGGCGAATATGGGTATTGTGCGGGGTAGACAGGGTTTAAGGGATGTATTGCTGCAAAATGTGAAAAACGCCTCTTCAAAGTTCGACTAATTGGTTTTTTAGCATTTTCCGCTCATATTTCCTCCCCGCCCCGCATCCCTATTCATTCTTGGTCTCTTACCTTTCTTGGGGGTGTTGTGCAACAAATTTTCCTTGTGGCTTGTGCATTCAAGGAGGTCTCTAAGCATGTTCCTGGAAAAAAATGTCTAAAAAGCATCCATGCACTAAACTGTTTATTTACATTCCACTTCGTCGCCTATAATATATTTTTCAGATAATATCGAATACAGCACTAAAGAAAATAAATTCACTTGCTGTTTCACTTCTATTTTATTTTTATATTACATATATATGCACATGCTAAGTAAGTATAATAAAGAGGGGCATTTAACTAACATTGGGGCTGCACAAGCTTAAAGCAGAGAAGACATTTAGATCATGTCTAACTGTGTGCACAAAAAATTCGTAAAATACATTTATAAAATCTAATAAAAAACAACAGTTTTACGATATTATTTTAAATAAACCCATAGGAATACTTTTCGCGGCGATTTCGCAATTCGCGAGTGTATGAATCTAGCTTTTGTCCAAGACTACACACTCTATAACAAAAACAACAGGGGTTCGGACGACATATATATATATATATATATATATATATATATATATATATATATATATATATATATATATATATATATATATATATATATATATATACAACCTTTTAGTGAATTTTCTTAAAAAAATTCACTAATGAGGAGATCCCGACTTTTGAATTTTGAAAAAATTTCTTCAAATGACCGCTAATTAGGCCCACCAGAAAACATATCCGGGGTCAGTTTCAATTTTTATATGTTTATATATATATATATATATATATATATATATATATATATATATATATATATATATATATATATATATATATATATATATATATATATATATATATATATATATATATATATATATATATATATATATATATATATATGTATTTATATATATATATGTATCACACCGATAACTCAAAAAATAATGGGTCGATTTTGATTAAATTTGGTGAAAAAATTCCTTTTGCAAATGGCTTGGATAAGTTCGTTAGCCAGGAAAATCTGCCCAGGTTTTCCCGGAAAATTTTGTGTTTTCTTTCGAAAAAAAATTATATCTCCGGAATTAACAAAGTAAGGGCAACCAAATTTGGTACGTAGGTTTATATCCTTATAACTAAGTTACCTACCAAAATTTAGCTATGTATCTCAAAAGACAAAAAAGTTATAGGCATTTAAAGAAAAATAAATTGGGGTTTTCCTCAAAACGTCAAAGTGGCGATTTAAAATGTCAAAATTGGCAACATTTAGGCAAGTAACTTAAATCTAATACGGGCTATAGAAATAAAATGTCTCAAGAAGAATGTTTTGCAAACCCTAAAGTCTTAATTTCTACCGTCATTGTCCTTCATTTCACCAAAATATTTGCAGAAAATTCATTTCAAATAGACCCTTTCTCTGATGCTTGGCAGTAGCCTTAGCTATAGAGTTTATCGTTAAATGGTATATAATTTTTGTCGAATTTTCGTAAAAAATCAATAAAGCTCAATATATCCGTTATTATATAAGATATGAAAAAAAATTGTATATATTAATTATAGGGTGTCTTGAGCTACATCTTAAAATAATATTTCTACAATCACAGGGTGGCCCATAAGTCGTTGGTGATACAAATTTCCTTTTTTTTTTTTAATCAAACACGCCTTATGTTATTGCATTTTCCATCGAAATATAATGCATGTTTGTAAGAAAAGAAATTCTGGACGCAGCAAATGCGTTATGGTAGCGAATTTTGATCAAATGTTTCATATTTGAACAGCTCAATTTGCTATTAACCTATAAGGTTGACCAAGAAACGTGTTTTTTCGGGAACACTTTAAGTTTACTTTTGGAAATTTTTGTACATTTTCACACAATAAAGTTATTTTGATGAAACATGCCACGTTGTTTTTACTATATAGGTTATACTGGTAACCAAATTTGATGCCTGCTTTCTTAAAAAAAAAACACATATTTGTTATTAAAAACATTTTTATGAAAATTCACTACCATAACGCACTTGCTGCGTCCAGAATTTTTTTGATTATTTTGAGGTCCCCAATCACCCCACGACAGTGTCCCACATGTTATGAAACAGCCTGTATAATTTTTGTAAAAACATCATTTCTATAAAAATCCGCTACCATAACGTCCTCGCTGCGTCCAGACTATTTTAGTTTTTTCCTAATTTAAGCAGTAGTCATTAATTAATATTCCAAATTACATCACGACTGTTTACTCAATTTCCTGATTTAAAAGGCATTAGATCACCGTCTCTTTAGTAAGCTACGTGTCTGATTATTAGACTAATAAAGTGATGAGCTTTTTGATACATTATCTTAACCGAATATTCATCGCTTTCCACTGGCAACGAAAACGAAAGTGACACTTGACCTATGAAATTTGAAACTTATAATTATAATTTAATATAATGTCATAATCGGAACAAAATCTGAGTTAATCCGTTAGACGAATAATTCGTTTCTGATATGATCAAGCTCGGATGGAGATACTGTGTTTCCATGGTCCAACTAGACTACACTAATCACGGTTATACAACAATTAAAATATTTACAACACCGAGAGAAGCCAGGCCATTGTTTATGTCGTCTAGTGTTCCGAGGCGGTGGTTTTTGTGGTAGTACGCTCAATTATTTTGCGAAGTGAAACTACAATCTGGGGCAATAATTTTTCATTACAATAAATTAATCGGTCACTTGACAAGTCGTACTTTTAGTACATACATACCTTTACGAGTGAAGAGAAAGTTTTTTTAAAATTGATGTAAACGATACAGCTGGATAATTAAATGATAATTAAGAAAGTAAAAGCTCTATAATGTTTAATTAAATATAAAAACAGTTGCGTAAGTAGGTATGCAGTTTATTGCAAGGAAGAGACGACAAGAGAATGATTGTTGCGTTAGACCGCTTCTTAGTACTTCAAGAAAACTATGTGATTTGTTGTTGTTTGCTTTTTACATGTGGCAACACTGCGATTACGTACTTTGACACCCGGGGCGTAAACTACACCCTGGAAAACCCAACTTACCATAGAGCACGTTCCCACCTCTTGTCTCAGGGTATGAAATTGTTTCTACCGCCCTGGGCAAGGCTGAACTTTTTGCCTCGTTGTTCGCCGGCAATTCTACTCTCAACCCACCTCCAAATGTTCAACCACCAACAGTCCCCAATGTCGCGCATAAAATGACATCATTTTCAAAACTAAAAAGATACGAAAGATGCTCTCTTATCTTAATACCAGGAAAGCCTCTGGCCTTGACGAGATCCGAGCAATTGTTCTCAAGAAATGCGCACCAGAACTTGCTCCTGTCCTGACTCGTCTGTTTCAGACATCTTACAATAGAGGCATATTCCCTAGTAACTGGAAAACTGCTCGAGTACAGCCCGTCCCCAAGAAAGGATCCAAAGCGCTTCCTAGCAACTACAGGCATATTTTTCTCCTTTCAGTCGTCTCTAAAGTCTATGGAAAAGTATATAAACACCCAATTGCTAAAATTTCTTGAAAAACACAGTCTAATCCACGACAGGCAGTATGGATTCCGTCAGCGCAGATCAACTGCCGACCTCCTTTCCTTTGTCACCCATTCTTGGAACAAGTCTATGGAACTACACGGTGAATCCCAGATTGTCGCTCTAGACATATCCAAAGCATTCGACCAGGTCTGGCACGCAGCGCTGCTTAATAAACCTCCGGCCTATGGCCTACCACCAAAACTCTATACCTGGACAGCAAATTTCCTCTCCAACCGAAGCATTACTGTTGTCGTGGATGGCCATTCCTCTAAACTGTATTCCATTAATGCAGGAGTTCCTCAAGGTTCAGCTTTAGCCCCTACTTTGTTTCTTATCCACATCAATGACCTCCTCTCTAGCACATCCAACACAGTTCACAGTTACGCGGACGACAGCACCCTCCACTTAAATATACAATATTCTAAGCCTGTCTCTTTAGCCCAATTAGATGAGGATCGCAGACTCATGGAGTGTTCTGTCTCCGTGGATCTCCAAAAAATATTTGACTGGGGAAGTTGAAATCTTGTACAATTCAACCCCACCAAATCACAGTCTTGGTTTCTTTCTCATAAGATATACACCAGCCCTAGACCCATCACAATGATCAACCAAGTTATTCAAAGTAATGAGTCCTTTTCACTTGTTGGCATTTCTGTGGATCGAAATCTCAATTGGAAGCAAGATGTCACATCAATTGCAGAAGCAGCTGCAAAGAAATTAGGTTTCCTCTTCCGGGCTGGCAAATACTTTTCACCAGCTAATCTCTATACCTTATATACTTCACAAATAAAGCCAAACCTCGAATACTACTCTCACATCTGGGGTGCCGCTCCCGCTTTTACACTCGTATCCTGGACTCCATTCAGAAGATAGCTATACATCTCATCGGTGACCCTACCCTCACCCAAAGGCTGCCATCCCTTGCCCACCGACGTGCCGTTGGTGACCGCTCTCTTTCTCTCTCTCTTATAGATATCTGCACGGGCACTGCTCAGAGGAGCTTTCTTCCATAGTTTCCCCACCTGCTGCCCCCAACAGATCTACCAGGGGAACAGAGCGAATGCACCCTTTTACTGTCCAGGTCACCAGACATAGAACATCTTGTTATGCCCGCTCTTTTGTCCCGAGGACTTCTAAGTTGTGGAATTCCTTTCCGGCACATATTTTTCCTTCTCCCCCGAACCTCCAAACCTTCAAGTCTAGAATTAACAAGTTGCCTCTTTCCTCTTTGGCGACACCCACGGTACGATAGTATTTAGGCTGTAAGCCCTCGTGGTGTGTTGTTGAAATAAAAAAAAACAATATGAACCCAATCTCACAATTTGAACGCGATCTTTCGAGTAGGATTCAAACCAGGTCAACATCCTGCCCAACACTCCGCAAGCCCTAATGTTTTTTTCTCCACAGGTCTCGGTCTACAGTCTACACGATTAAACGCCTTTTGAACATCAGTATAGATAGAACTTTTTTCAAAATTTTTATTAATATACTTAGTTTATAAGAGCAAATTAGTCTGAGTGTTCCACCCTGCAAAGAAATCGTGTTGTTTGGCACTGATTACATGTTTAAATATGTTAAAAACATTCTTAGAAATTATTGAATCAAACACTTTGGCAATCGGACAGGAAGTTGAAACATATCTATAGTTTTCAACACAAGATCTTGCGTCACATTTATGTATCGGAGCACTGAAAGACACATTCCACTGCTGTGGATACACACCTAAGCTTAAATATAAATTATATAAATAGGAACATACGATAAAGATAAACTACACAACCTCAGAAAATATTGCGACAGGCCATCACTACCCATGTTCATATTGGATTTTAGTTCAACTAACTTCCCAAACACAGTGTCGCACTCCACCTGCATATGCTCAAGAGTAACGCTATTCTCAAAGATATCTCTATGATCAGTTACATCAAATTTATATGGTCCGTGTGTTACATATACAGATTTTACCTCCTGGGACCCTGTGTCATATATATACAACATAACATTCAAATGACCTTCGCAGCGACACCTCACATAATTTAACCGAACTAGTCTTTAAATATCAAAGGAAAACTACTTGCAGCCATAGTTTTAAGTAGCAGTACGGTTCCTGTGAAAATGTGTCTGAATAACACCAGTGTTGAACAACGCATGTACGAATGATAGCCTACCGTTCCCGCTCAGGTCGTAAGTAATCCTAACATATTAAGAACATTATATGGTTTTTGTTGACGTTTTTATGGTTAAAAGTTGTTTTGATGATTCGTCTTTTCTACCTGATATATATTTTGTAAATAGATGAAAAGATACTTTGAATATGGACGCTAATAGTTTTATGTCATATATGTATCACATAAGGTCTTAACCCTCATAGTCATATATTTTTTATGTAATATATGTACTACATGAGGTCTTAGTCAATGAGATAGTACTGATAGCAGATACTGATAGTACATAAATAACATACGTCAATAAACATTTATTTGTTACAGCACTAACTCAAGAAGAGCTTGAAAAAGCTCTTTATGAATCGGATATCAGCCTCTCCGATGAAGATGACCCTCAATTTATACCTGAAAACTCAGATCATGACGACTCGGACGACAGTGATGCCTCTACAACTTCTACAGACAACCCGAAACACGTGGAAGAAAATCGTGCAGAGTAAACATTATCACTTTCATCATCTATTATAAAAAAAGTATGTAGGTCTACAAGAGGTGGCCGTGGTCGTCGTGTTAGAACGAGGGCAACATGCAGTCGAGGTCGTAAGAATGATACTCCAGTACAAGCTCCAGCTGCAAATGATGCGTGGACTGGTATTTTCACGCTCCTAGAAAAGCCCCTTTGGCAACCGATATATAAAAAGGTGGACTGTCAGTTATGGACTCCCGAAGATTTTTTTAAGCACTACATTGATGACGAAATACTGGAAATCATGGTTGTAGCAACAAATAGAACATATGTTGAAAGAATTGGGTCTGCTCTCAGATTGACGACAAAGGAATTAAAAATATTTATCGGTGTTCTATTTGTTATGAGTGCTGTAGATCTTCCAAAAATTAGAATGTATTGGTCAAAAAAGTATGGACTTCCAGTCATCAGGAATGCTATGACAAAAGCCTGATTTTTTACTATCAAAACATCTCTAAAAGTTGTTTATGGTGCTGATGTCAGTGATCAAAAAAAGTGAATAAAACCTGGAAAGTTTTGCCTTTGTTCCAACGTGTGTTACGTGGTTGCCATGCTCAAGCGAGATCTGATAATAAAAGTATTGATGAAATGATAGTACCTTTCACGGGTCATTGTTAAATTCGTCAGTACTGCCTAGGTCAACCAAATCCCGTAGGTATTAAGATTTTTGTACTCGCTAATCCTAATGGGACAGTATGCGATATGACAGTATATCAGGGCGATTTATCATTCGCCCCAGATCTCACGGGCACTGCACAAAAATTTTCCTTGGGTGAATCAGCAATCCTTAGTTTGTGTGAGACTCTTGTCCTCGGTCACCACCTTTACTTCGATCGCTATTTAACAACACGGTGAATCCCAGATTGTTGCTCTAGACATATCCAAAGCATTCGACCAGGTCTGGCACGCAGCGCTGCTTAATAAACTTCCGGCCTATGGCCTACCACCAAAACTTTGTACCTGGACAGCAAATTTCCTCTCCAACAGGAACATATCTGTTGTTGTGGATGGCCATTCCTCTAAACTGTATCCAATTAATGCAGGAGTTCCTCAAGGTTCAGCTTTAGCCCCTACTTTGTTTCTTCTCCACATCAATGACCTCCTCTCTAGCACATCCAACCCAGTTCACAGTTACGCGGACGACAGCACCCTCCACTCAAACATACAATATTCTAAGCCTGTCTCTTTAGCCCAATTAGATGAGGATCGCAGACTCATGGAGGGTTCTGTCTCCGTAGACCTCCAAAAAATATTAGACTGGGGAAGTAGAAATCTTGTACAATTCAACCCCACCAAAACTAAGTCTTGCTTTCTTTCTCACAAGAGATACAGCAGCCCTAGACCCATCACAATGAACAACCAAGTTATTCAAAGTAATGAGTCCTTTTCTTTTGTTGGCATTACTGTGGATCGAAATCTTAATTGGCACCAACATGTTACATCAACTGCAGAAGCGGCTGCTAAGAAATTGGGTTTCCTCTTCCGGGCTCGCAAATTCTTTTCACCAACTAATCTCTATACCTTATACACTTCACAAATAAGGCCAAATCTCGAATACTGCTCCCACATCTGGGGTGCAGCTGCCGCTTCTACACTCGCTATCCTGGACTCCATTCAAAAGAGAGCTATACGTCTCATCGGTGACCCTACCCTCACCCAAAGGCTTCCATCCCTTGCCCACCGACGTGCCGTTGGTGACCTCTCTCTCTTTTATAGATATCTGCACGGGCACTGCTCAGAGGAGCTTTCCTCCATAATTCCCCCACCTGCTGCCCCCAGCAGATCTACCAGGGGAACAGAGCGAATGCACCCTTTTAACGTCCAGGTCACCAGACATAGAACATCTTGTTATGCCCGCTCTTTTGTCCCGAGGACTTCCAAGTTGTGGAATTCCTTGCCGGTACATGTTTTTCCTTCTCCTCCGAACCTCCAAACCTTCAAGTCCAGAATTAACATGCTGCCTCTTTCCTCCTTGTCAACACCCACGGTACGATAGTATTTAGGCTGTAAGCCCTCGTGGTGTGTTGTTGACATTAAAAAAATATATATATTTTACCACAACAAAACTTGCTGATTTGTGTGTTTTGTTTCTTTAACGTCGGCCTATTTCCGGACTATGGCCAATCACCGACGCCAGGGAGCAGTTTCACCTCACTATCCTGGAAATTTTGCCGAACCCCTGCCTTTCTGTAAGGAGGGTAGGGATCTTTAACGTGCCCAACATCGTATGGACACGGGACCGACGGCTTTACGCCCCCTCCGAAGGGCGGAACGTGTAGACGTTCAACTTGCTCAAATACAATGCCAAAACCTCGGTTGATGTTAATATTACAGTGTGTACTGAAAAAGTGAAAGGAGTACCCAGGGATCGAACACAGTACCCTTAGGTTCAGAGGCACACGTTCTTACCCCTGAACCACCGAGGTTCTAACTTGCTGATGTATTGCTTGATAGAGGTTTTCATGCAACAGGTACGATTATGAAAAACAGAATACCTCGGAACTGTATTTTTCCCCAGAAAAACACTTTATGAAAAATACGAGAGGCACCGCTGAAACAAAGGTTCGACATGATGGAACTCTTGCAATGGGTTCGATGGTTAGACAATAAAGCTTTTACAATTTTCTCAACGCTGTATGCTGCCAATAATCCAGATCGATGCAGAAGATGGTCAAAACGTAAAAAAATAATACGAAATGGTCAGTAGACCTGAGGTGATAAAGAACTACAATCAATTCATGGGTGGCGTAGACCTTGCTGACAGAATGCTGTCAGTCTGTCCTACACGAGCACGTACCAGAAAGTGGACAATTCGTTTTATTAGCCACATGTTAGATTTAGCAGTTTGCAATTCATGGTTTCAATACAAAAACACACAAAAGGAACAAAGATGATTATGGACAACAGTCTGTCTTCTGATTCCGAGACCTGTAGTGATTACGAAGACCTGGAATCCAAACATAAAAAACGAAGAGTGAATATTCAACCAATACCTGCTGAAGGTTCACGTTATCATAAGTCTGCACATCTTGTGGACTATGGTGACAGACAAAATCGATGCAGAAATATTAACTGTAAACACGCCACAACTGCATTTTGTATAAAATGTAAGATCTACTTATGCAGCACCCATAAACGAAATTGTGCCCTACAGTTTCATACTAAAGCTTAAGGAGTTTTTATATTCGAATTTAGATGTTTAGTTTTAGTATAAAATAATCGTAAAATAATAATAAAAGAATGTTATGCACTACAACTCCGCAAACTGGGACAAAATGCGGGATTACTTTTCCTCATTTCCATGGGCGTCTGTCTGCTTCTCTCATCCTGACGCCTCTGATATCTCGCAAAACGTCACCGAAATTATCCAAGCTGGCATGGAATTATTTATCCCACGTACACAAAAAACCTCTTCAGCCACTCAAAAGCCCCGGTTCTCTAAATCCTGTGACAAAGCCAGACTTGAAAAGGTCAAAGCTCACAAAACGCTTCTACACAATCCCAGTCAAGAAAATCGTCAAGCATTTAACAACACAAGAAACCGCTATGTCCGCATTCTTTCTGAGGCAAAAAACTCGTTTAATAACCACATCAAAAACAAAGTCCTCTTAAGCTCCAACGGCGGCAAACCCTTCTGGACTCTTGCTAAATCTACTGGGAATAATTTCTGCAAAAGCACGTTCCCACCTCTTGTTTCATGGGATAAAATTGTTTCTACCGCCCTGGACAAGGCTGAACTTTTTCTCGTTGTTCGTCGGCAATTATACTCTCAACCCACCTACAAATGTTCAACCACCAACAGTCCCCAATGTCGCGCATAAAATGACGGATACCTTATTTGAAAACTAAAAAGGTACGAAAGATGATCTCTTCTCTTAATACCAGGAAAGCCTCTGGCCTTGACGACATCCCAGCAATTGTTCTCAAAAAATGCGCACCAGAACTTGCTCCTGTCCTGACTCGTCTGCTTCAGACATCTTACAATAGAGGCACATTCCCTAGTAACTGGAAAACTGCTCGAGTACAACCAATCCCCAAGAAAGGATCCAAAGCGCTTCCTAGCAACTACAGGCCTATTTCTCTCCTTTCAGTCGTCTCTAAAGTGATGGAAAAGTATATAAACACCGAATTACTAAAATTTCTTGAAAAACAGTCTAATCCACGACAGGCAGTATGGATTCCGTCAGCGCAGATCGACTGCCGACCTCCTTTCCTTTGTAACCCATTCTTGGAACAAGTCCATGGAACAACACGGTGAATCCCAGATTGTTGCTCTAGACATATCCAAAGCATTCGACCAGGTCTGGCACACAGCGCCGCTTAATAAACTTTCGCCCTATGGCCTACCACCAAAACTCTGTATGTGGACAGCAAATTTCCTCTCCAACAGGAGCATATCTGTTGTTGTGGATGGCCATTCCTCTAAACTGTATCCAATTAATGCAGGAGTTCCTCAAGGTTAAGCTTTAGCCCCTACTTTGTTTCTTCTCCACATCAATGACCTCCTCTCTAGCACATCCAACCCAGTTCACAGCTACGCGGACGACAGCACCCTCCATTCAAATATACAATATTCTAAGCCTGTCTCTTTAGCCCAATTAGATGAGGATCGCAGACTCATGAAGGGTTCTGTCTCCGTGGATCTCCTAAAAATATTAGACTGGGGAAGTAGAAATCTTGTACAATTCAACCCCACCAAAACTAAGTCTTGCTTTCTTTCTCACAAGAGATACACCAGCCCTAGACTCATCACAATGAACAACCAAGTTATTCAAAGTAATGAGTCCTTTTCTCTTGTTCGCATTTCTGTGGATCGAAATCTTAATTGGCACCAACATGTCACATCAATTGCAGAAGCGGCTGCTAAGAAATTAGGTTTCCTCTTCCGGGCTCGCAAATACTTTTCACCAGCTATTCTCTATACCTTATATACTTCACAAATAAGGCCAAACCTCGAATACTGCTCCCACATCTGGGGTGCCGCTGGCGCTTCTACACTCGCTATCCTGGTTTGCATTCAAAAGAGAGCTATACGTCTCCTCGGTGACCCTACCCTCACCCAAAAGCTGCCATCCCTTGCCCACCGACGTGCCGTTGGTGACCTCTCTATCTTTTTTAGATATCTGCACGGGCAGTGCTCAGAGGAGATTTCCTCCATAGTTCTCCCACCTGCTGTCCCCAACAGATCTACCAGGGGAACAGAGCGAATGCACCGTTTTACTGTCCAGGTCACCAGACTTAGAACATCTTGTTATGCCCGCTCTTTTGTCCCGAGGACTTCCAAGTTGTGGACTTCCTTGCAGGCACATGTTTTTCCTTCTCCTCCGAACCTCCAAACCTTCAAGTCCAGAATTAACAAGCTGCCTCTTTCCTCCTTGTCAACACCCACGGTACGATAGTATTTAGGCTGTAAGCCCTCGTGGTGTGTTGTTGAAATTAAAAAAAAAGAAGTTATTACACTACTTCTTTGTTATACTTGAATTTATTTTAGAAGCATAAGGAAAATCTGATTTTCTCAATGTCATATATGCATGACATCTGAACAGAGACCAGATGTCATGTATATCGGACAATGAGAAAATTCAGATTTTCCAATGTATATTTTTTTCTTTTTCTCTTTCCAATGAACAGTACTGGTATAAAAGTAGACACACCCCAAAAAATAGTATATTTATAAAAAAAATCTGGGCCCCAGGAAGTTAAAATAATCAGAAAACATGTTACATGTATTATGAATGGATCGCATGAACAACAACCTCTATAAGACATATCTGAAGGTATTCCTCCAAACCGTCTTTCACCATTTACGTACTGCCAAAATGCCTTAAGGCCAAAAGATGAATTAGTCTGTGTCTTCATTAAAATATTACTATATATTATATAGTTCACATGTTCTACAATCTGAAGCTATAAAAGTTGGCAATCACGACTGAATTAGCGTCAGCTGTAAAGTGCTGAAGCCATGTACAAAAAATAACAGATGTGAATGAATCAATTATATAATTTGTACCAGAACTTTTATTATAAATGTGCTACTTAACCGTAACTGTATTTCTCTTCTCAAATGATGCTTTAAAGTTAACGATAGCAACAAACATAATCACTAGGTATATCCTGGTTGACATCATCTAATCGGGTTTGAAATTTCACAATCGGTTGTTCTTGAACTATTTCACACAATGCATTATGTGAGTACATAATTGCTTTTAGAGCAATCAAACAAGTAGCACTCTCGCTACTGCAGTTAATTGGTTGCATATTTTTCTCACGGCGGATTTTATCCTACTTATACCTTAAATGAAATGAGAGGAAATAATTATTTTTTTATTTGTTAACATAATCGCACTCAACCCTTAACAAAATTTTCTCAACGATGATCTTATATTTTTACAGCTTCTAAATAAAATATTTCAAACCACATTTACAGCTACATAATTATCTGCTGCTAAATATTTTTGAATTTTGAAAACAGGCCGTAGTCACTGGTGCGCGATTTGGCGAATAAGGTAGATGCTCTAATACGAGTCAATAGGTCCTTGGCTTTTTGAATTTCCCGCCTCTTCACATGAAGGGCAATACTGCTCCTGTCAACAAGCATCTGTCAGTTGATCCCTGTCAAATCTTGAACAAGCTGCGCCATTTAGTTTGTGTTAGATAGCCATTGAAAACAGACAACCTCTTGAGTTATAACGAAAATGGAAAAAAGTGAATTTCGTGTGCTCTCAAACATTACTTCTTGCGAAAAAAAAAACATCACTCAAACCAAGGCTAAGCTTGATGAATACTATGGGGACTCTGAACCATCAATTTCCATGGTAAAAAAGTGGTTTACTGAATTTCGTTGCGGCCGTACAAGCACAAATGACGCCGAATGTTCTGGACGCCCAGTTGAGGTCGCTACACTAGAAACAATTGAAAACATTCACGATATGGTATTGGCCGATCGGAGATTGAAAGTGCGGGAGATTGTGGAAGCCATCGGCATATTACATGGCTCAGTGGTTTCGATTTTGCATGATGACTTGGGTATGAGAAAGCTATCCGCAAGATGGGTGCCGCGTTTGCTCACAATCGACCACAAACGCAATCGTGTGACAACTTCGAAGGAGTGTTTAGCGTTGTTCAACCGCAATAGGGACGAGTTTCGTAACCGTTGACGAAACATGGATTCACTACAACACACCAGAGACCAAGCAGCTGTCAAAACAGTGGATTTCTCTGTGCGAATCGGCGCCGAAGAAGGCCAAGGTGGGTTTGTCAGCCAATAAAGTCATGGCGACCGTTTTCTGGGATGCACGCGGTATAATCCACATTGATTACCTTCAAAATGGAAGAACAATCAATGGCGAATATTATACCAACTTATTGGACCGATTCAATGACGATTTGAAGAAAAAATGACCGCATTTGGCCAAGAAAAAAGTTATTTTCCACCAAGACAATGCAAGGGTGCACACATGTGTAGTCTCCATGGCGAAATTGCATAAACTAGGCTAGGAATTGCTCCCTCATCCACTCCATTCTCCGGATTTATCCCAGAGTGACTATTTCTTGTTTACAAGCTTAAAGAAATGGCTCGGCAGAAAGAGATTTGACTCCAATGATGAAATCATCTCACAAACAAATACCTAGTTTGAGGACCTGGACAAATCTGATTTATTGGAAGGGATAAAAAACTTGGAAAAACTTTGGACGAAGTGTATAGAGCTCAAAGGAGACTATGTTGAGAAATAAAATGATTTTTTGTCAAAAAACCTATGTTTCATTCAAAAAGTCACGGACTTATTGACCCGCCCTCGTAGCTCGAACCAAGTGCTGGTGACACTTGCGATAACTGACCTGTGAATTGGTGGAATGTCTTGATGTAAGAGGTACTGTGGCAAAATTTCATAAGGTGAGCTGATTTATACTTACTTTAAAATTATACTAGACAGAGTACCCGTCAGATTTTCATTTTACCCTGTATAGTATATAAACCTAGAGAGAAAAGACAAAACGTTACCTTATTAAGGTATCTAGGTATAGATACAGAGAAGCCACTACCTGTAAATATTAATTATTTATCGTGGTACAAAGATACAGTATACGATCTTGCGGCCGAAGCCCCTGCATTCCCGTCCGAAGACTTTAGGCCATGGTATCCTTCTACACTGCTAGGTCTAACTCACCCTCAAAGAAACCCCTACAACCTCCACACCCTCAAAATCAGTAGGCAATTTAAGACCTTAGACACATAGAACCCTCCTCGCATTTATACAAACGTTTACTCCACTTGCGCTTTTCCCGAGATCTCATCTATTTATTTCTTCAGCGCTCTCTCTTTCTTCGCGGTTTGCCCTAATTGCACTCCGCCTTTCCTCTCACAGGGCCCATTCATTGAAATTCCGGATTTCTTCGTTCTTGGTAAACCTAGTTACCTTGAACCGGTAGGAACCTTCAACCCCGTTCTGTTTTCTCGCGAATTTTTCTCGTGCCGTCCTACGATTTTCCATCTGGCAGTCTTCCAGCAATGTCTTGCTGTCTCCTGCTCTCCGTTTCCGCACATACATTCCCCGTTCCGGGCCTTAGGTTAAACCTACTAAAGTAACCCTCGAAAGGCCCGTGACCAGTCAACAAGCTCACCGCCCTGTGACACCAGCTCTTGAGGCCCGCACCCACGCTCTCTATGTATCGATAAGTGGTCCTACCATTTGTCTCCTCGTCCCAGTGCTCTGCCACTCTACGTTAGTGTTCTCCTTGGCACTTCGTTTGAGCACTGTATTCGTCACTCTACCCTCTTGAGACCTAAGGGATCACTTCCGGCGGCTTGTGCTCTCACGTTGGTTTTTGCGACACCTTCGAACTGGTCGCTACCCGACCACAGGTTTATTTTTGTCCCCGCGCGATCCACCTCTTGCATCTTCCTGCGACTGCTGCCGGCCGTTCCTCCCTTCCTCCTGGTAAGCATGTACAGAGCAACTCTGCTATCGGAAGCGATGTTGATGGTTCCACCCTGTAGAGTGGCGGCCTTTTCCACTGCCGTACCCACCGCGATTAATTCCGCCATGTGCACCGAGTACCCGTTCTGGAGCTTTAGCCCTTTACTTTCAAGCACTACGTTGTTATTCCAACCGTGACTTCGAGTATCGACGCGTGTATATCCACCATCCTGTTGTCGTCTTTTCCGCTCCTCCGATTATCGCCCAGCATTTCATCTGATCCGCCGGGTGCTATCCTTCTTCGTACGTCGGCTTTCCCTCAAAATTTGCCGCCTTCGAGTGTTCCCATCTTATATGCCGCTCCTGTGCTTCCAACCACAAAGGTGGACACCCCGCCAGCACTGCCAGTGACGCGTTGGAAGTTGTTCTCTGGGCCTTCGTTATGCCCAACAGAAACGCTGTTTGGGCCGGCTGAAGTACACCAAGCAGTCTGGACTCTGATTATTATTTTTAGTTTTGAAAATGATATCTGTCATTTTATGCGCGACATTGGAGACTATTCGTGGTTGAACATTTGGAGGTGGGTTGAGAGTAGAATTGCAGGCGAACAACGAGGCAAAAACTTCAGCCTTGCCCAGGGCGGTAGAAAAAATTTCACCCCCTGAAACAATGGTTGGGGACGTGCTCTTGCATAAATTATTCCTAATACATTTAGTAAGAGTCCAGAAGGGTTTGCTGCCGTTGGAGCTTGAGAGAACTTTGTGGTTATTCAACGAGCTCCAGAAAGAATGCAGACATAGCGGTTTCTTGCGTCGTTAAATGCTTGACGGTTTTCTTGACTGGGATTGTGTAGAAGCGTTTTGTGAGCTTTGACCTTTTCAAGTCTGGCCTTGTCACATGATTTAGAGAACCAAGTCTATTCAGTGGCTGAAGAGGTTTTCTGTGTACGTGGAATAAATAATTCCATGCCAGCTTGGATCAATTCGGTGACGTTTTGTGAGATATCAGAGGGGTCAGGATGAGAGAAGCAGACAGACGCCCATGGAAATAGGGAAAAGTAATCCCGCATTTCCACCCAGTTCGCGGCGTTGTAGTGCCAAACGATACGTGGGTGTGATGACTGTATGATCTCGGGTTGCATTGCGCAGGAATCAGTGACCTGCCGTGGTCTGAGCGACCAAGGGGGGCGGTGACTAATGTCTTATAGCATTCAGGTTTTGTAGAAAGAAGGAGATCTAAGGGATTTGAGCTGTGTGTTGGGATGCGAGGAAAGTAAGTAGGTTGCTGAACCATATTGGCTAAAGAATTGCTGACTGCAAAGGCCTCCACTGCTCTCCCTTGTGGATCGGTTTTTGAAGATCCTTCCATTCCTTATTATGGACATTTAAGTCACGAAGAATAGTTACCTCAGAGGAAGGATATTCAGAAATCAGAAAAGTTACGAACTATTCAATTCATCCTCGTATTAGTTGGTATTTTTTTATAAGCCTTCTGTTTTTCTGTTTCATCAATCAAAATGTAAACATATGCAAATCAATCAGTCGTTATAAATTCCAGAATAGATAGATGCTTCTGAATATTACGTAGCCAGTAGACCGTTTCCTTTTCAGGAAGATGTAAAGTTCCGTGAGGCCCACCAATTATGTTTATCTTAAGAATGCGACACAACGTATTTACGTTTCTACGTCTACATATCTCGGAGTATCCATATAAATATAATTAGTGACACAGTTAGGACCGAAAAGCGAAACAAAACTAAAAACATTGCATCACTGCTGGAGGTGCTAATCATATAAGGTAAGGCTAGACAAAACAGGCATACATACATGCAACATTGTGTGTAGGAGTTGCAGCATTCGTAACGACCTTACACTTTAAACTTATCATTTTTTTTTTGTGAAATTCTGTAAAATAAAATATAAAATGTCTGGAGACAAGTGCGTTATGGCAGCGAATTTTCCTAGAAATGATCTAACGGATTTTTTTACGAAAATTACAGATGCGCCAACATAATGTGTGTCTTCAATATTTAATAGATTTTGCTTAACAGACAAATATTTTGGTCTTGTGCGTTCCTGTGACCTCCAATAGCACCCAGATGTTTAAAAGCCTATACATTTTTTCTTTTTATTTCAAGATCTTAATGTTGGTATACACCCATCTTTTTTTAGGACAAATTCATTGGTAAGTGACTGGTAAGACACGAAGCAACGTGCCGCCACCTAGTAGCGGAACCAAGTAGTATGTTGCCACGCCAGCTCCAAATAAGACACAGTGTTAAAAATAGAGACTGTATACAACCAACTAACAAAATTAGTAAATTGTCATCCCTGGCCCATTTCTACCCTGATATAGGGACAAAGTATGTAAGGCTAGATGCATTCTCACCACAATTTGAACCGTAGACCGGTTTCGCTCTAATTAGAGCTCGTCGGTACGGCATATTAATTGTAGCGAAAATACACCTATAAAGTAATACAGCTATGGTAGCCAGCCTTCCAACTTGGTTTCCGAAACTAGGTGGCGACACGTTGCTTCGTGTCTACCACTCACTTAGTGTTGGAAGGCTGGCTACCATGGCCGTATTACTTTATAGGTGTATTTTCGCTACAATTAGTATGCCGTACTGACGAGCTCTAATTAGAGCGAAACCGGTCTACGGTTCTAATTGTGGTGAGAATGCATCTAGCCTTACAAATTCATTAGTGCCAGCAGAAACGCCCGATTTTCATTTGTTTTCAAGTTATAAGCACTATCTTTTGTTTTTCTTATGGCGGCCATTTTTAATTTTGGGTTAGTTAGATAGCCCTCGAAAAGATCTAAAATGTTTTTGATTTAACGAGACCGCTTTTCAGGGAATTCCGATTTTAGCGAGGTAATTAATGCGCTGACCCGTTCACATTTTTATTGGGATTTATAGATGTGCGAACACGAGGGCTTCGTCTTTCTGTTGCTTTCGTTGCGTCTCTACCTAAAAATATGACCATTCAGACACACTAGGACTGGGTGCACATGTTTCTCGATTGAGACATGACACTAATGGGTAATAAAATTTACTGTATACAACACAAGAGAAAATATTTATGGGTTCTTCCACTCAGCCAATGACAGAGTCCCTCTTACCACTTGAAATCAACGTTCGTTAGTTCGTTGCAACTGTACATTTGTGTGGTTTTTTGTTTTTCTGTTTAAATCTAGAAACTTGCGCCTTATTCCGATCAGTTATCGCTCATCACGCGTTTATGGCAGGTGAATAGAGTCTTGTTTACACAATGTCCACGTCTGGTATCAAAAGAAAACGCCTAGCATTGAAGAGAAAATGTCGATGTTAAAACAAGTGAAAACGGGAACGAAAAAAGTGATGTTTGTAGGCAGTACGGTATTGCATTGACTACATTATCAACAATTTTAAAGTGCGATAATGCCATTGTCCAGCCTAGTGGTTCCAACACACAAATTATGTAAAGAAAAAAATTGCTATCTTTTTCCGTTAAAAAGTTATTTGATAATTTAACATTTTAAAACACATTATATGTTACTACTTTTACCACGGCAATAAACAAAGTATGTAGGCAATCATTGCAACAAATTTTCAATGTGTCCCCCTCCCACTTCTAAACACTTATCCAATCTCCGCCCTACTTTTCGCACTGAAGCCTTATGAAACATTTCTGTAGATAGTTCATCGCAAGCATTTCTGATTTTTTCTTTTAAATGTTCCAAGTTAACAGATGGTGTTGTGTAAACTTTATTTTTCAAAGCTCCCCACAAGAAGCAGTCTAGTGGGGTCCAGTCCGGTGATTTAGGCGGCCACTGTATCGGCCCATTTATTCCTCCACCTGCTGCCCCCAACAGATCTACCAGACGAACAGAGCGAATGCATCATTTTACTCTCTAGGTCACCAGACATAGAACATCTTGTTATGTCCGCTCTTTGGTGCCGAGGACTTCCAAGTTGTGGAATTCCTTGCCGGCACATGTTTTTCCTTCTCCTCCAAACCTCCAAGTCCAGAATTAACGAGTTGCCTCCTTCATCCTTGTCGACACCCACGGTACGATAGTATTTAGGCTGTAAGCCCTCGTGGTGTGTTGTTGAAATATTAAACAAAAACTATCCATTTTCTCCGCAAGTTTCATTTAAATATTGTTGGACAATTCTTGCTTTATGCGGTGTAGCTCCGTCATATTGGAAACACATGTTTGTTCGCAGCTTTAATAACACATTTTCGAGCAGCACAGGAAGTTGTTCTTGGAAAAATTGCAAATATCGCTTACTATGTAAAATTCCTTCGTAAAAATATGGACCAATCAAATGCCCGTTAATAATACCACACCAAACGTTAATTCCGAAGTGTCCTTGATTTTCAATCGGATTGACGAAAGGTGGATTTTCAGTAGCCCAAATATTCTCATTTTTTTTATTGGGCTTACTGTTACTAACAAAACGGCATTCGTCCGTCCACAACACATGCTGAAAAAAACGATTGTCATTGATCAAGTTTACCATCACTTGGGCAATATAATAAAATTTTTCGTACCGAACTATATTTTAAATTCAACTCACGACAGGCTTGCCTAACCGAGTTCCTTGAATGGTCTTCAAAATACTGCAAAACAGTGGCAACAGTATTGTCAGAATTGACCCTTCTAGCAATTTTTCTTCCCTTTCGAGAAGAAAATGCCTCGTTATTTGCACGTAAATTGCGTTCTAACCCTGCAAATATTTTTAAGCTTGGAATAACACGTTCAGGGTATCTCTGGGCGTATAACTGAACTGCTTTTCTAGGGTTCTTTTGAGATTCACCATAAACCAATAACATATCGACTTTTTCGTTGTGCGTAAACATTTTTCAAAGTGAAATGACAACAAAACAATATTTGTAAACCATTAGTTTAATTATTGGCAGATAAAACGTTGCCACGACAGATAAAACTTTGCTATTGGTTTCCAAAGGCTTCTTGTTTATATCGAGATGATTGCGCGAATTTTTTGTTATACTTTTTTTTCTACAAATTTGATTATAACTTTTTAACGGAAAAAGATAGCAATTTTTTTCTTTGCATAATTTGTCCAGAAAAAATAGCTCTTTTTATATATGCCGAAATTTAGGTAGTTTCTGGAAAAAATCGATGTCGTCATTACTTCAGTTTCCAAATATCAAAAAATATGCAAATTTGGCTTAAAATGGACCTTACTCAATCCCATTTAAGAACCTCTTTTCATATTTTTTCTATCGCTGTTCCTTTTCTTACAATAGAGCCGAAACATCGAGATTCGCTCACCCTGTACATACCTATATATTTTTTTGTAGTTACTTCTTAGTTCTGATATAACGAAATTCGGCTTTTACGAGACATTATTGCTAGAACCTTGATTCCTCGTTAAATCCGGATTCTACTGTAGTGTCCCTTAACATCAATGCACTTATTCCATCGTTTCAGCAACAATTTGATACTCTAAAAAATTTCGCTTTGTCCCCAAAATGTACCCAAACTTCAGCTTTCACCTCTTCGTCGTCACTGAAATGGCGCCCGCAAAAGTCCTTTTTCAATTTTCCATGTAGGTAGTAGTCACTGGGGGGCATATCTGGACTATACGGAGCATGATCAATTTGTTCAAAACTGCAGTCGCAAAGTGTGACTTGTGCGATTCCAGCAGTGTGCACAGGTGCATTGTCATTAAGCAAATGCACGCCTCTGGTCAGTTTTACACATCTTTTCTTCCGAATATTATGTCGTAATTAATGGAGGAGTGTTGCATAACATGCCCTGTTGACTGTAGTGTTGCGTTCTTTAAAGCTTATGAGAAGAATAGTCACCCAAAGCCAAAAAATCGCAGCCAAGACTTTTTTTGTAGACTGTCAAACTTGAACCCTCTAGGCAGTCCTTCTCCTTTCGGCCTCCAATCCATCGAATCCTTTTGCACAAAGGATCCTTTCATCCCCTGTAACAATTGTCTTGAACAGGTCCACAGGATTTTCTCCACAGAGGTCCAACAAGGATCGGGCACATTCAACACGACGCTGGCGCTGAACTGCTGGAACATGTGTGGCGATCCACCTTGCACTACATTTATTCATGCCTATATGTTCCTGGAGGATTCGGCGGACGCTTGTATCTGGCATCTGAAAGCCCCGACATGTTTTATAATTCTTTCACTTTCCAAGTCGATCGCTTAATACGAGATCCCAAAAAGGGCAATCTTGTAGCAGGTCACCACTTCCACAGTCCTTCCAATTCGTGCGTGATCTTTCAAGAATTCCTGTCCTATTCTAAACCGTTTGGACCAATCAATTACTACAGAATATGCTTTGAGATGGAACACCTTCTCGAGTAAGGTAAAGGAGGACGCAGGTTCGTAAGCTGGCCAACGCGGCCAGAAGGTCGGGAGCATGGGATGAATATAGACATGCCCTAACAAGCTACAACATATAATGAGAGACGCCAGGAAGGAGTCGTGGAGGAGGCACTGCGAGGAAGTGGAGAGCACATCCGAGAGTGCTCAACTACACAAGATCATGTCCAAGGGCACTCAGACTAACATAGGCTCCCTTAAGACATCGACGGAAGGCTTTACAAGCTCGGGGGAGAAAACAATGGAAGCCCTACTACGGAGGCACTTCCCCAGCTGCAACATAATAAACCAATCACCTCCAGACTGGGAACACTCAGAAATAGACGCGCCGTACAGGCGGGCATCTAGAGTAGGCTGGACAGTCGCTAAAGATGTGGTTATCTGTAGCAAAATTAGATGGGCCATTAACAGCTTTAAGCCACTCAAATCCTCGGGATTCGATGGAATAATGCCCGTCATGCTCCAACAGGGTATAGACATACTGGCGCCGGCGCTTACCCTCATTATGAGGACCAGTCAGGCTCTGGTGTCTATTCCGAGGACATGGAGACTGGTCAGGGTTGTATTCAGTCCTAAACCTGGGCGTCCAACAGACCAGGCAAAGTCCCTGAGGCCAATAAGTCTCATGTCCTTCTTGCTAAAAACAATGGAAAAACTGCTCGACCGGCACATTAGGCGCGGTGTACTGGAAGCATATCCCCTAGACTGCGGACAATATGCATACAGAGCAGGAGTCTCAACAGAAATAGAAGACCACGGGTAAATTCCAGGCTGGTAAGTGAATGCCGCGACGAGACGAGCGACTTGACTGGGCAGAATGAGGTCACCCTCATCTGGGTACCGGGTCACTCGGGGGTCAAAGGCCATGAAGAAGCTGACAGTCTCGCGAAGAGAGGGGTCAACAGAACCATTTATGTGACTAGAACCGGTTCTGTGCGTGACGAAGAGCACTGCCAGGGGATCCATTAAGTCCTGGGTCAGAAACGACCATAAGCTGTACTGGGCAAACTGTCCAGGGCTCATACATGAGAAGTCAGTAATGGAGGAACCCAGTTCAAAGAGAGCTGTGGAGCGGCTAAATCTTAGCAGAGGACCGCTCAGGAACATAACAGGACCCTTGACAGGACACATGGCCGTCAAGAAACACCTGCATAAAATTGGGCAGTTCGAGGGGGACCTGGCATGCAGACTCTGCGGCGAGGGGGAGGAATCAGCCCAGCACATATTGTACGAGTGTAAAGCTCTGAGCCGCAAAATACAACTCATCTACGGACAGCCTAGGCCGGAAACAGAGCAATATAAAACTTCATCCTACCAATTGCTGTGCAGACTAGTTCAAGGCACAGTGATTTTGGAATGGGTGGAGTAGAAAAAACAAAGGGCATGAACAAGAAGCCAAACGCTGTGGTGCTATCGGGGCGGTAAAGACGCGGATGAGCCCTAAGGGGAAAAAAGGTATTTAATAACATCTCTATACCAATAAGTGAAGATTAAAACCTGTGATGAGCACTGATAATTACACTTGGAGAGCCCAAATCACCACAACACATCTTAAAAGACCTGACGATCATTTCACTAACCAAGTTAGCTTTTTCATCCACTGATGACGCTAACTTGGTTAGTGAAACGATCTTCAGGTCTTTTGAAATGTGTTGTGGGGATTTGGGTTCTCCAAGCGTCAGTTATAAGAAAACTAATTAACATACAATCCATTTTTGTTTTTTTCAATGCTAATAAGACTCTTACAAAATTTTGACACGATACCCTGGATGTCTGCCAGGCCAGGATATTTTGGCGCTTACCTCGTATACTTTTCCCTAATCTGGAGAATTGTAAAAAAGTGTACAATTTATTAAATAATTAATAACTAATGTATTGCTGATTGTATCGAAGGGAAAAGTGTATACTTGACCTTTGTAATCTGACAAATGAAAATGATATAACTTACCTTAATGATAACACTTCTACACAAGGCATTTTCCTCAATAATGAAACATCTACCAACTCGCTACCCCTGAAAAAATTAATAAAATATAAATATAATTATAAAACAAAATATATAATAAAAATAATATGCAGGGTGGGGGATTTTGAGTGTCGACATATTTGGGATCTTGAAAACTATAGGAGATACAAAGTGGGTTGAATTAGGCCAATCATAAAGGCACCTGAGCAGTTTTTCCAGATACAAAAAAAGTCTGGACGCAGCAAGTCCATTATGTTACCGAATTTTCATGGAAACGATGTAAGCAATGTTTTTTACAAAAAAAAATTATATGCGTCAAGGAAAAAATAATATTTGTCTGTAACATTTATTAGATTATGTTTAGCACACAAATACTTTGGTTTTGTGCCTTTCAAATTTGGTACGCAGGTTTAAATTACAAAAAGCAAACTATCCACCAAAATTAAGATACCTAAGTTAAAAGAAAAAAAGTCATAAGCATTTAAAGAAAAAAATGGGTGTCGCTGGTGATCAGAGAATCGCACAAGAGCAAAATTTTTGTGGACAACAAGTCTATTGTATATTAGGAACAAATATTACGTTTTCTTGCCGCAAAAAGGTCAAGAAATGACAGAAAAATTGCTTTGAAAATGTTATAGTTTGTCTTATTAAAACGTCAAAGTCGCGATTTTAAACCTCAAGATTTGCCAGGTTTAGACAAAGAACCTGAAATGAATACGGGTTGTGTTGAATAAATGTCGGAAGAAATGTGTTTTACAAAGCCTTAAGTTTCAGCTGCAACAGTCATTGCCCTTCATTTTACTAAAATATTTGCAGAAAATTCATGTCAAATAGACCATTTCTCGGTGAATTTGCAGTTTAGTCCACGGGCCGATTAGATAAATAAACTGCTGATAGATATAGTTTGGCATCTTACATGCACGTTGACACTATTTTTTCCCTGTGCTTCCTTGTCGTTTTTTATATGTAAACTTGGCATTTGAGCTGGTGCGGTAAGTTAAAAATGATTTTTTCCCTCACAATTTCGCTATTTTTCGCTTGCTGTGTTACATGCTCCATTCCCGGCACATCCTTTCCCCGGCAGTTACCTGTCACTATCTATTTTTCAGATTACCCTCCGCCGTGTTTTTAAGTGAGGGGTGGGGTAGAGGTATGGTCCGCTACTTCGACTTGGGGGCTTTCCTTTCTTTCCTGCATGCCTACAACCACCCTCAATGCATAAACCACAAGAAAAAATTATTGGGAACAATCCCCACGACGCTACGGCACCTGGCGGGAGAATAGAGGGGCTGTGCGGGGTAGGCAGGGTTTAAAGGAGGTATGGCTGCAAAATGTGAAAAGGGCAGCTCTTTGGGGTCCAACCAAGCTGTTTTTCGCATTTTTCTTTTTTCATTTCTTTTATATTTTTCCCAGCACCATTATTTACTCCTGGTCCCCTAACTTTCTTGGGGGTTGTTTGCAAGAAATTTTTGTTGTAGCTTGTGCATCCAGGGGAAGTTCTACGCATGTTTCTGAAATCAAAAATCCTACAAATCCTCCCTGAACTAAACTGCAAATATACAGCTTTCTCTTATGCTTTGGAAGTAGTTTCAGTTATAAAGTTTGTGGTTTAATAGTCTCTAAGTTTTAGCGAAATTTCATAGAAATAATTCGCTATTGAGGAGACTGCAACTTTTGAATTTTGAAAAGATTTCTTCAGAACTAGACTTCCTAGAACGCATATACGGGGTTTGTTTCAGTTTTCATCTGTTTACACATATACAGGCTGGCGAATTTCTACGGTAAAGCTCAGTACATCCGTTATTATGTATATAAGATACAGAACAAATTATATACGTTAATTGAGCTGCATTTTGAAAAATTATGTTGAGAATCACAAAATTGCGCACAAGTCACTGGTGATACAAATTTTGTTTTTTAATAGAACATCCCTTATATCATTGCACTTTTGTATTTTCCGTCGAATTATATATATAATCCATGTTTGTGCGAAAAAATAGGATATCGTTCATCGTTTTTGAGTTATTTAAATTGTTTTGCAACTTTTCACGTATTGGGCATATATCAACAATTGTGATACGGCGTTGTTACCAATATTTAGCGGGGACACCCCCCCCCCCCCCCCCCCCCCACACACACACACACACATAGTTCTTATGGGGAAGGCCAGGCTAGGACTATACAGACTAGCCTGCAATGGTAAACTGAAGATCAACCCAGGCTTCAGGGGCCACCGCAAAATTCAGGAGATCGTGAAGGAGCCCCTGTTTGAAATGAAGTCAGACTTCGCGAGCCCGCGAATCTGCAGGGAAAATAACTTTACAGTGGAAATCCCCGACCGCGAGGCATGGCGGGAGAAGACGCCGGGCATACCACGGGACGCGCTCGTCTGGACGGATCCGGCGGGGAGCGTGGGACGGGGGCAGGTGTTTATTCGGAAGGACCAAGGGTAAGTCATAGTATTTTCCTCGAAGCCCATGCAACGGTCTTTCAGGCCTAAATGTACGCCGTCCTGCACTGTGTGCGGGAGAACAAGAGGAGGGGCTACACCAACATGCGGATCCTCATAGCCACAGACAGTTCTTAAGGCCCTAAGTAGCGCACGGGTAAATTCCTGACTGGTGAGTGAGTGCCCAGACGAGATGAGCGACCTGGCTGGACAGAATGAGGTCACCCTCATCTGGGTGCCGGGTCACTCGGGGGTCAAAGGCTATGAAAAAGCTGACAGTCTCGCGAAGAGAGGGCCAGCAGAACCATTTATGGGAGCAGAACCGGTTATGGGCGTGACAAAGAGCACTGCCAGACGAGCCATTAAGTCCTGGGTCAGAAACCAACACAAGCCAATAATTCACGAACCCAGTTCAAAGAGAGCTGTGGAGCTGCTAAATATTAGCAGAGGACAGCTCAGAAACATAACAGGTCTCTTGACGGGACTCATGGCCGTCAAGAAACACCTGCATAAAATGGGGCGGTTCGAGGGGGACCTTGCATGCAGACACTGCGGCGAGGGGGAGGAATCAGCTCAGCACATCTTGTGCGAGAAGCTCTGGACCGCAAAAGACTACGGTCAGTCTAGACCGGAGACAGAGCATTATAAAACTTCATCCTACCAATCGCTGTGCAGACTAGTTCAAGGCACAGTTATTTTGGAATGGTTGGAGTAAAAAGACTAAGGGCATGCACAATAAGCCAAAGGTTGCAGTGCTATCGGGGCGGCAAAACCGCGGACGAGCCCCGAGGAAAAAAACAAAATAGATAGCGGAATTATATGAAAATGACGCATTCAGAGAGGTTTTGGTTTAGATTATTCGTCGAAAAAATCGAGATGCCATATACAGAAGTTCAAACTGCGTTACTCAATTTTCATCGGTGACAGAAATTTCAAATAATTTTTTTCGCTTAAGCGTCATAAAAAGTGTCAAAACATATAGAAAACAAGGGTAATTGCCAAAACATGATTTGAAAACGAACATTTTTTTGTGTCTGCCGGTCTAAATGTCTCTTGGTAGCCACGCTAACTTTAGAACGAATTGAGATGTCGTATTCAAATTTGGTACACAGTTAGCACCCGACAAATCGCTCCAAGGGGTAGGGGATGAATACGAGGTGATTTGGTGGAAATTGACATTTTTTCGTTAAAACTCGAATAATACAACGTTTTGGGGTCTGTTTGTTTAAAAACCTCCAGTTTCATCAAACATCTGGTATTCTGTGCTGAACTTAAATTAGGGGTAGAATGTGTGGGGGTGAAATATCGGTGACAGAAATTTCGAATTTCTTTTGCTAAAACGGCGTAAGAAGCCTCAAAACATATGTGTGTGTGTGTGTGTGTGTGAAGAGTGGTCTGCCCTCGAGCTTGTAGTCTCATTGGCCACAGACAGAAAAATTGATTCTCGAACGAATTTTGTTGGTCTGTCGGTCGGTCGGCCTGTACGTGCGTCTTTTAGTAGGCGCAATAGATCATAATGATTAGAGGCAAATCTGAGGAGGAACTTGCAAGTACTCTTCAAGAGGCACTAAATGTAGTGAATGATTGGTGTCAGAGGGAACACATGTCTGTGAACCCCCGCAAAACGATCGTTGTTCCTTTTACCAGAAGAAGGTTGGATAGATTAAAACCACCTATTCTTATGGGGGAAACGATTCCATTTACGGAACAAGCAAAATATCTGGGGGTTACCCTAGATAAGAAGCTCAACTGGGACGTACAGTTAGAGAATGTAATCCGCAGGGCTAAACTGTCCCTGTGGACATGCCGTAGAATCTGTGGAAATAACTGTGGAACAAACCCCCAACAGATGTACTGGCTCTAGTAGTACTGGCTGTAGTGGTTATCAGACCAATAATAACATATTGGTGGCCCAAGGCACTTCGTGGTATCGCGAGGGCCAAACTGACCAATCTACAGAGACAAGCTTGTCTGATGATAACGGGAGCGATAAGCACCGCACCATCAGCCGCTCTGGAGGTCCTCCTTAATATTCCACCTCTTCACATTTGGCTGGAGAGGTTGGCGAGGTGGACAACGTACAGATTATAACAAACTGCCGACAGCATGCCGAAGGAAATCGGTCTGGGAGGGTCCGGACACCTCGATGACATTGAGGGTCATGGGATTCTGGAAATGGTCTCAGACTTGATGCCTACAAAGATCAGTAGAGATCTGTCTATCAAGACCGTTCCCGGAAAGGGAGGACTGGGAACGATATCAAACGACCTTATTGAGGGCCGATCTCTGCTGGTATACGGACGGCACCAAAACAAATAGGGGGGTAGGAGCCGGCGCATATGGGAGCAACGCCGATGCTAGACTATCAACTAGCCTCGGAAACTATGCAACCATACACCAGGCAGAAGTGTATGCCATCGAGATGTGTGCAAGGGAAAGTATAGAAAACCGGTTCACACACAAATCGATAAAGATATATTCAGATAGCCAAGCTGCAATAAAGGCTCTTGGTTCCTACCGTTGCAATTCAAAAACGGTATGAAGTTGTAAATCTGCCCTCAACGAACTGGGCAGCTGTAATGAGGTGTCCCGGGGCGGGGGACCGGGTCACTTGGACCATGATGGCAATGTTGCGGCCGACGCGCTTGCCAGGAGTGGAGCCCAGAGGGACTTCATCGGACCAGAACCTGTGCTGGGGATATCATCATGCACAGCAAAACACACCTTAAAGACCTGGACAGAAAGAATGACAATCCAGCAATGGCAAAATCTGCCAGGATTAGCTCACTCTAAGGCCTTCATAAATGCCCTGTCTGAGTCAAGGGCTAAAAAACTTCTAGAGCTAAACAGACAACTGAGTACTCTAGTCGGCCTGTATACAGGACCCTGCCGCTTGTGTCACCACATGCACCGAATTGGAGCCGGCTGTGTATGGAGAGTGACGAGGCAGCAGAGCATGTACTGTGTTCCTGTCCGACAGCGGACAGGACTAGACACCTGCTCTTTGGCAAGACAAAGCTTGCTCCAGAAGATCTGGATCAACTTTCGCCCACAAAGATTATCGACCTCTGCAGGAGGCTGGCTTTGTTGGGTGAAATATAGACTATCAGGCGTGAACCACAATAGACCTTATGGTCGCGGTGGAGTGACTGGGATGGCCTACACACAATCAAACCTAACCGAGTAGGGGCAATAGCTTTCAAACGAATCGAGATATCATCTTCATCTTATGGGTACAGGGTACAGAAATACGAATATTTCTTTGTGGTCAAGTCAAGGACCCTAAATTCATTTAATGGGAATGTCTTTCTGGGGAGAGTAAATTATCACAGCCATGTGGAAGTTATGATTCAATTTTCAGCACTATTTTCAAATAAACAGCCTGTATTTGGTGTTTCAGAAGTGAAGGGCATGCCCCTGCTTCAACTTTTGTATAACACTACCTGTAGACAAAGACTCTAGTTTTGGAAATATTTACATTTATAATCACATAATTCATAGAGGGATCAGTTTTTTTTTTCTGAAGAATAATATTAAAATATTTAATTAACTTTGATACCAAAAAAGTAAGAAATAATGAATTTGACAGGATTATCTATCTACATTTTCATTTTATATATATATATATATATATATATATATATATATATATATATATATATATATATATATATATATATATATAAATGTATATATATATATATATATATATAAATGTCAAATGAAACAAAGTGGCAGACTTAAATAACCTTTTTATTTCGATATCCAACAGCTTGTGACATAAAAATATAAGTTTTATTCAGGCTATATTTTTCTTTACTTCTATTGATTCAAATTAACTTTTTTTACATTTTCCTTCTATTTCGTCCTGGGGGGGGGGGGGGTCTTTCCCCTCTGCATGCCTACAAACACCCTTGAAGCATAAAACATATGAACAATTGCTTGAGACAACCCCCCAAGAAAGTTATGGGAACCGGGGTGAATGCGAGGTAGACAGTGTTTAAAGGAGGTGGAGGTATGGATGCTGTTTTTTCGCATTTTCTGCTGATATTTCGTTTTTATCTTCCCCACCGAGCACCCCTACTCCCGTAACTTTCTTAGGGGTTGTTTGCAAGAACTCTTTCTCACGGTTTCTGCTTCCAAGGGGGTTTCAGAAAATAATTTCTAAAAAGCCTCCGGAGAGGAAACCGCCAATATATTTTTGGTATACCTATTGTTTTTCCTGTATTTTTCAAATATATTTGGTACGTAGTGTAAGAGTATTAAGATTGAGGCATTGGAAGAAGCAGAATGTAGACTAGTACTTACCAACAATTTAACCTTTTAATTTTTGATAAATCCGATATTTTGGTTCGTGCAATGACCATTTCTTCAGTTAACTTTTTTGCCATTTTGATCGGTTATAAGAACTTTCCGATAAATTACTAACAGAAAGATGATTTGAACAGTGATTACATTTTTTAAGTGAAAATGGGTTTTTATTTTATTTGCACAGTAACTTTATTTGACTAAGATGAATCTATTACAGATGTGTTTCGTTTTAATAAACAATATAAAATGAACAGGTGAGCACCAAATCCACGCGACCACAACACTACTTCACTTTAAAACAACTGTAGAACAAATCTGAATGGAAATTTTACTGCACCTTCAATTAATTTAGGCAATATTTTAAGTTATCACTTAAATTTTTATTAGCAAAATACGTTCGCACCTAGGAACGAAACAAATTTTATATAGTTCATACAAAACTATCCTAAGTAAATATAAGTATGAGAGATGATAGCACCGTTTCACTTGCCCAGTTCGCAGCTTTTGATATACTAATTTTACTTTGCCTTTTACACGGTTTAACTAATGAACACAATAAAAAGTAGTTCAACAAAATTTAACAACTTATGTCAACATGACGTTTTATGTTTCACCTATTTACTATTGTAACTACCTATCAATTGACCTACTTAATTTTGACATAAATATTATGTTGTCATAGACGAATAATATAGAGTGTGAGTGTATAACTTAAAATGAAACAGCCTGAACCTCCCTCATTCCACGTTAACTTTTTTATAATCGCTAAAACACAAGAGAGACCGTTTATAACCAATTTCAAAGCTGCAGCTTCATTTACCTAACGAAGCTCAGGCCACTAAAATTTTAAATGTTACCCTATGGTCGAGTGATAACATAAAAACGAGCGTCGCGCTACAAGAAAGACTCGGTTACACTAGTCACGTGCACTTCGCAGATAATTTGAAGTAACGAAATAAAAGACCTCCCTGGCGTACTGTTTACACACAATCCTCCCAACTGACCTTCCTGACCTGGCATGACATCAGTTTGCCTAATTACAAGCTAAAAGGGAAGGAAAATCAACCCTACCATTCATGTGAGCATAATGTACTTTTCCTTCCCCTTTTTTCTTCTTTTAGCTTTTGTCTAGGCAAACTGATGTCAGGGCAGGTCAGTTGGGAGGATTGTCTGTAAACAGCACGTCAATGAGGTTTTTCATTTCGTAACTTAAAATATTCTCTAAAGTGTGCATAATCAATGCAACTGAGCTTTTACTGTCGGGAGACGCTCGTTTTAAAATGCGTTAAATTTTCTTTAAAATCACACCTCGTTGATTTGAAAATATTGTTAACACTGATTGTCTAATAATAATGCATGTAAGAAAAATTTATATCCACATATAAGTAATCGAATTCTTGTTTTAACATTGTAGAAACTGATGATAACTGTAGTCCCTTATTATATTTCACCGAATTTGGATTTAGGATTTTTCGTAGAGAAACGTGTTTTACTTAAAATTAGTTTCTCAATAAGTTTTAACCTATGGTTTCCTAACATAGAGAAATTTATTTCTCTAAACATAGAGAAGACTAGATGCATTTTCGCAACAATTAGAACCGTAGACCGGTTTCGCTCTCATTAGAGCTCTTCAGTACGGCATACCAATTGTAGCAAAAATGCACCAAAAATAACACGGCTATCGTATAGCCAGTCTTAAAACACTAAGTGAGTGGTGAACGTGTCGCCACCTAGTTCGGAACCAAGTACTATGTTGTCACGCCCGCTCCAAATAACACAGAGTGTTAAAAATAGAGACGGTATACAACTAACTAACAATTTAAAAAAATTGTTAGCCCTGGCCCATTTCTACCCCAATATAGGGACAAAGTATGTAAGACTAGATGCATTTTCGCAACAATTAGAACCGTAGACCGGTTTCGCTCTCATTAGAGCTCTTCAGTACGGCATACCAATTGTAGCAAAAATGCACCAAAAATAACACGGCTATCGTATAGCCAGTCTTAAAACACTAAGTGAGTGGTGAACGTGTCGCCACCTAGTTCGGAACCAAGTACTATGTTGTCACGCCCGCTCCAAATAACACAGAGTGTTAAAAATAGAGACGGTATACAACTAACTAACAATTAAAAAAATTGTTAGCCCTGGCCCATTTCTACCTCAATATAGGGACAAAGTATGTAAGACTAGATGCATTTTCGCAACAATTAGAACCGTAGACCGGTTTCGCTCTCATTAGAGCTCTTCAGTACGGCATACCAATTGTAGCAAAAATGCACCAAAAATAACACGGCTATCGTATAGCCAGTCTTAAAACACTAAGTGAGTGGAGAACGTGTCGCCACCTAGTTCGGAACCAAGTACTATGTTGTCACGCCCGCTCCAAATAACACAGAGTGTTAAAAATAGAGACGGTATACAACTAACTAACAATTAAAAAAATTATTAGCCCTGGCCCATTTCTACCCCAATATAGGGACAAAGTATGTAAGACTAGATGCATTTTCGCAACAATTAGAACCGTAGACCGGTTTCGCTCTCATTAGAGCTCTTCAGTACGCATTTTTGCTACAATTGGTATGCCGTACTGAAGAGCTCTAATGAGAGCGAAACCGGTCTACGGTTCTAATTGTTGCGAAAATGCATCTAGTCTTACATACTTTGTCCTTATATTGGGGTAGAAATGGGCCAGGGCTAACAATTTTTTTAATTGTTAGTTAGTTGTATACCGTCTCTATTTTTAACACTCTGTGTTATTTGGAGCGGGCGTGACAACATAGTACTTGGTTCCGAACTAGGTGGCGACACGTTCACCACTCACTTAGTGAAACATAGAGAAATTAATTTCTCTATGTGTCCTAATTTTCTATCTAATATCTATATCTATTAACATATCTTATATCTTATTCTATTATCTAATTATCAATTTCATCTATTTCTGTTTTGCTTCAATATTATTTTATTGTGTTAAAATATGTTTCCAATTTTACACAAGTAATTTCAGTGTTTAAAAAAATATATTACCTTCTACGACTACCTCTTATATTAAGTTGTTTAAAAAACAAGTATTCATTACACGCACAGGAAATAGTGGATTTTACTGGGGTTAAGGAGAAAATTTTATAATGGATGATGTTCTGTGGAATGAGTAAGTTTATTTTTTTTAGCATCCTTGCTAAATTTAGAATTGCTTTTTTGTTATTATGTTAATAAGTAAACAATAACATTAGGCAAGACCAATAAAAATGAAATAATTTTTAATAAAAAAAGCCTAATTTCAAGGAATTTTATTGCTTAACTAAAATATGATACTAAGCTAATAACTGTAAAGAAATACATCATTTCTGAACGTCACACGGACTGGGATAGACATCACTAAACTCTGAATGATAAGACTTCTTACCAGACAACAAATTTATTCATTTAATCACTTCCCAACGTGTTTCGACCTTCAAGAGGTCATCCTCAGGGTATAAATCTATAATCACAATAAGAAGGTGTGTCAGAAAACATTAGTTTTTCCGGTAGGCAATTGTGCACGTTAGAGCACAATGATGACAAGATATTCTCTACAGAAAATGTCAAAAGCTAAAATCACAAGTCACACAGTATAATGTTAACCAACAGTCACTCTAAAATCTGAGAGAGCTACAAAATAACACAAGTAGATACAGTAACACAAGCTAAAAACTATGTTAAAGCTAAAACATGCAATTAAAAGTCAAATTAAGCTAAGTATCAAAACAAAAATGAAAAGCGCTGAAAGCCACAATATTGCAAAAAACTATTGTCTGAAACAATTAAGTATTAAAGTCTATTGTAGAAAACAAAGCAGGCCAATGAGTAAAGCTGACAGGTCAAACAACACAAGCAGGCAGAAACCCAATGAGAACCACTAATTTAAAGAAAGTTGTGAAAAATTACTAGTGAATAAAACAAAATGGACACCACTTACTTGAACAATTCTCAAAAATTGTACTTGAAAACTATACAAAAGGTTAAATAGGCCAAAACTTCATCCTTTGTACTAGGAGGCCTGCAACACTACATCTGAATTCGTCAGAAAATTTGTCTCTAAACAAAAATCAATAAGAAGCCTTTTCATTCAGAGTTTAGTGAAGAAATACATATATACTGAGGTAACGCTTGATTTTAAAGGTAATACCAGACTTTGGTGAATTTGCAGATAACCTCCCGAACAGTTTGAGATAAAACGACTGCTGATAGCTAAAGCTTGGTATCTTACATGCACGCTGGCACTATTCATACCTTTTGTTCTCTTGCCTTTGCTGAGTTATTTACATTTACCGTTTTGGTAAATATGCCCTTTATGCCCTTCAAACAGCAAAGTCCTCGCACACTAGAATTTCGTCATTGCAATTCACGTGATGTTGCCACTTCCTTCTCGTAGTATAAATAAATTAAAAGATTGGAGAATTCCTTCCAAAATATAATGTTAAGTGGGTAAATATATTGCCCAATAATCTAATTTTTATGACACTTTAATACATTTTTTCTACTCATCTTTTCTTTGTATTTCATTATAAAAGAAATTATTCCTGACCGTCACAATAAACTTAATATCTGTATTTCATTTGACAAAATACTTCATGAAAGGTAAAACCTATGTGTCTATCTGCAAAAGTACGGGGATTTGTAACGAACTGTTTGATAAAAGTGGGTGATTTTACAGCCCAACCTTTGTCCTGTGAGCGAGATTAGCAAGATTGTCGGTGACAGATGAATCTCCTATAAGGCTACCGCTCGTTTTTTAATAGAATCTAGGAGGAATGAGGTTGTCTTTGGGGCAGCATCCAAGACATGAGAACAATATTCCAACTGCGGTGGTATATGTGCTAAACCCAAACTTATTTTCTGTTGCTTCAGCAATATTGGAAACAGTTAAATGTCAGCAAAAATTATCTGCAACGGTTATATCCAATGCAGAGGTTGTAGTATTTAGGAAACTCGTTTGTGGCAACAGTAAATAATTGTATCTTGGCAGTTATACTTTCAACTAAATTGGCTCCCAATAAAAAAACATATTTAACTTTAAAAACATTTCTATGAAAATTCGCTACCCTAATGCACTTGCTGCGACACCAACATAACATTTTTCCCTACAAAGTCGATAAAGAGAAGGAAGTGGCAACAGCGTGTGAACTCCAACGACGTAATGCTAGTGCGCGCGGACTTTACACAGTACATAGTTTCTAACAACCCAAGGGGTAAATTTGCAGATTAGCTCCCGAACGCTTTTCAAAAAACTGTTTTCAGAAACCTGCCTAGGCCCCCCATGGATGCACAAACCACAAGAAAAATTTCTTGTTCACGTCCCCCAAGGAAGTTACGGGACCAGGAGTGAATAGGGGTGCTGGGCGGGGTAGTTAGTAAAAAGGAAATATGAGCAGAGAATGTGAAGAAAACGGGCTTGAAAGCTATATTTTCACATCTTGAAGCCATATCCCCCTTAAACCCTGCCTACCTCGCACAACAGTGGCGTCTCCTGACCAAAAAGTTCGGGTGTGCGGTAAGGAGTTGCTGTTAGTGGTGGTTTTAAAAATTATTAACACTAAATGTACATATATATATATATATATATATATATATATATATATATATATATATATATATATATATATATATATATATATATATATATATATATATATATATATTGTACCTATATGGGAATAATACGCAGATAAATAAATTAATCTCCCACCGCAACACTAACAAATTAAAAAGTCACTTAAAGTTTTAAAACACAAAAAGAACATGGAATTATTATACAACCTCTTCTCTTCACACAAATTTGTGTTAGCGTTAGCACTCGATGCAGCAAGTGCGTTATAGTAGTGAATTTTCATGGAAATGATGATCTGGCACAAAATATTTTATTATAACTTTTTTTTCTTGTAACATAGAAATCTAAATTTTGGTGTATAGTTTATTTTTTGTATCGTAAACCTACCTACCAAATTTGGTTATCATATCTTTTTTATTTTTTTGAGATACAAATTTGTTTCGAATGAAAACTCAAAATTTTCCCGAAAAACCTCGTCTGATTTTCCTGACTAACGAACTTATCCAAGCCATTTACAAAAGGAAGGTACATGCCAAATTTGATCAAAATCGGCTGATTATATTTTGAGTTATCAGTGTGATACATATATATATATATATATATATATATATATATATATATATATATATATATATATATATATATATATATATATATATATATATATATATTGAAACTGATCCCGGATATGGGTTCTAGAGGTCCTAGTTCGCGCTCATTTGCAAAAACGTTTTCAAAATTCAAAAGTCGAGATCTCACCATTAGTGATTTTTTTCTATGAAAATTCACTAAAATGTATTATAGTCTTTGATGCTAGAATACTGTGGTCTCTACAAGCGCAGTTGTAATGTTTGTAAATAATGCTATCACAACATTGGTTAGACCGGCGTTCCTTTCATTTGCCTTGAGCGATATTTTTACAGCTCACTGCACTGTTAAAATCAATGGTATTTGCCTCACTATTTTAAACACGTGGGTTGGGGACTGCATTGTATATTATCAATACCACTCCATCGACTGAAGTTGTTCAAAAATATTAATGCACACCTAACCCGAATTCATTCCCCGTTGCTATTGACCTACTCATATTCTCTGAATATGTTAGAAGACGTAGTACCTACTTCATTCCAAGTCACTATTAACCGACTATTTATGAAATCAAATAAGTAAATTAAATCAATTGTCATAAAATATATAGTGTATTAAGACTAAGGGAAAAAGATATAAAACATATTTAACTGTGCACATTTTGATTATGTTTTAGGGTGTGCGGTGCACACCTAGCTCGCTAGGAGAAATCGCCACTGCCGCACAGCACCCCTATTCCCCCAGGTGCTGTAATTTCCTTGGTGGGTATGAACAAGACATTTTTCTTGTGGTTCGGGAGCTAATATGCAAATTTACGAGACTTTTATTCACAAATGGTTAGAATTAAATGTGTCAAACATGTATTTTAACAGTTTTAAACCTTATTCTATTAAACAGAAATATAAAATGTGTATAACCAATGTCAAGATTTTAAACATAATTTTGAACATTTACAGGGTGCTACAAGACAAATCTCTTCGGAGACTGCACTGTCCTGACTTTAGTTCCGAATCTGATTCCGACAGTGGGAAAAGTGAACTGGATGATGAATATTACAAAAACAGACTTCAAATGGATGTAGATTTTAGTAATTTATTCCTTGTTAAAGCAAAAACTTACAGTTCAGCATTTTCAAACGATACTTCACACAAAGATGAAGAATATAATGTACGTATGAGCATAGCAGAAAGTGAAACAGCAGACAAGAAAGAGTCTGCAAAAAGCAAAAGACCTTTTATTTCAAAAGAAAAGAACATAAATGATGATGACAAATCTGGTGCAGCAGAAAATACTTCCAGTCAGGTCACAGATCACCATATTCCACAGTCATTTGCTAAAGAGAATGATATGAAATATATATCTCCTGATCCTCTTAAAGTTAAAACTGGAGCCAAAACTAAAAACAAAAAAACAACACCAGCCAAACAAAAACGACTTAAAAGTGTTGAGAACCTAAGTTCTGCCAATAATAAACACATAATTCTAACATCATGTGCTGAATTAAAACACTTGATCACAGAAAATATGAGTGAAAATGTAGTAATAAGTAATAATAGGACTGAATTTTTGAAAGAACTAATGAACAGTAGGTGCCGTCAAGAAAATTATGTCACACACTTGGACGTTGAAGCACCAGTAAGCTCACTTGAAAACTCTGAAGAAATATCCAGTACAGCATTAAAGAGCCATTTAAAAAATAAGAAAAAACGTGATAAGAAAAGGGCTTCCAAGCAGAAGAAAATTGAAAGAAGGAATGTAGATACTAGAAATATTACTTTAGATGATAAAAATCTGGAGGAAATTAATTATCTGAGCACTGAAAATCATTGCACATCAAAACAGTCAGTTATAATTACAGAGTTATCTGATATAAATGAGACACAATATTCGCCCAATACAGTGATGGTCCAAACAGAAAATGTTATTTTAAATATGTACCCGCATTTTGAACGACAATTTGTTTTCTTATTTGGAAGACATGAGCTTCAACATTATTTGTATGGGTTTACGAATTTTAACCGCTTTATGAATTTTAGAGAGAACTATTTAAATTTACCCAGTGATTTAAGTACATTAAAAGAGTGTTGTTATAAATTCACTGGTGCTCCATCTTGTAGCACAAGCATATGTAGTAACACTAAACTTAAAGAAAGGGAGTATCTAAAAACTGATAAGCATTATGATAGAATAGTTCAAACATATCAATTACATAAAGAGATTTTAACATTAGCAAAACACACTTCAAATCATCCTAACCAGTATAAATATGTTACTCCAGCAAAGTGTCCTGTTAGTGTTGAACATGACAGCAAAAATTCATTTTTTGAAGCGCAGTACATTTCCTTATTTGCAAGACATGATTTACAACACTATATGTATCATTTTGAAGATTTCGATTGCTTCATGGATTTCAGAGACTCTTATTTAAGTCTGCCCTTTACTTCTTTTCAAACATTCAACATAAATTATTTAAGTGGCTTATTTACTTTCGGGTATAACTATTTAAAATCACTTGTTAAACTAGATGCACTGCAAGAGCCTTGTTATAAATACGATTGTCTTCATTGTATGTCATCTTCTAGCACAAGTACCTATTCAAACACTAAACCTAAGCAAGAGAGGCATCTAGAAACTGAAAATCAGGATGATAGAATACTTTTATTGGACAAAAACATTTGTCAATTACATGTAAAACTTTCAGAGTCTCAGAAACTGTTTTCAAAAAATCTTAACGAATTTGAAATTGTTGCTTTAGCCAAGTGCTCTGATAGTGTAAATGATGACACAGGGAGTGTTAACCCAGCATTTGAAGAGCATTACATTTCCTTATTTGGAAGTCATGATTTACAACATTATAGTTATCAGTTTGAAGATTTCAATGGCTTCATGGATTTCCGAGACTATTATTTAAGTCTCCCCATTACGTTTATTAAAGCATTCTACTTAACAAATAATCTACCTTTGCTTCGGCAATCTGAGGTATATGTTAGTGATATAATTATCACAGATATTGATAGTGACACTTTTCAATACATTTACTGTGATGACAGATTTAAAGACGTAGTGCAGCACATGATTGAACAAGAAGCTTCAGGAGCTGAACGTGAATATAACATGAGATTTATTCAGGGAAACATGTGTTTAGTTCTGCTTGGGCTAGTTTATCTTACCAGAGAGGTTTTTCCTTTGGTCAAAAATGCCGTTGCTAGGATTTTAAACTTTGCAGGTATTTTAGACTAAATAATCTAATATAGTGTTTAAAGTTTCACTTGACCCAACATATTTTGTGTTATAGTTTTGAAATGATTTATTGGATTTACACAAGACATTCTTTATAGGAATTCTGCTAATTTTTTTTTTAGTAAAAGAAATGCTTAAATTTAGGAAACAAAGCAAAACAGCTTATTTATGAGGGTTTGTTTATTAAGGACATTATTCATTGTTCTCCTTGCTTCGTGAAACTGTTGCATACTAAATACAGATATAGAGACTTCTTGTTTGGCTTAAACAGTATAGAGACGAAAACTTGAGCACTCGTGAAGGCACAGAAGAAGCCTGTATTTATGAAAGAAGTTGATCGTGATGAACAGTGAAGACAGACAACATAATGTGTAAAATAAACCGCGACGGTGTGGTTAATTCGCTGTTGGATCTATCACGACCTCCGACAAGCCTTATAACCGGGGGGGTGGGGGGTGGTTACAAATTCTGGCGCCCGACGTGGGACCACACTACAAGTCTCAGAATATGTCTGATAAATTTTGCCTTACTCTCAATTTCCTTCAGCAAGTATCTCTCGTTCTGCGCCTCTTCTAACACTTCTATTCGAGTTTGTGTTATTATGTCCTGCTTAGTCGAAGTCCAGCTTTCCGCCCCCATACGTATGACTTGATGAACCTTTTTTTAAGTCCAAATTAAAATTATTGTTTCGCAATTGGGATTCTTCTTGTTAGTTCTTTGCAGCATTTACCGACATGCATAATAATACCAATTTTAAATAATTTGACAAAGGAAAACATAGAACATTGTGAGATGTACGACAGGGTCGCCATCTCGGTACGGAACCAGGTAGTATGTTGTTACGACAGCTGTACTTAACACAAAATGTTATAGATAGAGACTATGCAACCAACTAACAATTTTGTAAATTGTCAGCCCTGGCCCCTTTATTCCCTAATACAGACATACTACCTGGTTCCGCACTGAGATGGCGACCCTGTCGTATATCTCCCAATGTTCTAGGAGGCTGGCTACCATAGCCGTATTACTTTATAGGTGTATTCTCGCTGTGATCAGTATAGCGCACTGATGAGCTCTAATTAGAGCGAAACCGGTCTGTGTTCCTAATTACGGTGAGAATTACATTTAGCCTTACAAAGGAAAACTTATTTTTCTCATTTCATGGCTACGTTAGGTGATGTTGTAAGGGGGCCATTTCAGTCCGTCCACTGTGACTTAAGGCCTATTGTGGTGGCTCACACCAAATGATGTTATATTAGCCATGAAGTCCAGCCTCTTGCAGAAGTATTTCATGAATATATTGCAGCCTGATTTAAATCACTTCTAGAAGCTCTAATCTACTACTGCTAATCAACTATACTTTCGCCAAAAATCTGCAAATATTCGTCTACATTGGGTAAGGTGATTTTTCTTCAGTCAGTTTACATTGTTTCAAAAGTGATTTCGAAACACCAGCAGGGAAAGGTTGTTTTTCACCTTGAAATTGTTTACTGAGCCAGGACTAGCACACCAGGAAAAAATCGCATCAAAATCCTGCTTGGTTTCTGAAACAACAAATTTTGCATTTCGAGAATTTCAAAAAAGGCAATTTTTAACTAACGAAAAATCACTGTGGCGATTGGCATTAAATGGATTTTCAGACAGGCACAAATTATGGGCATAGATTTTTTTTTGACTAGAAGAAATAAAAATTTCTCATTTGTTGCAAACTTCTTAGGGGACTCTGTATGTGTCTATATAATATACAATGTGGCCCATTTAAGATGGAAACACCCATGTAACTTTTGTATTTTTAATTTGATTTTGGTGAACAAGTCAAAAAATGGGAGAAAGGGTTAGGGCCGTTTTTAGGAAGAAGGTAAGTACGCCAGTGCATTCAGCATCCCCCAGAATATATATATTCCAAATTTTTGTCAATTAAAACCATTTCAGAGAATGTAAATTTATAATTTCTAATAGGGAAACAGCTATGTAAGTGTTTTATTTATAACCTGTTTTTTTTAACCAGATCTCAAAAGATAGAAAATGAGAAAGTCTATAGATCCTGTGAAACTTGTTTCCTATGCCGTGGGTCACCCAAATAAACTTCTCTGAAATATGGTTATTAATTCTTCTTTATTGATGAAATTTGATACATATCTATTTTGAGGGATGCTGAATGCAGTGGTGTACTTACTTTCTTCCTAATAATTGACCTCACCCTTTTTCCCATTTTTTGACGTAGCAAAACTGCATTAGTAGGTCTTGGTCAGGTGGCATAGAGAACAATTTTTACAGAATTCGTAAAGCTTTTCATCTTATATCTTTTGATTAATTCATCAAAATCGAATTATAAATACAAAAGTTGTTACAGGGGTGTTTCCACCTCAAATAGACCACAATATATATATATATATATATATATATATATATATATATATATATATATATATATATATATATATATATATATATACCGATTTGCGTCCATAAATATTTTTTTAAAGAAAAGTTGAAACACGTCAATTTTAATATTGAGGTGGACATGTTTTGACATAAAACTCAACTTTGTCACATCAACCCCTTAAGGGTGGTGATAACAACCCTTATATTTTAAATAGGGAACATGTGTCGAGTGTTACATCATTTGAAAGCTCTTTCTTTTCTGAATTCAGCACACTATTATTTTTTTGGAGTTTTATCAACTCGTTTAAAAGTTATTCACAGTTGGAGTTGCAAGAACGTATTTCATTCATTGTGATAAGAAATGCACTAATTAGTCAATTTTTAGTTTAAAAATAACTAAAAAACAAAACCAAACGTTCAAAAATGTTTATTCAGTTAAGTAAGTGTTCTAAGTGTTGACCACCAGCTTCCATACAAAAGTACAAATTTTGTTCAAAACGAGCTCTGACATTCTGGAGCATTTGTGGAGTTATTAGACGGCATTCTTCAACAGTGCGTCGTCGTAATTCTTCCAGAGACTCCGGTTCTGTTGCGTAAATTCTACTCTTTAAATGGCCCCATAGAAATAAGTCTAAAGGAGTTAAATCGGGTGATCTAGGGGGCCACTCAATAGCACCTCTACACCTAATCCATTGCTCTGGAAACTCTGTTCAAAAACTCCCTAACACGTGAAAAATGCGGAGAAGCTCCATCTTGTGGAAACACTAATTGATTTTCTTGACAGCGATCATCATTTTCAACAATGTCAATTAGTAGAGGATAAACGATATCTTCTAGTAATTCCAAATACGTTTCGTCACTCAAATTGCCATCAAGAAAAATTGGTCCGATTAAACGGTCTCCAAAAATGCCAGCCCAGACATTCAATTTATGTGGAGTTTGAGTGTGGACTTCGTGAAAATTTCTTGGATTATTATCTACCCAATAACGACAATTATGACGATTGACTGTAGAGTTTAATAAAAACGTACATTCATCTGAAAAACAGATATTTAACAGAAAGTTTCCGTTATCAGCTATTCGTGCAGTCATAACTTCACAAAACTCCAGCCGCCGATTAAAATCATCTTCATGTAGTTGTTGTACAAGATGAATTTTATACGGATGAAATTTATGATGCTTCAATATTCGCTGAATAGTTCTTCTTTTGATGTTTGAAACAGTGGCCAATTTTCTCGTGCTCAAAGTTGGGTCTGCAGCAATTTGTCCTAAAACTTCAATCTCAGTAGTCTCATTTCTAAGCGGAAATTCACGTTCAGGATCCCGTTTTTTGTTGGCTACTGAACCACTTTGTCGAAACTTTGCAACTAACTCCAAAATGTATTTTCTGTTAACATGTCTGTTCAGATGTCGTTCATTAAACAAATTTGTGGTACGGTTGGCACAGTCATCATTTTTGAAAATAAAGAGTAATTATTTCAACTCTTTCTTCTACAGAATACTCCATTGTGAAATTAATTTTCGTTAGTACTATCAAGTATCAAACCGACTGATAAACTGAAATAACAAACCGCATTTCTCTCATTCCGATAAGAAATGTTCTGATAGTCAATTTTTTTTTTACAAACCAACAAAACATTGACTAACAGCGCATTTCTTATCGGAATGAGTGAAATGCGTTTTTGCATCTTCAACTGTGAATAATTTTTAAACGAGTTGATAAAACTTCCAAAAAAATTTGTGTGCTGAATTCAGAAAAGAAAGAGCTTTCAAATGATGTAACAACACTCGACCCATGTTTCCTATTTAAAATATAAGGGTTGTTATCACCACCCTTAAGGGGTTGACGTGACAAAGTTGAGTTTTATGTCAAAACATGTCCCCCTCAATATTAAAACTGAAGTATTTCAGCGTTTCTTAAAAAAAAATTTCTCTGGATGCAAATCGGTTGTTTCGTTTTCAATTCGCCACCCTATATATATATATATATATATATATATATATATATATATATATATATATATATATATATATATATATATATATATATATATATATATATATATATATATATATGAGACATACTTGGTTCTCGGGTTGAACTGCGTCCAGAATTTATAAAAACTTTACATTTTGGCTCCTGTTTTGAAACCATTTTCAAGAGGCAAAGGAAATATGTAAGGACACTCTAAGGCCTCAATCTGCCTACTCCTTAGAGCGGTGAAAATGGCTCCAAAACAGGAGCCGAAACGTCGAGTTTTCATAAATTCTGGACGCGGTTCAACCCGAGAAACAAGTATGTCTCACATTAAAGACCGCGGAAATCGTTCTGAACATATGAATGGAAAATACTTGGTCCTCTGGTTGAGCTTCATACAAAAAACTTCTATTTTGGAACCATTTTCAATAGGTTCAGAAAACATGAAAGGAAGGGAACTCTAAGGCCTCAATCTGCTATCTCTCAGAGGCACATGTACTTACTACTGGCCCACGGAGGGTGACAGTTGTCCGCTAGCCTAGACTTTTGAGGTGTGTAGCTTAGATAAAACACTGGACTTTTGCATTCTCTGCAGTTAAAAATTATTTGTCATGTCAGTTTTCTTTTGTTTGCCAAATTAATTTGTGTCGTGTCTTAAATAATACAGGAATAATCATTGTTATTTATGGAATATGTCATGAAATAATTCAAATCTCTTCCCATGTTGCATGGTATAGTGCCTTTTTGTTGGTGTTTTTCTTACCAGGAATATGTCAAATGTACTTATAACCATTTACAAGTTTATAAAGGCTGTGAAAATTTTATTTATCATTTATTCTTGGTAAATTATATGAGTCGATTTGATTAAGATATATAAGGCTAGTGTATTTGTTACTTTTACAAAAACACAATTTGAAAATGTGATTAGACGCCCTCGTGGCGCAGGTGGCTAGGTGCCAGCCTGCAAAGCGAGAGGTCCCGGGTTCGATTCCCGGGCGAGCCAAGTTGACTTTGTCTGGAAAATTTGTATAAAATATTAAATGATGGGAAAGAATGTGCTAATGGCCTGAGATGCCACAGCCAATAATATTAAATAAAAAAAAAAAAAAATGTGATTGTTAAGATATACGTACATATTTACTATTTTTAATAAAAAGCTTATATACAATTTAGAGACTAAAGGCTAGTGAACTAGTTTTATGTATTGTAGTTAATATTAATGACATGTGATTTAAAAATTATAGACCACTGGCTGCTATATTATTGGAAATTGTTCTGTCTAGTTTTTTTAAAATCTATAAATCAAATACATTAATTTGTTTTTTGTTGACAAATCAGTTGTCTTGCATTTGTTGTTTTGTCTCTTATTTACCACAAACTATATTTTTAACCATGTGAAGCTGATTGCCTATGGTGTGCACTAATTGGTATTACCATAAAGAATTCTTATTCGTTACAACACAATTTTAATATTAACAGTTGTTTCATCAATAAAGCTATTAGAAAATCAATTAATCTCAGAAGATAGTATTCTTAATTTACATATTTTTTCCAGTTGTACAGGGTGTTCAAATAACTTTGAGCGACTAGCATATCTCCGTAACCGTTTTTCTTAGAGCTTCCAGATAAAAATTTTAATTACAAATAAGTATGGCACAGAGAAAATGTTGGAATTTTTTTCTACGTTCCTATTATAGCGGCAAGAGGGCGTAATAGCAACTGCTGATCTAAAAAGTTCTATTTTCTTGGAAAAATCACCATTAAATATATGAATTATGTAACGATTTAATAATCTCTGGAAAAGTGGGTACCTCTTTTATACATATTTTTGCTCTAGCTTTCCAAATAAAAAAGTTAGAGCATGTGATATTTTTTTAATGTCTCTATTTTATATTCATATAGATTAAGATTTTCGGTAATGGTATTTATATTTTTATACACTTACCAATATATTTTCTTTTAACATCAGCAGGAGTTTATTTTAATTTTCATGTATTTTAGCGACAACCGCTTCATTAAACTTAAAATGTTATTGTTAATTATTGTAAGGAAAATCTGTTATAAAATAAAAATTAATTGTTAATTGTCTTTCAATTTTTCTTAATGTGTATATGTATGTATATAAAATAGCAAATCATATATAATGTTACTTGATATTTGTCAAGTGTAGTTTTTCTTGTTTTTCATAATGTATTTTTCGAGCAAAATTGCCATACTGTTAATTATTGTTAATGTAGCAAGTGATTTGAAACTTTTATCATGTTATGTTTTTAATTTTTAAGTCGTGTAATTTCAGAGGTACGATTTATTGACTATTAACTTCTATATAAGAGCCTCGGTGGTTCAGTGGCAAGAACGTGTGCCTCTGAACCGAAGGTTGCTGGGTTCGATCGCAGTGTACTCCTTTCACTTCTTCAGATCAAACTGTACAATTAACATCAACCAAGGTTGTGGCATTGTATTTGAGCAAGTTGAATGTCTGCACGTTCCGCACTTCGGAGGGGGCGTAAAGCCGTCGGTCCCGTGTCCATGCGATGTTGGGCACGTTAAAGATCCCTACCCTCCTTACAGAAAGGCAGTGGTTTGGCAAAATTTCCAGGATAGTGAGATGAAACTGTTCCCTGGCGTCGGTGATTGGCCATAGTCGCGGAAATAGACCGACGTTAAAGAAATAAAAAACACAACTTCTATATATAAATACATTTGAAGTTTCTTGTGCTGGCCCAATATAATTGTATTGTTTGTCGTTTTATTATCAGTATCACTATTGTTAAATATGTGATTGTATCATCAGTTATTTTGCAGATCTGCACTTTTGCGTTTTGAAAGATTGTATTTTGTTATACTTATATTTAAGAAAGTTTCACAAATGATTTGCTATTATGCTTACAAATTACACACTATAATAAAAGGGATAAAAACAGGGTATTTTGTGATTTACTATTTTATATGTTTTTTATGCCAATAAAAATTACCCAATTATAAGAGATGTTTCAGTTTACAGACCTAAAGTAAAGGGAGTACTCTTTTGGTAGTTATATTATACGTTTGTGGTATATGCAGATTAATTAAAATAAAAAAAATATGCTCGGGACGCAGCAAGTGCATTATAGTAGTGAATTTTCATAAGAATTATACACTATTAGTAAAGTATATTATTAAAACTAATTCTTTAAATTTAAATGAACTTGAGAGATCGGTTTTAGAGGACTTTTTGAAGAAATGTATATCTTCTATGGAGCTAGAAAATTATAATTTGGTAGATATGTGTAAGCACTGCAAGTCTCTTTAAAAAAATTATATTAAAAATTGCATTACCTCCGGAATCTTTTGTACAAGGAGGAGCCATCATCATTTTTGCTTATAAGGGAAACCGACTTATACACCAGAACCGGAAACGTCCGTTGGGACTTCACCGGGTATGGGGTGGTACCACCTCGGGCGTGAAAAAATCCTTTACTTTTACGTAAAGGAAAATTCCACTACCGCCTGCTCAATTGGATTAGGCCTTAGAGCATTTTGCGGCTGACCCTGATTTCGGGAAGAAAATCATCTTTAGTGATGAGGCTCATTTTTGTCTGAGTGGTTTTGTTAATAAACAAAATTGCCGAATTTGTAGCGAGGAAAATCTACGGCAGATCCATCAGGTGCCTCTACACTACGAAAAAGTTTTTTAAAACCAATTTACATTTATCCGCGAAGAACATTATGTTATTTTTCTTTAATTTAGTACCCAAGCTGCGTTTACATAGGTGTTACTATGGTTCAAGATTGAAGATTCTAGCTCAACAGAAAATTGAGTTATTGGATTTCAAATATTTCTACAAAAATTCTCTACCATAATGTATTTGCTGCACCCAGACCCTTTTCAACACTTATTTACTGCTGCTGTATCCACATTTTGCAAATGACCAAATATTTTAGCTCTCTTATGTTAAACAGGCAAACAAGGCAGCCTCAATTTCATTTTTGGAAAAATAATTTAAACAAATGAAATCGGGTAAAAATTTAAACATAAATTGAAAATCTTGGTTCGCTGCTTTGTCGCAGAGATTCTCCTCCCCCTTCTGCATGCCTACAACTACCCTCAATGTATAAATAAGAATAATGTAAACAAGAAAAATTCCTTGCGAACAACCTGCAAGAAAGTTATGGGACCTGTGGTGAATATAGGAGTTCTGGGCGGGGTATAAACGGGATTTTAAGGAGGTATAGCTACAAATGGGATAAAGGCAGCTTATAGAGGTCCAACTAAGCTGTTTTTTCGCACTTTCCGCTCACACTTCCTTTTTATCATCTTCCCCGCCCAACACCCCTATTTTCTCCTGGTCCCGTAACTTTTTTGGGGGCTGTTTGCAAGAAATATTTCTTGTAGTTTGTTTATCCCGGAGATCTAAGCATGTTTCTGAATTTTTTTTCTAAAAAGCCTCCGTGTGCTAATCTACAAATTTACCGAAAATTTAATTTTTATTTACAAAAGGAATGTTCCTGTCAAATTATAAACGTGGCAGATATTTTTCCTTATTAGTCGCTTGGATAATCCGTTTTACTCAATTGAACCAGTTGCTGCAAACAAAATAACAAAAATGGTTTTCTAAAACAAATTTGTTGTTGCCTGTGAAGCTCATTGTGTTATTTTTTAAATTTAGTACCCACGCTGCTTTTATATAGGTTTTAGTATGTATCAAAACTGAAGATTCTAGTGTAATGGGAAATTGAAATATCACCATTTGAAATATTTTAAAGAAAATTCGCTACTATAACGCACTTGCTGCATCTAAACTCTTTTCAATACTTATTTACTATTGCTGAATCCATACTTTTTGAAAATGAAAGAAATCAATATAAACAATGCAAATTTTTGAAATTAAAATTTTAATAATTTACACTGCACATCTGTTTATAGATATAATTTAAACTACTGTATGATATTATGCAGTTTCATTTACCTCAAATTTTCCATACACTACAGTAAACAGTAAATAAATCCTAAAAGTAAACAACAAGTATGCGCCTTATTCTAAGGTATTAACATTAGCCGAGTCGATTTCCAGGTTGTCCTCTTCTTCTTTGTTTATGAATTCTGTAAATAAAGAAGAATAAGAAGATAACCTCGAATTTGACTCCGTCCCTGCTGTAAGTTGGCAAAATGACAAATAGCTAACTAAGTGATGGCATTTAAATATCGTGAAAAATGGGAAGCTCAATATTTATACATAATAAAACGTAGTTCTAGATAGCTTTTAAACAAATGAATTACTTTCATTACAATTTTTATTTACTACTATATATTTTCTGATATCTTCAAATTATGATGAGAGTTTTGGCAAATGGCAACCCCGCTGATTGTTTATTGTGACCTACTTTTGTAGCCTGTTCATTTGAAGTTTGATTTGCAGCATTTGTTTGCAATAGCAGTGTAACCCTGATATATCTATCTGACCTTGTCTAACATTATAGGCACCCATTCAGAAGTAATATCAGGTCATATCGTAATTTATTTATTTTTTATTTAGTTGTAGAGAGCTACAATATTTCATAATTTTCAAAAAGTGTGGATACAGCAACAGTAAATAAGTGTTGAAAAAGATCTGGATGCAGCAAATACATTATGGTAGAGAATTTTTGCAAAAATATTTGAAATCTGATAACTCAATTTCCTATTAAGCTAGAATCTTCAAGCTTGAACCATAGTGACACCTATGTAAACGCAGGTGGGTACGAAATTAAAAAAAAAATAACATAATGAACTTTACGGATAACTACAAGTTGATTTTTAAAAACAGTTTTGTTGTTTTGTTTGCAAAAACTAGTTCGATGGGTTGACCAAAATAAAACCATCCAAGCAATTAAAAAAAATACCTGCCATATTTACGATTTGGCAGGTATATTCCCTTTGTAAATAATTAATTTTTTCTAGAAAACTTTTGTGATTTTAATGAAATTTGTAACACAATTTTTTTAAAGACACTTGCAGTACTTACATATATTTCTACCAAATTATAATTTTCTAGCTCCATATAAAATAGAAACTTATTAAAATAATCGCTAACTGGACCCTCTAAAACCGGTCTCCCAGGTCCATTTAAATTTAAAGAATTAGTTTTAATAATATACCTTACTAATAGTGTACAATTCTTATGAAACTTTACTACTATAATGCATTTGCTGCGTCCCGAATATTTCTAGCGAATTCTTGGCCCGGGCCTAGGGCGGACAATTTGGAGGGCGGCAAACTTTTCAGAACGCCAAAATTTTATAGCCGAAATAATGGTGTCCTGGAGACCATAAGGTTTAATTACATGTCACAAATTTTTACTTAAAACATCACAAAGCGGTACATAGTGGTAATATAATTAGATAGTAACAACTACATCGCCTAGATATGATGGTTACATAACCGTGCCGTGTCTGAGATATCACAATGTGGTATACCTGCGACACACTAATACGGTAGATTAGATTAGATTTTATTGTGAGTGGGCTGTTCCAGTCCCCCCACCGCGACCTTAGGTCTATTCTACCACTAATACGGTAACTTTGTTGCTGACCTAGAACGTATTCAGGTGGCTCCCATGTAATTTATATAGTACACCGATACGATATTAAAGTCACATTTGTTACATACTGTGTACATTGATGCGATGTAATTGTGCTGGCCGGTCACATATTTAGATCAAGTATCGGCCTCCACAATACCATATAAATAAATATATATATATATATATATATATATATATATATATATATATATATATCTATATATATATATATATATATATATATATATATATATATATATATATATATATATATATATATATATATATATATATATCCTAAAAGTCGTAAATCAAACGTCATACTAAGATAGGTTAGCTCAAGCCCTTTCAAAAAACCCCTATATGATCTTATCAATTGACAATGTTATGCAAAAAATGAAAATTGTCAAATTTTAAGGTATTTTCACACCCCCCCCCCATGCAAATTGCAGATAGTCAAATTTACTGGCTCATAATTTTAAAATCTTCCCTGTTTGATGGAGATTCTAAAATGGTATAAAACATTATCAATAACTCTAAAAGTAATTCACTGTCGACGATTAAAAGTAAATTTGTAAGTAAAATCAGGTAGCTAATATATATAAATAAACAGATTGTGACATTTACAAAATCATTTCAGCCATAACAGATGCTCAAATTGACGGCCATTCTGTCTTATACATAAACGACATCGTCTTAGGAACGATCCTCATAGTCTTCTTAGACTGCTTTGTGAAATTTCTTGAGCTGCTGTTCTGATTATTTGAAGTAGCTCCTCTAGATTTCTTATTGGTTCTACATGCACTTTATCTTTTAAGCATTCCCAATAAAAAAGTCTAGTGGATTCAGGTCCGGTGACCTAGCTGGCCACAAGATAGGTCCTAGACGGCCAATCCACCTGCCCGGGTAGCATATTCGGAATTCGCAGACACATTAGCTGCTCTGAACAATTCGGTGATGCAGATCGCAGACTCGTAAAGTCCCGACGTATTAGACTAATGTGTCGGCGATTTAAGAAATAGCGCATAATGACTATGTATATTTTATGTATGTATTGTTTTAATATTTAATAGTCCGCACAGCACCCCCATTCGTCTCAGGTGCCGTAACTTCTTCAAGGGCTGCTGTCAGGAAATTTGTCTTGTGGTTTATGCAACGATGGTGGTTGTATGCATGCGAGAAAGGGAAGGAATATCCCCACGACAAAGCACCCCCCCCCCCCCCCCGGTGCATCGCAAGTACGGGGCGGAAGGGATTGCTGCTTCGTCGTGGGGATTTTTCTTCCCCTCTCGCGTGCATACAACCACCCTAGTCGCATAAACCGCAAGAAAAATTTCTTGTTCATACCCGCCAAGGAAGTTATGGGACCTGAGGGAATAGGGGTGCTGTGCAGGGTAGGCAGGTTTTAAGGGGATATGGCTTCAAGATATGAAAAAGGCAGCTTTTATTCCGCTTTCTCCGCATTTTCTGCCCATATTTCCTTTTTACTACCTATCCGCCCGGTATTTCGCAAATCGCCGACACATTAGTCTAATACGTCGGTGTTATGTTTGCACACCTTTCTTTAAATTAAGAAAATCCATAGACACTTTGACAGCTAGGTAGTCCAGGTGTCTATGAGATCAAAACTAGATTAAGAAGAATAATAATAAGGTATTAATTATTATTAATGGAATTATAAGAGATGTAAGTTTTTCCTTGTCTGATAATAATAAAAGTATTTCATCTTATTCAATGAGTATTAGTCGGATACATAACAATATTGGCGACGAGGATGGATTCAATGAGTATTAGTCGGATACATAACAGTCGGGACTTTACGAGTCTGCGATCCACATCACCGAATTGTTCCGAGCGGCTAATGTGTCGGCGAATTCCGAATATGCGCCCAGGTATGTCTGATAGTCTGATTCAAGTATTGCCTCACTTCTAAGACATAGTGGGCTGGACATCCATCATTTTGAAGCCACATTGTCCTCCGAAGCTCTAATGGGATGTCTTACAGCAGTTCTGGCAAATTATTTTGTAAAAACAACAAATACCTTTGGTTATTTAACGTAGGCGAGGCAGTTCCACTGGTCCCAAAAGCGTTCCGTTAAAAATGGCGACCCAGAGGTTTATCTTAAATTGATGCTGGGAGCGACCCTCTCTGAACTCATATAGGTTTTAAATTTTCAAACCATGAAAGTTGTGAAGGTTCATGTATCCATCATTTTTACATGCTGACTCGCCACTCCATAAAACTTTATCGCAGAAATTGAGATCTTATGCGTAGTCCTGCGGTTCCAAAACTTGGACCCCCTAAATATGGTAAGGATAGTACCCACACATTTGTAAAATTCTAGAACCTATCTTGTGGTCAGCTAGCTTACAGGACCTGAATCCGCTAGACTTTTTTTATTGGGGATGCTTAAAAGCTAAAGTTTATGAAAAAACAATGAGAAATCAAGAAGAGCTACGTCAAAGAATTAGAACAGCAGCTCAAGAAATTTTACGAAGCCAGTCTAAGAAGACTAAGAGGATAGTTCCTAAGACGACGTCGTTTATGTATAAGACATAATGGCCGCCAATTTGAGCATCTGTTATGAATAAAATAATTTTTGTAAATGTCACAATCTGTTTATTTTTATTTATTAGCTATCTGATTTCACTTCCAAATGCACTATCAACCATTGACAGTGAATTACTTTTAGACATATTGATAATGTTTTAAACCATTTTAGAATCTCCATAAAACAGGGAAGTTTTTGAAATTATCAGCCAGTAAATTTTACTAAAAATTTTTTTGAGTACGGAGGTTTATTCCAAATTTAAAAAAATTGCTAGAGAAAAGTCCGATTTCAAATTTTCTAAATAATAAAATAATTCAGATGGATTCGATAACGCCATTATTGAGGATTAACATGCGCAAAAATCACATTCCGGAAATGTTTTGTCTGCATGTGTGTGTGTGTGTGGGGGGGGGTGTGCATCAAAATACCTTAAAATTTGTCGATTTTCATTTTTTCCATAAAATTGTCAATATGTTGAAAACCGTAAGCTTTTTGATAAGATCGCATAGGGTTATATATATATATATATATATATATATATATATATATATATATATATATATATATATATATTTATTTCTCGGGGCACGTTGCATGCAAAAATTAGTCATTATCATGGACTATTAAATCACTGTGAATTTCAAAATAAACGGTTTAAATTTTATTGTCAGTCATTAAATTTCCACCCTGCGTAGTTGTAAAATAGGGGTCCTAGTTCGCGCTCATTTGCAAAATTTTTTTAAAAATTCAAAAGTCGGGATCTCTTCATTAGTGATTTTTTTCTACGAAAATTCACTAAAAATATGCTATTTGAATTTGCGTCACAAAATGATGTGTTAGTGCTATTTCAAAAAAAATCAACAAGGGGTGGGGCGGGTGAAATGGTAGCGGTGAAAATTACAAACGAATACTACAAGGTGTGAACCAAATTAGTTGACGTTTTCGAGCGTTCTGTTGGAATTACGAATTCTATTCTATAACTGCGGTCCACACCGTATATATATATATATATATATATATATATATATATATATATATATATATATATATATATATATATATATATATATATATATATATATATATATATTCACTCTTTTGTCCACGAAAATTCGCTAAACTGTAATACGTGAAGAATCGAAATATTTTGCAATTGATTTAATGGTTTTAATTTTTATATAATGAATGCAGTATTAGAAAATGGATTTTGCTATCACATTTATCTGCAGTGTTTATTAATAAAAAAACTGCATCGTATGAAAATCCTTCTGCGCTTGCTCGTTGCTCAAAACATTCCATCAAGTGTCATAAAACTAGGGCATTAACTCGCTGCGACATAGCCCTTTCGTAAAATTTGTTTAGAGAAGTAAACTTCCCTGATTTGTCTGTGCTCCTAACTTGAAATATAAATTGTAAACAACGCGCTCCTTAGAGGACATATAACGGGCAACCAGGTATTGATTCGATTTAATACTGCTAGGGAGAGAGACAGATCATTCTTAGATCAATATAAAACGTGTGAAGCGGTCCTGTCAACTTAAATGTATAAAGAGTTTAGAGACATTTTATTGTTCTGACATTAAATTATTAACAACTATGGATTAATTATTTATTGTAATAAACGTTTTTGTGAAAAAATGAATCAAAAGTGGAAGATGTATAAAATAACTGGCAAAATACTGAAAATATTGGAACATTCATAGAATCTTGTTAATGGCATTTAAAAGAAATTAACACGTGCTGTGTGTCTGATGGACTCAAAATAAGGAGAAGTTCGCCAAACAGCATGATAAAATTATTCGTCCTTTCAATAGGTAATGTTTATCTTTACATGTTTTGAGATTACATTTAATTTATAACATTTTTTTATGTTATACATGTATTGTTATATATACCTATTTTATCAGTTTTTATTTAATTTTTGCTTATCTCTCAATTCAATAGGATCGTAATTTAACGATATATATATATATATATATATATATATATATATATATATATATATATATATATATATATATATATATATATATATATATATATATATATATATTAGCCATCTTCGTGTTAGAAATTCCTTTTCGGGAGACAATTTCAAACAACTGCACTAAAAGTATTTACATGTTTAAAAAATCGTCATCCTTTTAAAATTGTAACTACGTAAGTTTCACAATTTGCTTTTATTATAAGTTTCGTTCCAAAATTTAGGTGCTAAAAATTTGGCATGAAGTGCTGTCGCTAACGAATTATAAAGTTTAACTTTTTCTACCATAAGTAGTGTTCAAATTTACCATATTTGGCAACAAAATAGCTTTACCTATATTTTTGATTCAAGGCCAAAGAAATAGAGGCCATTGCCAACTTAATATTTTGCATCTCTTTACAATGTGTGTCACAAGCAGGGTTGCCAACTGGACGGATTACCGTACCGGTAATTATACCGTACACAAAAAGGACGGTAATTTGAGGATCCAGTATTTCGTAAAAAGCCGACAAATTACTGATTGATTTCTACAGAAAATATTAATTTGTTCATTTGTACAGTACTCTATGCTGAAACCTATGAATTAGGTTTAGTAAGTATAACCATCTATATAGAAGGCAGGAGCCAGAACCCATCAAGAAAATCAAAACTGTGTTCCAATAAAGATCTACGCGGTGTCTACTGTGAACAGTTATTTTTCTGGAGCTCGGGGATGTGTCGAATACCAATAAAAAAAATTATTTTTATTTATTAATCTTTTATAAACTCTCTGACTGTAAAAATCTTAAAGGGTCACATCGGGTAATGACGTGACCTGACCTGACCGGACCGGACCGGACCTGACCCTAAAGATCTTAAAGGATCACATCGGGTAAGTCCATACACAAAGCAAAGAACTTCACTATATAACTATCCTAGTCTCAAAATATCCTGCCTTTGCGTGTTGCGTTGTTTTGTAGTTTCTAGTTGCTGTCTGACGTTTATTACGATCTATCTAGTATTTATTTTATTTCACATTCTATAAATGAAAATGTGTTAATAAGACTATAAAACGTTAATTGCAGTTCCAATATATGAGTGATAGTGATAGTGACAGTGGTAACGAATCTAACGTATTGAAAAGAAAGCAAACGCCTGTCTCTACTGAGAATTTTTTCTTATTTATCTAACAAAGATATAAAAATTTGATCAAGTTACCAGTACATATACACAACAGGACCGAGTATATAAGTATTCTCGTATTGTGGTATAAAGATATGGTTTTGTATCTTGAAAAAAGTTCATTTCATGAACTGACCTCACCCCTGGCCCGGACCCTGAATTTTCCAGTTATTCTGCTGATAACGTGTTGACTTCTAACGAAAAAAATGTGCATATTTTAATTATATTAAGATTTAACATCAGAAAATGATTGTCTACTTATTTAATTCATTTTCTTAAACTGGTAAACTATCGATTTTAAACATAATTAACCTAAACATAATTATCATAAATATAATAATATAGTATTGCGTTTTACGCAGTCTTCTAAAGATCGAATTTTTTTATCGTCTAATTAATGAATGGTAAATACGGTAATTTGAAATGCGCGGCACGCTAATTTTGACTCCAGCTGTTGGCAACCCTGGTCACAAGTCACAACGAAAACTCCCTTTATCTTCAAAAAGACTCAAACCATATTAGTGTATGTGATGCCCAGTTTCACAAAGCGTGAACGAATATTTAACGGCTGGTTAGTTAATCAAGACTTCATACAACCAATCACAGCTTCAAAATATTTAGTTGTCATGGCAAAAACCCGAATCGCAACCTGTGATTGGTCGTCTGACGCCTTGATTGACTAACTGTCCGTTAAATATTTAATATTCCATATTATAGTAAAATGAAATACAGTTATTGCGGTTGAAGCAAAAATTTAAGACTGTGTAGAACACACTTTTTACAACATTTCTCCCAATAACCTATATTCGCTTAAAAATCGACAATTTTGACATTTCAAATCTCGACTTAAAAAAACTATAAAATTTTCAAAGTTATTTTCTGATGCTTCTTGGTTCTTTGCCGCCAAGAAAACTTAATATTTGTCTGTATATTCATTAGATTTTTTTAACCACAAAAAATATTTTAGTCTTGTGCCCTTTCTTCCCTGATCACCAGTGGCACCCAATTTTATTTTCTTTAAATGTTTATAACTTTTATTTCTTTTAACTTAGAGATCTGAATTTTGGTATGTATATTCTAAACAAAAAAGGTATACTTGTTGAATGTATTATTATCAGAAAAACTATTGTTTCCACCTGGATTATCTGCTGGACGAACTAAAATCCTGAAATTTTTTGGGTGGCCTAAAAAATTAAACAAACAGCAGAATCACCCCAAAAAAACCACAGACAAAAAACAACAGACAACAAAGAGTTATGAGCAAGACAGGTATTTCGACAACGAATAGCAGGTGGTAGTGGACTTTTCCTTTACGTGATAGTAAAGGATTTTTTTTCACGCCCGAGGACATACCACCACTTACATCAAGCGGCCGGTAAGTCCCAACGGACGTTTCCGGTTCTGGTGTATGAGTCAGTTTCCCTTATAAACAAAAATTATGATGGCTCTTCCTTGTACAAAAGATTCCGCAAATAAAATACCCCTCCATTCGGATCTCTGGAAGAAGGATGTGCATGGGGCGCCGGCATTAAGATTTAACATATCTTTCTCGAATATATGTGTCCTAAATTCTAATCTGAACTCCGTCCACCATTTCCTCCAGGCTAATAGGCTCCAACTCCTCTTCCTCACCGAAACCCAAGTCAGTGCCAAAACAGCGACTAATCACCTTAATTTCCCGGTGTATGAGCTCCTTACTTCCTTTAGATTGCATGGAGGCGTGTGGGCATACGTCCGTATCAATCTACCCTTCACCAGATTCCTCAATTTAGAAGCTGGAAGAAAAGACATACTTTGGATGAAACTCTCTCTCAGGGCTGCAACTAAATTTATCTGTTGCATTTACCGGTCACCTTCTGACAACAACTTTGTCCAGCTCTTCGACTACCTTTCTGAAAAACCTACCATCTGATTTCTGAATATCCTTCCTCCAAGGTCACTATTCTTGGTGACTTCAATGTCCGTATAAGGAATGGCTAGGATCTTCAAAAATCCGATCTACAAGGGAGAGCAGCGGAGGCCTTTGCAGTCAGCAATTCTTTAGCCAATATGGTTCAGCAACCTACTTACTTTCCTCGCATCCCAACACACAGCTCAAATCCCTTGGATCTCCTTCTTACTACAAAACCTGAATGCTATAAGACATCAGTCACCGCCCCTCTTGGTCGCTCAGACCACGGCATTGTCACTGCTTCCTGCGCAATGCAGCCCGAGGTCACATAGTCATCACACCCACGTATCGTTTGGCACTACAACTCTGCGAACTGGGGCGAAATGCGGGATTACTTTTCCTCATTTCCATGGGCGTCTGTCTGCTCTCATCCTGACCCCTCTGATATCTCACTAAACGTCACCGAAATTATCCAAGCTGGTATGGAATTATTTATTCCACGTACACAGAAAACCTCTTCAGTCACTCAAAAGCCCTGGTTCTCTAAATCCTGTGACAAGGCGAGACTTGAAAAGGTCAAAGCTCACAAAACGCTTCTACACAATCCCAGTCAAGAAAACCGTCAAGCATTTAATGACGCAAGGAACAGCTATGTCGGCATTATGTCTGTGGCAAAAGCTCGTTTTATAACCACATCAATAACAAAGTCCCCTCAAGTTCAAACAGCAGCAAACCCTTCTGGACTCTTGCTAAATCTATTGGGAATAATTTCTGCAAGAGCACGTTCCCACATCTTGTTTCAGGGGATGAAATCGTTTCTACCGCCCTGGACAAGGCTGAACTTTTTGCCACGTTGTTCGCCGGCAATTCTACCCCCAAAAGATCTCCAAATGTTCAACCACCAACAGTCCCTAGTGTCGCGCATAAAATGACGGATATCATTTTCAAAACTAAAAAGGTACGAAAGATGCTCTCTTCTCTTAATACCAGGAAAGCCTCTGGCCCTGACGAGATCCCAGCAATTGTTCTCAAAGCATGCGCACGAGAACTTGCTCCTGTCCTGACTCGTCTGTTTCAGACATCTTACAATAGAAGCATATTCCCTAGTAACTGGAAAACTGCTAGAGTACAACCCGTCCCCAAGAAAGGATCCAAAGCGCTTCCTGGCAACTACAGGCCTATTTATCTCCTTTCAGTCGTCTCTAAAGTGATAGAAAAGTATATAAACACCGAATCACTCAAATTTCTTGAAAAATACAATCTAATCCACGACAGGCAGTATGGATTCCGTCAGCGCAGATCAACTGCCGACCTCCTTTCCTTTGTCACCCATTCTTGGAACAAGTCTATGGAACTACACGGTGGATCCCAGATTGTCGCTCTAGACATATCCAAAGCATTCGACCAGGTTTGGCACGCAGCGCTACTTAGTAAACTTCCGGCCTATGGCCTACCACCAAAACTCTGTGCCTGGACAGCAAATTTCCTCTCCAACCAGAGCATTTCTGTTGTCGTGGATAGCCATTCCTCTGAACTGTATCCAATTAATACAGGAGTCCTTCAAGGTCCAGCTTTAGCTCCTACTTTGTTTCTTCTCCACATCAATGACCTCCTCTCTAGCACATCCAACCCAGTTCACAGTTACGCGGATGACAGCACCCTCCACTCAAATATACAATATTCTAAGCCTGTCTCTTTAGCCCAATTAGATGAGGATCACAGACTCATGGAGGGTTCTGTCTCTGTGGATCTCCAAAAAATATTAGACTGGGGAAGTAGAAATCTTGTACAATTCAATTCCACCAAATTTCAGTCTTGTTTTCTATCTCATAAGAGATATACCAGCCCTAGACCAATCACAGCGAACAACCAAGTTATTCAAAGTAATGAGTCCTTTTCACTTGTTGGCATTTTTGAGGATCGAAATCTGAATTGGCACCAACATGTCATATCAATTGCAGAAGCGGCTGCTAAGAAATTAGGTTTCCTCTTCCGGGCTCGCAAATACTTTTCACCAGCTAATCTCTATACCTTATATACTTCACAAATAAGGCCAAACCTCGAATACTACTCTCACATCTGGGGTGCAGCTGCCGCTTCTACACTTGTATCCTGGACTCCATTCAGAAGATAGCTATACATCTCATCGGTGACCCTACCCTCACCCAAAGGCTGCCATCCCTTGCCCACCGACGTGCCGTTGGTAACCTCTTTCTCTCTCGTTCTCTCTCTCTCTCTCGTTTATAGATATCTGCACGGGCACTGCTCAGAGGAGCTTTCTTCCATAGTTCCTGCACCTGCTGCCCCCAACAGATCTAGCAGGGGAACAAAGCAAATGCACTCTTTTACTGTCCATGTCACCAGACATAGAACATCTTGTTATGCCCGCTCTTTTGTCCCGAGGACTTCCAAGTTGTGGAATTCCCTGCCGGCACATGTTTTTCCTTCTCCTCCGAACCCCCAAACCTTCAAGTACACAATTAACAAGTTGCCTCTTTCCTCCTTGTTGACACCGACGGTACGATAGTATTTAGGCTGCGAGTCCTCGTGGTGTGTTGTTGAAATTAAAAAAAAATAATAAAAAATACGTATCTAGCGCATAACTCTTTGTTATTATTGTTGTGTTTTTTTGGGATGATATTCTGCTTTTTGTTTCAGTTTCCAGCCACAGTGTTCAACCTTAGTCTTTTTGGCCTAAAAGATAAAGCGTTTTGGTCGAAGAGGACCAGTTTCGCCTAATTTGCCATAAAGATTTTTGAATAATTTGTGATCCAGCTGCTTTGTGTTTGAATGCTCTTCAGCATATATTCTGCTTGCCTTACGCCCATTAAAATTTGCTTGTGTATAAAAGCAAACCATGCCTCGCATTCTTGATTAGAAAAACAATTATGTCTTGGTATACTTTACGTCATCTTGTACAGAAGCTTACCAAAATAACAGCTAATGACACCAAGACCGATTTTGAAAAGAACACAGTCATGCATTTGTTATGAGTATGCGATAAATAAAATACGATCTGTAAACTATTACGAGGAATATGTTGCAGAGATTTTTAAATTTGCAAACATTTAGAAAACTGTTCATTTTAAAGTCGTCATTCAACAAGTATACTTTTTAAGATATTTTTTAATCAAAAGTTTCCTAGCGGTGCTAACAGGCATGGACTGGCTTCTTCTGGGGCGCTCGGCTAGGTACTGAAAAAGAGCCCCCTACCGGGTGGTCTGAGGAGTCTGGAATACCACCCAGGTAACGATGGGTCCGGGTGCAAAATTTTTGAAAATTATGTGCCTGGAAATCGTATTTTCCTCTATTTCGGGGCTTAAAATAGTTAAACTGAAGCTACTTTTTTATGTATAGCAATGTTTTCAGCTTTTGCTTCACTAACTGTTTATCAAAACGCAATTTCAGACTATTTTTACTATATCTATTAGATATTAGGAACTGGGGACATTAGTAATAAACTATAGAATGCAATAAGAAAGGAAAAGTCTATGAGTAAGCTAAGAACCCTTACTAAAAAAACATATATTTATTAAAGAACCAATGTTGCCTTATATTTCAGTACTATATGGAATTCTTTGTTAGTGAAATATTAAAATATTGCGATATTAGGCATCCTGAGAAAAAGTATAATGAAGCAGATGCAAATAGTTATAAAGAAATTAAAGATCTGTAAAATCTTTTTTTGCCACAAAATTATAAATTTTTGTTCCCCGTTTTTTGGGGGGCCCTCGACGATCACCGACCAGCCGACCCGGACAGTCCAGGCCTAGCTGCTAACAAAACAGTGTGAGTATTTTTAAGGGTACCGCAAGCAGCACTTTCTATCCGCTAGAGCCAAATTGGGGAATAATTATTTTTTACTACTACGAAAAACTCATCTGTACCAAATTTCAAGACAATATGTGAAATATTTTTAACGATATCAAGGAAAATCGTAATTCAATTTCCCATTTTAACACTCTGTATCTCTTTTCATTTTGACTTTTGGACTGAGGTAAGTTTTACTAAATCATCATATTTTGATGCCAGGAATATTGCTGCTCTATCATGATTTTGGACCACCTGTATAAAAATTGAATCTGACTGTTTAAGTAGGAGGGTGAATTTAGGAAATACGGGTACACTGAAATTGTCACTGATTAAACGCACATGTAAATGATCTTTACTTTAATAAAAATAATAAAAATTCAACAACTATGTACAAACACCACTATACAGTGTATCCCAAACTGGATGGGAATCTCCGTTATTATTAGAGATGAGGAGACGGTTAAATTAGCAATGTTTTGTAGAAGTTCATACTCGTTCCAAATATGACTTTTATTTTGCCCTGCCTCTTTCCGTTTTCCAGTTATTTTGAATTCATTCAATATCTAAGTAGGCGTTGATCTGACACGTCTAAGACTTGCACATTATCAGGACACTTTTCACAGAGCAATATTTTTGTGCTATTCTCAACTTTGGATTGTCATTTGTTTTTGAGCTGCAGGCATCAACGTTTGTTTTTATTACGGCAGCCATATGGTATTTTTCGCTCATGTGATAGCCTGTGAAAAGAGCTTTCCAATGATGTACAGCATGCATGTACAACAAATCTTGTAGTTGCACTGACAATTTTGAGAAAAACCGTTTTGAGGATAGTAGGCTATGAAATCCAATGCCAGAAAACAAATGACAAAAAAAGTGTTGAAAAAGCAGTAGGCCAAGGAGTCTAACAATAGACTTCTACTTTTAGCATAATTTTCCGTAATGATTTACGATTAAAAAAATAGGAACTTTGAGCACACCAATGAATCGGCCCATTATTACAAATAATATTTTACATTACATTATCCTAAAAAATTGTTATAATTCAATTAAATAGGTAAACCTAGTAAATAACTAAATTTACCAACAGAACTCAATAAATAGCAGATTAATGATTTACGAAGACGCTTTTGAAAATTGTTTGATTTTTAAACGTGTCAACTGAAAAACAACAGAAGAAAGGTTGCTATGGATATAACACTATCGCGACAATTAAGAATACTGTCATTCTTAATTATCTGAACAATTTGAGGTGTATTTAACACGTTGCCTTAAATTTTGTATTAAATAGTTTGTTTCCTGTTTATTTTAAATATTATTCAACAATATGTTCAGTAATGTAGAATATTTTGACATGTTGGAATGTTATATTTGTTCTAACCGAAATACTGAGGCAGCTGCAAATTCATATCAAAACAACTACCCAAAAAGACGACAACCAAACACCAAAATATTTCGCAGGATAGTGACCAATCTATTGAACGCCGGTAGCTTCCACGCAAAGAAACTACCAATGCCTAGAAACGAAGAAAGAAATAATGTCGTCTTACAGGTTTCAAACGAAAATCCTCCGCAGTCTATTCGGTTTTATGGTGAACAAATTGACGTTCAAAAAAGTACGGTACACCGTGTATTAAAACAAAGTCATTGCCATCCATACAAACCTACAATCGTACAGGGCTTAAATGTTGACGATTACCCTAAGCGACTTCAATTCTGCAGATGGTATCAAGGACAATGTCAGCAAGATGAAAATGTTCATTTGAAAATAATATGGACTGATGGATCCAGATTTACAAATTGTGGTGTGTATAATCGCCATAATAGGCATTATTGGGCAAATGAAAATCCCCATCTAAAGGAAGAAGACGATTGCAAGACAGATTTGGTATTAATGTTTGGTGCGGCTTATTAGGTAAAAACTTTTATATTTTTTGTTATAGATTAGATAGTTAATTTTAAAAAAAATCTGGTAACTTCATTCTTGGTCCGTTCTTTTTTGAAAATAATTTAACTGGGAAAAGGTATCTTAATCTATTGAGAAATAATATCTTACCAACAATTAGAAGAGTTCATGATAATTTAGACGAGATATGGTACCAACAAGACGGTTGTCCAGCTCACAATGCTAGGATCGTCAAAGAATTTTCATACCAAAATTTTAATAATCGTGTCATTTGTAACAATGGGCCAGTTCATTGGTGTGCTCGAAGTCCTGATATAACACCCATAGATTTTGATTTTTGGGGTACTCTGAAGAATGGTGTGTATACATTCGATCCACCACAAAATATCAATGAATTATTACGAAACAGAATCACGGAAGCTATAAATCATATTAACCAAAACATCCTCACCAGAATTTGCAGGCATGTTTCAAAAAGGTGTATAAAGTGCATTGAGTGTATTTTTAAGTTTCTATTTTATTATTTGTTGAGTTCCGTTTCTAATTGTAAAGTTTAAGTTTCTATTTGTTATTGCCGGCTTTCGTTATTAAACTGTTTCACATAATATTACCTAGCATTATTACCTAATTAAGTGTTGTAAATTAACTCACAATATTTTTTTATCGTGCATCATTACGGAAAATTATGCTAAAAGTAGAAGTCTATTGTTATACTCCATGGCCTACTGCTTTTTGAACACTTTTTTTGCAATGTGTTTTCTGGTATTGGATTTCATAACCTACTATCCTCAAAACGGTTTTTCTCACAATTCAGTGCAATTACAAGATTTCTCAAGCATGTTGTACATCATTGGAAAGCTCTTTTCACAGGCTATCACATGAGCAAAAAATCCAATATGGCTGCCATAATAAAAACAAACGTTGATACCTGTAGCTCAAAAACAAATGACAATCCACAGTTGAGAATAGCACAGAAATATTACTCTGTAAAAAGTGTCCTGATAATGTGCAAGTCTTAGACATGTCAGATCAACGCCTACTTAGATATTGAAGAAAAAAGAAATCGACACATTTTGGGTTTTTCAAAATCTCTCGAAAACGAACAGAGGCAGGGCAAAATACAAGTCATATTTGAAACCAGCGTGAAATTCTACAAAACATTGCTAAATTAACCGTCTCCCTATCTCTAATAATAACGGAGATAGCAATACACATTCCATCCAGTTTGGGACATACTGTATATAACTTACCTAAAATGAGATTTCCACAACAGATAATAAACGTTATTAATCAGTATTATTCTACATTACAGAATATATACAAGTTAATGTAGTTATTTCTGTTATTTGCAATTCAAAAAAACAATGTGCCTGTTTACATAAACGTTGGCTACTTTTGCATCATGATATTACTCAATCTATGTTAAATGATTAGGGTACCAATTTAACCTGCTTACACAATTATAATTACGGCAATTTATAACTAATGCCCAAAATCCCTTATTAAAGTTAAAATTAAATGTCTTTATTGTCTCCTACAGCCCCTCTCAGGAACAAACCCTTGTACTTAAACACTGACTTTGTGATGAGTTCCAGGGCCTCTAGTTCGCCCTCACCCAAAGACATTTTTTTGGAAGATTTATGTCACAATCTAGAAAATTTTTTAGTATTACATTTAAAAAATTACAGGGTTAGAAAAATTTCTGTTACAATTTAAATATTTTTTACTACTGAAAGAAATGTTGTCTTTACCCTTTATTTGCAGAAAATCAGATTATTTAAATCGATCATCGCCTACTATTAAAATTAACCCAACTTATAGATATCGTATATTTAGCCAGTACCTATAGTCTAATTATTTCTAAGACGTAATACAATGATTCCGTAATAACCAATGTGTTTTCAGTTTTGATTTTTCTTGCTGAAAAATGTACCACTAGTGATGTTTGCTGTAAATGTGAGTACTGGAAAATACCCCGGTAGTATTACCAGGCTCTTGATATTAACTACATGTGTACCAGAAAAACAATATAGTAATGTGTAATTCTGCTTGTTTGTTTTCAGCAATAGTATTGCTAGCAATAACTGCAGTAATTAGAGCAGAATGTCAAAGTAAGTTTGCTCGGCCATCTGCGATCACTGTGAATTTAATTTACAAATAAAAATTGGTTCGTCAGTTAAAAAGTATTTATCACAAATTTTAATTCTTGACACTATATAAAGCCAGATAGCATAAAGTCATTCTTAGAACTGTAAACCGAATATGACTGATATCATTTTCGTGTCCATTTATAATACAGCGGACATCCAATGGATATCCCATGGATTATTATCGTTTGTCAAAACGACATGAAAAACGATGTCCACTTAAGGATATCAGCAGGATATCCTAGAAGACATCCAGGCTAGAAGATATCCATGACTATTCCTTGCACCTTTAGACGTCCTAAGACTACTACTGAAACTACGAGCGGACAATAAGTCGACTAAACTTTTTAAATATTTGGACGTCCTAACAGTTACCATTGGACATCCAATGAATGTATCTGAGTCTTTGGATGTCTACTTTATCTGAATCTTTATACTCTCCCTAAAAATAGCACACACATTCAGCTGATGTTTTAGATTATAAAATAAACTTTCTCAGGGGCCTCTGAGTAATTGCTTAATTTAATAAAAATAAACGAATCAGCCAAAAGAATTTTATACGGGTCCTGGTTATAGAGTTACTGAACATAAATTCACTTAACCAATTAGCGCCGGAATAATGTTTTTCACAATTCTTAACACTTTTTTTGTGCACAATCATTGAGAAATATTGTATTATACCCTATAAAAAGGATTTAAAAAATATGGTCACCCTAGTTTAAAAAAATAATTAATGTCGCCATATGGCAACACTAGGCGGGTATGCACTACCTAAAATTTAAAACAAAATCAAGCTTATAGAAAACATGTGGTACTCATGCGTTTGGAATAAAGTGAGACGTATTTCGAAGAATAATTTAAAAATATATATTTAGTAGAAGATTAATTATAATAACTATCATCTTATCGTAAGTGAAGGCAAGGTATTGTTACGTTCTACGGGGTTCTGGATTCGTTGACTAACAAAACACAGCTTTTCAAACTGCCATTTTCCAACACCAGTATCAACTAAAATGCTCTCTATTATTAAATCTCCATAGAACTATATTCCACTATTCGCCTTCTATGATCGCTTCTTAAACACCAACACTTACTGCTAGCTCGCTTAATACTCTATGATCACTATTTACACCACACCGACTTAATACTGAACTAACTTACTCTGCGCACCGCTCCTCTATTTATATTGTCCATAGAGATTCTAGACCTTCTACACTATTCTACACCTGTCACTTCTGGCCCGTTCTAGAAATATCATTCCAGAGTATTCGCTCTTACCAACACCCTACCATAGAACTAACAAAGTTCCTAAACTAAATTCTCATAGACAAAGGTGACACTGCCCCCCTCTTATATTCGATCGTCCCGATCGAATCCTGACATTTCTTGGTATGGTGTAAGTCTGTGCATATGGACCACCTTCATCTTGCTCTTCGGGCTGCTCTGAATTCGACAGACAACGCCATTGATCCTTTTTGACCACCTTATACGGACCTTCCCATAATTTCTGTAGTTTAGGTAATCGTCGCTTGCGTCGTACCGGCTTGTAGAACAACACCCGATAGTCTTCTTTAAAACCAGCTGAATTAGGTGGCACGTCATAACGGATCTTCATGCGGTCGCTTTCTATTTGTATATGCATTCCGACAGCAGAATGGATGGTTTTCCTTCTCGTCAATATGTCGGGGCTTCCTTCAAGCGAAGTTCTTAGATGGTACTGGTTCTTCCGTGTAGTTGCTGTTGTTCTGATGTTTATACTTGCATAAATATCTCCGCGGGCCCTATTGATCCTTTTGACATCGGCTCTGTTCCAACAAATGTACTTACTGGCCTTTTTCTGGATTAGCTTCACATTTACGGGGTCTTTGCACCCTTAGTCTTGTATTTCTCTCATACTTTCTTGTCCACTTGCTTCTGGCTGAGTAACTGGGTCGTCTCTTCCTCTCACAGCTCTCTTCACTGGAATTGCACTTTCACGGCAGGCGTTGCTATTTTCCTCTATGGTGATTTTTCGCACTACCAGGTTACTGCCAGGCAACATTATTATTTCTTCACCGCCGATAGTCAGGATGTTAGTGCCAAGATCAAGTTTAGCGCACTGACCCTGAAGTATGTCCAAGCCAATTATAATCGGGTCTGATATGGCGGCGACTATGGCTCTCTGCTTTGCCTTCCATGTCCCAATTTGCAGCTCGACGTCAGTTTCGCGAAATACGTGGATCCGATCACCACCGGCTGCATTTACTCGATACACTGTGTCTGGCTCTCTTACTTGCCATCTTGGAACCATGTCGCGGCGAATAATCGTCCTAGGTGCGCCTGTGTCGACGACCATCTGGGTCTTATTACCGCATACGTATCCGTCTACGATGAGAGCGCTGCCAGAATCGCTAACCTGAGAAATGGTTACCGGCCTTAGCTTCACTTTCTCCCTTGCGCGTGATCTTAGAGCCCAACAATCGCCCCTTATATGTCCCACCTTGCCGCAGTTTCAGCAGCGCAAGGCATTTGCACTGTGAGCTCTTATTGGGTGTCCATGAGACGTTGGCCTTATTTGATCTGCTATTTTCTCTAGTAGCTGCATGATCTTGGATGGATCTGTTTTTTCTTCTTGGACTTGAAGACTGCGAATTTTCACATGACTTTCTGACGCTTGCTTTGCCGCTTCAAACTCCAAGGAATGTGCCAAAGCATCGTTCAAGTTTTTGTGTCTCGCCATCCTCAGCGCCTGTTGCGTGTCGGTATCTCTGATGCCGTCAATGAAGGTTTGCAGCGGCAGCTGGGTTAAAAACTCTATCGGAGCTATGGGGTAGGCTAATCGTGTCAGTCTGACAACGTCGGCGTGGAGATGTTGGAGACTTTCGCCCGATTTCTGACAATGATTTTTCAACTGCAATCGATACAGCTGTTGTAAATGCTGGTCGCCAAACCTCATCTCTAATTGATGTTAATGCTCTCAAAACTCAACTGTTCTTCCCTGGGAATGCCGTGGAGCACATCTAGAGCATCTATTCTGACAGCCACTATTAACGAAGTCGCTTTCTCTCTCTCTCTCTCTCTCTCTCTCTCTCTCTCTCTCTCTCTCTCTCCCCAACCATTTGCTGTAGCAGCGGCTTCGAAGTGGCGTAGATAAATACCCCATGGGACTGAGCCATCAAATGTGGCGACCTTAATTCTTACGACCGGGCTATCTTCGAGTCTGATGTTTCCCTTGGCTAGGGTATCACACCTCTTTTCCTCTTTTCTAGTGTTTGCATTTTCTGCTGAACTTCTTCTTGTATACTTGTCAGCTTGTCATGTACATCGTCGCTGATACCCCTTACTCGACATTCTACTTGTTGGAAGATGTCGTCTTTTACCTGCTTCATACGTTCGTCCACACACGAAGTAATATTCTCAATTCTGATGGCTTGTTCTTGCAGAATTTTCTTTGTTTCTTCATCTCTTCTTCTGGCTTCTTCGTCTCTTTTTAGGGCCTCTTCATATCTTTTTCTCATTTCTTCTTTGACTTCATCGTCTCTTTTTCTCAGTTCCTCTCTTATCTCTTCGTCTCTTTTTCTGGCCTCTTCATCTCCTTTTCTCATTTCTTCTTTGGCTTCTTCGTCTCTTCTTCTGACCTCTTCATCTGTTTTTCTCATTTCTTCTTTCTCCTCTTCATCTCTTTTTCTCATTTCTTTTTTCGTTTCTTCGTCTCTTTTTATTGCTTCCTCATCTCTTTTTCTGGCTTCTTCTCATGCTTATTTAGCTTCTTCGTCCATTTTTTAAATCATCTCCAATAGCTGGGCGTCCATATTGGCTGTTGCGCTACGTGTCTTAGGCATAGACGTACTTAAAGCTGATACACAGTTTATTCTGTTTCAAGAACACACCCAGTTATGCATCACTGCTGACACTGATCTTCCAGAGATTCTAGAAGTTTCTACGTTGTTCAACGAATATTTCCACTAGCAGCTTGAAAATCCTAGTTATGACACCAGTTGTTACGTTCTACGGGGTTTTGGATTCGTTGACTAAGAAAACACAGCTTTTCAAACTACTATTTTATTATTACCAACTATTTTCCAACACCAGTATCAACTAAAATATTTCTCTCTATTATTAAATGTCCATAGAACTATATACCACTATTCGCCTTCTATGATCGCTTCTTCAACACCAATACTTACTGCTAACTCGCTTAATACTCTATGCTCACTATTTACACCACACCGACTTAATACTGAACTAACTTACTCTGCGCACCGCTCGTCTATTTATATTGTCCATAGAGATTCTAGACTTTCTACACTATTCTACACCTGTCACTTCTGGTCCGTTCTAGAAATATCATTCCAGAGTGTTTGCTCTTACCAACACACTACCATAGAAGTAACAAAGTTCCTAAACTTAATTCTCCGCTTACGAATAAAATAGCGAATATTGTCAGCAGTTATTTTTGGGTCAATGCAATTCAAAAATAAAGCATATCGTCGACTCTCATCTACAAGGTACTCAATCATCTCGCTGTCTATAAACTGTTCAAAAATGTCAACAATTGACATTCTTTTAAACTTGAAATAATCTGTTTCAGGGAAATCACAGGTTGGTTTATCTTGCAAATTCTGTTCATCAATTTTTTCAGTTATGTCCTGTCCATTATATTCTTCCCCGAGCCTATCACTATTTAGTAGCCTAATTTCGGCTTAGGCTCGCAACTGCCGAGAAGAGAGGTTGTCATAGCCTGTAAGTTCTACGTTTTGTTGAAAATTAAAAAGTACCCAATATAAAAAATATATCTTACCCCCATTCTCTTCATCTGCCGAGTCCTCATCTGTATCTAGATGTGGCTCAGGTGGTGCAATATAAACATCACAGTCAAGGTCATCATCATATATCATGTTTAGCGTTTCTTCGAGCGCAAGACCACCCCTGCAAAATCACATTACAGGAATTATAAGTTACGGGCCTAGGTTTGACCTAGCCTGCGGACAATAGAATAAACATAAGGATCTAGAATTGAGTCGTGGCGTTATTTTGAAAATCTGAGCCAAGATGTCCGGAGCACCAATCCCAGCATGCAGGATACCCCATATGAACTTTAAGGAGATTAGAATTCTACGGCTCAGTAGAGACGTTTCATTCAGGTGTAGTAGGAGACTTTCTTCAGATGCACCTCTTTGGGGATAGACACCATAAATTTTATAGTTGAGGTATTTCATAAATCTTCAATCCACTCTTTCAAAGAACGGAAATATGGTACGTGTAAGAAGGATTCCCTACTAGGCAGCAGTATTCAAGCCTAGACCTAGCGTATGCATTAAATAATGCTTTCAGTGCCTGCGCACTTGTAAAGTGACTACAATTTCTGATAAGGAAACCCAACATGCGTAACGCCGAAAAAACAGTGCTTGAAATGTGCTAACTAAAAGAAAGCTGAGGCTTAAATATAACCCCCAAGTCAACAGTCGTTGTGCTACATCTTCGAATATTAGTTGTGGAATACGTGTAGTCACAAACAAAATACTGCTTTTTCCTGGTAAATGACATGACTTTACACTTTGTGATATTCACGTCCAGGTAATTTTCTTCGCAGCATTTGGTTAACCTTGTTTAGTTCAACTTGGAGTGTAATGCAATCGTCCAGAGAATCAATCTCTGTATATATCTTCAAATCATCAGCAAAAAGCAGCTTGCCGCACCTAAGAGTCGCAGGTATGACATTTATGAAAATAAGGAAAAGCAAAAGACCCAAGTTTGAACCTTGAGGAATTTCAGTCGTTACAACAAAGTTTTTAGAATGGTTACCACCATAGACCACGTACTGTCTTCTGTTTTGGAGGTAGGAACGAAAAAGTCTGTATAAATTACATCAACTTGGCCTTGTACATCCAAAACTTTGGAAATATATTGTGTCGTCCCGATGAGCTTGGTGCAAGTGGAACGTTTAGGCTCAAAACCGTACTGGAAGGGAGACATGTAACCTTTGATCGAGTAATAGACACAGATATATAAACACATCTCAAATACCTTTGTGAAATTAGAAAGTATGTATTTCAATTGGTCGGTAATTCTTGAAATCTTCCACAAATCCGGAAATGTGCATATCTGGAGTGGCCTATTAAATATATAGGATAGAGGACACAAAAAACACAACAACAGTCTCTAACAATGAAGCTTGCAAACTGGTCATGGCCAGAAGTGAAAGTATTTTTCAATTTTTTAATAGATGTCTCAATGATGTCTGGAATCTTAGTGGATTATAGTGGTAGCTGCTAAAATCTTCGCCAGCAGTAGGGAAGCTGGGCTCTCCCTTGCTCTGGTGCCTAGTCGTGGACGGCCTGCTGGGGTGGCTCTCGGGAGGGGGGGTATGAGGTACAGGGCTATGCGGACGACATTATCATCATAGTCCGAGGAAAAGTCACACAGTCAGTGTGGGAGCGCATGCAGACTGCACTGAAAGTGGTGGAAGGGTGGACGGTTGGTCAAGGGCTCGGGGTGAGCCCCGAAAAAGCAACCGCCGTGCCGTTTACGAGGAGGGGGAAGTGCGATAGCCACAGAACTCGCACTCTATACGGTAGGAGCATTCCAATGGCCAGGGAGGTAAAATATATTGGGGTCATATTGGACTCTAAGCTAACTTGGAATGGTTACATTGGAAAAATACTGCGTAATGCAGTCATGACCTTAGCCGTCACTAGGCAGCTATATGGAAAAACGTGGGGACTCAGACCTTGTATGGCCCACTGACTGTACACAAGGGTGGTCAGACCATCGGTAACATACGCGGCACTGATCTGGTGGCCTAAGGTGACACAATCCAGTGCCAAAGAAAAACTAGGCAAGATCCAAAGGATGGCTTGCCTAGGCATTACAGGGGCCATGTCTTTAACCCCAAAAGCTCCATGGAGGTGTTGCTGGATGCAATGGTAGACTGAAGATCAACCCAGGCTTCAGGGGCCACTGCAAAATTCAGGAGATCGTGAAGGAGCCCATGCTTAAAATTAGATCAGACTTCGCGAGCCCGCGAATCTGCAGGGAAAACAACTTTACAGTGGAAATCCCTGACCGCGAGGCATGGCGGGAGGAGACGCCGGGCATACCACGGGACGTGCTCGTCTGATTCACGGACGGATCCGGCGTAGAGCGTGGGACGGGGACAGGTGTTTACTCGGAAGGACCGAGGGTAAGTTATAGTATTTCCCTCAGAACACATGCAACGGTGTTTCAGGCCGAAATGTACGCCATCCTGCACTCTGTGCGGGAGAACAAGAGGAGGGGCTACACCAACAAACGGATTCTTATAGCCACAGACAGCCAGGCACTCTTAAGCCACTAAGTAGCCCACGGGGGTAAATTCCTGGCTGGTGAGTGAGTGCCGAGACGAGACGAGCGACCTGGCTGGGCAGAGTGGTGACCCTTATCTGGGTGCCGGGTCACTCGGGGGTCAAAGGCAATGAAGAAGCTGTAGGTCTTGCGAAAAGAGGGTCATCAGAACCATTTATGGGACCAGAACCGGCTCTGGGCGTGACAAAGAGCACTGCCAGGGGAGCCATTAAGTCCTGGATCAGAAACCAACACAAGGTGTACTGGGCAGACTGTCCAGAGCTCAGACATGGGAAGTCAATAATTGACGAACCCAGCTCAAAAAGAGCTGTGGAGCTGCTAAATATTAGCAGAGGACAGCTCAGAAACACAACAGGTCTCTTGACGGGACACATGGCTGTCAAGAAACACCTGCATAAAATGGGGCGGTTCGAAGGGGACCTCGCATGCAGACTCTGCGGCGAGGGGGAGGAATCAGCCCAGCACATCTTGTGCGTGTGTAAAGCTCTGGACCGCAAAAGACAACTGATCTACGGTCAGTCTAGACCGGAGACAGAGCAATATAAAAATTCACCCTATCAATCGCTGTGCAGACTAGTTCAAGGCACAGTGATTTTGGAATGGGTAGAGTAAGACTAAGGGTATGCACAATCAACCAAAGCTGGTAGTGCTATCGGGGCGGTAAGGCCGCGGACGAGCCCTGAGGGGGAAAAGGGAAGCTGGGCAAGTATATGCTCTTAGAATAGCGCAGAAAACCTCTTAGATATGAAATAGGATTATCCAGTGTAGCCCCCTCAAACGACATCACCCCAGGGATCCTCGAGCATCCCGCCCTTCGCTGAAAATATGCCCAAAAGGTTTTCTGGTCCTCTGAAATTAAATTTTCAAACTCCTTGATGTAGTTTTTGTGAACCTGCCCTATTTTGAACTTTACTAAACATCTTAGATTATTGAAATCATTGTAAGAGGCAGAGCCATGGGCTCTACGGTATTCCCTAAGAGCTTTCTCCTTTTGCTTCATAATCTTGATTATATCTGAAGTAAACCACGGTGGGTAACCATGGCTCCGTGGAGAATACATGGGAATGTAAAGATCGAAACAGCGGTAGATATAATTATAAAACAAAGAGCAGGCCAAATTGACATCAGACAATGAATACAAATATGACCCATCTATTGACCTCAGTGCCTCATATAGTAGGGGGTAATTTGCTTTACGAAAATTATAACGCGATGAAAGTAAGCAAAAGAAACTACCTACCCTCTGGCATGCACTGCTATATTGTTAGTTTATATAACGAAAAGAAAGAAAGAAATAAAACAAATCTGTTTTTGTAAATTAAATTCACAGTTTTCGAATTCATTTGAATGTTGTAGTTCACCCCAACAATAAATAAGTATTAAATATGAATTTGGAAAGATATTTTAAGGTGGGGTTATCTAAAAATATTCTACATATAAGAGGTATCTTTCTCTTTTGGGTTTCCAAATTCATATTAACGTTATACATTTCACTACTGTTTTTAAGTTTAGTTTTTATAGTAGTAATTTATAACTTGGCAATAATATTTAGACAAAGGCACATTTGTTTGTCAACTCTGAGGTAAAAGAACTGAATTATTAACTTTTATTTGTTTAGTCAAATGTTCAACTTTTTTCTTATTGTTATTTTATGCTCTTCGTTATTCCTTATTATAGTTAAGAGGAACGGGTTTTATATATTGAAAAGCGCGCGATTATTCGCTGGTGGTTTTTTCGACAATCTGTATATTTTTTATTATTAAATTTATTATTTTTACAAGCATTTTTTTCTTTTTTACCATACCTCTGGCACGTATATCAAATTGGAGGGCTTTACGAGTGAAATACAGTAGGCTAAATATATTTATTTATTTAAATGCCCAACAGAAGCAATTTCCGTTTCCAGGACATTTTTAAATAGTACAATATCATCAGAATACAATAACATGATTAACAAAAATCCAACAATAAAAATCCAAAACTATGGTTTTATACAAAAGATGTACAGAGACAAAATATAATGTTTACTCGCAAAAATCCTAAACTAATGTAAGTGAAACAAATGACAAAATATGATTCAAAGAGTCTGTGTTTATGTCACAGCTTTGGCGGATCGTATTAAAGTTCGTAAATGAAATACAGGGGGGACCCCATCATTAAATTGGACCTAGCCTGAGAACAGTAAAATAAGCAAGAAGAACGGGCAATTTGCCGAGGTACCAGGAAGTTAATCTGCAATAAAATGTTTGGAGAATCTACCCTGTTATGTAGCAGACTGTATAAAAACATTAGTGATACAGTTACTCTGCGACTAAGTAATGACATCACATCAAAATACGCTAGCAAGTTTTGTTGCTTGACAGCTTTATGCGGGTACGAACCATTAACTTTATAATAGAGGTACTTGAGAAACGTTCGTTGAACTGTCTCCAGACTGGATACATAACGGTTATAATAGGGGCTCCACACCAGGCAACAGTACTCCAGCCTCGACCTAATGTCATAGTATAGTGTTTTTAGAGACTGTAAATTGACAAAGTTACTGCAATTCCTTATCAAAAAGCCAAGGATGCCTAGAGCTGATAAAACTGTTTGCGAAACGTAGTAACTAAAGGAAAGCTGTGAGTCGAATACAACCCCCAAATTTTTCACTGAGTCGCTGCAACGTCTAATAATGTCATCTGAGTACGTATAGGCAAAAAAGGTGGGTTTTTTTTCCTCGAAAAACTCATTATCTTAGAGATGTTCATGCTTTGAATATTCCGATGACACCACGCATACACCCTGCCAATATGTCCTGAAGCGCACAGTAGTCTTGAACAGAACCAATCCGCGCATAGAATTTGAGGTCATCCGCAAATAGGAGCCGATCACACCGAAGACCATGGGGCAGGTCGTTGATAAATATTAGAAACAGAAGAGGCCCCAAATTTGACCCCTGAGGTACACCGGAGATGGCAATATACGCCTCGGTACGATGTCCCCCATACACAACAAACTGCTTCCTGTTCGACAAATATGATCCAAAAAGTTGAAGCAGCAAAGAGGAACCCCCAGCACACCCAACCTGGACAAAATGATATTATGGCTGATTGTATCAAAAGCTTTTGAGAAATCGGTACAAATCACATCCACCTGACTGTTTTTGTCAAGAACATCCGAGATGTATTATGTAATCTATAGAAGGTTGATACAAGTGGAGCGCTTTGGTATGAAGCCATGTTGATCAGGTGAGATGGGACAACTAGTAGTAGTAGTAGTAGTAGCAGTGGCTGGGAGGCCAACGCCAAGCAAGTAGGCCACCATGGGCCCTTTTTGCCAAACCCAGCAACCATGCTCTACTCCTCCTCGGTTCCGTCGCCAAACTGCCTCGACCTCGAGATGAAAGCCCTGACGATCTTCAATTGGACGGTACTTACCTGATTCCTTTGCAGAGTCCTCGTTCCGAACAATTCTGCTCGAAGACTCCCAAAAGCCTCGCATTCGCACAGGTAGTGGTAGGACGTTTCCTCATCATCGCCGCAATCCTGGGAAATTGGAACCCTCTCTACGCCTATCAATGTAAGGTGTTTTCTAAGGGCGCAGTGGCCTGTGAGCACCGCAAGGATGCGGCGAAGCGTAGGTCGACTCCTTCCGAGTAGCCAGACAGCTTGATCTCTGTCCGGCCCCTCCACAAAGTCCTTCGCCTGCCTGCAGCCACCAACCGACCCCCAGTGCCTCTTCATTGCTTCCTCGGTCCACATGTCAGGTTAGCAAAGTTGGACAATACTGAAATGGGTCTATAATTAGGTATCTTTGATTTGCTCTTATGGTTGTGCAAGGGTATCATTCTAGCGATCTTCCACACATCGGGAAAAATACAAAACTTCAAAAATAAATTAAAAATATAGGATAGAGGTCGAACAAAAATATAACGACAATCCTTTACTAGAAAACTTGAAATCTCATCATCACCAGACGTAAAACTGTTTTTAAGTTTTTTAATTGAAAGAAAGATATCTTGGTCAGAAATGCTATCAATAATGATAAAAGAACAATTGGCTCGAGCATCGCAGTTGCCATGGGAAGGCGAAAAGATTGGCAAATAAGCACTCCCCAAATAACGCGGAAACCCATTTATAATAGAGATTGGGTCGTTTAGGGCAACACCCTCATAAGTCATAGATCCAGGAATCCTCGAGGTCTTCTGCTTTCTGTGAAACTAAGTCCAAAAAGATTTTGGATTACTTGATATCGATGGCTCGACCTCTTCAATATAATGCTTACATGCACTCTTGATTTCTGACTTTACAAGGGATCTAAGTTCTTTAAAACTCCTGTAAGTTAATAAACTCCGATAATTACGGAGTGCTATCTACTTACGTTTTAAATGTTTGATAATATCCAAGGTGAACCAGGGAGGGTATGCGTGACGCTTTGGAATATATAGGGAAACAAAAAGTCTGAAAGAATCAGGTATTAAACCGTAGATAATTCTACAAGCCTTCTGAACATCACTAACCACACATAGAGACTCCCAACTTACCAATCCAACTACTCATAAAGTTGATGTTACCTTTCGAAAATTATAACGAAGGGAGCTCTGGTTTGGTTTGAAGTTAACAGAAGACGTACTGTCCGTACCGAAGCAAACGGAAAAAATATATCAAAATCCTTATTGGAAATAATTAAACACATATTGTAGCGCCATCCTTAGTACAGTAGCAGGAGTTTCTAAGATGGACAGCATGGCGCGCGACAGATTCTACCGCAGGGACGAACCAGTGAACCAGCTGGCAGACCAGACAAAATGAAATGACAACAGACAGACAGTATCACCGCGGTTAGTGCACGACACGCAACTTTCGTTTCCTTTTGTTAGGTTACTTTATTGTTTTTGTTATTGTTGTTAAATAAAACTTGTAAAACCCAACTCGAGGATTTATATATTTAGTGTGTGTATGCGCCTCAACAACCATAATATAATCTAGATCCACGAACGTGCAGCTCAACTCCCACAATATCTACACAAGGAATATTTATTGCAAATATGGACAAGTCTAAACGATAATATTTAAAACTACTTTTAAAAGCGACTAAAGCGCTTCCTCTCTGGCATTTACCTGTTTCCAGAAAAAGACGATCAGTTCTTACAATCTAATATGAATCAGGTAATAATTCAGAGTTAAGCACACTACCGTGAAGCCACGTCTCACTAAAACAGACGATATAATACTCAAAGTGTGCAACTGAAACACACAACTGATCGAGTTTAGTATTCAATCCTCGTACATTTTAATACTACAAAGTCAATCCATTTCTGCTGGGCGTATCTAGTTTGACGTCACGATTTTAAGAGATCCCCCAACATACTTGATCCCAACGTTGCTTTCGCCATCTGCGCTTTTATAAATTCAAAATGGCGGCGGACGCAATATTACGGAATCTTTCCTTCTCAACAACCCCCTCGCTTATATGTCATGTTTTGCAACTAAATATGACGCAGATATCAATATTAGGTTTTATACAAAGCTTCGCCCAGTCGGCCAGACAAATACTGAAAAAAGCCGTATTCTCGCTCGAATCCCCGCTCTATTGTAGTGTCGACTAAACGAACTGTCGGTCGAAAGAACTGTCGGCTGAACGATATGCCACGATTGATATGGGATATATATCAAACGAAAGGTCTTCACGAGAGAAATACGGAAGGCGCTTTCAGAAATTCAATATGGCTATTTTTTGTTTCATAATACAGCATTAAAGACTTTTAACTCATAACGCAACGCTGGGAGCACACAACAGCCTCCGGTTCTGTAGTGTGTGGTGGCAAGTGTAAGTACCATTGACACATATGTGCTGGAAATATGGAATTAATAAATACATATCACCAATGTGGCGCTACCAATTCTAAAATTATAACTTCACTTACCACATTTGTGCCTATGAAAATCTTGATTAAAAAATGGTTACCTACTAACACACTTAACTTCTTTTGTGCACGTTGATTATATCTTCATAAAACCCGTTTTGTCCTGTCTGTTTGAGGATGTTTAATGAATGTGTTAGATATTGTCAAGTTATAAATTATAGATGAATTATTGTTTGGGGCTTATAATAACATGATATTAATTTTATAGCCAGACAAATTTATTGTTATGAATGCGATAGTTGGTCGGATAGTCGCTGTAAGGACCCTTTCAATTATACCGCTCTTCCAAGGGACCAGCCTCCTCTTATGACTTGCAACGGATGCTGTGTCAAGATGGTCAGGAACGCCAAATCACGTAAGTCCGCCAATCGATAACGCAAAGAACATTTATAAGAATGGTATGTAAATTATAGTCATATTATACCACAAAAACGTAAAATTTGGGCCCATGACCATGACCACATGTTGTGGGCGTACCAGGAATTATATTTATGTAATTATAACTCACTTGTAGCTTACTTGATTTCTCCATTTCAGATCTTTCGCCTAGGTTTCTTGCGTTTTTCAGGGTTTCTGCTGTTTTATTTGCTTCTGCGATATCACGTTTTCAATGATTCATAATTTTAAAGTAATAACTTTTATTTTCATGTAAGCTAATATACTAATAAACAAGTTGTTTTACGGAGAGAAAATTATTGTGGGAGATAAAGCCAGGTGATCTAAAACTACTTATTTCCGGAGAACAATTAGAGGAGGCCCAAAGAACTCACACAGGAGAAGACGCAAGAAACCGCTATGTCCGCATTCTTTCTGAGGCAAAAAACTCGTTTAATAACCACATCAAAAACAAAGTCCTCTTAAGCTGTAAGGGCAGCAAACCCTTCTGGACTCTTTCTAAATCTATTGGGAATAATTTCTGCAAGAGCACGTAACCACCTCTTGTCTCAGGGGATGAAATTGTTTCTACCGCCCTGGGCAAGGCTGAACTTTTTGCCTCGTTGTTCGCCGAAAATTCTACTCTCAACCCACCTCCAAATGTTCAACCACCAACAGTCCCCAATGTCGCGCATAAAATGACGGACATCGTTTTTAAAACTAAAAAGGTACGAAAGATCCTCTCTTCTCTTAATACCAGGAAAGCCTCTGGCCTTGAGAGATCCCAGCAATTGTTTTCAAAAAAATGCGCACCAGAACTTGCTCCTGTCCTGACTCGTCTGTTTCAGACATTTTACAATAGAGACATATTCCTTAGTATAACTGGAAAACTGCTCGAGTACAACCCGTCCCCAAGAAAGGATCCAAAGCGCTTCCTAGCAACTACAGGCCTATTTCTCTCCTTTCAGTCATCTCTAAAGTGATGGAAAAGTATATAAACACCGAATTACTAAAATTTCTTGAAAAACACAGTCTAATCCACGACAGGCAGTATGGATTCCGTCAGAGCAGATCAACTGCCGACTTCCTTTCCTTTGTCACCCATTCTTGGAACAAGTCTATGGAACTACACGGTGAATCCCAGATTGTCGCTCTAGACATATCCAAAGCCTTCGACCAGGTCTGGCACGCGGCGCTGCTTAATAAACTACCGGCCTATGGCCTACCACCAAAACTATGTACCTGGACAGCAAACTTCCTCTCCAACCGGAGCATTTCTGTTGTTGTAGATGGCCATTCCTCTAAACTATATCCAATTAATGCAGGAGTTCAAGGTTCAGCTTTAGCCCCTACTTTGTTTCTTCTCCACATCAATGACCTCCTCTCTAGCACATCCAATCTAGTTCACAGTTACATGGACGACAGCACCCTCCACTCAAATATACAATATTCTAGGCCTGTCTCTTTGGCCCAACTAGATGAGAATAGCAGACACATGGAGGGTTCTGTCTCCGTGGATCTCCAAAAAATATTAGACTGGGAAGTACAAATCTTGTACAATTCAACCCCACTAAATCTCAGTCTTGATTTCTTTCTCATAAAAGATACACCAGCCCTAGAACCATCACAATGAACAACCAAGTTATTCAAAGTAATGAGTCCTTTTCACTTGTTGGCATTTCTGTTGATCGAAATCTCAATTGGCACCAACAGGTCTTATCAATTGCAGAAGCGGCTGCTAAGAAATTAGGTTTCCTCTTCCGGGCTCGCAAATAGTTTTTACCAGCTAATCTCTATACCTTATATACTTCACAAATAAGGCCAAACCTCGAATACTGCTCAAAAATATGGGGTGCTGCTGCCGCTTCTACACTCGCTATCCTGGACTCCATTCAGAAGAGAGCTATACGTCTTATTGGTGACCCTATCCTCGCCCAAAGGCTGCCATCCCTTGCCCACCGACGTGGTGTTGGTGACCTCTCTCTCTTTTATAGATATCTGCACGGGCAGTGCTCAGCGGAGCTTTCTTCCATAGTTCCTCCACCTACTGCTGCCCCCAACAGAATTACCAGGGGAACAGAGCGAATGCACCCTTTAGTGTCCAGATCACCAGACATAGAACATCTTGTTATGCCCGCTCTTTTATCAAGAGGAGTTCCAAGTTGTGGAATTCCTTGCCGGCATATGTTTTTCCTTCTCCTCCCAACTTAAACAATTAACAAGTTGCCTCTTTCCTCCTTGTCGATACCCACGGTACGATAAAATTTACGCTGTAAGCCCTCGTGGTGTGTTGTTGAAATAAAAAATAAATAAAAAAAGACTCCCTGTGTATGCGATTTAACAGCAGAACTTTAAAAAATGCTGGTGAAAAAATAGAAGACGGAGAACTGATCCTTAAATGATGCTACTTAGTAAGTTTATCACTATTCCAAAACGGAGAAGTTACGAAAATGCTACCAGCACAAAACAATAAGGGTATAGAGTCATATTGTGGCGAATATTTTGCAAATCATAATAATAAAAAAACACAGATTAAAGAAAACAATATCGAGAATTACCTGGCTGTCAAACAGTTTGGATTCAGACCCAGCCGAGGAACTACAGAAACGGTGCTAATACTTTTTTTCTTCTTTAACGTCGGTTTATTTCCGCGAGTATGGCTAATCATCGACGCTAAAGAGCAGTTACACCTCACTATTCTGGAAATTTTGTCAAACCCCTGCGCTTCTGTACAGAAGGTAACGATCTTTAACGTTCCCAACATCGTGTGGTACACGGGATCGACGCATTTACGCCCCCTCCAAAGGACGAAATATGAATACATTCAATTTGCACAAAAACAATGCCACAACCTCTGTTGTGGTTAATTTTTATCAGTATGTGCTGAAAAAGTGAAATTATCCCTGTCTGGGAATAGAACCCAGGACCCAGAGGCACATGTTCTTACCACTGGACCACCGACGTTGCGTGCCAACACTTATAACAACAAGGGAAAGCAGGCTGTAGAAAAACAAATTCGTTTGTCTTTGTAGAACATGAATTCAATCATGGATTGTGAATTAAAAAATATTGTTTTTCTATAATAACAGAGCTTGATTGAATTAGCGAGATGGGCGCATTATTCACACTATATAGAAAAATCAAATTACCATAATAAACGTATTAACGGATACCATGGCAAATAAAATAAGGAAAAGCATGGTACGTCAATGATTTCGCAGTAGTACTTGTTCAATTTATTTGAGGACGTTTCGCTCGTGACAAGCTCTGCTGTTAGTGCTCATGATACAAATAACGAGATATATGATATTCAGACCATGATATAATGACTTAGAAGAGATATGATATTGCGCATATGCGCCGCCCCCTCCTATGACGTCCCGCGGTGAGTAACGTTATAGAAGTCCAACTACACACTTACAACAAAGTCATTCGCAATCAAAAAGTTTCTATACGTCAGTTTAAGGCGGTTGAAGTTACGCCTATATTGTCTTTTTCAGATAATATAGATCGCAGCACTAAATTTAATCTTTTTAATTTTTATTACATCCAACTGTATGCACTTAAATATTTGTAAAATATGTAATTTGTTAAGAGGTTGTGATGAAACGTCGAACCCCACTGCACGACAGCATATTATTGTTGCATTGGACTCACCACTTGCACCATGCGCGTGACAGGTCTAAAAGTAGGTAGTCTGAATATCATATCAATCGTTATTTGTATCATGATTCAGACTACCTATTTTTACACCTATCACGCGCGTGGTGTCAAGTGGTGAGTCCAATGCAACAATAATATGCTGTCGTGCAGTGGGGTTTGACGTTTCATCACAATCTTTTAACAAATTACGTATTTTACTAATATTTAAGTGCATACAGTTAGAAGTAATAACAATGAAAAAGCTTAAATTTAGTGCTGCGATCTATATGATCTGAAAAAGACAATATAGGCGTAACTTCAACCGCATTAAACTGACGTATAGAAACTTTTTGATTGCGAATGACTTTGTTTTAAGTGTGTAGTTGGACTTCTATAACGTTACTCACCGCGTGACGTCATAGGAGGGGGCGGGGCATATGCGCAATATCATATCTCTTCTAAGTCATTATATCATGGTTAGTGCTCAGCTGAACCATCTTGTAGTGTAAAGGAGCGTCATCTATTATAGTGTAGCTGTACCATATTCCAGTCACACTACAATACCATTCACACCGCCGTGTTACAGTCTCCTTATTAGTGTATCTCTTAGATGTCGCTGACGTTAGGTTTATACTTTACTTTTGAAAACTAATTTCTCCGAAGAGATGAAATATTGTACCTACGTACATGAGTACGTATTAATATGTCAACAATATTTTACCATACAGCTAATCTTGGCTAAACATTCCCTTCATACCAGTAGGTCAAGTTGTAAACAGACCAATAATAGGCCAACGTTTATAAATTGGGGATATACTATTAACCATACGCATTAGGTCACGCGACTTAACTTTACGGTTAAGACGTTTGAATTTTTAAAACAATTTATTTAATACTTTAAACAATCAATGCTTAATTACTTAATACAAAAATGAATAATACAATATACAAAAAATATGACGATCAATCTACATGTGTTCTAATGTCTAGCACGCGATGTGCAGAGTACTTAACTCGGAACAAGAATGAACGGTATTATCCCTCTGAGCAGCCTCTTTATACACTTCACTCCAGGCGTGGCACTTATTGTCTCTGGATGAAACAAAGGATCTGCTGATGTAGATTCTCACAGTGATATTCCGTCCGACTTGCTGTTTGAGCCTGCATATTTGTTGGCTCCTTTCTGACTACGGCTGACTCAGCGGTTCTTACTGTGGGAAGGCGACTTTGTAGCATAACAGGCCATTGTTTGGGCTCCATTTATCTCGCACGTGACTGACTATTCGGGTAGTTTCGGCGGTCTAGCTAGCTAGCCACAGCATATGATTATGCTGTGGCTTAGCTACCAGCTTTCGGATACTGGGGAAACAACCCAAACGGTCAGTGGCTCGCGTGAAAACTATATCTCCATCTTCTCTTAAATATTCCCAATTTATAAATGTTGGCCTACTACTCTCTCTGTAAAACTTGGCCTGTTGGTATGAAGGAAATATTTAGGCTGGATTGGGTGTATGTCAAAATTTTGTATATACTACGTACAAAATATCATTATCTTATAGGCCGTCTAAAGAGTGTGTTTACCACCCCAAATGTACATAACTTGACTTGCAGTACCGTCACTGGAATTTTGGCGTGTTATATTTGTATAAAAAATTCAAATAGAATTAAACCGCACCTCGGATATTGATTTTACGTCTATATGAAGAAATTAACAACTATATGCACATTTCTGTTCCTACAATATTTGGTTCTTGTTGCTAATTTATTCAAATACATATTCAAAAACGTAGATGAATTTTAGAAACTTAGGATATATCTTTCTTCTTAACTTTAAGACAGAAGTGTAGCGCCATCTCGTGGTACCTGATAAGACTAGGAGTCCACTGTGGCACTATAATATAACAGTATACAGACGCCGTGTAGCTTTGCAAAGTGTGTAGAGCAAAAATATAAAAAAATACTGTTAGCCCTGTCACTACTTAGAATTACATGTTCAATCTAATAGGCCAAAAAATTATAGCGTTAGTGATTTTTTAGGTTGTATGATATGTTCTACACATGTCGCTATGTTGTGTCTACCTGATTTCTTTTAAAAGTACCTAGTTCTTAAACATTTACGCCATTCTGCAATATATTATCGTTGATTAGGCGAGTTCTTTTAATTAAAATTATATGTACGTTTATATCTTTTAGCATATGAAGTGGTACGAAGAACCTGCACCTCCCAGCTGCAGATAAACCTCTTCATGGTGGATCATGTGTGCATGATGGAAAGTAGCGGGACTGGCCACATGTGCTTCTGTGAGGAGGACATGTGTAATGGGGCATGGGCTCTCGCTCGACTGACTAGGGCTAATCCCACCACACTGCTAACCATAGCTTCTGTGCTCCTCAGCCTGCTGATGTTCTGCATGTGTTGTAGGTAGACTGTCAACATATGACTATATAGATATAATAGGTGCTGCATTATCACTTTTAACTTTCGTTTGATTCTTCTTTATTAATAGAAAAGATATGATACAGTGCTTCAATGACATATTTGCATTAATACTTAACCATCTTTAAACTTTCATCTGATTTCTCTCTATGAAGTTTCTTGCTCTTAATGCTCACCGGCAGAAACAATCCAATGTACAAATTTATCTACAGAAATTAGCAAATAAAAGTTAATTGATTTTATGAAAACAATATTTAACGGATAATGGGTTCTTAGATGAGATATACGTACAGGGTGATTTTTTTAAGTGTCTCACCCCTGTAATTGCTGTATTATCAAAGATATCAAAAAAAATCCAACGCCATCTGACAAACTATCATGCGATGAGTTAAAATATTGCGACAGAAAAACAATTGCACATCGCCGTCATAGAAATCCGTGGCCAACGTTGATTTTCTTAAATGGAACGATAGGCCTCAGACACATACAGTCGATGCTGAATCCAAATCTGCGTACAACGATGTCATGCTTGCATTTCTGAGTCAAGCCGTTTCGGAGATATGATGTAACGAAGGTTTTGCAAAACCCCCAATGTTGTATTACGAAGTTAATTGATTTTGGTCAAACCTATAGTTTCAATTGTTTTTTTTTCAGTAAATGAGACCCCGACTTTTGAATTTTGAAAAAATTTCTATGAAGTTCGCATGGTAGTTTGTCAGATGGCCTTGGAATTTTTTTGATATCTCTGATAATAAAGAAATTACAGGGGTGAGACACTTAAAAAAATCAGCAACATTTTCAAATTTTGTGACGTCATGTCTCCGAAACGGCTTGACTCAGAATGCTAGCGTGGCATCCTTGTACGCAGATTTCGATTCTGCATCGACTGTATGTGTCTGAGGTCTATCGTTCCATTTAAGAAAATCAACGTTAGCCACGGATTTCTATGAAGGCGATGTGCAATTGTTTTTCTGTCTCAATATTTTAACCAGTCGCATGGTAGTTTGTCAGATGGCGTTGGAATTTTTTTGATATCTGACAATAAAGAAATTACAGGGGTGACACAATTTAAAAAATCACACACTTTTTGAAATGAGAGATGCTAGCGTGGCATTGTTGTACGCAGATTTCGATTCTACATCGACTGTGTGTGTTTGAGGCCTATCGTTCTATTTAAGAAAATCAACGTTGGCCACGGATTTCTATGAAGACGATGTGCAATTGTTTTTCTGTCGCAATATTTTAACTCACTGCATGAGAGCTTGTCAGACTGCGTTGGAATTTTTTTATATATCTGATAATAAAGAAATTATAGGGGTGAGACACTTAAAAAAATCACCCTGTACATGTATAAGAAAAATAGGCCACTGTGCCGTTTAATTGTAAAAATCTGGGAAAGCTGACGAGTGTAAACTAAAGATAGACTGGTATGTTTAGTAGAAGTAATAATGTAAAAACTATTACTATTTTGATACAGTCCATATTTCGGTGCGCATATATTTACTGGAATCCTAGACTCCAGATAAAGAAAAAACGAACGTTTTGCTATAGGTGTCCAAAAGCTAAGATTAATCGCGTGGAAAAGTTGTGAGAAAAACGATAAGAAACCATTACGTATATCATTTAGTCAGTATCACTAAAACCAAAATTCTGTAAAATTTCTTTCGTTTAATACGTCAAAATAAAGTAACAGCCGAAAAAAGTGCAGCCACAAAACGGCTTTTGTGACTGACCAACCTAAGATTTTTTCTTTCCATCTAAAATATCGTGAAATTTTTGGAACGCGATGTAGTAAAATTTACATAATCGTATTAATCGTGAACATCTAAGAACGAAAATCACACTAAGGCAAGAAGTATAAACACATTTTGGAGAATATTTTTGACCAATATGTCAATCTAAAAATTTTATTGACAAAGCCCTGTTGGTTGTTGCTATGAATAAAAACCACATTATACTGAGTAAATACATCCACAGTAATTCGGCTAAGGTATCAGAGAACATCGTGGCTATCTTATCCGAATTACTTTGGATGTATTTTAATTGTGATTGGTGTAACACTCTGATGCGGGCTCTAATGAGCGAAACCGGTATGTGTTTCTAATGAAGGTCAAAATTCATCTAGTCTTACATGAATTGTTCCCTGTATTAGGGAAAAAGTAAGAAGGCTGAGGATTTACGAAATCATTAGTTGGTTGTACACCCGCAGTCCCTATTTATAACATTTTGTATTTATTAGAGCTGTTGTGACAACATATTAACTAGTTACGGACGGAGATGACGACTCCGTCGTACAGCTTACAATGTTCTCACTTGGTAGATTGATAAAAAATGCGTGCGACAGAATTAAATATTTTTTTAATCGTAAAGTATTCAAGGGATTTGTAAAAAAAGGCAAAATAAACTGAATACGTAAAAAAGCTATAAATACTATTATATATATATATATATATATATATATATATATATATATATATATATATATATATATATATATATATATATATATATAATATATAGTGTGGCCCATATAATGTAAACAGGAAACAGCTCTGTAACTACTGTGTTTAAAACTCGATTTTGATGAGTAAAAGGCCAAAATATTTTTGATATTTGAGAGAAATTTATTTATGTGACTCTTTTGATATGGAACACCTCTATAACGTTTGTATTTAAAGCGCGATTTTTTTAACGAGATCTCAGAAGACAGAGAATGAAGAAGTCTATAGATCTTCTGAAAATTGTTTCATATGCCATTCGTTCACGGCCTACTAAAACGATTTTCATATGTTAAAATATATAAAAAAGGTTTGGGGGTTGGTTTTATAAAATAAACAAGTACGCCACTGGATTCACCATTCTTTAACTTTAAACGTATTGTCTAACAAATTGCATCAAAAAATAACGAATTGAGGAACTATGAAAGTCAACAATAACATCTCAAAACTTGCAAAAAAAAAGGTTATAAATGTTGTGACATATCAAAATAGTTTTAGTAGGCCATGATCGAATGGCAGACGGAACAATTTTCATAGCGTCTATAGATTTCTTCATTCTCTATCTTTTGAGATCCCGTTAAAAAAATTGCGTTAGGGGTGTGTCGATACTAGAAGTGTCACAAATAAACTTCTCTCAAATGGCTAATAATAATTTTTTTTGATGAAATTTGGTTTATATCTTTTTTGAGGGACGCCGAATTTACTGGCGTACTTATTTTCCTCCTAAAATCGGCCCTTTTGCCATTTTTTTGGCATAGAAAAACTGCATTAGTAAGCTTTGGTCAGGTGACATAGATCTTTGGCTCATCAAAATCAAATGATAAATAGAAAACTTACAGGGGTGTTTCCATCTTAAATGGGCCACACTCTATATATATATATATATATATATATATATATATATATATATATATATATATATATATATATATATATATATATATATATATATATAATTCGAAATTGTAAAAAAATAGTAGTAGGTATATTATATATAATAGTACTGACTTTCAGATTTACTCGTTATGTCTTAAAATTTCGATATAAAGTCAGCATATGTACTGGTAATTAAAAAATGCTCAATAAATGGTTTTTTCAATATTTATAAGCGTAAGTTTTCGAGTTGATATGGTAATAACGGTATACTTAACGGGTTAATTATGGTGTTTTTCAAACCACCTGCGTAGGTTATTGTTTTTAAAATAGAGAATAAGCCATTTGGTATTTTAGGTAAACTTACCTTTTTAAATATGTATATTATCAACCGACTAGCTCTATAAAAGGCTTAAAATGCAAAACTGCTAAAATATACTTACCTAATACAATGTACTAAGTATTAGTATGATTTGAAGCACTGTTGATTCTATACGTATTATAGTAGTTTCAAGAATGACCCCTCTCCTTTTTGGAAAGCTCCACGAATTAGATTTGAATCTTGAATCACAGCCATTTCAGTTTGTTGATTTTGTTTAAGGCATTGGTTATGATTTATATAGATAGATATATCAGACAATAATGATTTTTGTACACATTTAGGTTTTGCGTTACTATTTTGTTTAGATTTTTGTTATGTTTGTGTTTTACAAGTTTGAAATGAAGTTGAAGTTATAGTGGTGTAAAGAAGGAAAGAGACCATATTGTTTTAACAGCGTTATCTTCAGATAATGCAAAATCGAATTTAAAACACTTATTATCTTTGGTACAGTTATATGTACTGGAAAATTACCCACTTTAATTCGGAAAAAATATTTTTTCATATGCATTTACAAATAAATAAGTACACAGCAAATTCATATATAATGAAAATAGTAAAGTAGCATATCATGGTAATCAATTATTATAAATATTTTGTCCTCTCAATATTATATAACGATGTCGCAGACATTTTCGTTTTCGGAACTGAACTGAGAGCTTGAAAAGTTTTTACACTTAAAACTGAAGCTGCCAGTTTATTTTGAATCTATATATTCATACAGATGTTATAAAATTTATCAACTGTTATATTTACTATATTGTAAACAAATTCAATATACTTTGTTGCTCAAACTTGTTAGAGGATCATGTTTCATCTAAGTAGTTTTAATTTCATATTAGTTTAGAAAGCATGGTTGCACGATTTGCACACATTTTGGACTTTAGAAATCAGCAAATTGTGGCATGACCTTCATTTTGTTGTGGAGTTACACTGTTTGTATTCGAAGCGGACAACCAGCTAATATTATTTTATAACTCGACCTTGGGCATTCTTCGTTAAATATTACCACGTGGTCTTCAATAGTGACGTCCTACATTTAAAAGTAAATTAAGCTTGGTTCATACACTCGCGTATTGCAAAATGCGAATCGTGAAATGTATTCCCTATTGGTTTATTTTACGATATTATTTCAAATAAACCAATAGGAGTACGTTTCGCGGCGATTTCGCAATTGGCGTTTCGCAATTCGTGAGCGTATGAACCTAGCTTAAGTATGCAAATAATCCTAATAAGACATTTAAATCGGGGATGCAAAGCTGAAATCCTACATATATCTAAGTTCGATTTGAAAAATAAAGAAACAACAAACTATTCGTTGAACGTTTTAAAAACACCATACTAGCGTAGAATTTTTTATGTTGTTGTTTTTCATAATATTTGAAATCCATAAAATGCATATATAAGCTCCGATAGTCTTTATTACCACTCAGTTGCTTTCAGTTTTATGTCAACAGTCACTGTCAAGCGACAAATAAAATTCCAGTTATCTTTTGCCTGAAGCTAGGTTCATACACTCGCGAATTGCGAAATCGCCGCGTAACGTACTCCTATTGGTTTATTTTAAATGATATCGTAAAATAAACCAATAGGAATACAATTCGCTTTAAGCTAGGTTCAAGCAAACAAATTTCAAGTTATCTCTTGCCTGAAGCTAGGTTCATACGCTCGCTATTTGCTAAAAGCGAATTGCGAATCTCATCCCTATTGGTTAATTTAAAATAATATCGTAAAATAAACCAATAGATTCTAAATAATATCGTAAAATAAACCAATAGGAACATGATTTGCAATTCGCTTTTCGCCATTCGCGCGTATATGAACCTAGCTTTAAGCCTGATTCATACGCTCGCGAATTGTGTAAAGCTAGTTGCGAAATGTATCCTTGGTTTATTTTAAATATTATCTTAATATTATTTAAAATGAACCAATAATAATTAGTTTCGCAATTCGTATTTCGCAATTCGCTTAAAGCTGGGTTCATAAACTCGCAAATTTAGAAAAGCGAATTGCGAAATCGCCGTGAGCAATCAATACTGAGAACTCAAGTTTCATATTTAACACATGAAGTTCATATTGGGTACGTGGTATGGTGCCTATAGCAACCGAATATCATCCGAATGTTTTGCTTCAAATTTTTGGATTAAACTAGGTTAGGGTTAGTGCGAAATCGCCGTAAAACGCAGCCCTCTATTGGTTTATTTTAAATAGGATTGTAATATGATTTAAAATGGACCAATTAGTTTTGCAATTCCCGAGTGTATGAACCTAGCTTAAAGCTCGTTAAGGAACTTATCCAAGACATTAAAATAGGAAGATTTATTTTTTATACATATATGTATGGTATCCAGGAAAAATTAAAATCCTGCAAGAGCTTTAAAGTTTTAGTTCAAGCGATAAATATTGAGCAACAATTTCCTTATTTCGGCTGACTGTTTTTGCAAGAGACACCAAGTTTGAATACCACTACGTCGTACGTTTATATTTAGTTTCTTTTTTCAGTTTTGTACAAAATAATACTGGTTTTTGCTTGTTACAAATTGTGTAGATGTCCACAACAACAAGAGAGTTGAAATTTGACAGCATGTTAGAGAGAAAGATGCTTTTTTGGCTTTAAAATTCAAAATAGGCACACTCCACCTCACAGAAGTTTTTGATTACGGCCATACCGTTAGTTACGTCACTGTACATGTTAAAATTTTTGCATTTATTTGACATATTTCCGGATATTACCCTTGATAAATATCTGGCAGTATGTCTAACAATGCAAAAATTCACTTGAATTACTTGTCCAAGTGATTTACCTAAAATGTATTTAAATAAGTTATTTTTAAGTAAATAAAATATTATTTCAAATTGACATTTGCTATATTTTGTTATATAAATACAAAAAAATTTATAACAATAATTGAGCTATGGAGTAGACACTAATCTTTAAGATGTTAAATAAATTTTAAAAAGTAAACGACTTTTATTTCTATTTTTAACTACGCCTATGATATGGTAACGGTACCATGCTTCTCTTTTCTGTCAAAATATAATGTCAGAAAGCAGAAATGAGGTTTCCGTTTTCATTCAAACTTCAAACATTTCAAACGTAAACGTTGTGGTAGTATGTTTACTGTTTCTGTTTACTATAATAAAACGTGGTTTTAATTGTTTGTATAGATAACATAATGTAGTGTAAAAACAAGGCGATCATTCTCAAATGTTGATTACGAAATAAATAACAAATTTAGGATTTCGATAACTCATTTCCATTTTCTTGAGTTCAAAGTACAGTGTTGTCGTCTAACCTATAATGTGCACAAATATTTTTGCTGCAAGTAAATGAATGTATTTAATAGTGTTGCAATCACCGTTTACCAATGTATAGGCATAAAACTTTAATTAGGAATATCTTTACTGGTAAGTAGCTTTAAAATAATATTGTTATTCACTTATAAAACGTTTAGTAGGTTTTATTTTGACATTAATGACATGTGCCTTGCTTTTGGTGTTTGTTACGTCAAATTAATAGACAAACAGAACTACCAGAAATGCAGAAACGTGTCGCTTGTTGCCAGATTTCAGATTGTATTTTAAGTAAGATTTCATAAAACTACATTTTAATTGTTTCACTAATAATTGAAATATTGGTAATTAGTTTGATATTACCTATTACATTGGGTTAAATTTGGGGTAAACCTCGTCGAAAAATTTAGTAAAACATCCACGTGGTGTCTGTCTAGAAAGTAAACTACTGTTATCAAACCTTCAAGTCCAGAATTAACAAGTTTTGCGTCTTTCCTCCTTGTCGACACCCACGGTACGATAATATTTAGGCAGCAAGCCCACGTGGTGTGTTGTTGAAATATAAAAAAATACAGACTGAGAATTTGTCTCCAAGTCTGTATCTAACAACAATCAATAAATTGTTACCAAATTTTGTATGGTAGTAATTAAAATTTAAAGTCTAGAATATTAAGATTTAAGCTAGGTTCATACACTCACGAATTACGAAACTAATTCCAATTTGTTCATTTTAAATATTACGCGCTTATTTAAAATGAATCAATTGGAATACCTTTCGCAATTCCTGAGTGTATAGACCTAGCTTAAGATAATTAATATTAATTGATAATGAAGCCACGTGTGACGTCAAGGTAAGATGGAACCACAGAACACCCCCTATAGAAGGGAAACGCCAATGCTGACGTTTTGAACAATATTGCAGCGCCTCTGGCGGATGCGATGAATTTTAGTCACACGCGGGAAATTTGATTTCATTTTCATTTAGCAAATCCAAATAAATTCTATTTAATTTTATACCACTGCCAGTAAAGAGGTTAAATTAGCCAAATAATTTTTTTTAATGATTTTTATAGTGAAAGCAAAACAAGTTATGTTTTAATAACACACATACGCCTGTTTTAAGCTTTGCAATCATAGGAAAAATTAATTGGCAATTTGAACCTTCTAACACTTGCAGCTTCAGTTTTTACTATCGATATGATTAATGAAAAATCAAACAAGATAAAATACACTTGTGTTTTATTAGAACAGTATTACTATTACATTTATTTAAAAACCTAGAACAGTATGTCATTTATTAGAAAAACATTTGTGCACCCTTTAATTTCCTCCTTTATTTAAAATGACACTTGGTAATATTCATCTGACAACAGTGTACACTATCGGGCTTTCTGGTCGCCTTCCGAATCCACCCGATCCATTGTTTACTTCTGAGATGTTGTATAAATAGAAATAGAAATTTTTATTTGCACTTTAAAATATATGAATACTTACTCAAAGGAAGATGTATTATGGGAACAGCAGTTCTTTTCAGGCCTCTTCTCATTTCAGGTACTTTATCCTCATCAACGAAATGACGATCACAAATATAAAATCTATCGTAAATGGCTTGTGGATATAAACCAAGCATCTTAGGGTTTTGTACAGCTTTCACCCAGTCATCAAAATGGTCTTCAGATGATTTCAACGAAAAACGATGTCTTTTGCTAAATAATTCCAGGCACCCCGGAACACAATTAACAATAAATCGTTTTCTTGGTTGGTATCACATTTATATCCACAAGTTATTTATTTATAACCTATGAAATACTAAAACGTTCTAAACTTGCCTGAAAACTAAAACAGTTTGTAATTATGTTTCACCAAAACACCTTGAACTATGAAAGCACCTTGCTTTTTTGATAAGAAAACTGAAAATAAAATTGAAATTACATTATTGTTTAAACACAAAGCTTATGAAAACGATCATATTTTGGTTCACAAAAAAAAAAACGCACCTCTAAAACACAAAACCGACGAACAATGAAAACATTGTAAAGTATCCACTAAAAGTTAATAAATATAGGTAAACTGAATTAAAAGAAACGTTTAGCAATAAACTTGTATTATAATTATACAATGAAAGACCTAGAAGCGAACAAAAACTTTTTTGCATTCAAAACATTTGAATGTATGATAAAATGGCGCACTGAACAGCTTGTTCAGTATAATTGTAGCACTTCTAGCGACATCTACTATATGCGATGTCCGAACTAGAGCCCTAATAAAGTCCAGGTTAGCTCCATTTAGGTGAAACTTCTATAGGGAGTGTTCTGTGGATGGAACTGGCCATCTTGAAAACGGAAGTAGTCATCTTGAAAACGAAGACTTGCCATGAACAATCCATAGACATAGAAAATTGTCTATGGATTGTCTAAATGACCTTAAACCTCAATATAACACCCAAAGTATTATCTTATTATTATCTACTTTTAGTATCCAGTTTCACGTTTCATAAGTGCTTTATGTGTTAGCCTGAGTGGCTAAAGATAGGTCCATATATTCGCGAATTGCGAAATCGCCGCGAAACGTATTCCCATTGGTTTATTTCAAATAATATCGTAATATTTAAAATGGGCCAATAGGAATTAATTTCGAAATTCACGGCTTTATGAATCTAGCTCAATAGGGCAAATGTTAATTTAAGTAATTCAATCAATTAGGAATCTCTAAATTATGTTGCTGTCAAAGCACAGCATAGGAAATTGTTTGTTACGCTGCGCTGTGGTCAAAGGCTTAGTTGCAAAGAAAACTGATCATCTTTAAGCTAGGTTCATACACTCGCGAATTTCGAAAAGCCTGGTTCCTACACACCTCGCTAATTCCTATTGGTCCATTTAAAACAATATTACTTAAAGCGAATTGCGAAATCGCCGCGAAACGTATTGGTTTATTTTAAATAATATCGTAATATTATGTAAAATCGACCAATAGGAATGAGTTTCGCATTTCGCGAGTGTATGAACCTAGCTTTAGTAATTTATCAAGATGACCCACGTTTGTTAAACAATAACTTAAGTGCTTCTCATTTGGAATTTTCATAAAAAAATTGTGTTAACGTTTGTTTTGTCTTCTGATGTTCTGATTCCACTTGCTGATTTTGCCTACCCCTAAACCCAAGCTGAACCTGACGGCTTCCGGTAACCGGAAATACTCATTCGCCATGCTCAATTTGCATTTGCAGTATGCAAAATAACAATGCAAAACCCTGGGCGCTACCAACTTAGAAAATGACGTAATACCGTCATGTTTATATTCTGTGGTTCGTGGTTACATTGTTGCCAGCACAACCGAATTTGAACATTATAAAATCAACGTGGAAAAGAATAAATCTTTTTTGGAGGCTTACATCGAAAGTAATAATTCGGCTAAAGGTCAGAGTCGCCATCTCATAACTACTATGTTGTCAGGCCAGCTCTAATAAACCTAAAACGTTACACCCAAAGACTGTTACAACCAACCAACGCTTTTGTAAATCCTCAGCCAGTAGCCATGTTGCTTCCTTCCCTAATACCACAGTATACTTAATTATCACAGTTTCTTATGCTGTGTTAATACAGTAAACGATGTATTCTATTCACTGTATTAGGAAAGGAAGCAACAGGGCTGACGATTGTATGCATGGTCTTTATATAGGTATATCATTTTGTGTGATTAGCATAATCTTCACCACAGCACCACATAACTGTGCACCGCATGCATTTTAGCGGGCTCACCGGTTTTGAAATAGTATTACTTTTGCAGTTCTCTAGATTTATAACGTTTCAAAATTCAATTGGGTAATCCTGTGTTGAAGACACCTCTAGTAAACAAACAATTCGGGTGAAATCGGAACGTGAAGTGGACGCTGGACGATGTGCACTGTTGCCAGATGAGTATTAGCAAGGGTCATTTTAAATATAGAAGGAAATCAAGGGGTGAACAAATGTTTTTATAATGTAAATAAGTCCACTACATAAATCGATATTTGACATATTTTGCGGAAAGCAGTAGGAAAACGGAAATGTAAAAAAATATTTTTCAGCCATGGTGGTCCAGGGGAAAAAACGTGGGCCTGTGGACCCAAGGGTACTGGGTTTAACCCCAAATTTGCCATCTCCCTTTTTAAGTACATTGGTAACATCAACAGAGGTTGTGCCATTGTGATTAAGCAAGGTCATCTGCACGTTCCGCCCTTCCCAGGGGGCGTAAAGCCGTAAAAATTTTTTAAGTCGAAATGTTTCATGGTAATGAAGCAATTTCTATTGACAACTGTCGATGATAAACATAACCGAGAAAATGGCTCAAAATGGGTTTCACTTCGAAGTGCTTGTTTTTATTTTAGTTTCCTGCCTTAAATATGTGTGAAAAGTGAATGAAGCAATTTCCGTTGTGAATTGCTGAAGATAAATACAACTGTATATGCTAATAGCAGACAGTATCCAATATTTTATTTTGAAAAGTCGCAATGTTTCATGGTAATGAAGCAATTTCTACTGACAACTGTTAATAAACATTACCGAGAAAATGGCTCAAAATGGGCTTCCCTTCGAAGTGTTTTTTTATATTTTAGGTTCCTACCTAACCATTTCGACTTTTAAAAAAATATACTGGATACCGTTTGCTATTAGCGTATACAGTTGTATTTATCATCGGCAATTCGCCACGGAAATTGCTTCATTCACTTTTCACACTCATTTAAGGTAGGAAACTAAAAGACAGCCATCCTTTGGATCTTGCCTAGTTTTTGTTTGGCACTGGATTGTGTCACCTTAGGCCACCAGACCAGTCCTGCATATGTTAACGATGGTCTGACCACCCTTGGTACAGTCAATGTTTACATTTGCCCTATGGTATGATAAGTACGTTCGCTTGTTTCTCAACGTCGTGGTGATGGGAATACAGAGAAGCAAGCTCATTATCATTGTGACATTACCGTCCAGTGACGTCACAGATTATGTCGGCAAAATAGTGGTGTTTGAAATGAATTATGAAATTCCCATTTTGAAATATTTTTTGCGTCGTTATTTTTGTAGTATGTGAAATGAAAAAAATATTAAAAATCATCTTTGTGTGATGTCTATCAGAGGTGATAAGAAAAAAAAACATGCAAATTGTCTATTATACAGATGATTGGTTACGGAGATAAAACACGATCACAGATCGAAGTTTTTCTTCTATTTTAAGACAAATTCAACGTTTTGTCGCTCATATCTCAGGGGACAACTAGTAAAATTGAAAAGCAATTTCGTGGGCTTGAACATAACACAATTCTGTTAAATTTTCTGGAACAAAGTAGAACTGGCATTGAAGCTTACTATATATAGTGAGTTGCTAACTAAATTACGCGAAAAAACTGGAAAATACCACTCAAAGGTGTGCACTTTTTGCAAGACAATTCCCCTGCTCACAATTAGTTGCAAAAATTTATAAAATCGATTTTAATTTGGTTGACTACCAGCCCTATTCTCTGGATTAAGCAAGACCAGGCTTATTTATTCCCAAAGCTCAAAAAACATTTAAAAGGTAACGATTTTCCACAAACAGCGAAGTCATACGTGTCGCTGAGGAGTGGTTTGAAGACCAAGATAAAAAAGGTTTTTAATGGTTTAGAATTGTTAAGTACACGTTTTGCTATTGAATAAAATTTTGTTTTTTTTAAAGTTATTGGGTTTTCTATTGTGGCTAAGGGCTAAGTACTTTTCAAAACCTTTTCGTACATGAATCTTGATCATTGTATTGTTTTTACAGAGAATATTCACATGACAATTTTTAAAAACATAATCATCAATTTTTAATATATGTAAATAGTTTTTCAATAGTAGAGAAACAATCTTTAGATAATGTGATTCAGCTGAACTGGCAACAAGTTCATTTTAATGAAACAGTGTTTAATATGCCACTTTTTAATTACTCTATCGACATTAAAATTATCTATGACAATTTCTTCAATCTGTTCTAAGTAAATGTATTATTATTTTTTAATTTTAGGAATTAACAATGCCTTCACAACGTCTTGTAAGTTCTTCAGTGAAGACAGATCACTTAAAATGGACAAAGTCCTTGTTGTGTCCAAGTTGTCACGCTATCAGTATGAGAAAACAAAACATAAAAACCTATCAGATGAAGAACTGGAAAGGAAGTTAAGAAGCAGCGGCGTTGACTTCGATAATTTGATGTACTACCACAAAGTGCATAAAGAATTCGAATCAAAATGTGTTAAAACGTTAAAACATTTGGGCTGTGAGGTAGAAGTGGTTAATAGGTAATTATTTTACTGTCGATATCAAAATATAAGTAGCTTTTACTAATGGCTTTGCTTTTATTTACTGTTTATTTGCACTATTTATTTTTCAGCGCAATTTGTTTATTTTTGCTTTTCGTGATAATATAAGTATCCTGTAAAATAAAGGTTCTCCAAGAAGCTTGATTAATATTATAGTTAAAATATTACTGTTTTTGACTCTGACAGGCCATTTATGAAGGCCTTAGAGTGAGCTAATCCTGGCAGATTTTGCCATCGCTGGATTGTCATTCTATCTGTCCAGGTCTTTAAGGTGCGCTTCGCGGTGCACGATGATATCCCCAGCACAAGTTCTGGTCCGATGAAGTCCTCCTGGGCACCACCCCTGGCAAGCGCATCAGCCGCTACATTCCCATCATATTCCAAGTGACCCGGTATCCAGACCAGCGACACCTCATTGCAGCTGCCCAGTTCGTTGAGGACAGATTTACAACTCCATACCGTTTTTGAATTGCAATGGTAGAAAACAAGTGTCTTAATTGCAGCTTGGCTATCTGAGTATATTTTTATCGATTTCTGTGTGCACTGGTTTTGCATAATTTCCCTTGCAAACATCTCGATGGCATACACTTCTGCCTGGTATATGGTTGCATATTTTCCGAGGCTAGTTGATAATCTAGCATCGGTGTTGCGTCCATATGGGCCGGCTCCTGCTCCCCTATCGGTTTTGGAGCCGTCAGTATATCAGCAGAGATCGGCCCTCAATAGGGTCGTTTGGTTTCGTTCCCAGTCGTCCCTTTCTGGAAGTACGGTCTTGAAAGGGAGATCTCTGCTGATCTTTGTAGGCATCAAGTCTGAGATCATTCCCAGAACCTTGTGACTCTCAATGTCATCGAGGAGTCAGGACCCTCCCAGACTGATTTCCTTCGGCATGCTGTCGGCCGTTTGTTTTAAACTGTACATTGTCCACCTAGCCTCTCTCTCCAACCAAATGTGAAGAGGTGGAAGGTTTAGAAAGACTTCCAGAGCGGCTCATGGAGCGGTGCTTATCGTGTCCGTTATCATCAGACAAGTTTGTCTCTGTAGTTTTTTTTTATATTTTAACAACACACCACGAGGGCTTACAGCCTAAATACTATCGTACTGTTGGTGTCGACAAGGATGAAAGAGGCAACTTGTTAATTCTGGACTTGAAGGTTTGGAGGTTCGGAGAAGAAGGACAAACATGTGCCGGCAAGGAATTCCACAACTTGGAAGTCCTCAGGATAAAAGAGCGGGCATAACAAGATTTTCTATGTCTGGTGACCTGGACAGTAAAAGGGTGCATTCGTTCTGTTCCCCTGGTAGATCTGTTGGGGGCAGCAGGTGAAGGAACTATGGAAGAAAGCTCCTCTGAGTAGTGCCCGTGCAGATATCTATAAAAGAGAGAGAGGTGGAGCTAGTTTGGCCCTCGCAATACCACAAAGTGCCTTAGGCCGCCAAACTATAGCTCCATATGTTATCATCGGTCTGATAACCACTACATAGAGCCAGTACATCTGTTGTGGGCTTGTCCCCCAGATTTTTCATAATTATTTGTGTGTAGCAAAAACTTTCTCGTATTGCACTTACTAAATCTTGAATATTATCATAATGAACCTTGTAAAGTTTATTCTGCAGATATATCCATAGAAAGAAATTCAATAAAGACAAGTCTGGGGACCTAGGAGGCCATCTTATAGGCCCACTGGTTCTCATCCATTGATTTGGAAAATTATTCTCCAGAAATAATATGCAATGTGAGAATCGTGTGCATGAGCCCCATCCTGTTGAAAATTACTTTCCTTTACATGCGCTAAAGGAACATCATCGAGCAATTCAGGTGTAGCTGTCTAAAATTTCAACGGACCGATTGTCTGTTAGGTTTCCCTCAATTATATAAAATTTTATCTGTGTTTCTACTATGAAGCAAGACACATTAAGACCGAATCTGGCCTGCTGTCTTTTGGGAAATATTTGGTGTTGGTTTTCCACAATCTGCTATTGTGCCTATTAAGTATACCAGAATTACTAAAATGAGCATCCTCAGGCTGTAGATGCTGGACTAGCCTTAATTTCTATGGGTGGTATTTGTGTTCTGGTATCCCTATGTTCCTTTCAATGGATTTGTAGGAGTTTGTATGGTAGGCTTCTAATTAGCCAAAACTGTGACTTCCCCAACTTCTCGATTTTCTTTATTATATGTTTCTGAACGAGGTTTGTTAAATGATGTGTGACCAAGTAAATTCATTTTTATTCGTTAAAAAGTGGATGTATTGGGTTATCTCTTGATATCTAAATAAAAATGAAGCAAGAGTATTTAAATATAACTGAACATCGACTATTTACGTGTTAAAATACATCCCAGATGTCGCTTCAACAATTTCATTACTTAATATAAAACAAACTAACATATCGCATTTTTCAAAATGTTCGAAAGTTTGGTTTACTACCAGTCACAAATATACCTTCACACAATAGATAAATACAAACAAAAACAGCCAATTTTCAAAATGAAACACAAAATTGATGTAATTAAATCTAGCAGTGACATGGCATAGAACATAAGTTGTGGGAACTGTCACTTGTTTTCAAGTAAATAAAGATAAACAGCAGCATTTTTTTTGTATAGCATACTGCAAAATTTTGATTTCGAATTATGAAAATTAGAATTATTTTCCTTGTTTATTAAAGTAGACCCATAATGTTATATATTTTTGAGGAGCTTGTGGAAATGCAAATTAATTTCTTGACAAACATACAGGCTACCCTGTTAAAAAAAACATTGGAAAATATTTCAAAAACTGTAATATTTAGAAAAATATTTAGAAGAAACTACACTACATTCTACGTGAAAAGTTAAAAAAATGATTTGTTTTTACATTTTTGACAAGTTGTCTGAAAACTGAAATACAAGGAGTAGCTGAAAATGCAATATTTTCAATAAGAGGGTTATGATAATTTTGTTTGCGGCATTTTAGGTTTCACAAGAAAAGTAGCTAAGGTTAGTGATAACCACAAGATTCTATCTTTACTAATAACTGAGATATCCAGCAATTGCAACCAAAACGGGACACCTTTACATGCACTACTGATAGAAACTTTACTTACCTACACTTTAAAATAACATTATTTTGTATGGTTACTTTTACAGATTCAATTATTCTGAAGATTCTGTGGACTGGGCTGATGTAGTTATGCCAGTTGGAGGAGATGGCACATTTCTTCTGGGGGCCAGCAAAGTTTTAGATAACAAGAAACCTGTGATAGGATTTAATTCAGATACAAAACGTTCAGAAGGTCATTTGTGCCTCCCAAAGGCTTATTCTACAGATATTAAGGGTGCCATAGAGAGATTGAGACAGGTAATTTTTTCAGAAAATATTTATAAAAATTTTCAAGTTGTGCCTGGTAAGGGCAAAATATAATACAGATACTTAGTATGTGCTGATAAGAGATTTGAATTACCTTAAAACGGGTCAATTTTTTTCCAAGTAGCTTTCTTGGGAAGTTACAGCATTCATCCAGGTTCCAGGATTCCTCCCAGTTTTAAAGCAGTTTTAACAATTGAATGCATAAAATGCAAAATGCATTTTAGGTATTGGCAGGTAGAGCTGTGCTCTGGATGTGTTTATCCTATTTTAACTAGAGGTGTGCGAAGCTTCGAAATTCCGAACCGAACCCGAACTCGAACCGAACCTTCGGTTCGAAAATATGTTCGCACTAGCGATGTTGAAATAGTTCGAAGTTCGAAATATGTTATTCCTCAAAATAGTTCGAAGTTCGTTGCTCAAAAATACTTCGAAATTTAACTTTACAGGCATTGAATGTTGCTAAAAGTAGCGAAGTTGCGGCCCCTTTAACGCGGTAGCGGCGCTTTAAACTCATTGAGTCGAGAGCGTAGTTTCAGGAGATTTCACTCACGCATATTTTTGAAAGTAGATGGGACACATTGAGACACGACGAAGCCCTTTAGCAGTCACAGAATTACTTTTCTTGTACATCCTAGCCTCCCATCACCTATTTCAGTAACAACATTATGATGGCAGTGTTCAAAGGCGATCGGTAACGTAAATGTTCAGAATTTGAGAATAATTACAGATTGGCTTTGGAAAACACTGGTTTCAACATTCTTTATTACACAGTGAGTCAAAACAGTTAAATATTCACAATCAGGAGACAGTTCAAACTTGTAAGTGGTTATTTTATACCTATCATGCTCACTTTGAACCCTCCCAATCTGTTTGCTAAAACTGCCTAGCCAATACCAAACAACAACATATTTATAATTGAGCTTATCTATAGATCTAGAAATCTAAAAAAGTTTCAAATATTTTGTGTTTTTGATTTAACGTTGCCCCATCTCCACAACGATCAGAACCGGAAGGCATTTTCACCCAATCAACCTGCAAATTTATTGAATCCTTCCTTTTTGTAAAAAGAGTTGGAATCTTTTACATATCAAATATTGTATGTTAAAATATTCCAAAATTTTGTATTTAAGGAAATGATATATGAGCACTGAAGAATTTTTGGTAGTTCGATGTTCGATTTTGAATTTCTAAGAAGTTCGAAGTTCGACTGTGAACCTTAGACATACTATTTCAGAGGTTCGAAGTTCGAGGCAACATATTTACTTAGGTTCGTTTATAGTTCGGTTCGAACAAAACATGGGTTCGCACACCTCTAATTTTAACCTTTATGAGCATGTTGAAAGTTGTAAAATAGTGGGCATTTGTATATGGCGCATGTACACAGCATCTTTGTTTCATTTTCATAAATAAAATTTCGCTTTTAGAAAGGTAACAACTTTCGGATTTTCAAAAAAAAAATATGGGCGCGAATCTGAGCTTTTGGAACCCATATATATATATATATATATATATATATATATATATATATATATATATATATATATATATATATATATATATATATATATATATATATATATATATATATGTATACAAACGAACAACATGGTTTGTGAAGTTTCTACGCCACTTAGAGATCTGGCTTGTTCCATCACACTGGAAAATCCATTCCGTAGGCTAAGTTTGTCAGCCAGTTATGAAAGTCAAGTTTTTCCATGAAAAAATTGCAAATTTTCTTCTCGAAAATGCTATATATTATAAACTTAACGGAGTTAAGCATACTTATGCTTTTGATTATGTAAGTTTTGTTCGTAATTTTTATTTATTTTGTTCATAAAAAAATGTACTCGAGGGACCTGGAAATGTCAGGGAATTTGATTTTTGATTTCTGCTGGGTACCCTGGAAGGGTTGGGAGGGTCGGAGGACCTCTGTAATTCAAACAAGAAAAATACCTTAAATATTCTGCAATCTAATATAAAAACAAAAATTTTCATCTTACCATTTAAGTAAATGAGGCACCACTAAGAAGTTCGCCGACACAAATTTATCGACCATTAATTGAAACTTAACAGGCAGTAATGATGGTTCAACTTAATCAGTTAAAACTTTTAATTTGGCGGAACCAAAAAGTTAAATGATTATCTCTATTTAAAAGTTTGCCCTGCTTACGTGGTGCGACAAACGTCTGCCGTTGAATTTCTTGCGTAGGATTGGCTAAAACCTTTTAGTCGGCTCGCCGCTAATGAAGAAGTCCCACAGCCGTTGGAAGCTACAACGTTGTCGTAATTCAGAGAATTGTATTTCGAAAGATAAGAATATTGATTTTTACTATCCCTATATCTCAAGTGAGTATATAAAAAAAATGACCGCTGACGATCCACTTGCGCCTGATACTTATTTCCAAATGAATATGCCCATTCTATTAATATGCGACATAAAGAATTTATTTGCGTCGCTCGTTATTTTACTACGAATAAAAAATATTTTCATTTCAAACAGTGTTCCTTTGTGTGAAATACTCCAGCAGTTAAATCCTTTAACGGTCGTGAAATAATATTTAATTTAAAAATATGTAACACGAGGTGAGTTGTGTGTTACCAAGCAGCAAATTTCCGAATTCTTCACGAAGATAGTGTTCGCTTTTTTATTCAAAAAAAAAAAAATACATAAACCATTGAAATTTTTCAAACAGTTTATAAGATAATTAAATATAAGCCAATAAAAAAAAAAAGAAAAAACGAACTCGGCAGGTCAAAATTCGATTGATTGGAGAGGTATCCTGGGGTGACATGCATTATCTCCCAAGTTTTCAATATTATTGTTAGGAAATGTCTTGTTGAGCTGAAGCTGCAATTGGTTGGCAGGAACTATTTTGGCCGAGCAGCAGGTGTTGATTAACATTATCGTAATTTAGGATTCACAACTATCAAACAACACGGTAGAGAGAATACTCCCAATTTAAAATTATGACAATGTACACAAAGTTCGAGTTTAATTCCATAAACTTATCAAAGGTTATTAAAAAGGGCTAACAGACAAAAAAGCGAGTGTAGCAACCCCTACTTAGATGGGCTTCTGTTTTTATTGGCGATATTTATTATATTTGTGCGAGAGGAAACGGAAAAAAATTCGGTCTATTCCTGATTTGAAATTTTGATGGATTTCTCAGCACGAATAGTGTTAGGTAAACTGGATAATCCACACACGAATAATCGAGAGTATACTGTATCACACTAAGGATATCATTGCAAAAATGGATATAGAGCTAAAGAGGGCTGAAAGAGAGATTAGGTCTAATCCTAAAAAATTCTGGAACTGCTCTTCTCGGCGCCGTCAAAACTGTTCTATTGGGAATTCATCTAACCAGCAACACACAGTGGACAGTTTTGCTTCTTATTTTGCAGGATATTCTGGTTCCACCTCCACCTCATCACCTACAGCTGCCAGCCTGGCTTCGGGTGACATCACAGTGTTTTTTGTTGATGGCTTTACAGATGATGAAATTATTACAGCTGCTAAGAGAATTAAGGATAACATGTCCTGTGGACCTGATCTAGTTCCTGACTTCTTGATGCGCGACTGCTTATAGGCTTTCTTGACTCCACTTAAGAACATTTTTAAATTGATTCTTAGATCTGGAGCATTCCCCGTGATTTGGAAGCTGTCACGAGTTCTCCCTGTCTTCAAGGCGGGGGATAGTGGTGATCCATCAAACTGCCGACCAATAGCCATACTATGTGTCTTCTGTAAGTTTTTCGAGGCCTGCCTTTTTCGGCTAATACTGTTTCACATCAAAAACAGACTCTCTATTTCTCAGCATGGTTTCATTCCAGGGAGATCGACTGTAATGAATTTAGTTGATGTTACACAGTTCATTGCGTCCGATCTCGACCGCTCTTCACAGGTTGATGTTGTGTATACTGATCTATCTAAGGCCTTCGATTGTCTAGATCATTCTATTCTAATTGACAGGGTGAGGGCTATCGGATTCTCCGAGGGCTTGCTTGGCTTGTTCAGATCTTACCTGGATGGAAGGAGGGAATTTGTTGACGTTGGAAGCTTCGAGTCTGACACCTAGCTTCGGGAGTGCCGCAGGGTTCCATACTCGGTCCATTACTGTTTAATATATTTATTGACCCAGTTAAACATGTTTCACATGTTCTTTTTTTAATGTATGCAGATGATATTAAGATTTTCGCAAATATTTCGAGTGTTGATGACTGTTTGCAGCTCCAGAACAGTCTTTAGATCCTTGAGGAATGGTGTTGTCGGAGTGGTCTTTCTATGAATCTTTCCAAGTGTTGTGTGTTGTCCTTTACTCGAAATAAGCACGCAATTACTTTCGGGTACAATATAAGAGGGCTTCCACTTGATCGCCCCGGGACAGTTAAGGACCTTGGAATTGTTTTTGATGGGCAGACTGTCAGTTCTACTTACAAAACTCTTGGGTTTCTGATAAGAAACAGCAAAAATTTGTCACAGGCTGACACCATCCTCCTGCTCTTACGTTGTTTGGTTAGGTCCCGACTTGAATATGGCTCAGTTGTGTGGGCTCCTACTTATGAGATACATGTGGCAAGTCTAGAATCAGTGCAAAGGAAATTACTCAAATTTCTTAGCTTTCGTGAGGATGGTCGATATCCTTCTATTGGTTTTCCTCAGGAAGGTTTACTTCTTCCCTTTGGTCTGCAGAGTCTGTCGATGCGCAGGCAGTGCAGTTTCGTTACATTTTTATACAAACTGGTTAATTCTGTGTTCGATTGCCCTAATCTGCTTCAGCAACTTAATTTCAATGTGCCTTGTATTGCAGCACGTTTTCCAGGCACATTCTATCTCCCGACTGCTCGTACGTGATTTCTGCGATCGTCTCCAATTACCAGGTGTGCAATGATTACTCTGTATTGCAGGACAGCCTAGATATCTTCTCATGTAATATATCAGGGATAAAGATGTTTTTCAGAGCGATGTAATTTGTGACTCTCTTTTGTGTAGTTTGTTTAATTATTGTTTGTTATTATGTTTTGTGTATCGGCCCATCCTTAGTTTGGCTTTAAGCTGTTGGATGGTGTATGAATAAATAAATAAATAAATAAATAAATGATCAACAATTTGATCAAGTTAAAATGTTTACATATCTTGGGAGTATTATTATAGACCATGGTAAATGTGGCAAATAACTGATTAGGAGGATCGCGATAGAAAAACATACATTCAATAAACAATATTACTAATAAACATTTTAACTTAGAACTGAGGAAGAGATTGATCAAGTAGGTATATGTAGGGGGTGTTATAATGTTATGGAGCAGAAAGCTGGACTTTTAATATACAGGTCACAAAGAGACTATTATATGCCTTTGGAATGTGAACATGGAGGGAAATGACAAAGATATGATACACCAATAGGAAGACGAATAAAACTCTGCTAGAAGAGATGATGGAAGATGCCGACAGAAGAAAGTTATATTCTCAGACATAATAGCTTTCTGACAACATTTGAAGGACACATACTTGGAAAAGGTAGACCAAGAGAAAAACTTCTGTAAAACTTGGCACAGTTGGTGAAGTACTGAAGCTACAATGAAATGAAGAAAGCTTCCAAAGACAGAATGTCATGGTTTTGAGGGCAAGGAAATATCGCCTTTCGAAAGTAATATTTACAAATAGTATTTATTCATTGATTTTTTGTTTCATTCTGCGAGGACATTTAATTAAAAATAACATCTAGTAGTACAATATTTTTTCTTCTGGTTTTGCTCTGTCTGTCTGTTCGATATAACAAGGTTGGATAATTTACAGGGTAAATTTGATTGGCTGTATCGAAGTAGAATTAGGACCAAAGTGGTGAAACATGGAGGAGATATAATATGCAAGTCTTTGCATGATGGGGATTATTGCAGTTCTAAAAGGCTGAGTTCATTAATTAAATCATCAACAGATGAAGAAGCAAAAGGTCAAGTGTTGCCCGTGTTAGCACTGAATGAGGTAACATTTTAAAATTATTTTCTATTCTATACTGTTCCTAAACGTCAAAATGTTTGGGGTTGACATCTTTGCGTGATGAATAAAAAGGCCTTTTCTTTCCAAACAAATATTTTATTCCTTGTCCCGACGCGTTTCGACCCTCCTTAACACGTCATCCTCAGGGGAATTTGTCTTGTTAAACAGGACTAAAAAACTATACAATTGAATGCCCAAGGAACATTAACTGTATAGTTTTTTAGTCCTGTTTAACAAGACAAATTCCCCTGAGGATGACCTGTTAAGGAGGGTCGAAACGCGTCGGGACAAGGAATAAAAGATTTGTTTGGAAAGAAAAGGCCTTTTTATTCTCACGCAAATATATTTTCTATTCTAATTAACTTTTGTGTGTGTTTATAGTACAGGGTGAGTATTATAAATGAAAACCCCCTTTTATTTTCGTTATTTCTGGGCGAATTGATCCGTTCAAAAACATATTTTGAACAATTTTTAATGTAGTTTCTGAATCTCCTATCGCTTTTCAAGAATTTTGAAAAATGTACGAGGTGGAACAAAAAATATATTTTTTTAAATGGAACACCCTGGTTTATTTTTACATATTATAGTTTGTCGATTTTTTCTGATTACAAATATATCCAGTTATAGCACATTTGGATATGCAGTTTTTAAATTATGATGAAATATGTAAAACGACAAATCTGTTTATGTATTACTCAATAATATACGAAGTAGCCTTTGGAAATAAAATTTTAACTTTGTATAAACGTCAAAAAGTTTAAGATTTGTTAGTGCTTTTTCTATTAGGAATCTTTATTGTGTGCAAAAAAGCGATCATGCCTTATCATAGTTTAGAGAATAGGGGTAGAATTTTAGAAATATTCTTATATTGTAATAAAAACATGTCTGCTTCACAAAGGGAGTTTAGAAGACTGTATCCGAATCAGACTGTGCCTGGCAAAGGAACATTCAAGAAAATTTACAACAAATTTTGTGACACAAATTCATTAAAGAATGCAAATAGAAGAAAAACGAGGAATACTATTGGTGAGGAAATACAAATGAATATTCTATTATTGGTTATAGAAGAGCCAAGTTGGTCTACTTATTTTGTAGCTAAAGATTTAAATGTAAGCCAAAGCAGTGTTATGCAACTTTTAAAAAGACATAAGTATAAACCTTTTCACATTCTTCCTGTTGAACACTTAACCGAAAATGATTGTCGACAGAGAATACTGTTTTGCCAACAAATTATTGAAAACTATAATGAAAACAATGATTTTTTCCGAAATGTGTTTTGGACTAAATCGTCCTTTTCTACAGCTGGTTTGTTTAATGGACATAACAATCATCATTGGGCTACAGAAAATCCACATATGGTAAAGCAAATAAAAAAACAAGGACGTAAAACTGTCAATGTGTGGTGTGGGATACACCACAACAAAATAATTGGTCCATTTTTTTTTACATACAAATCTCACAGGTGTAGTTTATCTCCATTTGCTACAAGAGCAAGTTGAGGAATATTTGGATGACTTGCCAGTTATTCTAAATTTAAGAGCAATCTGGCAGCAAGACGGGGATCCCCCACATAACGTTAGACCTGTGACCAACTACTTAAACCAAAAATATGACCTGGATAGGAAAAAATTGTCCCATCCATTGGCCGGCTAAAAGCCCCGATTTAAATCCATTAGAGTTTTTCCTTTGGGGTGCTCTCAAGAACAATATTTATAGTGAAGAACTGTCGGGGGACACTGTGCAATTAAAACAGCTTATACGATGAGAAATAAATTCTTTTAACGAAAATGCAGTGGTATTTGAAGATGTGCGATCAAATTTTTTACGGCGATCTTTCAAATGCTTAGAAAACAATGGAAGTTATGTAGAAGATACAATGTAAATCTTTATATTATTTTTTAATTTTTGTAAGCTTGATACTTTTATTTTATTTGTTTCCTTGTGTATGGTTCCGTTATATATTTTGTTGTGACAATCATTGAATAGATATCTTAGCTAGTTTTGTATAATAATTAACGAATTATTGACAAATCATATTTTTAGGATAAACTAATAGTTTGACGTTTGTATACAAAATTAAAATTTTATTTCCAAAGGCTACTTGGTATATTATTGAGTAATACGTAAACAGATTTGTCGTTTTACATATTTCATCATAACTTAAAAACTGCTTATCCAAATGTGCTATAACTATATATTTTTGTAATCAGAAAAAATCGACAAATTATAATATGTAAAAAAATACAGGTGTTCCATTTAAGAAAACTATACCTCGTATATTTTTCAAAATTCTTGAAAAGCGATAGCAGATTCAGAAACTACGTTAAAAATAGTTCAAAATAAGTTTTTGAACGAATCAATTCGCCCAGAAATAACGAAAATAAAAGGGGGTTATCATTTATAATACTCACCATGTACATCTCAGATCATTTTCCTATAACAGCATTTTCAAATTGCTTGGATTAAATTTTAGGTTTTTGTGGGGGAAGGATTTGCAGCAAGAGTGTCCAATTTAAAGTTGCGAATGGATGGAGCTTCAGTACAAACTTATGTCAAATGTTCCGGACTGTGTGTCTCAACTGGGACAGGTTCCACATCATGGCATATGAGCATAAACCGGCTATCTGTCCAAGACACATGTGATTTACTTAATATATTGGACATTGATCCTACAGGAGGTGAAAACAGTCTAGCTACAATCCTATCGAGGATATTCAACAAGAACCTCATTTTTCCAGCAGGTATGGTACTAAAAACATTAATGATAATAATAATCTTTATTCTTTTTCAAGTCATCCAACTTATCAGATTAGTTTATTTACATAAAATGCAGCCAGAAATACAAAGTACATATCACAAAAAAAATATCATTAAAACAATACATGTACACAGCCTATTAATAAAAGATTTGGATGCAGCAAGTGTGTGTATGGTGGTGAATTTTCATAAAAATGTTTCGAATAGCAAATATGTCTTTTTAATGACTGCAGGAATCAAATTTGGTTACCAGTATAACCTATACAGGCTTTCCCACGTCGAGTAATGTATTAGATTATTTCCGAAAATATACATTTTTGAGTGCTGAAAATTTGTATATGGGGGTTTCCGAAGATGCTCTATTTAATGGAAATAATTTCCAAAATGGCGGACTTCCAGTTACCTTGTAAATTGATATAAACATCGTTATTTCAAACAGAACACCCTGTATATTATTGCATTTTTAGAATACTCATCTAATTTTAGGTCAAAAGTTATTAGGGTATGCTCTCCATATCTTCAACTGTTTTCGAGTTATGTCAATTTATTTGAGAATTATGTTCAAGGGTAGGCTGACTTAGTCAAGGTGATTTCGTGTCGTGTTAGGATGCTGAAAATTCTTTTATTTGTCAGACACGTTCCAAGGCCATTAAGCTTCGACGTGATTATGAGGAAAAATTGTTTCATATCCTGTATATGTTGTTTCATATCCTGTATATGTTGTTTCATATACAGGGTCTTTTGTAGGATGTATTAGAATTTGGTGTGCTTTAAACTAGAATAACTCGCTTATTTCAAATGGAACATCCTGTATATTATCTTCCCATTGAATAGAGCGGATAATTCTCTTTCAAACTGTATTAGCATTCTCTATACCTAAAGTTAATAATTGTGGAGATATTTGCGGTTTACCAAAAAAAAAAAAGCCAAATTTAGGAATATGTCTAAAATCTGTATGAATTCTAAGAGTGCTATGTGATGTTTGACATTTTCAAGTTTAGTGTCAGTTTTATACTTCTGTCATTCACAACGTGAGTTATTTTGTCTTTGTTGTCTGTCTTAATAGGAATTGTATGTTATAATGGATAATGCCAGCTATTCAAACGAACAATTGCTGAATTTATTTTATTTTCATTAAGAGTGCAACAGAGTGGTCAGCAGAACATGTCGGCTGTTTAATGATAGGTATCCCGAGTCCTCGCCAATGACTGCGTTAAATTTAAAACATTATGAAATCAATTTCTTGAGAACGGGAAGTTGCACGATTAAACAAACATCAAGAAAGACGAAGACACATACATTTCTGTTGTCTTATTTCGAAGCTCATCCAAAGGCGTCAATACGTTCAGCTGAACATGACATGAACATAGCACGTTCCTCCATACAGAGAATATTGTCCAAGTATAAGATGCATAATTATAAATTTATAAGTGTACAAGCTCTGGAACTGAATGACCCAGCCCACCGAATTTAATTTTGTCACACTCTCCTTGAAAGACACCGCAACGATATTTTATTTCTGAAAAGCATAATTTGGATCGACGAAACAAAGATCCCATGAAGGAATATTTAACAAACATAATATTCACTACTGGGCTCAAGACAATCCTCATGTCAAAAGAGAACGCTGTTTTCAGAGAAAATTCAGCTTCAGCTTGTTTGCTCTTCTGATGGATGATAAAATATCGTACTGCAATTACGATAATAATCTGACAGCTGTGCAATACCTAGAGATTTTGAGAATCACTGTCTCTGATTTCTTGGACAATTTACCACTTACTGCGTATGTGAATTGTTGGTATCAACTAGATGGGGCTCCTGCGCATTATTCAGCAGAGGTGAGGAGCTTTTTAAATATGAATTCGGAGAGGGGTGGATGGGACGCGGCTTAACATACAATTGGCCCCCACGGTCGCCTGACCTCGCTCCTCTGGATTTTTACCTAAACAAAAGTATTGATTGCCTCATTATCGTTTGGCTTCCTCACGTTCATGCTTTCTGCCTGTGTTGAAGCATATATAAATGTTGTTTTCCTTATACTGAGGTAATTTTCTTTTTCAGATGATTGTCATATGGCATACAGCATCAGAGATAAAATTGTGTCTGTGGTGTGGCCGGTACCACGAGGAATAAAAACAAGAGGTTTAGTAAAAAAACTGGAAATAAAGTCTCACTGTTACGATGCCTTTCTAGTTGTTGATGGTGGTGTCTCATTTGATTTTAATGATGGAACAATTGCCATTTTGGAAACTCATCCAGAAGACGCTCTAAAAACTGTAGTTTTTAAGGATTGAAAACCAATTTTTAGTTTTTATTATTTTTTCTTTTTAATAAGACTGTCTTATATCATCAGCATTTTGTAAAAATACGATAAATTTGTTCACTGTATGGTATCCATTTACATGTAGCTTAATTTATACCTTATGTGATACCGATTATCTTCGGAATGATTTTATGAAACTAAGTTTACTATTTTTTACACAAGTTTCATTCATTCTACTTTTTTAATTTTAGGTCGAAAATATATATTTTTGATTAATAAAAATGCGTTAAATTATTTTGTAAATAACACCCAAGTAGACAAACTCCTCATTTTAAAGTCTTAAGTCTTGTGTGGGAAAGCTTACCAAGCCACATGAAGAAAAGAACAAGTTTTTTTTTTACTTTTCTATGGTTTTATTTTGTGTATGCAAAATGTCAAATTTAAATGTACATTAATACCATCTTCTGTAATTTATGCAAAACATAATAGCTGTCACTATAGTTAATTATAAATGCTAGCGCCATCTAACAATGGCGGAGAAAAAGATTAGTTTTGGTGGAAATTTTTTTCTTGTCTGTATATGTGTGTGCGTCAAAATCAGCAACCATATGAATCAAATCAGTTCAAGGTCACTGTTTTCCTCACCAGTGGCGTGTTTGAGACAAATGATAAATGTTCTCAACTTTCAGTCATCACCTGACAACCGATCTAAAATCAAAGAAAAATCTTTTTTCAAAGATGTTTATTAAATAACAACTTATTTTATACAATAATAACCGACGTATTCTTTACCATTGACTATGATTAAAAGAATTAAGGGTGGGATATCCTTCACAAAGAAGTACCTCCAACAAAGATGGAACATATTATTCTTACATGTGCTGCTCAAGATCTTGAACTAAGGACGTACTTGAAAACTGTATGATTCTATCGAAAGTCTTACTTAGTTGAGCTACTTCTCAGAAGGTGGCGTCTTTTTCGACTTTGTATTTGTAGAAAGGTTGTAATAATTTTGCCTTCGAAAAGTGCTACGTTGTCGGTTGTCTACTCTTTTGTTTATATTCCACGCTTATGGGAACAGGGCGCGGAGGGTGATAAAAAAGATAGGAATGATATTGTATGCCTTTGGATGAACTTGACACAGGCAATATTTGTGCCTATTAACAATAAGCGGTCGACCGATCGGGACAACCGGGCTACACAGCGTAACTGTTGATTAATTTATCACAACGGACAAGAAATTCACATTATGGATTGAGGTCCGGTCTAATCACAATCATTGTGTTCCAGCAAATTTTCATTAAAAAAAATCGATTATGCAGATCAGGCTTTTAAACTCTCACAAAATTTCTTCGAATGAACGCAAATTAATTTTGATTAAACTTCGACACATTAGCCTGCTCAATCTGACCAATTTAAAAACAATTAGACTTGTATTGCTGAAAAATATAAATGTATTTTGGTAAAACTTCGTTTATTTGCTGCCTTTCCTATACTTTTGTGTACTAAAATTTAAGTTTCTAGGTTAATGGAAAATTGAGTTATAAAAATGTACAAACTTTTAATGAAAATGGGCTACCATAAGCCACTGCCTGCGCCCGGACTTTAATATTTTTCTGCCACTTTCTTAAAAAACGGGTATTGCTTTGGAGATGTGTTTTTTAAAATAATCATAAAATTTATCATAAAAAATAGCATTGTATTTTGTTTCTTTACCATCTGCCTATTTCAGGGACTATGTCCAGTCACCGACGCCAGACAGACGTTTCGCCTTACTCTATGTTTAACCGAATTCCCAAAGTTTGTAAGCAGGGTAGGGATGTCTTACATGCCTAACATCAGGTGTTTTTTTTTCCCTTAGGGCTCGTCCGCGTCTTTGCCGCCCCGATAGCACCGCATCCTTTGGATTATTGTGCATGCCCTTTGTCTTTTATATTCCACCCATCCCAAAATCACTGTGCCTTGAACTAGTGTGCACAGCAATTGCCTAACATCGCGTGGTACACCAGATCGAAATCTTGGCTGCCTTTTTGAAGAGCAGGTACAGGCACTCAACTTGCTCAAGCACACGGCAATTGTTATGTTTTAATATGTACCAAATTAACAATTATTTATAATTTATGAAACACTTTGATAGGATTCGAATCCAGAACATCTGAAACGAAAGCCAATGGACTACCTATAAGCTACTAAGAGCGCTAATTGAGATGAGACGTGCCAAATTTCATTAAAAAAATTGTAATTGTTTTGTAATTGAGTTGTGTATATATATATATATATATATATATATATATATATATATATATATATATATATATATATATATATATATATATATATATATATATTAGAGGTGTGCGAACCCATGTTTTGTTCGAACCGAACTATGAACAAACCCAAGCAAATATGTTGTCTCGAACTTCGAACCTCTGAAATAGTATGTCTAAGGTTCACAGTCGAACTTCGAACTTATTAGAAATTCAAAATCGAACATCGAACTATCCAAAATTCTTCAGTGTTCATATATCATTTCCATAAATACAAAATTTAGGAATATTGTAACATACAATATTTGATATGTAAAAGATTCCGACTCTTTTTACAAAAAGGAAGGGTTCGACAAATTTACAAGTTGATTGGGTGAAAATGCCTGCCGGTGCTGATCATTGTGGAGATAGATCCACGTTAAATCAAAACCACAGAAACAAAAAATATTTTAAACTTTTTTAGATTTCTAGATCTATAGATAAGCTCACTTATAAATATGTTGTTGTTTGGTATTGACTAGGCAGTTTTAACAAACAGATTTAGAGGGTTCAAAGTGAGAATGATAGGTATATAACAATAAAAATTGAAAAAAAGGAAACCGACTTCATTAAGATTAACTTAAAAACTACTGGTCAGTTCTTCATCAAATTTATATGGCGCCACATGAGAAGCACCAGCTTTCAAATTAAAAAAGAAAGATCACAATCAGTTTACCTAGAAAAAAGTTCTGAGGTAACACAAATTAAAAAAAATGCAGTCGAATTGAGAACCTCCTCCTTTTTTGAAGTCAGTTAAAAATAACCACTTACAAGTTTGAACTGTCTCCTGATTGTGAATATGTAACTGTTTTAGCTCACTGTGAAATAAAGCATGTTGAAACCAATGTTCTCCAAAGGCAATCTGCAATTATCCTCAAATTCTGAAAATTTACGTTACCGATCGCCTTCGAACACTGTCATCATAATGTTGTTACTGAAAAAGGTGTTTGGAGGCTAGGATATATAAGAAAAATATTTCTGTGATTTCTAAATGGCTCCGTTGTGTCTCAATGTGTCCCACCCACTATTAAACATATGCACGAGTGAAATCTCCTGAAATTACGCTATCGACTCAATGAGACTGATAACGAGTTTAAAGCGTCGCTACCGAGTTAAAGGGGCCGCAACTTCGCTACCTTTGGCAACATTCAATGTCTGCGTAAAGTTAAATTTCGAAGTATTTTTGACCAACGAAGTTCGAACTATTTTGAAGAATTGCATATTTCGAACTTCGAACTACTTCAACATCGCTAGTGCGAACATATTTTTGAACCGAAGGTTCGGTTCGAGTTCGGGTTCGGTTCGAAATTTCGAAGCTTCGCACACCTCTAATATATATATATATATATATATATATATATATATATATATATATATATATATATATATATATATATATATATATATATATAATTATTTTTATAAAAATGAAAAAGCGAAAAATACAACGCATCCATTTGCAGTCATATCCAATCTCTTTATTGTAGCGCAAAATTAGTACATATATTGTACTTACTTATTTATGCCTACCATAATATTTGTAACATTGTATAGGCATTAGGAACTAAAAATTAGTGGATGAACCATTAAAACAATTTAATTCAATTATGTGATTAGGTCATAAAAGTGTGACGATATTCTTGTTTCTTTTAGTGAATATTTGTTTCAGCTTATTTGCCTAAATGTTGCCCATTTTGACGTTTCAAATCGCGACTTTGACGTTTTGAAGGAAACCCCAAACTTTTTTTCTTTAAATGCCTATAACTTTTTTGTCTTTCAGCTAACTTACTGACCTAAATTTAGGTACATGGTTCACTTTTTATGACACAAATACGCGTCGGTTTGTTATTTCTGGAGATGTACAAATTTTCCAAAAGAAAACAAAATGTTCCGAAATATATATATATATATATATATATATATATATATATATATATATATATATATATATATATATATATATATATATATATATATATATATATATATATATATATATATATATATATCTTTTGGAATGTTGCACTACACTGTAATCAAAAATAAGTAGTATGGTGAAAATAACTTTCATTTTTAGAAAAAGGAGCAGCGTATTATACTTTTTATTCAAAATATTTAGGGTCACATCAATAGGGGCTCCAGTAAATGAACAACAGAACTGCACACTGCACTTTGAAGCAGACTGCAAACTCTGCATCACTTTGTCATTATAATAGTCACCAACACAACCGCGTGTGTGACGTTGTCATGGCAACCATTGCATGCAAACTATAAGAAAGCGATGCAACATTTGTGTATAAATGAATCTGTTTCAGTCCTCAAGTTCAGTTGCTCTGCAGTAGCCTGTAACACGTAATTCGCTGCATGTTGCGGCATGCATAACATTCAGTTCCATAGATCAGGGGGTTGTAAATTATGTCGTATCATATAATACCATAAAAATACATTATCAACTGCGGCGGCGTAACTAAACATTTTTATTTGGTTGTACCTAGTGAATTTGAGAGAATAAAAAAAAATTGAAATTATGGTGAATTTTGAATTAAAAAAATTACTGAAAAATATAGGTGAATCTGCGTCATCTGACAAGCTGCCACAGCAGTTGTGTATCCATTAAAATACAGGATCAAAGCACAATGAAACAGATAATGAATTTTGGATCGAATTGCACACCATAGGTTGCTTTTTTAAATACAACCAGCGGTGGAATTCGAACCCCCATAGCTACTGTATCTAATTTAGTAAAGTGGCACCTTACAAACAGGCATGGTTGGCCCCTTGTAGGCATTATTGCCCCTTAAATATATTTATACGTAATGAAACAAAACGAAGGGTAAATAAATGAAACACTGTTTAGACATGAAAGTTGTATTTTATAACATGCTTGAAACATATAAAACAGATGGATATATTTGCAAGTGAATATTTAGATGACATTATCTCAAAAATTTTTAGATTAAGTAGCAACATATAAAAATAATCGTAACTTACATAAAATGTAGAAATGGAATCTAGCTTTCAACTTGTAATGTAAGAAACATACTGAAAATTCTGGTGGTATCTAACATTCCGTTTTTACTTATTGTTTGATAGCAATAATACAAAAACAAATTAAATAACAACAAGAACAACTCTGCAGTAAGAAAGTAGAAGATTTCATTAACCAATAAATAATTACTTACAATTTTTTTATGTTCTGGCCCTTTCCCTACCTACTGTCGTTATAAGAGTAGTTTGCACACCTTCAACAGACCCAAATGAGATTCCAAAGATGCGGGATTATCTGCAGAAGTACTCACACAAATTCAATCAAACATTCTCTTTCCATGTTTCGTGATTCGCCTGTGCCAGCTAAATAAGTCAAAAGAACTCACTTAAAAGTTAAAGCTTTCAATTTCAATGTAACATGCCTGATCCTTTTTTTCCCTCAGGGCTCGTCCGCGGCCTTGTCGCCCCGATAGCACTGCAACCTTTGGTTGATTGTGCATGCCCTTAGTATTACTCCACCCATTCCAAAATCACTGTGCCTTGAACTAGTCTGCACAGCGATTGGTAGGGTGAAGTTTTATATTGCTCTGTCTCCTGTCTAGACTGACCGTAGATCAGTTGTCTTCTGCGGTCCAGAGCTTTACACTCGCACAAGATGTGCTGGGCTGATTCCTCCCCCTCGCCGCAGAGTCTGCATGCTGACTTTGACCCCCGAGTGACCCGGCACCCAGATGAGGGTGACCTCATTCTGCCCAGCCAGGTCGCTCGTCTCGTCTCGGCACTCACTCACCAGCCAGAAATTTATCCGTGGGCTACTTAGTGCCTTAAGGGCTGTCTGTGGCTATGAGGAACCGTTTGTTGGTGTAGCCCCTCCTCTTATTCTCCCGCACACAGTGCAGGATGGCGTACATTTCGACCTGAAACACTGTTGCATGGGCTCCGAGGGAAATACTATTACTTACCCTCGGTCCTTCCGAGTAAACGCCTGCCCCCGTCCCACGCTCCCCGCCAGATCCGTCCGTGAACCAGACGAGCGCGTCCCGTGGTATGCCCGGCGTCTCCTCCCTCCATGCCTCAAAGTTGGGGATTCCCACTGTAAAGTTGTTTTCCCTGCAGATTCGCGGGCTCGCGAAGTCTGACCTCATTTGAAGCATGGGCTCCTCCACGATCTCCTGAATTTTCCAGTGGCCCCTGAAGCCTGAGTTGATCTTTAGTCTACCATTGCAGGCTAGTCTGTATAGTCCTAGCCTGGCCTCCCCCATAATAACTAAGTGTAGGGGGGGGGGCAGATCCAGCAACACCATGGCAGCTGTTGGGGTTGAAGACATGGCCCCTGTGATGCCTAGGCAAGACATCCTTTGGATCTTGCCTAGTTTTTGTTTGGCACTGGATTGTGTCACCTTAGGCCACCAGACCAGTGCCGCGTATGTTAACGATGGTCTGACCACCCTTGTGTACAGCCAGTGGGCCATACTAGGTATTACTCCCCACGTTTTTCCATATAGCCGCCTAGTGACGGCTAAGGTCATGACTGCCTTACACAGTATTTTTCCAATGTGACCATTCCAGGTTAGCTTAGAGTCCAATACGACCCTAAGATATTTTACCTCCCTGGCCATTGGAATGCTCCTACTGTATAGAGTGAGAGTTCTGTGGCTGTCGCGCTTCATCCTCGTAAACGGCATGACGTTTGCTTTCTCGGGGCTCACCCCGAGCCCTTGACCAACCGTCGACCCTTCAACCACTTTCAGTGCAGTCGGCATGCGCTCCCACACTAACTTGCCTGATCCTTACTCCTTGGCATATTATTTGATGTGTGACATTGTCATATTAGATAATTGTGATGGTAATAGTAATATTTATTTTGGCACAAAAGACCACGTCATATGGTTTATAGAATATTAACCCTTTCACTGCGGCGAGCGTAATACAGATTCATACCTGTGTGCGGCTGTCATGCAGATCTGTGTATATAACCGTTGGCCGCAATTAGCGGCTGTACTATTGCACGGTCTAGTAGACAAGCCACACAGTGGCGTGTTGTTGAAGCAAGTTCAGGATGTACACTCGCAATCTAGACTGATTAAATCGTGAAGACTGCAATTATTGTGCAGAAGCTGTATCAATGAAATTTATGTGTTTATAACAAGATTATTTTAGTATTAGTCGCGTTTAATTTAATTGCCATATCTCAGTTGCACTGAATGTTTTAAAATCTAGTTTCAATAGATATTTTAGTTTGCCCAACATATTAATGGTTGCAAACCTTTTTCATAGAATCCCGCATTTCTGTGGTTTTATCATTATCCTTTGGGTAACTAACATATAAATAGTAGTTCTAGTTTTTAATCGCAAAGTTAATTCATCCCTTTGATCACGCTAATTTTGTTAGCGAAACAATCTTCAGGTCTGAAAATTGTATTGTTATGAATTGAGTTCCCCAAATTGTACTTCTCAGTCCTCAACACAGGTTCTAATCTTCACTCAATGTATTAAATGCCATAATTCCATACTGCAGCTGGCAATAAGAGATCAAAAATAATAATATTGGTAAACAAAGCATTTTAAATAGTATTTATCCTTCATTTCTGTAGCTACGTTTTAAAATAGGTCCCGATTTAGTAGTTCAATGTAGTTTGTTTATAATTGGTGGGAGCACTTCTGCAGTTAGTCGCTCATTTATGCCAAATTGGGTACATACAGTAAGTACTCGCATAACGTCGTCTCGTTTAACGTTGTTTTATTATAGCGTCGCAGTTTGTTGTAGGCAAATGTATCGTCTAAAGTTGAAACTGATTATAACGTTATTCTAGAAAAAGTGTAAAATAGTAGGTAAAAAAAGATTACATAATATAATATAGACTGTAGGCGTGTACATAATACATACGTGAATTAATACCGTTTTTTCTTAATCCTTTTGCAGTCACAAATATGTACGTATGTATGTAGATTATATTCGTTCCCAATGATTCGTTTTACGTCGTTTCACTCAACGTCGCGATTGGTAGGTCCATAACTAAGATGTTAAGCGGGGCCTTAGTATTTAGGAACTTGCCATCTATTAAGTGGCACTGCCTGATTTATGGCAAGATTACATAGCAGATTATATAACGTTTCTTAAAATATATTAAATTGTTCAATGTATTATTAATTTGAGAGGTAAAACAGCAAACCTTTAACAACTTTTTGTATAACTAAGTATCCCACTTAAAACATTTTGCAGAAACTTGTGTTCTCATAGAATGTTAGATATCAAGAATTATTCGTAAAATTGTGATAGCGTTTTTCTATCAAACTACTCATTTATATCACAGAAATTTTGATTTTTATTACTACGTTTTCATTTTGGTATAATTAATAAATTGGTAAAGCATCTATCAAATGTCTATATGTAAATGAGTAGTTTGATGGCTTATTTAAGTTATTCTATTTAAAATGGACGTTTAAGCAATGAGGAATTTTATATGTTCTAATATATACTACTTAGCGTCTTTTATATGTTCTAATATATACTACTTAGCGTCTCTATGTACAATATCAAAAGAAATTAAGATACTGTGTATCATGTATTGTAGAGTTTCGATTGTCCAAGTTCCACTTCTTATTTTTATACCAGGTGTTAAAAGAATAGTTCACATGCGTAACTATAAGGAGCCTCAGTATAAATATAAATCAAAGGTAGGAATCATGTCTTTCAAAGATATGATTTTTTTGTTTGAAAACAAATAAGACCATTGTAAATGGGAGTTAACATGAGGCAAAATATGCCAATGAGATACTATATTATGTGGTTATGTAAAGTACAGTAATGGCTGTTTGTTTTTTGATTATTTCTCCCATAGCAGTATCAAATCTTCATTCTTGGGTTGCTTTTCAAAATCTTATGCACTGTAATGTTCTGTTTTATATATTGTGATAAAGTAAATAGAGTCATAGAATAATTATAGATTATTAACGTAATAAATAAGAAGGTAATTAACAACCGCTATGTTTGAAAATAAGAATAATCAATCGGTGGAGTCAGGGTCGGCAGTTGGCTAGTAGCGGAGCTCTCCACGAGACACCGGCTGGCTGCGGCAACGACGTCTTGGTCAGGAACGTTGCACATCGTTCGAGCAGATAAAATTCGAGGAGATATATACAGTGAATGGTCCATATATTAAGCGATGGAAAACAGTCTTTTGCAGGTACAATCGAGAAGCGGCACGCTGAGAGGAGAATTGCAGTATTTAGTATTTGTGGGTTCGCAGGTCTTTGTTTTCCAGTCCGAGCACCAGGTGCAGGTGGCAGCCACACCTAGACGACAGCGAATTGCTGAGCACCGCAGTCAGCCTGAGGTTAAGGGAGTTGAATATTTATTTTAGGTAGGACGACAGTATCTAGTGCAGTGTAGTTACGACACCGGAATGAAATCTGGACGTCTTCTTCTGCTTTAGATTGTCCTGGCGCGCACAATCTTCTTCAGTAGAAGCGATGTTAAAAGCTCGTATGTAGGAAATGTTGTCTGGTAGTTGTTTTTCTCTTTGTTAATTGAAGTTTATATGTATACCTGCTGCAGCATGTCTTTGGTTAGGTAGCCTTGCTGAGAATCACTGGAGCTGGGGGAAGCTGTCGTTCGCTGCCATAGATGCCTTCAGGCATGCCTGGAGGAATCTGGTTTCAGTCTGGACCTTTGATTTCCTCTGACGCGGTAGGGAGCGAGCTTTTCGCCTGTGATTCGTAACGTGAGTGATAGAGCTAGGGCCGATTCACATGGTGGACATTGCAAGGCCGCCCTCTTGTCACCGATTGGGGGCTAAAGCAAGAATAGATAGTTTCTCCACAAGATTGCAGGTTTTGGGCTAGCTCCGGCAAGTTTACTCATGAAGGGCGTGGTCAGATAGTCGTTCCTGTTTTTTGTAGATACATGTTTCTTAGTTATTTTCTAGGTAATTCTGCTGCAGACCCTGAAGCTGAGAGTGCTGCTGTTTGCTGCCATCGATGCTCTTAGGTGGCCTGGAGAAATATGTGGTCGCATTCCCAGGCTTCGGTTCCCCTGAAATCGTTAGGAAAGCAGGTGGAGCAGACATTCGCACGCGAATCGCTAAGTGATCGATAGGGCCAGGGGTGATTCAGGTACGGGTGAGTGTCTGCAAAGCTGCCCTCTTGTTCTCGACAAGGGACTGGAGCCAAGATACTTCTTGGCTACAGTAGGTCGCAATAGAGCCCTGGGCTCGGCACCGCCGTAATAGTCAGGCGGTCGCTGGTCTCCCGGCCTGGCTGGGGTCTTCCTACGGGGGCGTTTTGACGCTCCCGGCTTCCTTGGGGGTAGATTATTTGCAGTGATGTCCGTCTTCTTCATGGGCTAGTGTCCCCCAGGTGCTTGAGTGTGAGGTATGGATGAGAAGTTGTAATTTCCTTGTAATAATAGTAGTATTTGTGTGCAGGAACTTTTTCCTGACTATGATTTTTGCTTTAGTTTATGTTGCATACCCGTTACGCCGCCGCTTGCTTGATATCACCTCCCGCACCGTCACATCGTTTTCTAACGCATACTAGATCCCCGTTTCAATAGTAATAATAGATGATCCCCTTGCTTTGTACATGCTTTACTGGCTTCATTCACTTCGATTGCCTCTGTCTCTGATATTGTATAGATTTTTAGGACAATAATGTAACTTTGTTTTGAAATAAGCTTTGTTAAATAGATTGTTAATATTCACGGATATAATAACTTGTGTCTTTTCTTGTAACATACTTTGTAAATATTTTCTTGCATTCACCTTTGTAAATAGATTGTAAATATTATCCGGTGTTTTATTTGGATTTTCCAAGTTATCCACCTGAGCCCTTATTACTATCAACTTCGTCTCTAATAAAGGCTATAACTAGAAGTCACGAGTGACTTTGCCTTAAAACTTAGGAAAACCCTGTCTTCACTGTAGATTACCCTGGGGTCAAAGTTGCTGTAGACAGCGACATAGTTCTGAGGGAGCGCATCGAACCACAGAGAAGTCAATCGATGCTGGCGCCTGAGCACAGTCCCATAGGAGAACCGTATTTTCAAGATGACCGATGAAATTCCCCATATTAGGGAACAGTAATAAAACCCCGAGTTAGACCGTTTCAATACTACTCGCTTTAAATGCAAACTAAATAGCTTTAAAAGCTACAGTTTGTTCAATGCTATGAATCTTCATTTTAATAACACAACTACAAGCATTGTTCTAAACAAGTGGTTGCTAAATATTATTTACATCTATAACATCTAGAGCCTCGGTGGTCCAATGGTAAGAACGTGTACTTCTGAACCTATACATACCGGGTTCGAGCCCAGGGTTCTCCTTTCACTTTTTGAGTACATACTGTAATATTAACATCAATCAAGGTTCTGGCATTGTATTTGAGCAAGTTGAATGTTTGCACATTCTGCCCTTTGGAAGGGGCGCAAAGCCGTCGGTCCCGTGTCCATGTGATGTTTGGCATGCTAAAGATTCATATCCTCCTTACAGAAATGAAGGGGTGTGGCAAAATTTCCAGAATAGTGAGGTGACACTGCTCACTGGTGGTGTCGGTGATTGGCAATAGTCGCGAAAATAGACCGACGACATTATATATATATATATATATATATATATATATATATATATATATATATATATATATATATATATATATATATATATATATATATATATATGTATATAAACATACACATTTTATCAACGGACCCTAATTGTGGGTTCTAGGGGCTCTAATTGGACACTAGTTACAGAAAAATTTCGAGAGGGACTACTTGGAAATAAGACTCCATTTAAACTTATGTTTTATTTTGTCTTTGTGGCAATGAATGCAGCAAAGCTCACTTGATTTAAGTTAGTTGTGAGGTCTGTTGTGTGATTTTTTTAAATAACTTACCCAAATTTGATAAGCTTAAACAACCGAAACTCTACTTTATTAACGAGAGATAACACAACAAAATTAATTTTGAAAACTTTCCACATCATTATCTGTTATCATTAATAATTATTTTTAGCATATTTTGAAAAACGAAATCGATTAATTTTATAAAGGAGAAAATACATTTATAGACTATTATACTCTCTATGTTTTGATACTTTATGGTATATAATTGATCTACCTTTGGACGTTTAAAGCTGTACATCTTACAAGGCAAATACAACTCTTTTAGAATACTACATTACAATATACAGTGTGTATCTCACAAGTTTATATTACAATTAAAGCTTTACAGCAATTTAAAACAACACCCACATGTTTTGGTGGCAGTTCCCTATCTGATATATTAAACTAATTGCAATATGAAAAATCCTTTGACTCTTTGCCAGGAATTGTTGATCTATAAATCCTATAATTTTTACAACAATTTTTTTGCACAACAAAAAAATTATCAGTGCAATAAACTCAATAAATTCAATTTTCACTCATGAGATGAATATCAGACTTTGTATTACTTTGATCATGCTCTTTTCAGGTGCAGTAAGGCATATATAAGTTAAATTATGAAGGTATATTTTTTTAATTTCAGAATAGTAGCAAACAACAGTTCAGCCGTTATAATGTCTCTTAAGTTTTGAGCTACTAACTTTTTGATTTTTAATTGTTTTTGTGATAACCTTTTGTTCCATTTTCTATGATCAGCAAGCCTAGTATCTTCAATGGTCATTTTATGGGACCCAATATTTCAAAGGCTGATGTCATTTTGTTAATTATTTACAATCTAGTGCACATTTTTGGCAGTTGTTCAATGTCAAATGCTGTTAGTTCAACAGAATTTCGATCGAAAATCCGTAGAATTACAAAAAATATCCACATTTTCAGTTTTTCAGACTAGGTAGTTAGACCTTGATTTCAGTGTCGGGTGACACAATTTTTGCATAAATCACTGGTAATTATAATTTGTCTGAATGACTGAATGAGTAGGTTATGTAGTTTTCAATTTTTGTGATATTCATAGACATATGAAGATAGGGTGCAATGATTTCAATGTTTTTTTTGCAAGAGGTCACTCTGGGCTATCGTACGACACTGATTCGTTTTATAATACTGGACAAAGCTATTTCATTTCCTATATCTTCTTCGTTTCCGATGCAGAATTCTACAGTATATAAGGACAGGGAAATCTTTAATCATCTCCTTTTAGGCTTGAGACAGATTGACAATAATTACATGTTTAGAAGGAATAAGTATACTTTGAGAAAACCCAAATCACCACAACACTTATTTCAATTTCCTCTGAAGATGTTGACTTTGTCAATGAAACGATCGTAAGATCTTTGAAATAAGTGTTGTGGTGATTTGGGTTTTCTCAAAGTGTACTTATTAGTGCTCGTCACAGGTTCCAATTTTCACATAGTGTTTAGAAGGAAGTTAAAGAGTGTTGACTGTAAAACCCTACTATTTGCTCGATAAATATTTTGGTGATGCGTTCAAATGAGATGGTTTGATCAATAAATTGAGGAATCATACAATGTCAATGACAGCATACTAATTATGGTGACATTTGAAGTAAACCTCAAAACTAAGGACCTGTTCGAGAATCTTTTCTAAAAAATGTGGACTATCACCACGCATGACCAATTGGATATACCTGAGAATGGTTAGACCCATCATCAAGTATGCAACATTAGTGTGGTGTGGTGTGTGGTAAAACCTACATACAGCACTGCAGGAAAAAACTTACCATAGTACAACGAATGGCCTGCCTAAGCATTACTGGGACGATAACGACCCCACAGCAGCTATGGAAACCATGCTGAAACTGCCGCCACTACATCTAGTTGTTGAGGCGGAGGTGATCACAGGGGCCTATAGACTGAAGGCTAACTCCTAAGAGGGAAATTCGCGGGATGGTGACAGCAACATCCTAAGAACAATAGCTGGTAATCACACTCTTGAGTATGACTCAGACTCAGACAGGGTAAAGAAAACCTATCGTACAACTATACCCTACGAGATAATTATCTCGACTCTGGAAGATTGAATAGATGGGAACAGCGCAAGGCTCAATGGAACTGTCTATTTCACAGATAAGGCCAGACGAGCGGATGGAACAGGATGCGGTATATACAGAAGCACCAGGCCGGGATGCAGGATAGCAGACAGCCTGGGTCAGTATGCAAACGTATTCCAGGGAGAAACACTAGCCATAATGATGTGTGCACAAATGCTGCTACAGAGGATTTACAGACGCAAGAGAATGTTCATAGCTACTGATAATCAAGCAGTTCTAAAGGCGCGGGGACACAGGAATCGCGGTCAGATCTAGTACTCAGACAGCAGCTGGCGGCAAGCAATATCATCAAGATGATCTGGGTACATGAGCACACCAGTATAAAGGGCAACGAGGTAGCAGACCAACTCGCAAAATAAGTGCGAGCAAGGCCTCCAAACGGACCAGAACCATATTGTGGGGTAGCATATGACACCGCAAGACATAAAATCGAGACGATGCTGAATACTGAAACAAATCTTCTGGAAGCAGGCAGGCAAAACCTCCCCTTCACAGGGAACCATCCAGCCAAAGAGCAAAAGATCTGCTCAGGCTGAGCAGGAAAGAACTAACAGTATTGACAGAACTGTTAACGGGTCACTGTCAAATGAAGAAACACCTCTATGCCTTGGGGATTGAATCAAACCCAATGTGCAGATGATGTGGAGAAGTGGAGGAAACTCCGCTACATATAATGTGCCAAGCATTTATAAAAGCACAGCGCAGGTTACTAGTGAACGAAGAGGTAAACTTAGAAACTTTAAAGACTACTCACTACAGGAAAATACTGGCTTTTGTCAAAGAAACGGGCATCCTAGAGGAGTAAGGTAAATTCTAGGGGCACAATAGGACAAAAAGGTCGGGATGCAGGGACTCAAAAGTGGTACCACCCCTGTATAATAATTATAATAAAGTCCCAGAATAGCAATACTCGTAATATAAGTGCCCTTTCCGACATGGTAAAGCGAGGAGGAGAAAGTGGAAGATATGTATTTCGGTATGAAATATGTAAGAAAGTGCCGAGACACTATCAGGTAATTAAAATGGGAGATTTTAATACAGTTGTAGACGAACAAATACGAAGTGTTGCGAAATATGCTTTAGGAGAAATGAAGGAAAGAGGAGAAAAACTAATCAATTTTTATGAGAAAAATGGTCTAATTATAACGAAGACAATGAGAAACCGAACTCTGACGAAACGCCCTTAATAGAGTTCTGCTCACGATATGTTGGAGCCTGTCTAAATGTTGCAGATGTGTTTTTGTTGCTGTCTCATAAACTACAGCACCATGGTCTAGTTGGGATCATTTTCAAGATTTGTAAGTATGCATGATTTCCATTTCTGATGGTCCAGCATTTTTAATATGTCAATTGCTTTACTCATGATCTTTCTTTATATCTTAAGTGGACATTGTCAAATATAACACCCAACTATTTTTATCTTGTAAACAAAACTTTTTTTTCATAATCAACAGAAGCAATATTATTCTTAAGATTTGATTTGGTGTAAATTACTATTTCTTTACTGTTAATATCCTTACAATGCTAATGGTGAAATTATAAATAAACCTATCCTGGTCAGTTGGTTGTTATTTATACATTTTTTGATTTAGGTGCCAATATTGGCAAATCCATTTCCTGCACTCAATTTTTTGTTAACTGGAAAATAAAGTGAAAGTACATTCACACTGTGCTTATAGAAGACAATGAATTTAATGTTACATCTTTATGCGTCTTCAAGTTTTAAATCTGACCTTAAAATATGAATAATAGTCAATCACAATAATGAAAATGAAATTTAAATATTTGGAATATTTACCTATATACACCTTTATATACGAGGCCTGATCAGAAAGTTTAAGGACTGTTTTGAACATAACCTTTACAAGCAATCAGCTGTTTGTTGTTTATTGTTACAGCAACTCATTGTGGAGCTATAGTTATTTTTTTGGAAGCTTTCTGTGTATTCAGCAGTTTTCAGTTCTATTGAAGAAGAACGTGTTAGCATCAAGTTCTGTATGATATTGGCGAAATCAGTCACAGAATCTTATAAAATGATGCAATCTGCTTAGAGACCTGAAATTTTCAGTCAGTCAAGATGCCATGAATGATTTAAAAGTCCCAGGGAAGGTCGGCATGCAGACGAACCTGACAATTGTTCTGGGCGACCATCAACATCTAGCAATAAATGTTTTGCTGAGCAAGTGAATGTGCGGTCAAATCTTTGAATAACGGCAAATCCGAAGAATGATTGAAGAACACAACATTTAATTTGGTTTGTGTCAAGAGATCCTTCCAAAAAACACCGAGAATAAGTTGTCTTGCAGGAAAGTTTGTACGCTGGCTTATGGCATAGAGGATCAAAAACAACAACAGGTTGACGTTCGTGACAATCTTGTTGTACATTTCTGATTTGGTCCTGCCGACTTTTGTTTCTTCCAGGTTTCCGAAAAAAACTGAGAATAAGTTGTGTTGCCGCAAAGCTTGCATGCCAGCTTATGACATAGGATAAAAAAAATATCGGGTTATAGTTCATGGTGATCATGTACATTCCTGGTTTGGTCCTTGCCAACTTTGTTTTTTCCCAGATTTAAGTTTTCTCTCAAGTGACGGAGGTTTGACACAACTGCGGAAATAAAACAAAAATCACTGGAGATACTTAACAGTATTCTGGAAGACGCATTTCTGACATGTTTCCGGCAGTGGAAGCACTGTTTGGAGAAGTGTGCATTTAAAAGAAAAATCAGTGGAGATACTTAACAGGATTCCGGAAGACGCATTTCCGACATGTTTCCGGCAGTGGAAGCACTGTTTGGAGAAGTGTGCGTTTAAAAGAAAAATCAGTGGAGATACTTAACAGGATTCCGGAAGACGCATTTCCGACATGTTTCCGGCAGTGGAAGCACTGTTTGGAGAAGTGTGCGTTTAGGCAGATGCAGTAACTTTATGGGGATATGGTCCAATAAGTTATAATGTTTCTCAATAAATTCATGAAAAATCAATCCTAGAACTTTTTGACCAGGTCTGGTATATTATGAAAAATACCATGAATGGTTTAAAAGTTGCAAGGAAGAAAGTCGTTATGGGGGCGCATCAACATCTAGCGATGAGTGTATAGCTGAGCGAGTAATTGTGCTGTCAAATCTTTGAACAACGTCAAATCCGAGAAGAGCACAACAATTATTTTGGTTGGCGTCAAGAGATTCTTCCGAAAAGAAAAAGTTGTGTTGCGACAAAGTTTGTATGCTGGCTTATGACAGAGGATCAAACACAACATTAGGTTGAAGTTCGTGGGGATCTTGTTGTAGTACAGGTGTCCCATTTCGGCTGCAATTTCTGGGTATTTCGGTTATTAGTAAAGACAGAACCTTGCGGTTTTCGCGAACCTGCGGTGCTTTTTTGTGAAACCAAAGATTTCGACAACAAAATTGTCATAACCCTCTTAGTTCCCGGGCTACAGGAAGATATTGAAAATATTGCATTTTCAGGTACCCCTTGTATTTCAGTTGTCTGCCAACTTGTCAAAAAGGTAAAATCGATTCCTTTAAGAACTTTTTACATAGAATCCATTGGCATTGTTAATTTTTCTAAATATTACTGTTTTTGAAATATTGATTTGGTTTTTTTACATGGGACACCTGTATATTTGTCAAGAAATTAATTTGCATTTTCACAAGCTTCTCAACAATATATAATATTATGGGACGATTTTAATAAACAAAGAAAAACTCCCAATTTTCGCAATCAATTCCCAATCAAAGCAAAAAATGCTGCTGTTTATTTATTTCTATATGCTAACAATAAATCAAGAAAATTATTTAATAACAGCTATTTATCAATATATCTATTGCTAATTTTCTTCAGAGCAGTGCTACCCAGCTAGGTTTATGTAACAAAAAGTCTGGACGCAGCAAGTGCATTATGGTAGTGAGTTTTCATAGAAATGATCTGGCACAAAATATGTTTAATAATTTCTTGACAAATATACAGGCTGCCCCATAAAAAAAACATTGGTCAATATTTCAAAAACAGTAATATTTAGAAAAAAACTAACAAATTGAAATACAAGGGGTACCTGAAAATGCAATATTTTCAATATCGCCCTGTAACTCTGAAACTAAGCGGGCTATGACAATTTTGTTTGTGGCATCTTTTGTTTCACAAAAAAGTAGCCCAGTGAGGACCTGGGGAGTTAATCCTCGGATCCTTCACTGGATCTACCCTGCGATCGTCAGGCCGAGAATCCTCTATGGGGCATTGGTCTGGTGTGAACCAAACTACCAGCAGGAACCTGGCCAAACTTCAAAGGCTGGCAATCCTGTGTATCACAGGCGCTATGAGGACGACACCCTCAGCCGCGCTAGAGGTCCTGTTGATGCTGCCACCGCTTCCAATCTGTGTCAGGAGGGAGGCGATGGCGTCGCATCTCAGAATGCGAGACGCGGGAAACTGGTGCGGAGAGGGAGCAGTAATAGGGCATGCAAGAGTCGCCAAGGAGGTGGAAAAGGAAATTCCGATTTCCGCCATAAAGGTGCGGGATGCCGAGGATGATATGAGGTTGACTAAGCCATACACTCTCAGGATCCCCAGTAGGGATCAGTGGAGGGAACATGAGGTTGAATTTCAGCCCGCAAGCCTGGTCTGTTTCACCGACGGATCGCGGCTGGAGGACCAGCAATCCCCCGGGGCAAGAATATACATCGAGGGCCTGGGGGTGCGCGAGAGCTATGCCATTGGCGCATATACCACAGCATTCGAAACAGAGGTGTACGCTATCCTGTCTGTGGCCAACAGACAGGATGTGAAGAGGAGTCCCGAGAAATGTGTGGTCATCTGCTCGGACAGCCAGGCAGTCCTCCGGGCAGTCTGCGCGGCCAGAATCAGGTCTATACTGGTTCAGGAGTGCGCTGACGCCCTCAGAGGGTTAGCCAGGACAAAGGAGGTACAACTAGTGTGGGTTCCGGGACACTGTGGCGTGGCGGGGAATGAGGTCGCCTCGCAAGGCTTGGTTCCCGGCGGCTGTATAGGTATAAGTAGGAAGTCGGTCTCCGTCGCCTTAGACAGGTGGACCGAGGAAGCAATGAAGAGGCACTGTGGGTCGGTTGGTGGCTGCAGGAAGGCGAGGGACTTCGTGGAGGGGCCGGACAGAGATAAAGCTGTCTGGCTACTCGGAAGGAGTCGACCTACGCTTCGCTGCATCCTTGTGGTGCTCACAGGCCACTGCGCCCTTAGAAGACACCTCACATTGATAGGCATACCACTACCTGTGCGAATACGAGGCTTTTGGGAGTCTTCGAGCAGAATTGTTCGGATCGAGGACTCTGCAGAGGAATCAGGTAAGTACCGTCCAATTGAAGACCGTCATGGCCTTCATCTCGAGGTTGAGGTGGTTTGGCGACGGAACCGAGGAGGAGTAGAGCATGGTTGCTGGGGTTGGCAAAAAGGGCCCATTGTGGCCTACTTGCTTGGCGTTGGCTTCCTCACCACTGCTACTACTACTAGCTCAGGTTCACGAAAACTGCAAGGTTATATCTTTACTAATAACCTAGATACCTAGCAATTCCAACCAAAATGGGACACTGTACATTCGTGATTTGGCCGTTGCCGACTTTTTTCATTTCCCAGGTTTAAGTTTCCTCTCTCAAGCGAAGGAGATTTAACACAGCTGCGGAAATAAAACAAAAATCACGTAACAGGATTCCGGAAGACGCATTTCCGACATGTTTCCAGCAGTGGAAGCACTGTTTGGAGGAGTGTGCTATTAGGCAGATGCAGTTGCAGATAAGGTTGAATAAGTTCCTCAATGAATTCATAAAAAATCAATCATAGAACTTTTTGACCAGGTTTTGTACATTATGAATTATAATTAGTTAATTTTATTTATGGAAGACGAAGAAGGTTGTCTTATATAAGTTTATATAAATCGTAAGACCTCAACTATTTAGTAAGGAAGTCACTGGATTTCTCATGTAGCGATGAGTAAACATTTAAATATTCTACACATATACATAGTTTAACAAGTAATATACAATTGAAATAAACAACAAAGTAACATACAGTAAATATGAAGAAAAATGATATTAAATATCAAATACATTAACCGTAAACATTGTTTATACATATAAACGCCTGAAGCGTGAATATTTTACATTATAATTATATCACTATATAGTCAGCTTAATATTATCTTACACTTAATAGTAAATAATAAATAGCTACAGATATACAACAAATCTTAAATGTTTTGGATTTTATATATTAATTGTAAGTTAATTAACATATGCTTATGTTTAGTGACAGTTTTTCTTTTCAGATGCATTTCCTTAAAAAGTATCAGAATTGTAAATAATTCAGTAACGCTAATAGAATAGACAAATTGTGTATTGAAGACATATTTACACACATTTTAACCTGAGTTTCATATTTTAACAGTGATATCATAGATAGATAATTTATATTACTAATAAGCTCTTTCAAATCAGATGTGCTCGTTCCGGGTCTAAATAAATATAAATTAACAACTTAAAATAAACAGAAGTGAAACAAACGATAAATACGCACTATGAAGATATAAGTAAAAGTCTCGACGCAGCAAGTGCGTTATGGTAGCAATTTTTCTTTAAAAGTTTTTAACAGCAAATATGTCTTGTTTTTAAAACAATGACATTTGGTTGGCAGTATGACATATATAGTACTAACAATGTACCATATTTCATTAAAATAGCTTTGTTGTTTCAAAAATACAAACATTTTCCAAAAATAAACTTAAAGGATTCCAGAAAAAACTGGTCCGATTTTTCTGGCCAACGAAACTCTTCAAGCTATTTACACACCTGCCAATATATAATTATTTACAAACAGCTTAATGACCAAAATTGAAAAAAAAATTTTAGAAAATATACAAAAACTCCCCTTTTTAGTGAATTTTTATTTTAAAAAATTCACTAATAGAGAGGTATTGATGGTGAGACTTTGCAAAAATTTTTCGAAATGAGCGCGAACTAGGACCCCTAGAACCCATATCCGAGGTCAGTTCCAACGATGAAACTTGGCAAGTGCCATTCTTTTATTAATGGCTTGGATTAGTTTGTTATCCAGGAAAATCGGACAAGGTTTTCCGGGAAAATTTTGAGTTTTCTTTTGAAAAAAAATGTTTTCTCCGAAAGTTACAAAGCTATTTTAATGAAATTTAGTGAATATGTTGCCTTGGGAAATGCCTTACTATATCCCAAAATGCAACTTTCTAAGTTTATAGAAAATTGAGTTTTTCAAATTTTGAGTTTTATTTCGAAAAAAATGGTTTTCTTCGAAAATTACAAAGCTTTTTTATGAAATTTGGTGGTTACGTTTCCTTGTGAAATGCCTTACTATGTACCAAAATTCAACTTTCTAAGTTTATAGAAAATTGAGTTTTTAAAATGTTGAATTTTATTTCGAAAAAAAAATATTTCTCCGCAAATTACACAGCTATTTTAATCACATTCGGCGGACATGTTGCTTTGGGAAAGGCCTTACTACATACCAAAATTCAACTTTCTAAGTTCATGAAAAATTGAGTTATCCAAGTTTGAAACATTTAATAAAAATCGACTATCATAACGCACTTGCTGCGTCGTCCCGAATATTTTTTTTTACACAAATTGCCTTCAGTGATGTTACACTAAATCATATTTTTCACAAAAATTCGACAACTTTTCCAATAACTTACCAAACATTTATTATTAATTATTAACATATCACAAAAATCTTACAAAAAATGATTTCTATGGAAACACTAAAAACATTTTCAAACTCAACCACTATTTTATCTGTATATGGCGGCTCGAGTTTTTCGACGAGTAATACAAACAAAAAGCTCCCTGAATGCATGATTTCCAGGGGGCTCCGCTCTCTATTGGTTAAAACGCCGTATCGCAACTTGTGATATGTGCCAAAAACGTGAAAAATTGCAAAACAATTGAAATAACTCAAAAACGATTAACGATATCAATTTTCCTTACAAACATGCATTATAATTCGATGTAAAATGCAATAACATAAGGGGTGTTTTATTAAAAAAACAAAGTGTGTATCACCAACGACTTATGGGTCATCTTGTGATTGACAAAATAGGTTCATAAGATGCAGCTCGAGACACACTATACTTAATGTATATCATTTTTTCTAATATTTTGTATAATAACAGATATATTGAGCTTTACCGTAGAAATGCGTCAGCCTGTATATGTGTAAACAGACGAAAACTAAAACTGACCCTGTATATGGGTTTTAGAGGTTCTAGTTCGCGTTCATTTGAAGAAATCTTTTCAAAATCGGTAAGTCGCGGTCTCCTCAACAACGAATTTGTTCTAAAAAATTTGTTAAAATATAGTCTATTAAACCATAAATTCTATAGCTGAAACTACTGCCAAAGCATCAGAAAGAGGGTCTATTTGAAATGGATTTTCCGAAAATATTTTAGTAAAATGAAGGACAATAATGGTTGAAGCTGAAACTTAAGGCTTTGTAAAACACATTTATTACAAAATTTCTTCTAATAATCCGTATTTGTTTCAGATTATTTGCAAATTTGACGTCTAAAATCGCAATTTTGACGTTGAATTATAAAATTTTTAAAATATTTTTTCTGCTGCTTCTTGACCTTTTTGTGTCAAGAAAACTTAACCGTTGTATGTAATATTCAATTGGTTTTGTTAATCATACAAAATATTTTGTTCTTGTGTTTTCCTTTGATCACCAGTGGCGCCCATTTTTTTTTTCTTAAATGCCTATAACTTTTTTTTCTTTTAACTTAAAGCTCTGAATTTTGGCACGTAGCGTAACTTTGACAGTAGAAACGTATGTGCCAAATTTGGTTGTCTATCTCTGTTACTTTCAGAGATACAAAAATGTTCCGAAAGAAAACCCAATATTTTACTGGAAAAACGAGTTCAATTTTCCTAGCTAATGAACCTATCCAAGCCACTTACAGCAGAAACGTTTGTGCCAAATTTGGTTGTCCTATCTCTGGTTACTTTCGTAGATACAAACATTTTCCCGGAAAAACTGCTCCAATTTTCCTGGCTAACGAACTTATCCTTATACTTATACAAAAGGAAGGTATGTACCACATTTAATCAAAATCGGTTCATTACTTTTTGAGTTATCGGTATATATATATATATATATATATATATATATATATATATATATATATATATATATATATATATATATATATATAATGTTTAAAGCTTATTAGCTATCATCAGTACTGATGATAGCTAATAAGCTTGAAACACGTGTATACGGTTGTCTCCTTGCGGCTTAGCCCTTAACCTTTCTCTTTGTATAGTATAAAAATCCTGTTATAAATATATATATATATATATATATATATATATATATATATATATATATATATATATATATATATATATATATATATATATATATATCCAACCGCTAACTTAAAAAATAATTAACCGATTTAGATGAAACTCAGTAAGTGCCTTTTTTAGTGAATTTTCGTAGAAAAAATTCACTAATGGAGAGATCCTGACTTTTGAATTTTGAAAAATTTTTTGCAAATGAGCGCGAACTAGGACCCCTAGAACCCATATCCGGTGTCAGTTTCAATTTTTATATGTTTATATATATATATATGTATATATATATATATATATATATATATATATATATATATATATATATATATATATATATATATATATATATATATATATATGTATCACACCGATAACTCACAAAATAATGGTCCGATTTTGATAAAATTTGGCACGTACCTTCCTTTTGTAAGTGGCTTGGATAAGTTCGTTAGTCAGGAAAATCGGACGAGGTTTTCCGGGAAAATTTTGAGTTTTCATTCAAAAAAAAATTTTATCTCAAAAAATAAAAAAGCTATGATAACCAAATTTGGTGGGTAGGTTTACGATATAAAAGGTAAACTATACACAAAAATTCAAATTTCCATGTTACAAGAAAAAAAAAGTTATAATAAAATATTTGGTGCCAGATCATTTCTATGAAAATTCACTACCATAACGCACTTGCTGCGTCTTTTTTATTTATTAATGGCTTGGATGAGTTCGTTACCAAGCTATTTTAATGAAATTTGGTGGATATGTTGCCCTGGATAAGGCCCTACTATACACCAAAATTCAACTTTCTAAGTTTATAGAAAATTAAGTTTTTCAAATTTTGAGTTTTCTTTCGAAAAAAATTTTTTTCTCAGAAAATTACAAAGCTTTTTTAATGAAATTTGGTGGATGTATTGTCTTGATAAAGACCTTACTACATACCAAAATTCAACTTTCTAAGTTTATAGAAAATTTAGTTTTTCAAATTTTGAGTTATCTTTCGAAAAAAAATTTTTTATCCGAAAATTACAAAGTTATTTTGATGAAATTTGGTGGATATGTTGCCCTGGGTAAGGCCCTACTATACACCAAAATTCATTCCCAAGTTTATAGATACTTGAGTTATTCAAATTTGAAGCATTCAATAAAAATTCACTATCATAACGCACTTGCTGTGTCCCGAACTTTTTTTCTTGCGCACCCCCAATGCATTAAGGCACGAACCGCTACTGGTGGCTACATTATCAATTTTTCTATCACAGCTAAATTATGAAATCTCAGTTTTGTTGCTGTTAGCAGAGAATATTTAAAACTGATAGTAAAGCATCTGAAAATCAAAATTGTTACTTTGTCTGTACAATATTTCACAAATAATGCATAGGTACTCAATTGGCGGGATTCCGTTAAGCATGGTCCCTAAAGTCTCCTAGATATCTTATCACTTCTACCAGTGAATAATAATTACAATTTTTATTGTATAGCAGCATGCATTATCCTAAGAATAATGCAATTTTAACATATGAAACATCAAATATACTGACATTGAAACATATATAACAATAAGTAGATTCCTATATCTTTACAGAAGAAACTGCTTGTTATACGTATAAAATAAACTTAACATTTAAAACAGAAAATAAAAATAATACTGACATATATCGATTGTGAAGACAACTATGCACCAAAAGAACATAGTTAACAAAAACTAGTTATTGTCATATGTAAATTAAACACATAGAAGACTAGAGCTAATAAATACTAATACATTAATATCACTTTGTATAAATCAGAGTCCACTGGTCTACCTTCTGAAAAATGCGAAGAACCCTTTGCCTTTCTCTGGAGGTGGTGCCATCAACATTGGAACTTGATTTTTATGAGTGATACGTATCTAAAAAGAGGAACATTATTTATACATTAGATGACTTGAAAAAATACAGCGTGTTTCATGTATAATAGTATACAGGCTGTCCAGAAAATAAACCGATATAAATCACCATCTTGAAAGAGCTCTAGCGCTGTGAGAAAGCATTTTTAACTAAGAACATATACGTCAAATCATCATCAAACCATCTCTGGAGTCTGCTGTTTTCGTTTGTCAGTTTACTTTTTGGACACCTGTATCAGGTGGTATTGAAAGTATTTAGCCTACAATAGTAAATGTAATAATTTTTAAAACAATATTTTATTCATTCATAATAAATAAGTTTCCTTTGGGAAACAGCGACCTTCAAGTTAAGTTAAAGTCGTTACTCTCATTTAACATAATCTCCCCGTAGATTTGTTTATTTAAAAGAACGTTAATAAAGCAATTTTAAACGCTTTAAAAAGTTCTTTATCTTGGTCTTCAAACTACTCATCAACAGCAGATATAACTTCGTCGTTTGCTGACAATAGTTTACTTTTCAAACGTTTTTTGAGCTTTGGGAATAAATAATAGTCTGGTGGTGCTAAATCCGGAGAATTAGGTGAGTGGTTTACAAATTTTGTCAACAACTTGAGCAGGGGCACTGTCCTACAAAAATAGCACACATTTGGCCAGTTTTTTGGTGTTTTTCCATAATTTTCTAATGTAATTGAGTTACCAACCCGCTATAGTATCCTTGCGTGTCAGCTATACCTTGTCCCAGAAAATCTAGCATAATTATTGCACCTTTATCACAGACAACTAAAGCAGGAACCCTACTAGATGAGTTTTGCATTTGAATTTTTTGGGCCGTGGAGGACTCTGGTGAATACTTTCACTCTTTCGATTGCTCTTTAGTCTCTGGATCATGGTGATGGACTTCACTAATTGTTGTTGCTATTCCTTGGTAAAACGGTGTTATACTAAATACAGGTATATCGAGTACCTCTCTGACTTGGTTTCGCTATTTTTCGGCATCGTAGGATGGCAAAATCAGTTACAGAGAAGGAAACCAACACTCATGGCACGCAAAATAGCAAAACCAGTTACAGAGAAGAAAACAAACACTTGTGAAGCCAGAGAAGTACTCTCTACATTTGTATGTAGCATAGTGATGGATCCATGTTTCGTCCATAGTGACAAGGTTGAACCAGATTTCTGGGAAATAATTCGATACCACGACTTGAAAAAAGATTTGCCCGTTACAATATATCATTTTGACAAAGTAAAATGAATATAATAACTTGCTAGGCTGGAAATACCCCACATTACTAACAAAATTCGAAAATGTGCTTATGGCAAAAATCACAGACAAAATGTGTCAACAACAACAAATATACAGGCTGCCCCATAATTAATTGGACATTAGCTAAGGGGTGATAGCTGGCACAAAAATAAAGGGGTTGGGCTCTACATGCCTTAGTAAAATGTTACTCGTTTTCGTTTTACAGGGTGTTTAAATAATTTTTCTTAAAACTATTTTTTCAAATATCTTGAAAGTGGTTCAACATATCATTATGAAATGTGGCATGGTATTATTAGGCATCATGTATAATAAATACAATGACGTTTGTTCAGAGAACAGATGATATCTCATAACGGCCCTAATAGCCTAAAAACGTAATTAATAAACACACCAAAATAATTAGTACAAGTAGTTCAGTTTAAATTCTGTAAGGAAGTTATGCAAACATTTCAATGAATTAGAGGTCAACATTGTATGGATTATAACAAACGAATTTGTAAGGAATGTTATAGTCAGCAAGGTTAAGAATCAAAATATGTTATTGTTTGGTAAATATAAAGGAGATTCATTGTAGTAAGTTAATATAGTTAATTAAACACCGTTTTAAAATGTAGACGGAAAAATATATCGTTCATTTAAATAAGCTTCTGAAATGTAGTCGGTAAAAATAACGCCGCGATAATTTAATTATATAAACACTGTTAAAAATAATAGTCAAAGATGACCATAACTAAGTAAGTTTTTCTTATTCAATTTGTTATATCGTTATTTCTATTGTTTATTAAGTTTTGTGCTTTAATATAGTTACCAATATACCGTTATCTATGTCATACATATGTGCTTCGTTCCTACATTTTATTCCTATCATTAACCTCCACTTCCACCCTCAAACAACGTTTTCAATTTCACCGGTGGCGCCAGCGACAGCAACACTGTATGCACATCTTCGAACAAAAATAAAGAAAGCCCACTTAGTTTAACACAAAAAAGGTATACTGCTTTGAAGTCGAAAAAGTTGACAGTTTCCAAAATAAACGTACTTTCTCAATGAAATGAAATTAACGATTAAGCACAAACATTATGTATTCTCGAAGGCTTCGATCTTAAAGCAAATTATGTGTATCTGTTGTAGATACTTTTTAGTCCAATAAAATGTACGACACAAACATTTATTTATTTATTTATTTATTCACATTTGCAGCTACAGAATTAAACAATTCCAAATGGTACTTAAAAATAAAACCAAACAAAAAATAATAATAACTCAAAGTAATAAAATCACTGTCTTAAGACAGTTTTCATCCTAGACATAGCAATATAAAAGATATCACAATTAGAAAAACTAGCATTATAATTATGCAACAATCTGTTCATGAAACTGTTACATCCATAGTTGGTCCTGTGTGTTCGCTAAAAAAAAAGTGGCTGTTGGCTGTTGGCGAGTTGAGCGTGGTGGAACGTGGAAAAGGACCAATTCGAGCAGATCATTACAGTCAATGTGACCATTAATTAACTTATATATAAACATCAATGAAAGATATTCATGTCGCGCTTTGAGACTGGCCATACCACAAAGAAGCAATCTGACATCATACCCAACATCTTGGCAAGGAAAGTGATGCTTATAAAGAAGGTACTTAACAAATTTGTTTTGTACCCTTTCAATACGATCAATGTGGCAAGCATAGGATTTAAACCATACAACACAACAAGACTCAATATTACTTCGAACCAAGGATGTATACAAACTAGTGATTGCCCTTGTGTCAGTCATATGTTTAGTGTGTCTTTTAACAAACCCCAAAAGTCTGCAACATTTCACAACCACAGCATCAATATGCAGATTAAATAACAAATCATTTTTGAAAATTACACCATGATCTGCAACTGAAGTGACAATGTCCAACACCGTGTTATAAATGGTATAGCTATGAACAATCCGATTCTGACCCCTAAAATAGCTCACAACCTTACATTTACCCACATTAAGCGACAACAAGTTTGAACTGCACCAGCGAGTCAAGTTGTCGAGATCATGTTGCAAAGTGTTGACACCATGGACAACTTCTGAAAAAAACTTCAAGTCATCTGCATACAATAAACATTTCGATGACTCAAAACAACTCACAACATCATTAATAAAAAGATTGAAGAGAACGGGACCTATATGTAATCCCTGTGGTACCTCAGACAAGACGAGGACCTCATCTGATAGAGCACCACCAATGCTAACAAATTGCTTTCTGTCAGACAGGTAAGATCGAATCCACGAAAGATAACAACCACAGATTCCCATTGCAAACAATCTTTGCAGAAGAAGGGTATGACACACACTGTCAAAAGCCTTTGATACATCAGTGTATACAACATCAACTTGTTTACCAGCCTCCAATGTATCCGTCACGTAAGATTGAAAAATGGCGAGATTAGTGACCGTTGACGTTCCACTACAGAAACCATGCTGCTCTTCAACAATACTGTGTTTCAAGGTATTGGAAATCTCATCCGCAATGATAGATTCAAATAGTTTCGGTATTACAGGTTCAATTGAAACACCTCTATAATTGATAACTTGTGTCTTATCAACTGATTTGTGAATGGGCATCAGACTAGACAACTTCCAGAGTGAGGGGCAAAAACCGGCATTGAAAAACCTTTGAAAGATACTACACAAAGGGCCGCTCAAAGAGTGTCGACAATTTTTCAAGAATGAAGAAGGAATACCATCCAAACCAGCTCGTTTTTTGCCATCTAGTGAGTCAATTTTATCATCGATTTCCTCAACTGAAAAAATATGCATAGAAAGGTTATGTGCAGACCGTATATTAGATACATCACAAAAGTCAACATCAATGGAACCATGGTCAGAATAACAGGATTGAAAATGTGCAGCAAAGGCGTCTGCTATATCAGACTCATTATTATATATTACATTATTAAAACTCATTATATTCGGAATCCCAGAGTCCTTCCTCAAGGAATTAACGAAAGACCAGAACTGTCTGACATCAGACTGAATGATCTGCTCTGTACTAGTCACAAACTGTAAATAATTGTAGTCAATGTGATACTTAGTGTCACGTCTAAGATTAGAATATTTCATATAATCAGATTCAAAACCAGTTCTTTTAAATTTACGGTAACTTTTATTTTTCTCAGTGATGAGTTTACGAAGTTCCGAATCAAACCACAGCGGATATTTAGAACTTTTCACTGTTTTAGATGGAACATTTTGGCTAATAGTCTTGTACAACACATTGTAAAACTGATGTGTTAACTGATCAAGATTACTTGAGTAATCAATAAAAGATCAGTCATAATCCAAGAAACACTGATTCACACAAGCATAGTCAGCTTTGTCAAAATCAAATGTTTCTGATGTGTACGTATAAAACAATACACGAGGTGTAGTAACAAGAATATGTATATTTACGTTACAAATAACAAAGGTTACACTTTACAATGTACAATGGTGATGATAACTCATGATGACGATGCACGCTACACTGAAGCTGCCGGGACTGCAGGGCCAGGGGAGGATGTTGTTGGCCGCCGCTGTGGTCAGTGCTTGACATGCGCACTCGGACTGGTGTAACTAAAGTTATACCAACATACATATCAGTTTCAACTTGAGTTTCACTCCTGAGTGAGGGAAGATACGTAAAACTAACTGTCACTTTCAAAGGAGGATGATGCAGATCAACTCGAGATAGAGGATTTGTACTCTCTTCAACTGTGACTTCGTGGAACGCAGAAAAGACTAGATCTAGGATTTTATCATTAGTATTCTGCACAACATTAATTTCTTCCATTTCCAGAAAGTACATTGAGTCTGTCACAATCTCAGAACATATATTCTGTCCACAATGAAGCACCATAAAATCATCTTCACAAAACCAACTAATATGTGGCAGATGAAAATCACCAAAAATCAAAAACTTAAATCCACTATAAGTATTTTGTAAGTGTTCACACTGGTTGACAAAACTTTGATATGCCTCAAAACAAGAATTAGGAGGAAAATATACAACCCCAAATACTAATTTATTGTCGTATAAATCCATTTTAATCCATAAGTCCTCATAATAAGGAACCGATACAGCGTCAATCACAGATCCATTCAGCTTATCCGAAAGAGCTATGAGAACACCACCACCTCTGCAAAAACCAGTTAAAACAAGGTCCCTATCTCTGTGAAAAGGTACATAATTATTGCTAAAAAGTTCACAGTTTAAAAAATAAGAATTAAGCCATGTTTCAGTAAGCACAATGATTTCATAATTGCAAGCAAGTGTACTTCTAAAAAACTCGTCAACTTTACTGCGAGGACCTCTTACATTCTGATAATAAATCAGGCAGCAGTCAGATACTAGTTCTCCCCCAATGGCGGCGCCGTCCCCGGAAAATAAAATGCGCCGCCCCAAGAGCGGGTAACAAATTCTCTTATAGCTATGTTAGTAGGCCATTTTTCTTCATTATTCATTAAATCAAAATCCTGATCAAGGACACCAACCTTGAAAGAAAAATAATAGTCATTAGAAGTCAAAGGCAGCACATTTACTTCTTCCACGCCTATCTCATCCTTGATATAATTGGCAATCTGCTCAACTGTAGTGCCTGGTTGCACACGATTAACGTGTATCCATCGTCTCCGAAGTGCTGCCCGAATAGATGTGGAACTACCCTTACCAATGATGGGGGCCATACGTCCAACAGGCCCATGAACAGCCGAGACTGGAATCCACACGGGTCCCTCAGAGCGACGAGTATCACCATCAAAAGCCGAAGAAGATCCCTGCGCCTGTCCAGTATTAGGAATTCGACAAAGCCATTCAATAAAATAACATCTATAAAACTATTAATTAAAAATAAATAGTTAAACAAAATGGATATCGAAAAAATTGTTACAAATTGCATTAATCTACCCAATTAAATTAATCTAAAATTGAACTGCAACTCTAGAAGCAAAACAACAACAAATCAGAGTAAGTGCTCAGAGTGTTCACCATTTACAGAAATGCATTTTCTCAATTGTTTATTAAGATTATCTCTTACTTTAAAAAATTAATTTTGTTGAGCTCTGATCATTAACACCCCGTACGATCTTTTCCCATAAATGCTGGCGGTTATTTATTTAATCTTTGTAGAGCAGTGACTTTAAATAACCCCAAAAGTAAAAATCTAGCGGATTTAAGTCGGGATTAGATGCTGGCCATGGGTGCACACTGCCTCTACCAATCCACCTCTAAGGGTAATCTTCATCTATATAATTTCGCACATCTCGGATGTAATGTGTTGGTGCCCCATCATGCATGAACCAAGAGTCACTCCTTAAAGTTAGAGGTACATCTTCTAAAATGATCGGTAAATTATCTCTCAAAAATAAGAGATATGTTGCTGCGTTAAGTCTAGGTGGCAGTTAAAATGGTCCCATAATACAATTTCCAAGAATGCCACACCAAATGTTTATTGAAAATTCATGTTGCAAATGATGTTCGCGGATAGCATGAGGATTTTCAATCGCATAGGTATGGCTATTCCGCAAATTGAACATGCCTCTTCTGGTGAATGAGGCTTCATCAGTAAATAAAATTTTCTTGTAGAACATTGGATCCTCTAAATAGCGTTCTCTCATAAAATTGACAAAATTGAAGTCTTCTTGGTAAGTCCTGCGGTAAAAGCTGCTGAACTCGAGTGAAATGATACAGATGTAGCTTTTCTTTGCATATGATTCTGGACACCGAAGTTTTGCTTATACCCGTTGCTGCACTAACACGTCTCGTGTTGCTCTCCGCGTCTTCAACAATACAAACTATCATTTCGTTTTCCATATCAGCATCAATTACACTCGGTCTTCCTACATTTCTGTTTTTGGGATGAAATGAGCCAGTTTCACCTAATTTATCGTACATTGCGTTAAAAGTTTTATGGTTTGGTTGCTTCCTATCAGGATAAAGCTCAAAATAGCGCTCTGCTGCTCTGTGCGAACAAAAATCATTAGGACACAGCATTTTCACGCAAATAACAAGAAGAAAGTAGACAATTAAAGATACTTGTTTAATGTCAGTCGATTTTGACAAGTTATAGTAAACAAGTTCCTAGTTGCTCCCATAATATACTTAGCAATAAAGTAAATACAGATTTTTCGTTTTCATTGAAAAAGTACGTTTATTTTGAAAACGGTCAACTTTTTTGACTTTAAAGAAGTATATCTTTTTTGTGTGGAACTAAATGGGCTTTTTTAATGTTTGTTCGAAAATGTGCATACGGGGTGGACAAAAAATTATGACCATGTTAATAAACCAGTGTTGCTGTTGGTGGCGCCACCTAGCGGCAGTGGTGAAATCGATACCGTCATCGTATTACGTATGATGCCTTATGATACCATGTCGCATTTCATAATAATATGTTGAACCACTTTCAAGATATTTGAAAAAATAGTTTTAAGAAAAATTATTTAAACACCCTGTAAAACGAAAACGAGTAACATTTTACTAAGGTATGTTCATCCCAATTGCTTTATTGTTGTGTTAGCTACCACCCCACCTGTATACTATTAAGACCCAGATACACGGCCCGTGACATGGCGACACTGGCTCGCCGACCAACTCTGTAGCGAGTTACCCACGTCGTCTAGCCGGGTGATTTACGGAGCGGCATATCACGAGTCTAGGATCCACCTGCGTGTCAACATAAAACTCTACATCCTCAAAGAAACTAAAAAAAAACTCGGCGTATTGCTAGCAAATCATTAGTGTAGTAAATCTTTTCAGAGATAAACGTGTATTTAATACTGAACTGATTAGTTTGAAGAGTAAAAAAATCTAGATGAAAGACACGCCTTGGAGCGCTCCTGACGTGTAATCACGGATCATAAACAAAAAAAGCTGTAGGCTCGTGGAATGGTAATCCGGGCCTTTATACAACACTACGTATGTTATTAAAAAAAATTAAACTATTTCTTACTGTTGTTGGTGGCTGCATCCAAGGTTCTCCATCAATCTGCATCGGAAAAGTCTTTTTCGTTTTAATAAGAACTGAGGAACACTGAGCTAACCTCCGCCCACTAGCTCTTAAACCTGTTCTTACTTGACCCATGTGAAGACAATTTTCCAAGCCTATTACTTCTATAAGTCCATCTCCAATGTCTGCAGAGGAAAATAATTTACGTTCAGGCCAATTTATACAAAACACCAGCAAAAAGTAACGTCATTTCTTTTAGAGAATTTCTGTTTTATAGAGAAAATTTGTTTACAAGATCAGGACTTTAAGATTTAAAATTTTATCTCAAATAAGCGCTAACTAGGGTCCCTATACAAAGACTACTTAACGGAAAGAAAGTAGAAAAATGTTTGTTTCGTTTCATTAGGCAAATTGTCCAACATAAAATAGTTTTTTATTTTTTATTTAAAGCTATCTTATATAGGATTGGGTGAGTCTTACCTTGTATTGCAACACTGAGATCCACTGAATTGAAGCTATGCGTGCTCATCTCTCTTTGCTTCTTTTTCTTTTTGCTACGTCTGGATCCTGATAAATGTTCTCCCCAAAGATTTGAACCACCATGTGTGTATGGTATATTTAATAAGGCTATACCTTGTAGTGGTGGACCATTTGCTAAGTCTAGTGACACATTATCACACTGAAACAATAGGTACATGTTTTACTGTTATTATTATATAAAAGTGTCTCAAAATTAGATTATTGACGGTTATAAACTTTATATATATATATATATATATATATATATATATATATATATATATATATATATATATATATATATATATATATATATATATATATATATATATATATACCATCTATAAAGTAATGCATAAATAACCCATAAAATTTAAAGTGACCATTATTAAGGAAAATATTCAAAAACCGGTTGATTTTTATTGTCAAAAACTAATTTTCTGATATAAAAATCTCACCCCTATCATCATACCCCTTCAAAGGGTAGCTACCAGCCCTTTGCAAATTTTTAAATTGGATGGTGTGTAGTGTGATACATCTTTTTAAAGCTAAACAAAGTGTTGTGTATTCACTTAGACTGATTGCCTTTGTTATTTAATACCAGAAGAAACTTCGACACTGATTAAAACTATTTAATTATTGAGTACATATACAGCAGCTGCTACAACCTACTAACCCATCAACCATCTTTTTACAACTGTCACTTAAGAACTAGAACTTATAACTATCTATGTCTATTGCCAACCTTAAGACACAACATCTTCTAAGCGAATACATAACACAAAGTCTGCAAACAATGTTCAAATGTTGTTTTTTTTTTTTTACAAAAAAGAACTCTAGAGATTTTGTTTTATACTAAACAGGTCGCCGGCCTATAAGTGAAGAAGTGAAATTAAACATCTTACTGGCAGTGGAAGAGAATCCCCACAGTAGTGTTCGGAAAATTGGCCGAGAAAATGGAATTCCATTTTAGGCGGCACATAAAGTATTAAAGCTTGAAAAGTTTCATCGTTATAAAATACAACTTTTGCAGAAGTTATCTGCAGGATGCAGTTTTGTGCAACATTAATGGATAAATGTAACGGTAGCTCTTTGTAAGTATCAAATATTCTATTTTCGGACGAATCTACTTTCACACTACATGGAGAAGTTAATCGTCCAAACTGCAGATATTGGGCAAGGGAAACTTCAAGATGGATGCGACAGAATCACACACAATATCCACAGAAGGTAAATGTTTGTGCAGGAATTGTTAGTGGGATGATTGGTCCAACTTTTTTGATGGAACTATAATTGGACCACGATACCTACAATCTTTACAGCAATATCTCATTATGACATTATCAAACTTATTTCCTGATGGACACAATGCTGGTATGGTAAATCATAACTTGTTGTATCAACAGGATGGTGCCTCCACGCATTATGACGTTAATGACATTATCTGGATCAACAATTTCCCAGCAGATGGATTGGCAGGCGTGGTACAATCGAGTGGCCAGCAACATCACCTGACCTAACTCACTTAGATTTTTTTTTGTGGGGTCGTTTGAAGAATGTGGTATTTAAAAGTAAACCAGATGCTATCGACGAATTAAAAACAAGCATTATAACTGAATGTAGCAATGTTTCTCCAAAGATGATAAATAGAGTCCAACAAGAATTTGTTGACCGTTTGGGATATTGTCAGGCACAAGAACGCGGGCATTTCAAAGATTTGAACAGCAACCCTAGCACCAATAACTTATTCAGAAACTTTAATATTTTTTTAACAACATACTTACTTATAAAATGCTCTAGAGTTGGTAAGTATATTTTTGGTATCATTAACTGTTAATGCTTCATTTTCGTCTTGTTCAAACCTAACAAGTAGGTCTAAAATATAACCTAATTTTGAATTTTGATTGACCGCTAATATGTCAATATGCGTCGAAGAGTTTGAGCAATTAGACTTCTTACTAAAGGTTGACATTATAGTAATTAATAAAATGTACGGTTATAAAAATGTCAGTTTTTCTGGAATCTACTTTTATTTTGTTTGTGAATTTTCGTAGAAAAAAAATTCACTAAGGGTAATATCATGACTTTTGAATTTTGAGAATGTTTCTTTAAATGAGTGTGAACTAGATTCCTAGAACTACTGGGGTCAGTTTCAATTTTTATATATACCTTCCTTTTGTATGTGGTTTGGATAAGCTCGTTTGCCAGGAAAATCGGACCTGATTTTCCGGAAAAATTTTGTCTTCTTAGGAAAATTCTTTTTATCTCCGAATTGAATAAAGCTATAGTAACCAAACTTGTTACGTAGATTTATGTTATAGGACAACATAAGTTGATGAAACAGGCAAACATAAAAACCGGCTGAAAAAATAGATCCCTTTAAAAGAAGTAAAAAAATAAATAGGTCACCAAACTCAAAAGATAAACTCATGGATAGACTAAATGAGATAGCATCGGGGAGCCAGGCTGGGGCACAGTGGGAGAAAAGGACAAGTTATTAACCCTGATGCGAAACATGGCAACAGATATTCGAGAAATGAGAAGGGAGAACTCGGAATTTAGGAGAAGCGTCGAAGAAATTAGGGGACAAATGAAAACGAGAGAAGAGGAACACCGAAAGCAAACAAGCATATTGCACACCAAGACACAGTTACTAGAAAGAAGGTTTGAACAACAGGAAAGGAGAGCACGTAGGAACGATTTACTAATTAAGGGTGAGATGGGTGAGACAGGCGATGATATAAAGAAGATGGTCCAAGCGTTTTTCAGAAAAGAGTTGAATATTCACCCTGAAGTGGATTCAGCGTATAATATTAGGGGTAAGACAAACATGTTAGTTGTTAAGATGAGAAACTGGGAAGCCAAGCCGACAGTGATGAGAACAAAAAGACAACTGAAGGGACGACCAATATACATAGAAGACAACCTTACACAAAAAGAATCCCAAATTCAGTTCGAGCTTAGGAGAGTAGCCAGCGATAAAAAGAAAGCAGGTTGCAATGTAAGCGTGGGATACGGCAAGATTAAGGTAGATGGTAAGTGGTTCTATTGGAATGAGGAATCTGGTCAAATTACCGATGAAGTGCCAAAAAACTGAATTGTCAAGTGCATGGCGAGCAGGGAAGTTTAGTTTGTGGTGATAGGGTTACAGATAACTATGTGACGAGAGACATACACAGTCTTAGAATTGATTTTTGGAATATCCATGGTTACTCCAGACTTTATGAATTAAACAATGAAGAAGAGCATTTTTTAAGTAACAACAATGTTATCCGTTTGTGTGAGACTTGGTTGACCAATGATGGGTATGAGCTGCCCGCCTACCTGAACAAATTTAGTTTCGTACATTCTGCCGCAGTCAAACACAGAGACAGGGGTAGGACTAGTGGTGGCTTGTTTACGTTAGTCCGCCAAGGTTTACAATTTAGCAGAATTGAAAACAATGAGTATACTCTGTTTGTAAAGTTAAATTTGTATATAAATATAGTTGTTGTTAACATGTACCTGAATCCATGCCTAGATATTCACTATTGTATTTTTATGCTTGAGGAAATCATAAGAGATGTCTTCACGCAGGCTGAGGATGATGCGATCGTGACAGGTGGCGATTTTAATGCTTGAATTGGACCTCTTAACCAACTTGATGGATTTTTCCATATACTGGCTGGCCACGTCGCAACAGAGAGGCGCTCTTTAGATAGAACTATAAATCAAAGAGGCAGCCTTTTAGCGGAACTTATGGAGAGTTATGGCTTCATGGTTTTGAATGGTAGATTATATCGGATAGTTTACATACATGAACGCTTCGGGTAAGAGCACAGTAGATTTGGTATGGGTACGCTGTTTCATTTAGTGAGAAGCTTTGAAGTCGTCGATGAGGTGTTTGTCTCTGACCATTTGCCTGTCTCGACGGGCTTGGATGTACCTTGCAGACAACCACTGCAATACGAAAGACTCAGAGATAACTTCGAGACAGTCGTTAGATGGGACCATAGTAAGGCCCAATCTTTTAGAAACATCTTAACTGAATCATATAGACTGAGTAATGTAAGTAGTCTGGGGGGTTGCGTCAAGGTGTTGTATAGTGCTGCTGTTTTTGCTGGCCATTGAGTTCTGAGAGACATCTTTATATTCGCAAGCGTGTTAATACCTAGTTTATTAGAGTTACCCATATGTGACTGGGTTTACATTTAGTTTAGTTATTGTATGGATTTTACATTTAAGTTTAAATTATTGTTAGAAAACACCACACCTTTGTTAATGTTTTCTATATCGATTGAACAATAAATTGAGTATTATTATTATTCATGTTATAAAAAGTAAACTATGTACCAAAACTTAGATCTCTATGTTACAAGAAAAAAAAAGTTATAACCATTTTATTAACAAAAATCTTTGGTGCCAGATCATTGCTTTGAAAATTGACTACCATAACACACTTGCTGCGTCCAGAATTTCATTTTATAAACATACTTACTGTAATTTCGATATCTTCATGGAGGTTTTTACAAGAAGCAGCAAACTGTTCTGATGTTGCATATTCAAAATACCATAATTTATTCTTCATTCTGCTGTTAAATTTCTCTGGATTTTTCTCTCTTTCTAGGTGAAACTTGACACAGATCGCAGCATCCTATAATAAATAAAATAATATGTATTCCATCAAAGTGTTCCAGTGTCTCATAATTTTTCTATCCGCTAAGAATGCGGCGTATATACAGGTGCCCCGTAAATAGTGCTCAAACTCCCGGGTGCTGATAGCTTGGTTCACGACCTATCAGAATAATGAAAAGTATGTTTAATAAAACTGTTATGGTTTTAGAGTAATCGAGACTTTTCTGGAATTGTCTAGAGTTTCTAACTTGCACCAATGTTTTAGCTGTCATTTCTACAAATTTGTAATTTTTTAATTTTTTTGGGTAGAAAATACGCTATATTAGTTGCTGCATCGAATGCTTTAACATATTTTTCCAAATAATTAAACAACGTCCTTTTTTATGTGGTTTGGCAAATAAGCATGGTACATTTTTTCCAACACTGAAGTTCAAAATTGACTGATTAAGTTTCAATTTGGTAAAATTTTTTTAAGAATGCATTATTCCTGGGAGTTGTTTATTTATTTTGACAAATGTGTTAAATGAATTCGATGCGGCAACTGATGCAGACCATTTAAAAAAAATAGTAAAGAAAAAAAAATGTAGAAATTACAGAAAAAACATTGGTGCAAGTCTCTAGACGCTAGACAATTTCAAAAAAGTCCGGATTACTCGAAAACCGTAACACGTTTACAGATGACCATTCCTCTAAACTGTATCCAATTAATGCAGCAGTCCCTCAAGGTTCAGCTTTAGCCCCTACTTTGTTTTTTCTCCACATCAATGACCGCCTCTCTAGCACATCCAACCCAGTACACAGTTACGCGGACGACAGCATCCTCCACTTAAATATACATTATTCTAAGCCTGTCTCTTTAGCCCAATTAGATGAGGATTGCAGACCCATGGATTGTTCTTTCTCTGTGGATCACCAAAAAATATTAGACTGGGGAAGTAGAAATCTTGTACAATTCAACTCCACCAAATCTCAGTCTTGCTTACACCCGCCCTAGATCCATCACAATGAACAACCAAGTTATTCAAAGTAATGAGTCCTTTTCACTTGTTGGAATTTCTGTGGATTGAAATCTCAATTGGCACCAACATGTCATATCAATTGCAGAAGTGGCTCCTAAGAAATTAGGTTTCCTCTTCCGGACTCGCAAACACTTTTCACCAGCTAATCTCTATACCTTTTATACTTCACAAATAAGGCCAAACCTCGAATACTGCTCCCACACCTGATTCAGAAGGAGCTATACGTTTCATCGGTGACCCTACCCTCACCCAAAGGCTGCCATCCCTTGCCCACCGACGTGCCGTTGGTGACCTCTCTCTCTCTCTCTCCTTTATAGATATCTGCATGGGCACTGCTCAGAGGAGCTTTCTTCCATAGTTCCTCCACCTGCTGCCCCCAAAAGATCTACCATAGGAACAGAGCGAATCCACGCTTTTACTGTCCAGGTCACCACACATAGAACATCCTGTTATGCCTGCTCTTTTGTCCCGAGGACTTCCAAGTTGTGGAACTCCTTGCCGGCACATGTTTTCCCTTTTTTGAACCTCCAAACCTTCAAGTCCAGAATTAACAAATTGCCTATTGCCCCCTTGTCGACACCCACGGTAGGATAGTATTTAGGCTGTGAGCTCTCGTGGTGTGTTGTTGAAATAATATTAAAAAAAAAGAATGTACTTTTCTTCATTCTGATAGGTCAGGTCAGAAGACCGCAACAATTTTTAAATATACTTTTCATTATTCTGATAGGCTATCATAAGCAGCCGGGAGTTTGCGCACTATTTACGGGACAGACTGTAGAAGTAAAAATATGAAATATCAATTTTGTCAAATCATAAAATATGAAACAAACTTTTTCGTAGCGGATAATTTCATACATAAATTCACTTACAACACCAATTGAGAAGTAATTATTTATGATGTTGTATGGTATTCTTGTATCGGCAAGAGGTTGTTCAGGATCGGGTGATGCTGTATCAGATAATTCGATTGACCATCTGTCTAGCATTACTGGGGACGCCCGCGCTATTTTGTGTAGTACTTTATGTATCGATTCTCCTTCATAACCTCCTCCCCACCGTAAACATCTTGCAAGATCATTTCCTGTGCCTAAAGGTATCACTCCTACTGACGGTTGGCAATCCAATTCCACTTTATCTGCAGAAAAACACATTTTAATTAGAAAACGATTTTTGCATACAAATAATAATTTACAAAAGCTGTCCGTATATATACATGTACAGGTAAGTCGTTTATGTAGACCATAAACACGACCGGGACTAGTATTGATCCCTGACGTATTCCAAACTTGGTTTATTGCCATTCAGATAGTTTACCTTTTATCCTTACACGTATATCTGGGGGTGGTCCTGGACTCCAAACTAACATGGGGGTCGCAAATAGAACGAGTAGTGAGAAAGGGAGTACCGACCCTCTATCAGCTGCGTCGAGTGATAGGGAGGACCTGGGGACTTAATCTTCGGATCCTTCATTGGATTAACCCTGCGATCGTCTGGCCGAGAATCCTCTATGGGGCGTTGGTCTGGTGATGTGGTGTGAACCAAACTACTACCAGGAAGCTGGCCAAACTCCAAAGGCTGGCAATCCTGGGTATCAGAGGCGCTATGAGGACGACACCCTCAGCCACGCTAGAGGTCTTGTTGATGCTGCCACTGCACTCATCTGTATCAGGGAGGCTATGACGTCGCATCTTAGAATGCGAGACTCCGGAAACTGGTGCGGAGAGGGAGCAGTAATAGGGCATGTAAGAGTCGTCGAGGAGGTGGAAAAGGAAATTCCGATTTCCGCCATCAAGGTACGGAATGCCGAGGACGATATTAGGTTGATTAGGCCATATACCCTCAGCATCCTCAGTAGGGACCAGTAGAGGGAAAATGAGGTTGCATTCCAGCCCGCAAGCTGTTTTACTGGTCTGGTTTACCGACGGATCGCGGCTGCAGGATCAACAATCCTCCGGGACAGGAATATACATCGAGGGCCGGGGGTGAGACAGAGGTTACACTATCTTGTCTGTGGCCAATAGACAGGATGTGAGGAGGAGCCCCGAGAAATGTGTATACATCTGCTCGGATAGCCAGGCGGTCCTCCGGGCATTCTGCGCGGCCAGAATCAGGTCAACACTGGTTCAGAAGTGCGCTGACGCCATCAAAGGACTAGCCAGGACAAAGGTGGTGCAACTGGTGTGGGTTCCGGGACATTGTGGCGTAGCGGGGAATGAGGTAGCGAATAATCTCGCAAGGCTTGGTTCCCGGCGGCCGTTCTGTGGCCCGGAGCCTGCGATAGGCATAAGTAGGATGACAGTCTCTGTCGTCTTAGACAGGTGGACTGAGGAAACCGTGGAGAGGCACTGGGGGTCGGTTGGTGGCTGTAGGCAGGCGAGGGACTTCGTGGTGGGGCCGGACAGAGATAAAGCTGTCTGGCTACTGGGTAGGAGTCTACCTACGCTTCGACGCATCCTTGGGGTGCTGACAGGCCACTGCGCCCTTAGAAGACACCTCACATTGATAGGCGTAGAGAGGGATCCCACTTGCCAGGAATGCGGTGAGGATGAAGAAACGTCTTACCACTACCTGTGTGAATGGGAGGCTTTTGGGAGTCTTCGAGCAGAATGGTTCGGTTCGAGGACTCTGCAGAGGAATCAGGTAAGTACCGTGACAGCCTTCATTTCGAGGTCGAGGCGGTTTGGCGAAGGAACTGAGGAAGAGTAGAGCATGGTTGCTGGGGTTGGCAAAAAGGGCCCATTGTGGCCTACTTGCTTGGCGTAAGCCTCCCCACCACTCCTACTACTACTTTATCCCGACACGTTGTTTTCTGTTTATGTTAAGTATGGAGTGGCTGATGGGTAACACCTCTTATTCCGTAGTATGACGACTTATCTAATAGTCTAATAGGGCACTATGTTATACAGCGTGAAACGCATTGCTCAAATCTCATAAATCTACTTGCCTGATTAAAAGCTTCTGTGATCTTCTCTACCAGCTGTGCCATAGCACACATTGTAGATATTCCTTCCCTAAATCCATGTTGGTAGTCCGTAAGAAGGTTGTATCTTGTAAAATACTTTCTCAACCTTCTTCCCAAATGTCCTAAAGTATCTTGGAAAAAAGACAATATAGAAATTGAACGATAATTATTCAGTATTGCTGAATTTCCTTCTTTATGAATGGGTATATCTCAGAGAAGGCTAACGATTTAGGAAAACATCCTTGATGTGAACATTTGTTTATCAAAAATGCAGAGGAAAAATTGATATTTTTTTTGCATCGTCTTCATATTTATTTTCCTGGTGTCTTAATGGTTTCTTCGCTTTTTAATAATTTTGTGAGGTCTAAGACTTACTGCGCAGTTGTTGGCTTATACAAAGGACCTCCTAGTGCCTCGGTTTAATTTACTTGTAGTCCTGATTCTGCTAAGTTAAATTTTTCTTGAAATATTGTTAACATTTTTCACATTTATAAATAATGCATTTAACTCGCCCAGAGATGAACCACTTGTCTTGTTTAGATGCTTTAATTTTTTTGCTTGCATCTTCAATAACCCTCCATGCAGCTTTCTGTGGGTTGCTGGAATTTCTAATTTTATCTGAATTGTAGTAACATTTGCTAATCTGTATATGCTGTCATTATACATTTCTTTATATGCCTTTGAAATCTGATCATGATTCCTAAGTTTTAAAACTTGAAAAAAAGTCTACAATGCACCCAGTCTGTTTCTTATCTGCTTGTTTCATCTAGATTATATAAACCCTAAAACATTATATTACTCGAGTTTTAACGAAGAAATCTCAATTTTCATCAAATCACCCCCATTCATCTCTTACCCCCTGGACCGATTTTACCAAAAAACAATCCCTTCATTTATCAATTGATATCTGTGTACCAAATTTGTGGATGATATCTCAATTTGTTCTAAAGTTATCGTCGTTACTAACAGACAGAGATTTGGCCGAGAGACAAAAAAAAAATTTCGTTCCAGAATCATTTTTTATATATGTTTTGAGACTTCTTACGCTGTTTTAGCAAACCTTTTTTTTTGAAATTTCTGTCACCGATAATCTACCACTACACACCTAACCCCTGATTTAATTTCAGCACAGAATACACGATGTTTGATGAAATTGAAAGTGTTCCGATAAACAAGGCCTAAACCCCTATATTACTAGAGTTTCATCGAATAAATGACGATTTTCACCAAATCACCCCCCATTCAACCCCTACCCTCTGGAGCCATTTTACCCAAAAACAATCTGAATCGTTCATTTGTCGGGTGCTAACTGTCTAACAAATTTGAAGATGATATCTCAGTTCGTTCTAAAGTTATCGTGGCTACTAACAGACAGACATACAGACTGACAGACAAAGATAATTTCGTACTGAAGATGCGGAAGTAATATGGCTGGGAAATCCAAAGCTACTTGGCAAAGAAGGTGGTCTAAATGCTCACAAAATAAATCAAAATCTTGTGGAGGCAATGATGATAACATACCGAAGAAGTATAACCGCAGCATTTTGAAACAACCTTTCCACGCACATTTCTTGAGACATCAATCATCATCCATATAATGTGAATTAAAATATGCAAAAAGGTTTAGAGATATAATCGGATGAATAAAAACAGGAAATTTTCAAGATAAGACGTTAAAAGAAAAGATTCCAAATAACTTTACTTCACATTCAAGCAAAATAAACATATTTTACCATTCTGTTATAAAATTCACCCTGTTAGCAGGATTTTGTAACCATTTTGCTGAGTTACCAATATTTTTACTTACCCATGCATTCTAGCACCCACCCAACAGTGCCATCTCCCCCACAACATATCACCTTAAAATTAGGAACATCTTTGAACATATTTAGTCCTTGCATTGGTCCACCAGTTGCCAAGTTGTGTACCTGACGGGGATTTAGAATATACTGGAACTTTCTAAGTATTCTTGCTCCTTGTCGGCCACCCGACTTTGGATTTATGAAGACTAGAAGTGGAATTGAATTTGGTGATGGCGTAATTTGAAATGACATGGCTGGTTGTTGATTTTGGGTGGTGTAATTCGGCTAGAAAAACGCAAGCTTACATTTTTAAGTTTTTAATATATGCATCTATATAACTTACATCATCTTGTCCGTATTTAGAACCTCGTTTTTGTAAAGATCTTTGTCTGTCCAGCACAATAGGGCATATCGCAGTGGGTGGTAAAATGTGGACAGCATGTTCTCCAAGACCACATTCGGCTTTTACATAGGATACACACTTATTGTGAAGCTAAAAGTAAACAATTTCTTTTTTCAAAAATATCAAGTAGATGAATAAAAAAAAGTTACACTACTATTGGTAAATCGTGATTAGTGAATCCGATAGCGAGATCATGGCCTCCTAATAAGTTTTTTCCAGTCCCGGAATTAAAATATTCGATCCCGCCGGGATTTCAATGTATTTGGTTTTCTTTATTTTAGAATATGCATGTGCAAAAACTTTCTAGGTGGTTATTTCCTACTTGCTGTCTAAAATTTCTGGCATCGTTACATTTATTCCCCGAATTACCGAACGGCAAAGAAAAGTACTCGCGTACGCCAAGGATTGATGATCTGCTTTTACGCTTCCAAGTAGTGTAGGGGAAGCCGGGGTAAAGAGGACCAGCGGGGCAAACAGGACCAGTCAATTTAATTCAAAATGAATGTAGGTTCCCGCCGTGTTTTCATCGCTAGAGGTTGGCACTTCCGAGTTCTATGCGTGACAGAAATATTATGCGTATGTCAAAACGAATGTGTGTGTTATGGTGATTTAAGCGTATTTAAGGTAGGTTCTTCTAATATTTTGTTATATTATGGTGTACAATTTTAGAAAATTGCTGTATGCTAATGAACTGCTCTTTTCACATGTGAAACATTATTCATTCAGCTATATTTTCATATGGATAAGCTGTTGTTTTGAGAAGTGAAAATATGGTTATAATTAGTTTTGAAGTATGCATACACTCGGGGTAAATAGGACCAAGCGTTACGGGGCATGGGGGACCTCGGTCCTATATGCCCCTTGCCGTTATTAAACCAGAATATCTGTGGTTAATTATGCTTTCATTTATTGTTTTAGATGAGGAACTATAAAAGGAAGAGACCTATGCCATTATGGGGAGAAACCGAAGCTGCAGCTGCAGTTAATGCTGTGCAGAGCGGCATGAGTTTAAGGTCGGCTTCGATAAAGTATAATATTCCTAAAACTTGCCTAATAAGACGGTTGAAGTTAGTTAGATCAAATGCAGATATTGCTGTTATGGGTACCTCTCCGGGTAGTTTCAAACCAGTTTTTACGATCCGAGATGAAAAATTGTTAGTGGAACATCTTTTGGATATGCAAAAGAGGTTTTATGGACTAACACCACTTGACATTCGGCGAATTGCTTTTGAAGTGGCAACCAACTTAGGAATTTCACATCCATTCAACAAGGATAATAAATTGGCTGGACAAGATTGGTTAGCTGGATTCCTACAGAGACATCAAGAACTTTCCATTCGAAAACCTAAAGCTACAAGCTTAAGCAGGGACAGTGGTTTTAATAGAACTGCAGTAGGTCAATTTTTTGATCTGCTTGAAGAAGTTATGAAAAAATTCAATTTTACCCAAATAATATCTATAATTTTGATGAAGCCAGCATAAGTACAGTGCAAAAGTCTTGCAGGATATTGGCAAAAAAAGGTCAGAAACAAATTGGGCGGGTTGTTAGTGGCGAGAGGGGATCAAATATCACAGTTGGGTGTGCAGTCTCTGCTGCAGGAAATTATATACCTCCTTTCTTTTTGTTTCCCAGGAAGAGAATGTCACCCCTATTGCTCAAAGGGACAAGTCCAGGTGCTGAAGGGTATGCCAATGAGTCCGGATAGATGGATTGTGAGCATTTCCTACGTTATTTGGACCATTTCATAAAGTACACCAAGCCTTCTGAACAGAATCCAGTTCTACCAATTTTTGATGGTCACATCAGCCATAGACAACTAAATGGAGTCAATAAAGCTAGAGAGAATCATATCACACTTCTTACATTACCTCCTCATTGCAGCCCCTTGATTTATGTTTTTTTGGTCCCCTGAAGAAGCAGTATTCCCGTGCATGTGATTTTTACATGAGCTCTCATCCCGGTGTTTCCATAACTTTGTATGAAATTGCTGAACTTCTTTGCAAGGCATTCCAGAAGGTGGATACCGTTGAAAAGGGAATCAAGGGTTTTGCGATAAGTGGGATTCATCCCTACAATCGAGATATATTTGACAAAACAAATTTTATGCCTTCAGAAGTTTTTAATAACACACTCGAACGTGAACCTGTCCATACACAAAATGCCATTCCTACTCGTCAAGAGGAAATAGCAATCACTGTGGAAATTGATAATTCTCATATTGAACATCTGAAAGAAGATATTCACTGTTCCTCTTACCCAAGTTGTTCTTTCGCTAATGTCTTATAGATACAGAGATGTTCTCCAAGACCCTCAAAACTTGAAAAAAAGAAGACCAACACCAGAAGAAGACAAGAATCCTCCAAAATTCTAACTAGCACACCTGTGAAAGAGGATTTGGAAAGGCAAGAACAAAGTAAGAAAGTAAAGATGATAGTATCATGCACGGAACTGAAAGTCATGGAAGAAGAAACAGAGACAAACGTCGAGAAAGGTAACCTCAATTCTGTGCTGAAGAGAAACTTAAGAAGATGCCAGTTGAGAGAAGTGACAGTGACCCAGATCTCGAATCGCTGAAAACTGAACAAGCAAAACAGAAGACAAGAACTAAGAACAACACAGATGATGACAGCGAGAGTGATTCCGAATCAGAAGAATGCCTATACTGTGACGACGTCTATCGCGACAGTAGAGAAGGGGAGGGGTGGATTATATGTCAGGGATGTGGCAAATGGGCTCACGATTGATGTGCAGGCGTAGAGGAAAATGATGACGAATTTATATGCGGCCTGTGCTTAGAGTAAAGAGCGGTCCCTTTTGCCCCGAAGTATGGGGCATATAGGAACGGGACCACTATTTTTCATTTTGTTAAAAAAAAAATTGAACAAATATTTCTTTTGTATTCCATGTTTTGATTAATGAAGGCAAATAAATGTTGTGTAACCATATGTATTTGTTTTACTTAAATGCTTATAATTAAAGAAAATATTTGGCTAAATCTCTTAAAGGGTCCTCTTTGCCCCGGCCTTCCCTATATGTTACGGTCAGTGTGATTAATTGGGATTTATTAATCACCAACGTCAAAGGTAAAAGTGATAAATTTATCACATTGACCGGTTATTATTTATATTTCCTGCGTGCTCGTGGTAAATTCAATGAAATTTGCTAGGAAGGGTGCGGGGGAGCTCTACATGGGTGGCGTGACATGCAGCACGCGCTCGGTTCGGCCCGACTGGCGACGCTTCAGCACAGCATATCTTCCTATGCTGTGGCTTCAGTGTCAGTTCTAAGTAAAGTACGGCTAAGGGCTGTAGTATTGCGTTACGTCGAGCAATATTACGTATTTTTATTGAGATTTCATTTCATTTTGTGTAAAGGTGAATTATAATGGAGGATTTACAAGCAATGAAAACAAGATTCAACGAAGAAATTAATAAGATTAAATCTAACAAAGGAAAAAATAATCAGTTATTTACACCAAATGAGTATTTTGCATTTTTGACTAAAGTAAAAGCATCCAAAGTGAAGACTGCGCACAAAACACCTGAAGATTATCAACGATTATCAAGGTATGACATGGTGGAGCTTGGAAATGTGCAAAAACTAGTGGTGCCAGTGAAAAATGAAAGAAACCAGATTATTTATATCACTTATCAAGAGGCAATTTTTGACGAATTAAAATTATTTTAATTTATTAGATTTGATATTTAAATTTAATATACAAATTAAAAATAATAAATAGTTTAAAAACTATTTAAATATTATGTTTCATGCGACTACTGCGATTTTTCAAAGTTGACAATCAAAAAATGTCAAAAATTTCATTTTTTCAAATGGCACCTGCCATTTTTGACGCCAGAAATCAATGTAAATTTAAATTTTAGTGCCACTTTTATTAACATTATATAAGCTTATCTTTAGCCGTTTTTGAGTTATTGTCGTTTTTTTTAAATAAATTTTATTATTTTCTTCTCAAGGTTACTAACCTAACTTTGGAAAAAATAGCAAATGTCAAACCTAGTCACTGTCCTGTCATTATTATCTTAGTGTTTCAATTAATTAGTGCAATTTTTTATCATGGAGCATTATTCGAATGATGTTGTCTTTGAATTATTTGTAATTTATGCAAATTGCGATAGGAAAACTTCTAAGACCTAAAAGTAATTTTTTTGATCATGGGAAGGTAGCAAAGCCTGTTATGAAAACTAAATTTATAACAAGAAACGCCTTGGGATATTTTGGAGCATATCCACATACTTCAATCAGAAAAGCATCTGCCGATTTGGCAATTTCCTATTCCTCGTTGCAAAGGATTCCTTGTCGTCATAAGTAACACCCCTCTAAATTTATAAGGGTAAAAAAACTACTCCCCGGAGACTACGTACGCAGGATCAACTTTCGCGAAGAATTTTTGATAAAATTCATGAAGATCGTAATTTTTTACAAAACATCATCTGGACAGACGAAGCACAATTTTGTCAACAAGGGATAATTAATCGAAAAAATCAGCATTTTTGGGCTGACGAAAATCTTCATATTATAATGGAGGTGGAAAATCAAACTCAATTTCGTATAAATGTTTTCTGCCTGTTAATGGACAATCAGGTACGATATTTGATGTACAATGGAAATTTGAACAGCGATGGTTATTTCATAATTTTAAGAGAAGTTGTGGAAACTTATCTGAATGATATGCCGCTCAATCGATGTTTCAATCGTTGGTATCAAATGGATGGAGCTCCAGCACAATCAACTGGAGCCGTAGATGCCAAATCAACGGTATTCTTTGAAGATTGTTGGTGGGGAAATAGGGGTCCATCACTTTGGCCCGCCCGATCTCCGGATCTTATACCTTTAGACTTCATTTATGGGGTCGGGTCAAAGAATTAGTGCACGCAAACTGGAGTCGTAGATGCCAAATCAACGGTACTCTTTGAAGATTGTTGGTGGGGAAATAGGGGTCCATCACTTTGGCCCGCCCGATCCCGGATCTTATACCTTTAGATTTCATTTATGGGGTCGGGTCAAATAATTAGTGCACGCAAACTGGAGTCGTAGATGCCAAATCAACGGTACTCTTTGAAGATTGTTGGTGGGGAAATAGGGGTCCATCACTTTGGCCCGCCCGATCTCCGGATCTTATACCTTTAGATTTCATTTATGGGGTCGGGTCAAAGAATTAGTGCACGCAAACTGGATCCGTAGATGCCAAATCAACGGTACTCTTTGAAGATTGTTGGTGGGGAAATAGGGGTCCATCACTTTGGCCCGCCCGATCTCCGGATCTTATACCTTTAGATTTCATTTATGGGGTCGGGTCAAAGAATTAGTGCACGCAAACTGGAGCCGTAGATGCCAAATCAACGGTACTCTTTGAAGATTGTTGTTGGGGAAATAGGGGTCCATCACTTTGGCCCGCCCGAGCTCCGGATCTTATACCTTTAGATTTCATTTATGGGGTCGGGTCAAAGAATTAGTGCACGCAAACTGGAGCCGTAGATGCCAAATCAACGGTACTCTTTGAAGATTGTTGATGGGGAAATAGGGGTCCATCACTTTGGCCCGCCCGATCTCCGGATCTTATACCTTTGGATTTCATTTATGGGGTCGGGTCAAAGAATTAGTGCACGTCAAAGAATTAGTGCACGCAAACTGGAGTCGTAGATGCCAAATCAACGGTACTCTTTGAAGATTGTTGGTGGGGAAATAGGGGTCCATCACTTTGGCCCGCCCGATCTCCGGATCTTATACCTTTAGATTTTTATTTATGGGGTCGGGTCAAAGAATCAGTGCACGCAAATCCAGGTTTCAATTACGAAGACTTAAGAATAAGGATAGCTAGAGCTTTTCATAATTTGGATCCATTCGAAATTCGGAGAGCAACGCAGTCTGTTCGGAAGCGTATTGTACACTGTCTCAATGAAAATGGTGCACACATTGAGCATTTGTATTGAAATTATTATTTTCTTAATCTACCTAGTTGTTGTTATTTTGTTGTAACTGTTTATTATTGTAATAAGGTTGTGGAATAAAAATTTAACCGAAACTATTGTTTTAAAAGCCCCTGAGGAAAAAATAATATTTCTCTAAAACACGCCAATAACTCAAAAAGGACTGCAAATAGGCACGTATAATGTTAGTAAAAGTTGCTCCTTAATTTAATTTCACATTGATTTCCGGCATCAGAAATTGTAGGTGCCATTTGAAAAAATGAAGGTTTTGAAATTTTTTGATTGTCAATTTTGAAAAATCGCAGCAGGCGCACGAAACATAACAAAAATATTAGTAATAATCCAAAATATTGGCCAAAACTTTGTGAACAGAACAAAAAAAATCAACTATTTATTTTCAATGGCTCAGGAGATATGGATTTCTTAATGGACCCCGCAACTTCAATTATCTGCGAAACATGTGACAGATGACAAAAACTATGACAATGAATCAAAATGGGGTATTCCCATTTGAAAACAAAGATGTCGCCGATTTTCGGTATTTCCGGAAGTGCCGCACACTTATATATATATATATATATATATATATATATATATATATATATATATATATATATATATATATATATATATATATATATATATATATATATATATATAGGGTGTTACTTAATGATAGGGCGTAATTTCAAGGGCGCGTTCCTGAACAAAATTCAAGTAGAAAAGTTCATATAAACATGTGTCCTGAAGAGTCTGGTTTTCAAGATACAGGGTGTCAAAGTTAAAAAAAAAAATTGGTTTTTTATTAATATCTTAATGATTCTTTTGCCCATTTTGTTGAAATCTGGCAGGGTTATTCACTGTAATAAGGCGCTAAGTTGGCACTAACTAAAAGATAATTATAAATTCCAGTGGCGTCTCGAGAGGCAGTCTCACGAATAATATTGACTAAAAAAAAATGTACGCTACTGAATTTTTTTAATTTTAATATTTTTCAGATTAAGCACCTAAAAATAAACCTTTTTTGCCTCTTAATATTTTTTCGTATATTACTTCCTTTTCGAGGAAAAAAATGAAAACGACTTCATTGCATGTCGAATAATTGTTAAAATGAAATCAAGTTAATTGTGAGCGTTGCTAGGAAACGTTGTTTTGACATTATGAGCATAATGTTTTTGACTTTCTGTGACAGTTTGTTATTATTTTCCCTCTGGTCAAAAGGTTAATTGTGCTATTAAAAAATGGTAAATAACTATTCTAATTTGGAGATGACACAAATGCATTTCCTTTATGGTCTTGCCAATGGTAATTCGGCGGAGGCCCGGCGGCTCTATCAAGAAAGGTATCCTGATCGTGTCCTTCCAGGTAGACAAATATTCATAAACATTCATCGTCGTCTGACTGAATCTGGCAGTTTTAAACATAATACCTCTGACGGAAGACCTCGTACAATTCGAACTCCAGCAGTTGAGGAGGCTGTCCTACATGCGGTCGAAGAGAATCCTGCAACTAGTACCTACCCGAAAAATAGGTAGGGAATTAAATATTTGCTATAAAACGGTATGGGAAATTTTAAGAGAATCCTTGTTGTATCCTTATCACGCACAAAGAGTTCAGGCACTTCTGCCAAGAGATTTTGAACCGCGTACGCAATTTTGTAGATGGTATCATCAAAGACTTTCAGAAAATCCTCACTTTGATTCCATCATTATGTTTACGGACGAAGCCCATTTTTCCAGAAATGCAATAATTAATTTTCGAAATAATCATAACTGGGCCCAAGAAAATCCTCATGCTATTACAGAGACACAGTTTCAGGAACAATTTTCTGTCAACGTTTGGATCGGTATCCTAGATGACTATTTGATTGGACCATTTTTTTTACCACAACGTCTTAACGGACAATCTTACAGTCATTTTCTACAAACTGATTTGCCACTGCTTCTTGAAGATGTCCCTATATATTTACGTCAACAACATTGGTTCATGCATGATGGTGCTCCTGCCCACTTTAGCATATTGGCTCGTGAGTATTTGAATGGAGCTTACCAAAATCGGTGGATAGGTCGTGGAGGACCACAATTCTGGCCACCTAGATCGCCTGATTTAAACAGCCTAGATTTTTATTTGTGGGGGCACCTAAAAGCATTAGTTTATGTTACACCAATCGAGACAGAAGAACAACTAAGGAATAGAATTGTTGACGGATGTGAAACCATACGTAACACTAATGGAATTTTCGAAAGAGTTCGTCGCTCGATGAGAAGGAGAGCACAAGCCTGCATAGAAGCGGGAGGTTGTCATTTCCAACATTTTTTGTAAATAGTTATTACTTTTCGTTTGTTAGATTTTAAAAAATGGCTTAGAAATAAATATTCTGAACGATCACAATTAACTTGATTTTATTTTAACAATTTTTCGACATGCAATGAAGTCGTTTTTATTTTTTTCCTCGAAAAGGAAGTAATATACGAAAAGATAATAAGAGGCAAAAAAGTTGTATTTCTAGGTGCTTAATCTGAAAAAAAATTAAAATTAAAAAAAAAATCAGTAGCGTACATTTTTTTTGTCAATATTATTCGTGAGACTGCCCCTCGAGACGCCACTGGAACTTATAATTATCTTTTAGTTAGTGACAACTTAGCGTCTTATTATAGTGACTAACCCTACCAGATTTCAACAAAATGGGCAAAATGATCATTAAGATATTAATAAAAAACCAATTTTTTTTTAAACTTTGACACCCTGTATCTAGAAAACCAGACTCTTCAGGACACATGTTTATATGAACTTTTCTACTTGAAATTGGTTCAGGAATGCGCCCTTCAAATTACGCCCTATCATTAAGTAACACCCTGTATATATATATGATAATTGTAATAATTTGGGTTCTCCAAGTGTAGGTACTTTTTTAATTTGAGAAATAAATCAAAACGATAATTTGAAAAACTCAACACACATATTTTTTATAAAAAAAATTACTTACAGTTATTTGACACCACCGGCAATGCAATCCAGTAATACCTCCTTTAACAGGTTTCCGACACCTTGCACATTTACCTTGGCAATTACCTTCTATCCAGTGATGTTGTAGGGTCTGAGATAGCTTTTTACTTTTTACATAAGTTGCAATACAACTTGCAGGAGCTCTATGAACACAGCGTTCATGAACTGTAAATTTACAGACTGAAAAATATATGAGCTTTTATTAGATACAACCATTTAAGATACATAATATAGGCACATTTTTTTTGTAATTTCAACCAGCTAACATAGAAGCAGTTTTACATTCCTTTTTTTTTCAGAACTCTAAACCAATTTAATGCTACGTGATGAAAAACTGTATAATTTTTTTTTGAATATACAAAAAGAATTTAAATTACGCCTAGTGGGGAAGCAATTTGAGCTGACGGAGGTCATTTGCGCGTATAAATGTTCATTTTAGCGAATTTTTCGTAAAACGAAAAATTCACTATTGAGGAGATCTGTGTTTATATATATATATATATATATATATATATATATATATATATATATATATATATATATATATATATATATATATATATATATATATATATATATAAGTGGCTTGGATAAGTTCGTTAGCCAGGAAAATCGGACCAGTTTTTCTCGGAAAATTTTGAGTTTTCTCGGAAAATTTTTGTATCTCCGAAAATAACAAAGCTATGACAGCCAGCTATGGCACATACATTTCTACTATCAAACTTGCGCTATATAACGACATTCAGATCTCTAAGTTAAAAGAAAAAAAGTTATAGGCATTTAAAGAAAAAAAAATTGGGTGCCACTGGTGATCAGAGGAAAGCACAAGAAGAAAATATTTTGTGTGATTAACAAAACCAATTGAATATTACACACAACGGTTAAGTTTTCTTGACACAAAAAGGTCAAGAAATAGCAGAAAAAATATTTTAAAAATTTTATAATTTTCCTTCTTAAAATGTCAAAGTCACGATTTGAAACGTCAAAATTTGCAATTTTCAGACAACGAATCTGAAACAAATACTGATTATGTAGAAGAAACATCATAAAAAGTCTGTTTTACAAAGCCTTAAGTTTGAGCTTCAACCGTCATTGTCCTTAAAATGTTATTAAAATAATTTCGGAAAATCAATTTCAAATAGACCCGCTTTTTGATGCTTTGGCAGTAGTTCCAGCTATAGAGTTTATGGTTTAGTAGTCTATAATTTAGCAAATTTTCTTAGAAAAAATTCTTTATTGAGCAGACCGCGACTTAAGAATTTTAAAAACATTTCTTCAAATGAGCGCGAACTAGAAGCCCTCAAACCCATATACGGGGTTACTGCATTGTTACTACCATATAGGTTATACTGCCAACCAAATGTCATTCTTTTAAAAACAAGACACATTTGCCATTAAAAACATTTTTACCAAAATTCACTACCATAACGCACTTGCTGCGTCTAGACTTTTTTATTGACAATTAAAAAATACGTCTTTGGAAATTTTAATAAACTCGTGGACAAAATTAACACGCCATTATATTTTCATTAATAAACTGAATTAATACTTATTTCACGCTCACTTTCCACACAGAATAGGTTCCTATAGAAGTTTCATTTAAATGAAGCGACCTTGAACGTTTATTTGTCTTAACTGAATAGCCTGTACAATAGATGTCGCCAGCAGCGCAATTTCACAAAACAGGAGCAGTTCTGTGTGCCATTCTTATAATCGCACATTCAACTATTTTGAAAGTAAAAGAGTTTTTATTGTTCACTTTTAGTTTTTTCATTGTAAGACTAGAAAACAAGTAAAATTTCTCGGATTTTAAAAAGTATCAAGAAGTTTATGACGGTTAACGCCCTCTAAATGTCTGCGAACATCTTCTCTACTTTTCAAGTTTGTGTAGCCCCAGTGTTAATTGAGGATTCCCCTTACTTATAATTGTCTTGTGCTTATATATGTAATATAAAAATAAAAAAGGAGTGAAGTGATTTAGTGCTATATTCTATATTATCTGAAAAAGATAGGCGACGAAGTGGAATGTAATTTCAACCACGTTATATGGAAGTTTACAAATTTTTTTTTATTGCGAATAACCTTGTTTTACGTGAGCGCAGCTGGACTTCTATGAAGTCACACTCCACGTGACGTCATAGAAGGGGGTGGGTGGGGCGTTATGTGCATTATCACATCTTGTAAGTCATTATATATCACGAACGTCTCGCCACAGTAACGACCCGGTTGCATTGATCATGCGGACTTCGCAGAATATATTAAGACAGCGAACCCGCGAATCTGCAGGGAAATCAACAAATTCCCGACCGCGAGGCATGGTGGGAGCAGACGCCGGACATACCACGGCGCGCGCTCGTCTAGTTCACGGACGGATCCGACAACGAGCGTGGGACGGGGGCAGGTGTTTATTGAGAAGGACCGAGAGTAAGTCCTAGGATTTCCCTCGGAGCCCATGCCAACGGTCTTTCAGGCCGAAATGTACGCTATCCTGCACTGTGTGCGGGAGAGCAAGAGGAAGGGCTACACCAACAAGCGGATCCTCATAGCCACAGACAGCCCTTAAGGCCCTAAGTAGCCCACAGGTAAATTCCTGGCTGGTGAGTGAGTGCCGAGACGAGCGACCTGGCTGGGCAGAATTAGGTCACCCTCATCTGGGTGACGGGACACTCGGGGGTCAAAGGCAATGAAGAAGCTGACAGTCTCGCGAAGAGAGGGTCAGCAGAACCATTTATGGGACCAGAACCGGTTTTGGGCGTGAGAAAGAGCACGGCCAGAGGAGCCATTAAGTCCTGGGTCAGGAACGAACACAACATGTACTGGGCAAACTGTCCAGGGCTCAGACATGAGAAGTCAGTAATTGACGAACCCAGTTTAAAGACAGCTGTGGAGCTGCTAAATCTCAGCAGAGGACAGCTCAGAAACATAACAGGTCTCTTGACGGGACACATAGTCGTCAAGAAACACCTGAATAAATGGGTCGGTTCGAGGGGGACCTCGCATGCAGACTCTGCAGCGAGGGGGAGGAATCAGCCCAGCACTTCTTGTGCGAGTGTAAAGCTCTGGGCCGCAAAAGACAACTGATCTACGGTCAGTCTAGACCAGAGACAGAGCAATATACAACTTCACCCTACCAATCGCTGTGCTGGCACAGTGATTTTGGAATGGGTGGAGTAAAAAGACTAAGGGCATGCACAATAAGCCAAGGGCTGCAGTGCTTGCGGGGCGGCGAAGTCGCGGACGAGCCCTGAGGGAGAAAAAAGTTATTATTATTATGTGGTTTCGCCACAGTAATGACTCGGTTGCATTGATCATGCGAACTTCGCAGAATATTTTAAGTAACGAAATAAGAGACCTCCCTGGCGTGCTGTTGACACACAATCCTCCCAACGGACCTTCCTGACCTGCCCTGACATCAGTTTGCCTAATCAAAAGATAAAAGAAGGAAAAGGGGGAAGCAAAAGTACATTATGCTCACATGAATGGCAGGATTGATTTCCCTTTTCCTTTTAGCTTTTAATTGGGCAAACGTCAGGGGCAGGTCAGGAAGGTCAGTTGGGAGGATTGTGTGTAAACAGAACGCCAGGGAGATCTTTTATTTCGTTCCTTAAAATATTCTGCGAAGTGCGAATGTTCAATGCAACTGGTCATTACTGTGGCGAGACGCTCGTATCATATCATGGAATTGACTGTCATCAGAAACGGCTCTTGTCTATCCGAAGAACGTTTGCATATAAATACAAAAACAGAGACTTCTTCTCTGGCTTTACAGATACCTGATTTATTCTCTGCAACTGGTTTCGATTTTTGTCCATAAGTTCATTAGACTTGCTCATTAAAATTAATCAATGTAATGCAAGCTTAATAATGCTACTATTAAATAGTCTTAGCTGAAAAATTGTCTAAAAATGTTATATTGTTTGAAAGGTATTGACTCTATCCTTTCTCTAAAATAAAACTTACATGTGCAACATAATCCTTTTTTGCCCAGTCCGACTAACATATTTAAACATAGATTGCAGTACGCAGGTCTACTAAAATGTTTCAGTCGCCACACATGGTTACCATCTTCCTTTACATTGGTGTCTAAGCCTAATAATACTAGTAGTGGTATGGTCGTCAGTCCACCTCTTTTCCATTCCTCCAATGATACCGTACCATCTGCATCATAATCAATCTCTATCATCATGTCTTGGAGAATCTGCACAGACAAAATTATAAAATAGAATACAGAAAAAGATAACTTTTGAATATGCTTACAGGTTTTAATTCAGATACATCCCATCCTAGATATTCAGCAACGGTCATCATCTGGTTAACTATACAGTCCATTTCATTAGTGTCTAAGACTCCATTGCCATCAGTATCATAGAGCCTAAACATAACTGAAAGGACAAATAATTCAATCATTTGCCTCACCGAGTTTATGATTCAAATACAAAAATTGTATTCTACAACTTTTAATTGATAATGCGGAAAGTTCTAAAGTTAACACCATCACTCAATATGATGATTTAGTCCTATCACATATCAAGAGAAAACTCAATGCTTTTCTATCACCACTACTAATACCACCTATAGATACAAAGCCAAGGCATAAAAGTATTGGCGACTTTATTATCCGTTGCCTATGTTGCAATATATATATATATATATATATATATATATATATATATATATATATATATATATATATATATATATATATATATATATATATATATATATATATATATATATATATATATATATATATATATATATATATATATATATATATATATATATATATGTATCCACAGGATGTCTCAAAAAGTTATTAACCGATTTTAATGAAACTCGGCAAGAATCTTTATTTTCTTAATGGCTTGGATGACTTCGTTAGCCAGCCCTTTCGAACCAGTTTTTCTAAAAAAAATATATTTTTACCGAAAAAAAAATTATATCTCAAAAAATTACACAGCTATTTTGATGAAATTTGCTTGGTATGTTGCCCTCATAAATACCTTACTACATACCAAAACTCAACTTTTTAGGTTTATAGAAAATTTAGTTATGCAAATTTGAAGCATTTAATGAAAATTCGCTACCATAATGCAATGTCATACAGCATTTATAAACTTTTTTTCTCAACTTTTGAGATGTTATTGTTGCCTTTCATAGTTCCGTCATACTTATTTTTTTTAGGAAATTTGGCAGGTAACAAACTTGAATGACAGCGAATTCAGTGGTGTACTTATTTTTTCCATAAACGTTTTAAAAAACTTTGACATGTGAAGATTTTTTCTTTTTTTTTTTAAATTCAGATATTTTCCAAGTGGGATGTTTTAATGGCACACCTAAATATTGAAGAATAATAAACCGGGTAACCCAAATGTCTTTATTTAGATGCGTTGTGTATGTACTTTACCGGTTCTGTTACATGGCGTCATTATATAACTTTTTCACATTCTCGTTCATTGGCTTTATCTTGTATCTAATAATCGGAAACCGCAAGAGATACACGGTGGGTTAAATTAGAAAAAAGTTGCCCATTTTAGAGCTCAATTAAATGGTATTTTGAAAATTTGGCAATTCCGATTAGTTCCGGAGATATTCGAAAAAAAAACGAAATTCACCAATTTCGGTTTTATTTTTTCTGACGTTATTTGAGAAGATATGGAAAAACAGAAAACACTTTCTCACGTACACTTTTTAAGCTCTACAAGTTGGTGTTTACAGATTTTTTATTCGACGTTTCGTCTCCGAGAAACCATCATCAACTTTAATTTTTGAAATACGGCCCTGTAGTTTTTATTTCAAAACATATAACCATTTTCAAATCTTAATTAGAGGATGTATCATTTGTAACGGTTTTAATTATGTTTTCAGCTTGTTTCAGTCAAAAAACAAAATTATTCAAGAAAAATCTTCTGAATACGGCCCTGAATACTCGAAAAGCATTTATGTCGGTAAGGTCGTACCTTGTAAAATGTCAATGAAGCACAACATTTTCAGTAAGATTCTTCAAACTTATTAATGAAAAAGATACATATTTGTAATAAATAAACCAATAAAATAACTTGAATTCATGAAATTTAGCTACCTTATTAACTAATGAATATTATATGTAAATAGATCATCTGCCTTAATTATAAGAGATGTTCAAACAAATCATTATTATTTTTTAGGCATAGGTAACATCGTCTAATTGTGGAATCCAAAACATTGTTTACTGAATCTGGTGTAATGGTTTGCAATGCTTGCAAAACCAGTTGTCGTAATCGTCCCTCCGTGTGAAAACTTCGTTGGTATACGTAGTTTTTGACATACTCTCAAAGATGGAAGTCAAGAGGTGTCAGATCCGGCGATCGTGGAGGACAAGAAACCGCTGAATGCGTACCTATCCATTTGTCAGGAAACCTGTTTGATAGGTATTCTTGAACAGTTGTAGAATTATGAGCCGGGGCCCCGTCTTCTTGAAATCAGATGTTATTGACTTTGCTAATGGTAACTGAGCATCGAACCATTCTTCCAAATTATTCTGCAGAAAATTTCGATACCGGTCGGAAGTTAGTGATCCAACCACATGTTGAAACCAAAACGGTGTTTGTGCTTAGACGTTTTGTATAAACGCGGATTTCTTCTGGACCAGAAATGTGTATTTCTGCTGTTGAAGATTCTGTTGTTAGTCACCATACTCTCATCAGATCATAATATTGTATTAACAAAATGTTCATCCTCTTGATATTTTCTAGTGTACCACTCACAAGAATGCCCTTCGTTTTATATTGTCCCCGAGCCGTAATCCTTGGCAGATTCGAAGTTTGTAGGGATGGTATTTGTTCTTACGCAAAATAAATTTTGCAGTAGATTTTGGCGTCCCAGTTACTCTTTCAATATTTCAAACCGATGTAGGGTTTGTGCTACAGCTAACAGTACATTATTTTGAGTACTTTAGTGCATGGTTTGTTTCTAGTAACAATTGGTTTCTTAAATGAACCATACTGCAATAAATTGGTAACTATTCTTCCATTTATCTTTCTATTTCGCTGTACTCTTTTAGGGTAATAATTTGAATACATTTGCTCGGCTTTTCATGTATTACTATACCACAAAATGTAACATTTTAACATGTCGAACTTTTCCTCAAAAGAAAAATGTCCAGCCATTTTTAAACAAATTGAAAGAGCTTGTACTTAAGTAACTGTATGTAACAAAGTGAAGTAACTGACACTGACATATATATTTGTTAAAAGATCTCTATTGTCATTAGAGACAACTTGTTTATTTTTCAAAGCCCTCTATGTTTAGGACCTAGTCTTATGATAGTACGGTTTTATGTGTTACATTTTAATAATTAAGAACTATTACTGAAAAAGTTTTACATCATTGACTTTTCAAAAGGTACTACTTATAGGAATAAATGCTTTTTGAGTATTCCGGGCCGTACTCAAAAGATTTTTCCTGAAAAATCATCTTTTATGGATGAAACACGCTGAAAACATATTCAAACCATTAGAAATGATAGATCCTCTAATTTACACTTGAAAATGGTTTTAAGTTTTGAAATAACAATTGCAGGGCCGTATTTAAAAAAATAAAGTTGATGATGGTTTCTCGGAGACGAAACGTCGAATAAAAAATCTGTAAACACCAACTTGTAGAGTTTAAAAAGTGTGCGTAAGAATGTGTTTTCTGTTTATCAATATCTTCTCAAATAACGTTAGAAAAAAATAAAACCGAAATTGGCGAATTTCGGTTTTTTCGAATATCTCCGGAACTAATCGGAATTTCCAAAATTTCAAAATACCATTTGTTTGAGCTCTAAAATAGGCAACTTTTTCCTAATCTAAACCACGCTGTATCTCTTACGGTTTACGATTTCCCCATGCTATCCCCAACTTATCTTGGACACACTGTATATATATATATATATATATATATATATATATATATATATATATATATATATATATATATATATATATAATTAATCGTTCCACACCGATAACACAAAAAATAATAGGCCGATTTTGATAAAATTTGGTGAGTACTTTCCCTTTGAAAGTGGCAAATCTACCCAGGTTTTCCCGGAAAATGTTGTGTTTAAAGTTTAAAGACAAAAAAGTTATGTGCAGTTAAATAAAAAAGATTTGGAGTTTGCCTCAAAACGTCAAAGTCGCGATTTGAAACGTCAAAATTCGCAACATTTAGGCAAAGAACCTGAAACAAATACGGACTATGTAAAGAGAATGTGTCAAGAAGAGTATTCTCCAAACACTTAAGTTTCAGCTTCAACCGTCATTATCGTTCATTTTACTAAAATGTTTCCAGAAAATTCATTTCGAATAGACCCTTTCTCTAATGCTTTGGCTGTAGGTTTAGTTAAGTCTATGGTTTAACGGTCTATAATTTTTAGCTAATTTTCTTAGAAAATATTCTTTAAGGACTTTTGAATTTTAAAAAGATTTCTTCAATTTAGCGCAAACTAGGCCCCCTAGAATCCATATCCCGGTTTACTTTCAGATCTGTCTACATATATACAGGCTGACATATTTCTACGGTAAAGCTCAATATAATTGTTATTGTACAAGATATGAGAAAAAATTGAATATGTTAATTATAGGGTCTCTTAAGCTACATCTTATAAAAATATTTTGACAATCACAGGCTGGTCCATAAGTCGTTGGTGATCCCTACAAGTGTTGTTTTCGAACACCCTTATATTATTGCATTTTTGCATTTTTTTATCAAAATATGATGCATGTTTGTAAGAAAAAAATCGAGACGCAGTAAGTGCGCTTTGGTAGCGAATTTTCATTAACTTCTTCAAATTTCAATAACACAATTTGCGATTAACCTATGGTTTGTTGGCTACGAAACCAACATTTTAAGTTTATATTCGGAAAATTTTTGTACATTTTCAAACAGTAAGTAATTTTGATAAAATATGGTACATTGTTTCTACTATATAGGCTATATTTGCTATTAAAAACATTTTTATGAAAACTAATTTGCACTTGGGCGTCCAGACTTTTAGTTTTAAATTAAAACACGTAAAATTTTAACTTCAATAACATATAAGTACACGGAAAATGACATAATTTTTAGTATATTTTACCAAGAAAATTATGTCGTTTAACATATAAAACGAAGTTTATAGCTTTTTTCAAATAAAATACCTAATTGAAAATGATAAAGATGACAAATTTTCTTATTAATGTGAACTGTTAAAATTTTTGTTTAATAAAGAAAAGTGAATTTTCGCTTGGATTTTTGTGAAGAAACTTGCTAAGTAAAAAACAAATGTTTTAAATTTATTCACCTATGTGACTTTCAAGCTAGGAGCTTTATGTATTGCTAAAAATTAGAATAAATAAGAGACGTAATTATTTGCTTACATTCTAGTTTATCTTCCGGGCGACCAGCTTCAAGTAATGATAAATAACAAACAATATCTTTTAAGGAAACTTTAACTTGATTAACATCTAATGTGCTTGCTTTTCTAACGATATGTCTGACCTCTGAAAAAGAAAAAAAATCATTAATATGGTGTCACTTAGTTTCAAAAAAATTAAAAATAACCTAGGAGAGAAATGACTTCTTAAAGTTAATATTTTCTCGGACTATAATTAATCTGTACAAACTTTGGCAGACTGCAACTTTTGAACGGTTTGTTTTTGCAAAAATGAGCTGTCAAAGGAATTTTATAGAAATTTGGTGCTAAGAAAAAACGAGTTTTACAATTTCTGTACTTTCAACGTACGGTTCGCGAGATATTTAGATATCATTTTCTGCAAAGGTGGCAAAGTAAACTGTTTTTTCTTTGTCAATTAAAAAAAAAAAACCTACTGAATAGGTATCTCTGTAAAATTAAGAAAAAAACGGAATTTCTTTTATGTCTTAAAAACTATCAGTCGATTGCAGTAATTTGCAGTTATCTACTTACATATTTCTTTAGTAAGCTCGATTTTTACTGTCTGAAGAATTTGTGGATTCAAATTTATTATCCAAAAATGTTATGTATTGCAGTTTTTATATTACTTATTTGTCGAATACTATTAGAAAAAATATTGGATCATCAGACTACCCCAAGTTTAATTGTTGCTGGGGCTAGATTTACAAACCATATAATAATTTTAACTTTTATAAAGATACTTATCCCTAATTTGAACATTTTTTTAATCTATCGACAAAAAATAACTTAGGGATAATCAAAAAATTCTAAATCATTATTTAAGACAACATTTCGACAAAAACTAATGTTTCTAGATAAATAACGTAGGTGTGCACAATATCGCCGTGATGACAATATCACCATGCTGTATCATTCGCTTTTCTCTGACAGATAGCGCCAGAGATTCTACGGCGAAGCTAAATTCATAACATACTACGAGTGCCCGTGGCATTTTAACCTTAAATTTAATTTGTGATGTGACGCTGCCGCCAAAACCTTGTTCAGTAGAAGTTTATTATAAGCGGTCTTGCAATTTTGTTGGGTTTAAACATGGAAAAAAACTTTGTGAGTACTACTTTTAATTCAGTATCTCATACAGTATAGTTTTGGGTATTTGACTGTGATTGTGTTTCCATTTTTAAGAATTTCATAACACTAGTAAACAAACAAAGATATTACTAATAAATGTTGGCCATACCGCCAGACAACCCAGGCTGCAGGGGCTACTGCAAAATTCAGGAGATCGTGAAGGAGCCCATGGTTGAAATGAGGTCAGACTTCACGAACCCGCGAATCTGCAGGGAAAACAATTTTACAGTGGAAATCCCCGACCGCGAGGCATGGCGGGAGAAGACGCCGGGCTTACCACAGGACGCGCTCGTCTGGTTCACGGACGGATCCGGCGGGAAGCGTGGGACGGGGGCCGGTGTTTTTTTTCAGAAGGACCGAGGGTAAGTAATAGTATATCCCTCGGAGCCCATGCAACGGTCTTTCAGGCCATCCATGCAATGTCTGCGGGAGAACAAGAGGAGTGGCTACACCAACAAGTGGAACCTCATAGCCACAGACAGCCAGGCAGCTCTTAAGGCCCTAATTAGCTCACGGGCGAATTCCAGGCTGGTAAGTGAATGCCGAGACGAGACGAGCAACCTGGCTGGGGAGAATGAGGTCACCCTCATCTGGGTGCCGGGTCACTCGGGGGTCAAAGGCAATGAATAAGCTGACAGTCTCGCGTAGAGAGGGCCAGCAGAACCATTTATGGGACCAGAACCGGTTCTGGGCATGACAAAGAGCACTACCAGGGGAGCCATTAAGTCCTGGGTCAGAAACGAACACAAGGTGTACTGGGCAGACTGTCCAGGGCTTAGACATGGGAAGGCAGTAATTGAGGATCCCAGTTCAAAGAGAGCCGTAAAGCTGCTAAATATTAGCACATGACAGCTCAGAAATATAACAGGACTATTGACGGGACACATGGCCGTCAAGAAATACCTGCATAAAATGGGGCGGTTCCAAGGGGACCTGGCATGCAGACTCGGCGGCGAGGGGGTGGAATCAGCCCAGCACATCTTGCGCGAGTGTAAAAGACCGCAAAAGGCAACTGATCTACGGTGAGCCTAGACCGGTGATAGAGCAATATAAAACTTCACCCTACCAATTGCTGTGCAGACTAGTTCAAGGCACAGTGATTTTGGAATGGGTCGAGTAGAAAAGACAATGGGTATGCACAATAAGCTAAAGGCTGCGGTGCTATCGGGGCGGCACAGACGCGGACGAGCTCTGAGGGAGAAAAAATACCGCCAGTGTCACTGTGCGGCAGTATCACCAATGGCGATATTGCTAGACTTTCAAGCAATAATACTGATTTACAGCATCCATGGATTCGTCGTTTTCAGAAACACCATGCTTCAAGAACGGAATCGAGGAATACGATGAAAGTGGAGCCAAGAAAATATGCATGCAGCTATCACTGCCGTAGGCAATGGCATGTCGAAGAACAGTTCCTAGTACCTCGTGGTACATTGAGGGACCATTTGAAAAATAATCAAACTACAAAATATGGAATGGGCCGCAAAGCTACTCTCAAGAAAGCACAAGAAGAAAAATTATCTTTAAGAATCGTCAGATTAGCAGATGTAGGATAGCCTCTCACTTTGAAGGTACTACGCAGATGCCTTTACAATTTTTGCGAAGCAAATTCGATATGTCACCCATTCAATAAAAAGAGGAAATTGGCAGGGCGTTTCTGGATTTCTTCACCGCAATCCTAAAATTAGAAGCATGAATCCTGCCAGGGCTCAAAAACTGAACAGGTTTATAGTAAATGATAACTTCGAAAAACTTCGTAACGTTTTGAATGACTTAGATCTTCTAGATAAATCTCAGTGTATCTACAATATGGACGCGAAAGGTTGCCGTTTAGCCCACCAACATCAGCAACTTGTCCTAGCAAAAAAAAAGGGGGCTAAAAGAGGCAGTCATCGACAAAACGTAACAATACTTTCTTGTGGGATTGCTATGGGTTCTGCAGTCCCGCCCACCATCTTATTCAAGGGGAAGCGAATGAAACAAGAATGGACCGATTCTTTAGCAACTGGAAGATTGGCATTAATGACACTTAAGGGCAGCATGACTGTTGAAACTTTCAAGCTATGGCTTAAACATTTTGCAAAGTACAAAGCTCCTGGACCTTGTCTTTTGATTTTGGATGGTGCTAAGTGTCATTTGGACCACTCAGTTGCTGAGGAGCTAGGCATCACCTTATACTGCTTGCCAAGCAATAGAACACACGAGCTCCAACCAATGCACAAGGCAGTCTTCCGCTCATTTGAGCATTATTGGGACGATGAAGTTCTCAAATACTGGTCTAATCATAGAGACCGTTTTCTAACAAAACAACCTTTTAGGGCTATTTTTTTTTCCATTGTTTGGGATAAGGTCATGACCCCATCTAATATCAAATCTGGGTTCTCGGCGACTGATATCTTTCCGTTTAACCCAGATATTCTACCAGTTGAGACATTTTCACCAAGCAGCGTAACGGAAAATGCATGCATCAGAGAAGAGATAAGACACCTCCTCCAGGTCCATCAAATACTGCGGCAATTGGTAATAAGCCTCCTCTCTCAAGAAAGTCCATAAAACGAGATCTGACACCTCCAGGTGAATAAAGTGCTGAGACAATTAGGAATAAGAGGTAATCCTATTTAAGAATGTCCACGAAACGTTTATTACCAGAATTAAGTAACAGTGATGATTCTGAGAATGAAAACCATGAGATGCCCGAGAGGTAATCGGAAGATGAAAGGAGCGAATCCCCTAAAAGCACTGACGAGAATGATGTTTCATTTACCAAGATGCTCAATACACCAGAAATCAAACAAAATTCTGACACAAGATGCACGAAAGCAGCTATTAACAGCAGAGTGGTTACAAAAGACCTTTTCCATAAATCTGTAGTTAGTGAGAAGCATCCTAAGCTGACCACCACATCTTCAAGAAAAAACGCACCGAACAAAAGGATTTTGGAACATAAACAAAGTGAGAGTTGGTACTGCAAAGCATGCCGAGAAGACAGAGTTTCCGATATGCGTTTGTGTGTAATGTACAAATGTTACTTGCATGGTGACTGCCTAGGATTAACGAAAGAAGACAAATTGGAAGAATATATTTGTCCTTATTGTTCATAATTCATTTGATTTGTACTGATGTCAGCAATACAAATTTTTCACCGGGAGTCAACTTCAATTTTTTCTTGAATACCAAAAATTTGTTGTTGGCGATGTTGCTAGCCCCCTGATGACAATATCGCCAATTTGCAGAATAAAAAAATGTCAACAACTTCTGTATGTGTATTTGAAATGTTCTCATTCACTATAAAACTATTAATATATAACCGAGGTAGTATGTTACATGTATATTTTTCATGAAGCTTATTACCTTACCGAAAAAAATTAAAAGCTTAGCACGGCGGTATTGTATACACTTACCTTAACCAAAAAAGGATATATCCGAAAAAAAAAGGACGTAACACTAAAAGCATTTGGCATCAATTATTTCAGAATTACAGCATTCTAAGTTTCACCGCTTACTCACGACCTCGGGCTCAAAAGGTTTTAGATTAGACAGAGGTTTCGGAAATCAAACAAGACAATTTTTTACCAAAGATCTTACTATTTCTCTATAATAACTACTTGTAGCCACTAATTTAATTGAGTCCACGGATATACAATTAAAGGGCTATTTAGATGATCAATGTATCGCATATGGCAGTGAGGGCAATTTACGCACGAGAGAACGGGTGGCGACACACTGAGGCAATTAACGTTATTTGACATTAACACCTAAACTTCACGGACTAAAATACCTAACGTTGATTATACTCAAATATCAAATTTCATAGCACATCGTCTGTCCTTGTCTAGGTGATATAAAACGACCACATTTCAGACGATGTACCTGTCTAAGTGCGTATCCGTGACCGAGTCACATAAAAATACTTCAAAACGGCACAACGTACACAACATACATACATATATGATATATATATATATATATATATATATATATATATATATATATATATATATATATATATATATATATATATATATATATCGTATAATAAAAATTGAAACTGACCCCGAATATGTGTTTTAGGGGCCTAATTAGCGCTCATTTGAAGAAATGTTTTCAAAATTTAAAAATCAGGATCTCTTCATTAGTGAATTTTTTTTAAGAACATTCACTAAAAGTGTACACTTGTTAATTTTTTTTGTCCCTATTGTTATCATTTTCTATCAGAAACAAAACAGAGTGGTATAGAAAATTTCATTGCAATTGGTCGACTCTTACTGGGTGTTCGCATTTTTTAGAAAGTTGCTATATACATATAACCAAACGGATATCAAAAATATATGTGAATGTCACTTGCAATTTTCATCTTCAGTTCCTCAAACCACCTTTGCTCTTTTAGTGAATTTTCTTAAAAAAAATCACTAATGAGGAGATCCCGACTTTTGAATTTTGAAAAAATTTCTTCAAATGAGCACTAATTAGGCCCCCCAGAAAACATATCCGGGGTCAGTTTCAATTTTATATATATATATATATATATATATATATATATATATATATATATATATATATATATATATATATATATATATATATATATATATATATGTATGTATCACACCGATAACTCAAAAAATAATGGACCGATTTTGATTAAATTTGGTGAAAAAATTCCTTTTGCAAATGGATTGGATGAGTTCGTTAGCCAGGAAAATCTGCTCAGGTTTTCCCGGAAAATTTTGTATTTTCTTTCGAAAAAAAATTATATCTCCGGAATTAACAAAGTAAGGGCAACCAAATTTGGTACTCAGGTTTATATCCTTATATGTACGTTACCCACCAAAATTTAGCTATGTAGGTCAAAAGACAAAAAAGTTATAGGCATTTAAAGAAAAATAAATTGGGGTTTTCCTCAAAACGTCAAGGTGGCGATTTAAAATGTTAAAATGTCAAATGGCAACATTTAGACAAACAACTTGAATCTAATACGGGCTATAGAAATAAAATGTCTCAAGAAGGATGTTTTACAAACCCTAAAGTCTTAGTTTCAACCGTCGTTGTCCTTCATTTTACTAAAATATTTGCAGAAAATTCATTTAAAATAGACCCTTTCTCTGATGTTTGGCAGTAGCCTTAGCTATAGAGTTTATCGTTTAATGGTATATAATTTTTGTCGAATTTTCGTAAACATCAATAAAGCTCAATATATCCGTTATTATATATAAGATATGAAAAAAATTTGTAAATATTAATTATAGCGTGTCTTGAGCTACATCTTAAAATAATATTTCTACAATCACAGGGTGGCCCATAAGTCGTTGGTGATACAAATTTCCTTTTTTTTAATCAAACACGCCTTATGTTATTGCATTTTTGCATTTTACATCGAAATATAATACATGTTTGTAAGAAAAGAAATTCTGGACGCAGCAAGTGCGTTATGGTAGCGAATTTTGATCAAATGTTTCATATTTGATCAGCTCAATTTGCTATTAACCTATAAGGTTGACCAAGAAACATGTTTTTTCGGGAACATTTTAAGTTTACTTTTGGAAATTTCTGTACATTTTCACACAATAAAGTTATTTTGATGAAACATGGCACATTATTTTTACTATATAGGTTATACTGCTAACCAAATTTGATGCCTGCTTTCTTAAAAAAACACACATATTTGTTATTAAAAACATTTTTATGAAAATTCACTACCATAACGCACTTGCTGCGTCCAGACATTTTAAAACTGTAATCAAGCAAGGTCGCCACATATCCAAGCTGACGACAAAAAGGGATTATTTCAAATTAATTTGCGGCAAACATTTTAGATAAATGAAGAAAAGGTAAGATGCTTACTGGCAATTAGGCCATTGCTGACCCTTTTTGCTCATCTAAACTAACCTACCCTCCACCTTGAGCTCGATCTCAACGACGACAGTGATTTGAAAAATCATCCGTCGCCGGTGAGTCCCGAACCGTCACCCCCCGAGTCCGTATTGGAAAGTCTGAATCGACTTTCCCGCACGGCCACGGAGACGCTAGATAAATGAAAAGCAGCTGTTAGAAAAATGTTAATACCTTGCGAAACACATTTAATGCAATATTTGTTCTTTACAAATTGCACCCGCTCGAGAATCGTTGTTTAAAAATCGCCAGTTTTGACAAAATAAACACTTGTGATTGGTCAAGATCTACCGACTCGGTGACTGATTTACAAAAATTTGAGTCATTATGGTTTTGACCTCACAAAACGTTATTTATAAATTAAGTGAGATGTAAAACGCGCTTTTTACACGTGTCGCCATCTCGTTGCGGAACCAAGTAGTATGTTGTCACGGCAGCTCCAAGTAACACAGAATCTTAAAAACTAGACACTGTCTCTATTTTTTAACATTCTGTGTTATTTGGAGCTGCCGTGACAACATACTACTTGGTTCCGCAACGAGATGGCGACACGGGTAAAAAGCGTGTCTTACATCTCACTTCAAACGGCAGATAACATGCCGAGGGAAGTCAGTCTGAGAGGGTCCGGTCTCCTTGATGACAGTGATTGTCACAGGATTCTGGGAATGGTCTCAGACTTGATGCCTACAAAAATCAGCAGGGATCTGTCTTCCAAGATCGTCCTCCCGGAAAGGGAGGACTGGGACCGGAACCAATCGACCCTGTTGAGAGCGGACCTCTGCTGGTACTCTGACGGCTCCAAAACCAATTTGGGAGTAGGAGCCGGCGCATATGGGGGCAGCACCGATGCTAGACTATCAGCTAGCCTCGGCAAGTACGCAACCATACACCAGGCAGAAGTGTATGCCATCGAGATGTGTGCAAGGGAAAGTTTAAAAGACCTGTGCACAAACAAATCGATAAAGATATATGCAGATAGCCAAGCTGCAATAAAGGCTCTTGGTTCCTACCGGTGTAATTCAAAGACGGTATGGAGTTGTAAATCTGCCCTGAACGAATTGGGCAGCTGTAATGAGGTGTCGCTGGTCTGGATACCGGGTCACTCGGACCATGATGGCAACGTTGCGGCCGACGCGCTTGCCAGGAGTGATGCCCAGAGTGACTTTGTCGGACCAGAACCGGTGCTGGGAATAACATCTTGCACAGCAAAGCGCACCTTGAAGACCTGGACAGAAAGAATGACAATCCAATATTGGCAAAATCTTCCAGGATTAGCTCACTCTAAGGCCTTCATAAATGGCCTGTCTGAGTCAAGGGCTAAGAAACTTCTAGAGATGAACAGACAACAACTGAGTACTCTAGTCGGCCTGTATACAGGACACTGCCACTTGCGGCATCACATGCACCGTATTGGGGTAGGTCAGGAGAAATATAGACATTAGGCGTGAGCCACAATAGACCTTATGGTCGCGGTGGAGGGACCGATATGGATCACTCACATTCAAACCTAACCTAACCTACATCTCACTTAGTTTTGAGAGGCTGGCTACAATAACCTTATTACTTTATAGGTGTATTTTCGCTGCAATTAGTATGCCGTACGAGCTCTAATTAGAGCGAAACTAGTCTACGTTTCTAATTGTGGTGAGAATACATCTAGCCTTAAGTTATTTATAAATGCCCAAACGCAGTAAGTACGTTTAGGTGGCGAACTTATTTCAAACTTTGATAACTTAATTTTCTAGCTACTTAGGCACTTCAATTTTGGTATGTGCATAGAAATGAAATTCGTTTATTCGCTAGTAGTCAATTTGTTTGCTATTATACAAAACGCATGAACTTGTACTGTATATTACACAATTTTGATGATAAAAGCTCATTATTATTATTATTATTATTATTATTATTATTATTATTATTATTATTATTATTATTATTAATATTATTATTATTATTATTATTATCATTATTATTATTATTATTACTATTATTATTATTATTATTATTATTATTATTATTATTATTATTGCTTGGTGGTCTCTGTCTTACGAGCTAATTGTGCGTCTCTGTCCGTCCACGCTTATCGATTGCCAGCATCTGTCGCTACCCTCTATATGACTTATCTATTGTAATGCCATGTACGATAGGATTAAAGTATTGATCATCGGCTTACCTCTTTTATTGTGTATTTATTGTGATCTATGTCAAGAGGACAGTGCGCTTGGATAATTTGTTTTGTAATCGGTCTCATTTAGATTCTCTCCTAGATATAATAAATTTGTATTTAGCTACCTTCTAGTTTTCCGTTATTAACGAGAAGAGAGTTATTGGATTTTTTTGAAGAGTTCCTAGATATTTGACTATGTGATGGTGATGAATCAGTGCTTTTCTTTCCGAATGCTTCATGACACGAATATGACGTATGAGTGACGGTTAACATTGGATGAACTGTCCCTAAAATATAGACAGAAATGTCTCTTTTGGCAACATGGTAACAAGCAAACACAGTACCTGTCTTTCCCCGAGTTGAACAGTCACTGTCTGATCTGTGATGTCCAAGTAACTTTTCTCCTATACCATGTATTTTTTCAACTAGCATTTCCCCATAGGTGGTGGCTTTTTCTCCCTGATATTTTTCTACTGGTTCACCGATCGAATTTACATTTGGTGTTGAACCTGAAAAAATATATTACATTGAAAGTACCTACTTAACAAATACTGTATACTTTTCGTGTATTCTTGTTTTGTATTAAGGTACTAAAACTCTGGGCACAGCAAGTGCGTTATACCGAATTTTGATAGAAATATTTTTAAGGTGAAATATGTATTTTAAGCGACTTTTCGTACATAAAAATCGCCAGTGGAAAGATCTGTTACACAGATATATATATATATATATATATATATATATATATATATATATATATATATATATATATATATATATATATATATATAATTCTGTTATTCTGTACGCGGGGCTTGTGGAGTTTTTATAATATGTGTTATTTATATTTATTTATTGTATATATATATATATATATATATATATATATATATATATATATATATATATATATATTGTGCTTTTTGGATTAATTTAGTTCTTTATTTAAGAATGTATGTTTGGGCGACTTTGTTTTTGTATAAATAGTGTTTAGGTTTTGTAAATTTAGGGTTTTCCGTTAGTATTAAAGTGTTTTATTGTGCAATTTGTATTATTATAGGTTTTAATTTAAGTATATTGTACATTTTGTTTTTATGACCACTTGTTATATGGTTTTATGTGTTACATCTATAGTCAAAGATTTTATATTACCAATGTTTACTAACAAGTCAATGGAAATGAAACTTAATGTACTTATAAATGCAAAGTTCTTTTCATATATCTTATCACAAATAATTTTTACCTGTTATTCCTTTTTCGTACCTGCCTCAGCTATGAACTCTATCGTCTCAAAGGGTTTTTTCTTATTAGGATTCAAAACTCTATACACAAATTTCATTGATACGACAAATATACATATATATAAATGTGTAAAACCTGTAGACTAGTCTTTTAAGTTTGCAACTCCCTCTGGTATCCAAAAGATAATTTAAGTTATAGTAATTTCCCCTTTACAGATTCCCTTATTTGAATTGATCTACTCTGAGCTATTTATTCAGTCAATGAAACAAAGCTCTTTAGGTTAAACAAATCATTAATCTTTACTTTAAAGAAAGATATAAATGTTCCCAATTGAAAATTATTTTTACAATATGTATTATATAATACGGATTTTCCCCTTTTTATATTAAATTTTATGTCATAGATATTATAATTTAGAAAATCACACAATTTAGATATTATCCTACGTCGTTCAAAAATGTTTATGACGGATTCCGTTTTAGATATGCGTTGCTAAGGTGACCGCTGATATAGACTGTTACCATAGCAATAATGTGACAAACAATGGATGGTTTAACTTTTACCATACCTGGTTACTGCTCCCTCTGCTGGAATCCATCTTGATTATGGGTTTTGATGACAATTGACCTCTTCACCGGTAAAATTTTATGCTTTGACAAAAATGCGGCAGAATTTCTGAATTCTTGCTTGTTTTGTACAGTTAATAGCCAATTTTTGTTTAATCAGCTCTACAAATGATGATTATACACTATTTTCGAACTTTGCGTCACCGGTATTATAACATTTTTACAGCTTACAAGTTACGTTCTGATTTATAAACAGATTAACTATACTATGTTGCTGTCAGGTAATCAATACTATTGATTTATAGGTTATCTGGATTGATTTCAAATTTTTTTAACACGGATTTATTGTATTCTTTGATACCACCGCTTCAAACTTGATGCTGTTTAAATCAGATGAGTTTGTTTTAAAACGGATGTTCTCGGTTTCAGATTATCAACCAAGAAACACCGTTCATTAACAATCTAATTTCCTTCTGTGTTATTGGTTTCTTTTTTATATAAGTGTCATCGGTTCAAAAGTTATTTTATCTGGAAGCCCTATTCTATTGGTTTTTCAGCCAATGACATTGCTGATTTACTAACGTAATTCAAAAGAAGGTTACTTCCTGAACAAATGGCATTTAAATTATTATGAACGTAGTGGGAATTGGACCAATTCATATTTGTTTGCGGTAAGTTGACATTTTTGTAGTTTCTTAACCCTTATAATATATAATTTATTTAAATGCTTTGCTGTCATTTGACTTTTAATTCTCGCATACCCTATAATTTAGTAAATCTGTTCATTTATCATTTACATTTTCCTTTCACTAATACAACCTATTTAAATTCAACGAACTCAAGCATTTTTTAGTGAATTTTCTTAAAAAAAGATTCACATTACAGGTACATTCCCTTTGTAAATAATTAATTTTTTTCTGAAAAACTTCTGTAACTTTAATGAAATATGTAACACCATTTTTTAAAGACACTTGCAGTATTTACATACAATATCTAAGACCAAATTTTAATTTTTTAGCTCCTTATAAAATATAAATATTTTTAAATAATCGCTAACTGGGACTCTAAAACCGTTCTCCAAGGTCCATTTAAATTTAAATAATCAGTTTTAATAATATATCTTACTAATAGTGTACAATTCTTATGAAAATTCACTACAATAATGCGCTTGCTGCGCCCAGAATTTTTTTAACTTTTTTTTTCTTCTTTGATTCCATTTTAAAGTTATCTGATCAGATTGTGTGATTCCAATATATTTTTAGCGACTTTTTGTTGAAAAGGAAAGATAAGCACCTTTAAGACTTGTAATTCAAGTTTAATAGTAGCTGTTGTTGCCCTTAGTTGGTAAAACCGTGCCACAGTTAACATAGACGTAGAGATTTGTCACATGAGAGGAGATTGTTTTCTGCTCTACAACCGGATTCAATTTTTACAGCATCCACAGGCAAATAATGTTCTCTGTGAAGCCACATAAAAAAGTATCTAGTTCTGGATTTAGTTCAGATTTTTAAAATGAAAAACTGAAATAGCTGAAAATCTGCTTAACACTAACGACATATAAATTTTAGGCTCACAAATTTTAAATCCAATGAAATGTTCATATATGCCCACTATAGCGACAATATTTATAAAATGCACTATAGTATGGGAAAGAGTAATATATACTTATAAGCTTCCACAATTTCCTTTTAGAAAGAAAAAAGTTGAGAAAGTAAGAGGACTAACTACTGCACGTTCTGAACGTCGACATATATTATCTTGTAATGTGACTTTTTTCCTCTTTTTTTTCCATCTCTTCGATAAACTATCGACCGACTCTTGTCACAGCTCCGACTTTTAGTGACCTTATAATAAAAAAACTAGGGACTATTAACAACTTTCTTATTCTGTACGCAATTCATGAGATAAGTTTTCGTCAAGTTCAAGGCCAAAAAACATCTTAATGACGTGAATTCGTATCTAAGAAATAAATATACAATAGCGAAATTTTATTTTCTGCATAAGTCGTTTTAAAGTAGAACACTGTTACTATCTTCTTTATTATTATATCTATTTAATTTTTAGTGAATTTTTATTTAAAAAAATTCACTAATAGAGAGGTATCGATGGTGAGACTTTGCAAAAAATTTTACAAATGAGCGCGAACTAGGGCCCCTAGAACCCATATCCGGGATTAGTTTCAATTTTTATAAGTTTATATATATATATATATATATATATATATATATATATATATATATATATATATATATATATATATATATATATATATATATATATATATATGTATATAATGTAGTTAATTACTTATTATTTTACCTAGCTCGGTCTATTTCAGATGCCTAAGTTGAAAGAAAAAAAAGTTATAAGCCTTTAAAAAAATTTGGGTGCCACAAGTGACCACCAAAATATTTTTTGTGGTTAACAAAATCTATTGATTACAGACGAAGACTAAGTTTTCTTGACGCAAAAAAGACAAGAAATACCAGAAAAATAAGTTTGAAAATTTTATTGGTGTTCTTATTAAAACATCAAAGTCGCGATTTGAAACGTCAAAATTGGCAATTTTTACACAACGATTAGGAAACGAATACGGGTTATGTAAAAAAAATCTCGTAAGAAGTGTGTCTTACGAAGTTTCCGCTTCAACTGTGATGGTTCTTCATTTTACTAAAATATTTGCAGGAAATTCATTTAAAATAGTTTGCCGTTCAATATACTTTGATTTTTAGTGAATTTTCGTAGAACAAATTTGCTAACGAGGAGATCGAGATTTCTGTATTTTGATAAGATTTCTTTAAATAAGAGCGAACTAGGCCCTCCATAACCCATATCCCGGGTCAGCTGTAGTTCTATATGTTTATACATATTCAGGTGATGCATTTTTACGGTAAAGCTCGATATATGCGTTATTATACAAGATGCAATAAAAAATTATATACGTTAATTATAGGGCGTCTTGAGCTGCATCTTACAGACTTGTTTTTACAATCACATGTTGGTCCATAAGTAGTTGGTGATACACACTTTTTTTAATGGAACACCCGTTATATTATTGCAGTAGTGTATACTTATAACTATCCACAATTTCTTTTGGCAAGAAAAAGCATTTTCCATCAAATTATAATGCATGTTTGTAAGGAAAAAATTGACATCTCTCACGTTTTTGAGTTATTTCAATTGTCCTGTGATTTCACGCTTTTGGCACATATAAAAATTGTAATGCGGCGTCTTTACCAATTTTCTTCATCTGGTATATATCGTTAGGTATCGCTACCACTACCATGATCAAGATCCATCTTATTGAGAATTACTTAAAATTGAAGCAAATACGAACAAACTATAAATTAGTACTTACAACAAGCGCCGTGCCAACAAACTGTTTTTAGAATAACAACAGAAAAAGTGAACTTGATGCTGTGAAATTTTATAAGAAGTATCTTATTATAACATATCATATTAGTCAATATCAATAAAAATTAACAGTTGCACAAAAATATTGATTCGATTTCGTTTGTAAAATTCGTGTTTTGATAACACATTCGAGAGAATTAAAAAAACTAACACTCTCATATGGCATTGAAAACACTCATTTTACGCAGTTAATAATACAAAAAAGTCTGGACGCAGCAAGTGCGTTATGGCAGTGAATTTTTATAAAAATGCTTTGAATAGCAAATATGTCTTTTTAGTGCAAGCAGTCATCAAATTGGTTACCGGTATAACCTATATAGTAGAAACAATGTGCCATATTTTATCAAAATAACTTACTGTTTGAAAATGTACAAAAATCTTCTATAAACTTTGCATGTTGGTTTCCTAGCCAACAAACCTTAGGTTAATAGCAAATTGAGTTATTGACATTTGAAGCATTTAATGCAAATTTGCTACCAAAACGCACTTACTGCGTCTTGATTTTTTTTCAAACATATTTCGATAAAAAATGCAATAAAATAAGGCTGTTCGAAAAAAAAATTAGGGATCACCAACGGCTTATAGGCCAGCCTGTGATTGTCAAAATAATTTTATAAGATGCAGCTCAAGACACCCTATAATTAACTTATACAATTTTCTCTCGTCTCTTGTATAATAATAATTATATTGAGCTTTACCGTAGAAATGCGTCACCCTGTATATATGTAAACACATCAAAACTGAACGTAAATGGATTCCAGGGGGCCTAGTTTGCGCTCATTTGAAGAAATCTTTTTAAAATTCTAAAGTCGCGGTCTTCTCAATGACGAATTTTTGTACGAGAATTAGCTAAAAATTATGGACCGTTAAACCATAAACTTAACTAAAACTACCGCCAAAGCATCAGAGAGAAAATAACTAACCTGTTGCATATCAGCCCTTTTTTTAAAACTTCAATCCTTTATATGTGTTGATAAAACATAACAAACACTGTTGAGTCCACCCACTAACATTAATAAAGGAATAATTTGCACTTGTATATAAAAATTACCAAATAACGCAAATAATGTGTCAACTGAAACAGATAAAACAATCTAATACCATAGGATAAGCGTCACTTACACCGTGTAACAGACCTGCGCAATAATATCAAATGTTCCGTTACCAGGCAACGACATACTAGATCTCATATAAGCCAGGTTTGTCATTGTCAATGAAACGCGATGATGTTAAAAATAAATGTTTCAAATTTGAATAGCTCAATTTTCTGTAAACTTCTATAAAGCTGAATTTTGGTGCATATTTAGGTCTTTCCCAAATCAACATGTACACCAAATTTCATAGAAATAGCTTTGTAATTTTCGGAGAAAAAATTTTGTTTCGAAAAATTTTCCCAGAAAAGCTTGATCGATTTTCCTGGCTAACGAACTCATCCAAGCTATTAATAAAAGAAAGGCACTTGCCGTTTCATTAAAATCGGTTAATTATCTTTTGAGTTATCGGTTGGATATATATATATATATATATATATATATATATATATATATATATATATATATATATATATATATATATATATATATATATATATATATATATATATTAAAACCGAAACTGACCCCGGATATGGGTTCTAGGGGCCCAAATTCACGCTCATTTGAAATATTTTTGCAAAATCTCACCATCGATACCTCTCTACTAGTGAATTTTTAAAAATAAAAATTCACTAAAATAACTATTATTTGATACAGATTAATGTTAGGTACCTATGTAGGTCGTAGTTAGGTACCTATCCTAATGAGGTATGTAGATACCTGTTAGATTTAGTACAAATTCGCGTCGCTTTTTTCTTGTAACACCAATCCAAAGTCAGATAGAACCTCTCTAAAAAGCTTATACCATCATCGAAAAGGCGTTGTTGATAAAAGAGAAAATGTACGGTTAGGGACACAGAAATAGCTTCCGAAGAGAGCGGGTGAGAGTGAGTGAACATTAGAAATGTTGATATTATATTGTTCCAGCTATGCCTACTGCTGCTTGCCGAGCGTGTTCGCTTTCGTTCTGAATATGTTATTCAATTTTCAGAGTTCTGTTTACTTTTATATGCGGAAGCTTTCTCGAGATACTGTTTCCTCTTCACTAAATTACGCTTTTTGACTCAAGTAGGAAATATTCTCCAGGTGTATACCTACGTAAAGATATAAGAAATTTCAATGTTCACGACAGATAGAACATAAATAATAATGTTGATTTGAAATATACTATTTAGATTGTAGTTTTTAGTATATAGGTGTCCCTTTCACGAAATTTTTCATTTCAAATAAAAATAAATAAATGACTTTTTATTTGAATCAATTTTATTGAGAAATCTGTAGCGTTCAAACGGTGGTACCAAATAAATAGTTTACTAAAAAAATTAAAAAATATGTACATATTTCTGTGCATGACTTGTTTTCTCACATTTAAAGTTAACTTACTCGAAAACCGTTTATTTTATATATATATATATATATATATATATATATATATATATATATATATATATATATATATATATATATATATATATATATATATATAAAACTGAGGAACAAGAAAAAGTGTTTAAGATAGAATTTAGAATTCTTTGAACATAATGCTTTTATGGAAAAAACCAGTGGCGCAATTTTTTTCTCAATAAGTAATATGCTTTAGGTACCCCGTAGTATGAATTCTACTGACAGAAGATTATTTACGACTATTCGATAGATGCCATAATATAAAAATCTCTGGACGCAGGAAGTGCGTTATGGTAGCGAATTTTCTTTAAAATATTTTTTTATAGCAAATGTCTTACTTTGATGAAAGCAGACATCAAACTTGGTTGCCTATATAGTAGAAACAATGTATCATATTTCATCTAAATAAATTTATTGTTTGAAAATACATTTTTCAAAAGTCTGGATGCAGCAAATGTGTTATGGAAGTGAATTTCCATAAAAATGTTTTTAATAGCAAATGCGAGCAGGCATCAATCTGATTATCGGTATAGCCTATGTAGTAGAAACAATGTACTATATTTTATCAAAATTACTTATGGTTTGAAAATATACAAAAATTTTCCGAAAATAAACTTTAACGTTGATTTCCTAACAAACAAAGCTTACGTTAATAGCAAATTGAGTTATTTAAATTTGAAGGATTTAATGAAAATTCGGTAAATTTGCAGATTAGCTCCCGAACGCTTTTCAAAAAATTGTTTTCAGAAATATTACTAAGACCTCACCTGGATGCACAAACCACAAGAAAAATTTCTGGTTCACACCCCCCAAGGAAGTTACGGGACTGGGAGTGAATAGAGGTGTTGGGCGGGGTAGGTAGTAAAAAGGAAATATGAACAGAAAAAGCGAAGAAAACTGCTTAAAAGCTGTCTATTTGAAGCCATATCCCCATTAAACCCCGCCTACCCCGCACAGCAACCCTATTCGCACCCAGGTCACGTAACATCCTTGGGCGGTATGAACAAGAAGTTTTTCTTGTGGTTTATGCAACGAGGGTGGTTGTATGCACATGACGGGGGAAGGAAAATGCCTACGACGAAGCAGACCCCCCCCGCTTCGACTTGCGGTAGGGTTGGGGGGTGGCTGCTTAGTCGTCGGGATTTTCCTTTCCACCTCGTGTGCATACAACCACCCTCGTTGCATAAACCACAAGAAAAATTTCTTGTTCATAACCGCCAAAGAAGTTACTGCACCTGGGGGAATAGGGGTGCTGTGCGGGGTAGGCAGGGTTTAAGGGGGATATGGCTTCAAGATGTGAAAAAGACAACTTCCAAGCCCTTTTTATTCGCATTTTCTACTCATATTTCCTTTTTACTACCTATCCCGCCCAGCACCCCCTAAACAAGAAATTTTTCTTGGGGTTTCTGCATCGGGGGTGGGGGGTCTGGGCAAGTTTCTGAAAACAGTTTTTTGAAAAGCGTTGGGGAGCTAATCTGCAAATTTACCGAAAATTCGCTACCAAAATGCACTTACTGCGTCCAGATTTTTTTCTTATGAACGCATCATATTTCGATAAAAAATGCAAAAATGCATTAACGAATGTGTTCTACGGAAATTAGCTAAAAAAATTATAGACCGGTAAACCATAAACTTCACTAAACCTGCAAATAAATATCCAAAAAAGCATCAACTTAACTAAACTGACAGCCAAAGCATCAAAGAAAGGGTCTATTTGAAATGAATATTTTGTAAATATTTTAGTAAAATGAAGGGCAATGACGGTTGAATATGAAACTTAAGGGTTTGCAGAACTCTCTTCTTGCAACATTTTCTTTTCACAATCGGTATTTGTTTCACGTTCTTTGCCTAAGCATTGCCAATTTTGAGGAAAACTCCAAAATTTGTTTTTTTAACTGCCCATAACTTCGTTGTCTCTAAAGCTAGAGACCGAAATTATATATATATATATATATATATATATATATATATATATATATATATATATATATATATATATATATATATATATATATTGATACAGAGTTCACTCTTTATAATAAAAACACGTGTACTAAATTTGATTGCCCTTACTTTGTTATTTACGGAGATATTAATTTTTTTAGAAAGAAAACACAAAATGTTCCGGGAAAACCTGGTCCGAATTTCCTGGCTAACGAACTTATCCAAGCCACTTGCAAAAGGAAGGCACTCATCAAATTTGATCAAGATCGGTCCATTATTTTTTGAGTTATCGGTCGGATATATATATATATATATATATATATATATATATATATATATATATATATATATATATATATATATATATATATATATATATAAACACAGATCTACGTACCAATTTCAGAGTTACCTACTCGGGCACTGATTTATCATGACTGATTTATAGCCAAATTATAATTTTTTTACCATTTTTTAACGCCCTGTATATCCCAAACAAATGCAATTATTGTGAGAAGAACCAGGCTGTATATATACATAATTAAATATGTAAGTATATATGTAAATATTTGTGGAAAGGATAGCAATGTTTTTCTAATTATTTTACAATTAACTTTTAAGTTGACTGAAATAGGTACTTATTGCGCAAAATGATAATGTGATAGGTACCTACATACTATTTACTTTTGTTGAAACGCTTATTAATGATTTCTGTTAAATTTGTAATGATATAATCACACATTGTATTAAATATTTAAAATGGTAATAAGAACGCCACTGTGCTATATACGAGTACGCTGAATTTCACATTACTTAACACAGGCATCGGTGGTTCAGTGGTAGAATGCTCGCCTGCCACGCGGGCGGCCCGGGTTCGATTCCCGGCCGATGCATCACTTTTTTTAAACTCAAATAAATATGTTATATCATTTTTTTCATGTTATTGATTATACCGATATTATACGAATTAACAAGAACATTAAAAAGTAATCTCTATAGTCCATGCAGTTAATGACAGATTTATTTGGCAACTCCTAAAACAAAATCCACTGGTGGTTTGAGTCGGGAACCAGAGAATCATAATATGTTTCATACATTTAGAGTCTAATTATTCGTTTTAAATATAATTTGGACTTTTATTGATAATTCAAAGTAAGTGTAAGTAAATGTCGTTTGCTACAAATTCTATAAGGACGTTATAAATTTATAGATGCTAAGGACTACAGGAACATATTTTAGGGTCTTCATTCAAAAACTTAGTAGTCTATCAATGGGGTAAAATCAGGGCCGTAACTAGGTGATATGATACTATAGGCAGGGTATCTTTTAGCGCCCCACTGGAGAAAGGTGCTGAAGTGGGGAAGGGGCATACACACATAAAATGTATGTAGGTATATAGCTTTCAATTTTTATCTTTATATGTTTATATATATATATATATATATATATATATATATATATATATATATATATATATATATATATATATATATATATATATATATATATATATATAGATACAGGGTCATTGATGGTCAATGGTAGGTTAGACGTTTATGGAAAACGGGACATAGGATTAATCTGAAAATTTTGACACTGCCATAAATAGGCACGACCTGTCTTGGCGGTGTTGCCGCTTCTATTCAAAAGTAGTAACAACTTTCTTATTTTTAATGGGACATCCTGTATATTAATTTATTTTTAGAATTGAAATTTCTTTGTGATCATTTTTTCCTAATAGCTTCCTATACCTATCTACATCGGTTTTTGAGATAATACTTATTTAATTTTTTTTTCTTAAAAAAATGGTACCACTAAAATTTTAATTTAGCTGCTATTTGAACCCATAAAAGGCTTAAATTTCGGGCACAGTTTGGAAAAAACTGGTGCTCAATAGTTGCATTTCATGTTATACAGGCCGGTTTTAAATTGATGATTTTAGCGTGACACATAAAAAAGGGAAAAACTTTATTTTTTCAAATAGGACACCTATATATTAGTTAAAATTCAGAAAGGCAATTAAATTTCCTACAAGTTGATGTACCATAGTGGTATACCTAACTCGTCAAGTTTTCGAAATAATCGCAATAATTACTAAAAAACACATGATCTTCACATAATTTGAATTAGTTGGTCATGGAACGCCAAGTGATTTGGCAATTGCTTAATTAGTGAATTTTCTTAGAAAAAATTCACTAATGAGGAGATCTCGACTCTTGAATTTTGAAAAAATTTCTTCAAATGAGCGCGATTTAGGACCCCTAGAACCCATATCCGGGGTCAGTTTCAATTTTTATATGTTTATATATATATATATATATATATATATATATATATATATATATATATATATATATATATATATATATATATATATATATATATATATATATATATATATATATATATATATATATATATGTATCACACCGATAACTCAAAAAATAATGGGCCGATTTTGATAAAATTTGGCATGTACTTTTCTTTTGTAAATAGCTTGGATAAGTTCGTTAGTCAGGAAAATCGGACGAGGTTTTCCGGGAAAATTTTGAGTTTTCATTAGAAAAAAATTATTATCTCAAAAAGTAATTAGCCGATTTTAATAAAATTTGGCATGTACCTTTCTTTTGTAAATAGCTTTGACAAGTTTGTTAGTCAGGAAAATCGGACGAGGTTTTCCGGGAAAATTTTGAGTTTTCATTCGAAAAAAATTTTTATCTCAAAGAATAATACGCCGATTTTGATAAAATTTGGCACGTACCTTCCTTTTGTAAAAGGCTTTGACAAGTTCGTTAATCAAAAAAATCGGACGAGGTTTTTCGGAAAAAGTTTGAGTTTTCATTTGAAAAAAATTTTTATCTTAAAAAATAAAAAATCTATGATAACCAAATTTGGTAGGTAGGTTTACGATATAAAAAGCAAACTATATACCAAAATTTAGATTTCTATGTTACAAGAAAAAAAGTTATAAAATATTTTGTGCCAGATCATTTCTATGAAAATCACTACCATAACGCACTTGCTGCGTCCAGGCTTTTGTTTACTGTGTTTGACAGACGCCGAAGTTTTAAGATTCATTTGCTATTTTTCACTTAATATTTATTTGAAAACAAGTTAAGATGGAGCCAAATAATTACTCAAATGAAGTTTTGATGACACTATTTATTCTTCATCGACAATGTGAGAAAATTGTAGCAAGAACATGTAGGAAATCAAATGAAATGTATGCTGAATTGCAACCAATGACCGAAAGAAAGTTTCATCAAAACTTCATTTGAGTAATTATTTTGCTCCATCTTAACTTGTTTTCAAATAAATATTAAGTGACTAATAGCAAATGAATCTTAAAACTTCGGCGTCTGTCAAACACAGTCGATCTTCAAGGTCTGTGTAAGTTTAAACTATTAACTTTACTAATATGCCGTATAATAATAGTGTACAATTCTTATGAACATTCGCTATTATAACGTACTTGCTGCTTCCCGAATTTTTTTTATGTCAACTTAGAGATCTGATTTTGATATGTAGCATACATTTTATAGTAGAAATTTCCGTACCTGCCATAGCTTTGTTATTTTTTAAGATACACAAATTTTCCAAAAGAAAACTATAATTTTCCCGGAAAAACTGTTCAAATTTTCCAGCTAAGGAACTAAATTTTGCTATACCTGTAGATAGTGTAAGTCTCTTTGAAAGAAATTTGTATTACAAATTTCACTAAAGTTATACAGAAGATCTCCAGAAGGAAACTTAATTCATATTTAGAAAAGCAAAGTATCTGCCAAATTATAAACGTAGCAGTTATTTTTCCTTATTAATCGCCAGTATGATTTCGTTTGAGATTTGGTTCAAAACGTATGAAATCTGTGCACTATTGTTTCTCCAAATGTCAAAATAAAACATAAAAAACATACATTCATCGGGTTGGATTCGATCGCGTAACCTTCTACTTAGGAGGCAAATTCAAATTCAACAAGCTTTATTATCTAATATAGTTTAAATACAAAAATATTTTAAGTTTAAATAAAATCTTCATTAAGTTGCAAATTTCTGTTTCAATCACTTAGAAAATTTGAGAGATATTGCGTTTAAAAAATGTTTTTTAATTTTTTATCAAGAAAAATTGGCCGTTAAGATTTGATGAACGAACTCATCCAAGCCATTAGCAAAATAAGGGAAATTCCTAAATTTGGTCCTATCAGTGAAGTATTTTTTGAGTTATCGGTTGGATATATATATATATATATATATATATATATATATATATATATATATATATATATATATATATATATATATATATATATATATATATATATATATATATGAGACATGCTTGGTTCTCGGGTTAAACCGCGTTCAGGATTTATGGAAACTCGACGTTTCGGCTCCTGTTTTGGAGCCATTTTCAAGAGGTAAAGGAAATATGTAAGGACACTCTAAGGCCTCAATCTGCCTACTCCTTAGAGTGATGGACAAAGGTGGGTAAAGGAAACATGTAAGGACACCCTAAGGCCTCAATCTGCCTACTCCTTAGAGTGGTGGACAAACGTGGGTAAAGGAAATATGTAAGGACACTCTAAGGCCTCAATCTGCCTACTCCTTAGAGTGGTGGACAAAGGTGGGTAAAGGAAATATGTAAGGACACTCTAAGGCCTCAATCTGCCTACTCCTTAGAACGGTGGACAAAGGTAGGCAAAGGAAATATGTAAGGACACTCTAAGGCCTCAATCTGCCCACTCCTTAGAGCGGTGGATAAAGGTAGGTTGGGTTGTTGTAGCTCGATTACGGGGCCTCAATCTGCCTACTCCCCAAATCTCGCCGGAGATCGTCTGTGAGGTCTCAGTGTGTTCAACCCTAGGCCTCAGAGAGATCTGGCAGTTCGTTGCAAGTCTTGTCTTATATATGTCGTTTCGTCTACCTGTTGCGTCGTCAGTGAAAGTAGTGGGGTCACCGTCACTTAAGTGGGAGGCTGTGGACACGGTATTTAGAGGAGGATTAAGAGAGTCACCGGCATTTGTTGAGGCAGATAATGATGCAATAAAATTGTCTGTGGAATTTATTTCCTTTTTGTGTGTTTGTAAAGAAGATATGATAGGTTTCCAAGTAGTCGGAAGGCGAAGACCATCATGTCTCTTATTTAAACAATCGGGACGTTTTTCAATCTCGATTGCTTCGCGGATAATTCTCGTTTTGAAATTGTAAACCGGTGCTATTGTTTTGGCATTATCGAAGTCTATTTTGTGCCCTGTATGAATATGATGCATGGCCAGCGCCGATGAGGGGTCGGATTTTCTGACTGCGAGGGTGTGTTCGTATATTCTATTGTGGATGTGTCTGTTTGTTTGTCCTACGTAAGTTCGGGAACAGTCGGAACAAGGAATTTCGTAAACTCCGTGGGATTCGTTTGGAATCGTATCCTTGGGAGTTTTTATAAGATTTGACAGCTTTTGGTCTGTTGTGAATACGGTTTTGATATTATGGGTTCTGAAAATTCGGCTGATTTTGTCGGTGACATCTTTAATGTATGGTAAAAACGCTGTGTGTTGTTGTGTGGACGGTGTTTGTTGTTGTTGTGGTGTAGTGGTTTGTTGTTGTGTGTTTCTAATGTTTCGTAGTATGTGATTGTTGTCGTATCCGTTTTCTAGCAATGTCTGTCTTAAAAAGTTTAATTCTGTCTGTTTGTTGTTGTTGTCCGTTAGTCTAAGGGATTGTGTTACTAATGTTCGAACCACGGAATTTAGTTGCGATGGGTGATGGTGAGATTGGGCGTTAAGATAACGATTAGTGTGGGTTGGTTTTCGGTAGACAGTGTAAGAAAATCATCTGACTGGATTTTTAGTGATGCGTACATCTAAGAAAGGCAAAGAAAAATTATTTTCCATTTCCATGGTGAACTGGATTTGGGGGTTGATGTTATTTAGGTAAGAAAGGAATTCGTCTAGAGATTCTTTGCCGTGTGGCCAGACAGCGAAAATGTCGTCAACGTATCTTAACGAACAGGTTGGTTTAAGTTGGGATGAATTGAGGGCTTGTGTCTCGAAGTTTTCCATGAAAATGTTGGCCAATGCAGGAGAGAGGGGTGAACCCATTGGAGCACCTCGAACTTGTTTGTAAAATTTGTTTTGAAAAAGGAAATAAGTGTTAGATGTGCAGTGTTCTACAAGAGCTAAGGTATCGTGGGAAATTTTGTGTTTATTTTTGAGAATGTCAAGGGTTTCAGATAGAGGTATATTGGTGAATAAGGAAACTATATCAAAGCTAACCAGGATATCGTTTTGAGAAATGGTGTTATTTTGAAGAAAGTCAATGAAATGGGTGGAGTTTTTGACATAGGATGTAGCGTTTTCTACTAATGGTTGGAGAGTTTTGGCTAGATGTTTTGCAAGTTTTTGTGTGGGTGAACGGTGGGCACTTACGATAGGGCGAAGGGGAATATCAGGCTTATGGATTTTCAGGAGACCATATTTTCTTGGGATGCGAGATGATTTTTCCCGGGGATTAGTTCTTTTTTGAGGTCAGGATAGAGTTGGGAGTTGTTGATGATAGTTTTGGTTTTCTTTTCGAGATAAGTTGTAGGGTCGTTGGGGATTTGTTTGTAGTCTGTGTTGTTTAGTATATTGTCCATCTTTTGTATATAGTCTGTTTTGTCAAGTATGACTGTAGCGTTGCCTTTGTCTGCTGGTAGGATTATAATTTCTGTGTTTCGGTTTAGGTCTCTGATTGACTGTCGTTCGTGAGTAGAAAGGTTGGAAGGTGGAGGTTTGGCAGAACGTTATATCCTGGCAATGTCTTGTCTCGTAATTTCAGCTTCGTCAGTCGGTAAGTGTGTTATCGCATCTTCTGATTGAGAAATTATCTTATCTGTTGGGATGAATTTAGGGGTTGGTGCAAAATTAAAACCTTTGGATAGGACTTTGATGGCGACGTCACTTATGGTGGAATTTGAAAGGTTGTGAACTACTATAGTAGGATTGGCATTATGTGTGTGTTGTGTGAGATTTTTGTTGTCTAGAAGCTGCTGTAATTTCCTTTTTTGTACGTCCGTCTTTTGTTGTGTAACATGTTCTGATTTATTATGTGAGAGTCTGTCTAGAGTGTCCCAAAGTGTAGGGTGTATTTTGTATGTGTGTATTTTTATGTACGTGTCGTAAAGCCGTGTGCTGGTAGTGTTAAGGTGTCGTCTTGTCTCGTGAATGGAATTTCTAAGGAGAGCAAAGCCTGTTCGTTTTAAAATGTTGGAGACGTTATGTGATTTGGTGTGATGTTTAAGTTGAAAAGATTTTGGGACCACGTGATGATCACGGCAGGCTTTTAGAAAGGTGAGGTCACAAAGGAGACGGGATTTGCGGATAAGGAGTTTGGTGAAAAATTTGGTATAAGATAAAACTTCCTCCCCGTAGAGGCGAATTAAATGTTCAGAAAGATTTCCGCGGTCTTTAATGTGAGACATGCTTGGTTCTCGGGTTAATATATATATATATATATATATATATATATATATATATATATATATATATATATATATATATATATATATATATATATATATATATATATATATATATATATTATAATTAACTGACCATCGAAATGGGTTCCAGAGGCCCTAATTCGTGCTCATTTGAAGAAAATTTCCGAAAGTCTCACCATCGATACCTCTCTGTTAGTGAATTTTCTTAATGAAAATTCACTAAAGACAATTTATAAGCTAAAACGGCAAGTTTGTAAACTCATTAGCCATTCCTAATCAAAATTTCATTAATCAGATTAAAACAAACATGTAATTAAGCAAAGGAAATCTCTAAATAAACATAAACGTATAAATTATGAGAAGATTACCAGTTTGGTGGTACATTTGGTGTTAAAGGCATTTAAAAACGCAAAATTCAAAATTATTTCACTTTATTTTGTAACCATTAAATTTACATTTCAAATTGAGAATGGCTAGCCTAAAAGACGGCATTGACTCTAGTCAATTTACTAACATAACATCTTTATGGCTGCTTCGCGATAGGGAAACCTAGAAGAATCGACGCTCCAGATAACCGATATGAGCTCATTAAGATGGGTAACAAGAGCAAACACTTGTAATGGAAACTGTGCAATTAAGTGCAGCCCATTAAATCTGCTAAGCTAAACAATTAAATATCTCCAGCAATTTCCGTTTAAAGTTGACCGTTAAACGTTGTGAAGCTCGCTAAGACCGATAGTTTACTGTGGATGAAGTTGTAAAGAGATGGAGTAGCCGTTGGCAAGCAATTTTCAAGTATTTTGGTGTAGATATAACAAATTTCGATTAAAAGCTTGTACTGGAATACGGCATTAGAATCGCATCGCAAAACCTGTGACCTCTTTTGCTGTTAAGTTTTATGTCCGAAACTCAATCTAGCACTATATTGTTTACTTTCAAATAGTGCTCATTATATGGGCATGGGCCAATCTCTGGTAGTCTAATGGGACATATATTTTATCATGACAAAATATACGCGGGAGCCAACAGTTAATCAATATTAAAAAATTTCGGGACGCAGCAAGTGCATTATAGCAGCGAATTTTCATAAGAATTGTACACTATTATTATACGGCATATTAGTAAAGTTAATACTTTAAACTTACACAGACCTTGAAGATCGATTTTAGAGGTCCTTGTACGCGCACATTTTAAGTATTTTTTCGAAAGTGTTACCATCGATATCTCTCTATTATCAAAAAAATCTTGCAATCTAACTTCTTTTGAGAAAAATGCCCAAAACTCAATTTTCTATGAAGCTAAAGAATAAAATTTTGCTATATCTGTAGATAGTGTAAATCTCTTTAAAAGAAACTTGTATTACAAATTTCATAAAAGTTATACAAAAGATATCCATTGAAACACATCCCACTACTGTTTCGGTCTTACATGACGTCGTATGTTTAAGTTTAAAGATAAAAGATACTATTTTAGAATCATTTTTATAGATATTATACGACAGCACAATGTAACTATGCTGCGCTAAAACTGTATTTGAGGCCGTTCATAAAGCTACAAATATAGTGTATACCACACAAGAACAAAACAGTTTCTAATATTAAAAATTTTGAAGATTGAATCTTGAGATTGAGCTGACTACAAACACATACACTCTCGTTTACCTTGAAACTGTTGGAGTGCCGCTGACCTTAGAGTTCTTACTATCCAATCTTGTTTGGGGCTTACCAGTTGATGGATGGTTGTACTTGGTCTTCTGAGTACCAGGCTTTTCCAAAATCTTACATCTAGACGTAGCCTTTATTGGAGAAGGCACGTTCGGAGTCACCTCTGGCCGCGCTTCTCTTACCGTCGGCTCCTTAGCACCCACAGGAACACTTTTTCTTTCAATTCCAAAGTCGTAACTCAAAGTCTCCAGAGGCAGAATTTTCCTGTTCAGGCAAAAATACTGAAGTCGAGGGGCACTGACTGATCGTCTCACTGGTAGAGGTGGTTCTGTGATTTCTTCAGGCCTGTTTACTTCATCTAGTTCGTCTGGGAAATAACTCTCACCATTTATCTACAGCTTATTCTTTCTAATGTATGCTTTGTAATGTTGAGCCTTATAGTCAGCTTTATGTGATTTCTCAATTTCTTGTTATCATTTAATTGTTTGCTTGTTTGATCATTATCAATATAAATTCTCCTCTCACTCAACGCCTGTCTGCGCCCGTAAACCCTTCCTTGGACCCTTTGCTTTATTAAAAACGTGGTAAATTCAAGCAATATTGGTTTCCTACTGCCCTCTCAATTCCCAAGGTTATGTATGTCACCCACTTCTTCTGAAGTATTTAAATCCAATAATCGATTTAGCTCTCTTGAAGTTCTCGCCAACAAACCTTCATTTCCGGGAGTTATACCACGTATAACTATGTTATCTTTTCTGACTTTTATATCAAACTGCTCCTGTTTACCTAATATAAGGTCGTATGTTGCCTCCAGCTCAACCGTTCGCCTTGCGTTTTCTGCGACTTTTCCTACTATAACCTGACGTGACGTCTCAAAAATTTTTGAAATTTCGGCCGTCTGTACAATGTTTGTGTCTTTAATGAGCTTTTTAACATATAAAGTCTGAAAGCGACCTCGGATTTGGGTTCCAGCGGTCCCAAATAGCGCTCATTTGAAAAATTTTTTCAAAATTCAAAAGTTGGGATCTCCTCATTTGTGAATTTTTTTAAAGAAAATTCACTAAAAGTATCTAACTTACAAAAATTTGAAAATAATATAAAGATTTACATTGTATCTTCTACATAACTTCCGTTGTTTTCTAAGCATTTGAAACATCGCCGTAAAATTTGATAGCACATCTTCAAATACCGTTGCATTTTCGTTAAAAGAATTTATTTCTCGTCGTATAAGCTGTTTTAATTGCACAGTGTCCCCCGACAGTTCTTAACTATAAATATTGCTCTTGAGAGCACCCCAAAGGAAAAAATCTAGCGGATTTAAATCGGGGCTTTTAGCCTGCCAATGGATGGGACCATTTTTTCCTACCCAGAGGTCATATTTTTTGTTTAAGTAGTTCGTCATAGGTCTAACGTTATGTGGGGGAGCTCCGTCTTGCTGCCAGATTGCTCTTAAATTTATAATAACTGGCAAGTCATCCAAATATTCCTCAACTTGCTCTTGTAGCAAATGGAGATAAACTACACCTGTGAGATTTGTATGTAAAAAAATGTACCAATTATTTTGTTTTGGTGTATCCCACACCACACCTTGACAGTTTTACGTCCTTGTTTTTTATTTGCTTTACAATATGTGGATTTTCTGTAGCCCAGTGATGTTTGTTATGTCTATTAAACAAACCAGCTGTAGAAAAGGACGACTCATCAATCCAAAACACAATACCCGAACCTCGGTTGATGTTAATTTTACAGTTTGTACTGAGAAAGTGAAAGGAGTACCCTGGGATCGAACCCAGTACCCTTCGGTTCAGAGGCACACGTTCTTACCCCTGAACCACCGAGGTTCTTATCTATGTATGTAAATATAAATATAATAATCGTAAAAGAATCGTAGACCAATTCTCTGAAAATTCGTTACTATAACGCACTTTCTGCGTCCAGACATTTTTAGATATGATGTTTTATATTCCGATACAATTGAAGTAGCATTACAAACCCAAATCAAGTTTTAAGTTTCAGAATTACACATTGATTTTTATTTACTGGATCATTTCTAATACACATTCCGAGATAACTCTCAACTAAATACTCGCTCCGTGGAAGAGTTCTAGAGAAACTATTTTGATTTCTAGAATAGTTTTCAACTAAGCGGATAGACTTGAACCGGGTTTTGTTATCAATGGAGCACTAGAAACAAGACAAATCTATTACACCGGCTATTATCAAGAAAAAGCCATTGTGCTTTACCATGAATAAGTCAAAAGCTCAGGAACTTACCCGAAGTCGTCTGCAGACAATGTTGATATCTTAGACAACACAATTACTCTCAAGGATAGAAAATCCCAGTAGAAATTGATCCTTCAAGAGGATTTGGATAAATTTGTATGAGGCATTATATACACAAGCTAAAAGCTATTTAAATGCATATCGCTATACAAAATGAGTTATGCATTTAAATTCGTACAAGAACCTTAGTATTGTAGAAATTCTATAAAAGTTTGAGGTTGGACCCAGTGGCTGGAAACTGAAACAAAAAGCAGAATCATCACAAAAAAAACCCACAAGAATAACAACGGACAGTTATGCTTTAGATACGTATTTCGACAACGAAGTTGGTTTCATCAGTAGCTGTCGCTAAAACTGTTATTTTTTTGTTGTTTTTTTGGGGTGGTTCTGCTTTTTGCTTCATACAAATTCTAGTTTACAATGAAAATACAATAGGAAAGGCAAAATACTAAAGTAAACTCATGAAAAATTGTTTATGAAACACATGATTTCTTGAATGGTTAGATATTCAGAAGAACCCTGATAAAAAACTATAACGAATTGATAAGTACAATTTGAAGAACCCAATTCATCACAATACACGTTTTTAGTGAATTTTCATTAAGAAAATTCACTAATAGAGAGGTATCGATGGAATGACTATTGGAAAATTTCTTCAAATGAGCGCGAATTTGGGCCTTTAGAACCCATATCCAAGGTCGGTTTTGATTTTTATATGTTTATATAATATATATATATACATATATATATATATATATATATATATATATATATATATATATATATATATATATATATATATATATATATATATATATATATATATATATATATATATTATCTGACAACTCAAAAAATACTGGACCGATTTGAACCAAATTTGGGAATTAACTTGATTGTGTTAATGGCTTGGATGAGTTCGTAGATGGGCACCGTGCGTCTAATTTTTATTTGAAAAAAATGTAAAGAAAATTTTGAAAACACAATATTTTTATGAAATATTAGAGTGATTCGAATGACAATTTGCAAGTATATAGGAGACGTGATAATATATCTGTCAATGAAAATTCAAATTAAACGGCCCACGAGAAAGGAAGTTATTCGAAAATAAAGATGTTAAAGTAATAAACATTCTAAGATATCACTTCGAATTACACGAGATATTTCACACGGTCACTGTTTTCAAGCATGGTTAGACTGTGAATGTGCCATTCTAAGTAAATAATTCAAACTCGACCAAGTCACCTGACAATTAAATATAAATAAGCCGGGTTGCCAGATATAATAAAATTTTATTTGAATCTTAAAATGTAAAACATTGGTCATAAAACATATTTGTACTACTTATTGATGACAAATAAAAGTTCACAAAAAATTAATCCATTCATTAAATGTCGTTTAATATTCATAAATGTTGAGTGACCAATTCCTCGTCTTATTTTCAAAAAATAATTACAATCTAATTTGTACAATATGACATCGTTGCATCCGATGACAGCACATTGCGAGCTGCGTCGAGATTTGAGACAGTCGAGACTTCGAGCTAACGTTCACGTTAATAATCACCAAGATGGACATCTTATTTATATTCTTATTAAAACAGAAATCTTATTTTACATTTTTATTACTATATAAATAGATGTGGGATGCTAAAATAATTATATGTTATAAATGGTAAGTAAAATATTACTTAAATAACTTTCGTGTATATAGTATATAGCAAATACTGTTAACTAATAACTAAGTAAGGTATTTGTTTTTGTTACTTGCTTATAGGTTATGTTATAAACTTAAAGTTGAAACTGTATATTGTATAGTGATAATCTTCTTATCTTTAAGTTAGTGCTGTTTTGGAAAAAACTCTAGACGCAGCAAGTACGTTATGGTAGTGAATTTTCATAAGAATTGTACACTATTAGTAAGATATATTATTAAAACTAATTCTTTAAATTTAAATGGACCTTCTAGATCGGTTTTAGAGTCCCAGCAATGATAATGGGGATTGTGTGTTATTCTTTTATGCCATATTATTCAAATATAAAGCGCCCTTGGCTTGGTGTGTTTACCACGATAGTGACGTCACAGTTAAAATATGTCTTGTTGCCGTACGCTATATAAAATTGCCAAAGCTCTTTATTATTAAGCAAACTTGGTCTTAAAGCTTTGTGAGGACTGCCATATTTATAACACCGCATTTTTCTCGATATTTTAAATTTTACATTTGCATAGATTGGTTTCTGTAAAATTTTTCGACTTATACGAGATTGTAGTTAGAAAAAAGTGTTTACTGAAATTTAAATGAGCGAACTCAAAAGCATTCCGAATGATGGATGATTTAAAAAGAATGTTACAGCGGGGGCGTCTAAAGTTTCTTGCATAACTTTACTGTAAGAACGAGAAGAGCTTTCAAAGAGTCCATGGAAATTCTTAAGAGTATTTAACGAGTTCCCTTGGATTAATAGAAAATAACTGTTCAAATAAATGCCCATTTCGGAGAAGTTAGTATTCATACTGATTTCGTGGGTGTAGGGAACATTCTATTTGCGGGATTCCCTAGCGTCACGACGACAGAACAGTGACGCCAGTTGTCACATCTATGTTTATGTGACGCCCGCGGCCGACAAGAGATGATTTCATATGCATTGAGTTAACTGTTTGACATAGAAGTTAACCAAATTCTCATAGACTTCTTTATTATTAGAAAAAGTCTGGACGCAGCAAGTGCGTTATGGAACTGCATTTTCATAGAAACATTTTTTTATAAAATGCTTATAACTTTTTTTCTTATAACATAGACATCTAAATTTTGTTATGTAGTTTAAATTTTGTAACGTAAACCTACGTACTAAATTTGTTTACTACAGCTTTGTTATTTTCGGAGATAAAAGCTTTTTTTGAAAGAAAACCCAAAATTTTACCGGAAAGCCTAGTCCAATTTTACTGGTTAACGAAGTTATCCAAGCCACTCACAAAAGGAAGGTGCCTGCCAAATTTCAATAAAATCGGCATATTATTTTTTGGGTTATATATATATATATATATATATATATATATATATATATATATATATATATATATATATATATATATATATATATATATATATATATATATATATATATATATATATATATATATATATATATATAGGGTGGCCCATTGAAAACGAACTGTCAGCCATAATTGCCAGGAAAAGATTTTGTTCGAAAAAACCTGAAATATTTTTTATTAAATGCTTATAAGTTTTGTCCCATGACACAGAGATCTAAATTTTGGTATGCAGTTTACTTTTTGTAACGTAAACCTACGTACTAAATTAGTTTACTATAGCTTTGTTATTTTCGGAGATAAAATCTTTTTTCGAAAGAAAACCCAAAATTTTACCGGAAAACGTGGTCCAATTTTACTGGCTAACAAAATTATCCAAGCAATCCACTCACAGAAGGAAGGTACCTGCCAAATTTCATCAAAATCGGCCTATTATTTTTTGCGTTATATATATATATATATATATATATATATATATATATATATATATATATATATATATATATATATATATATATATATATATATATACAGGGTGTTTCTAAATTGATGCGAACAATTTCACAGTGTGATTCTTTGGCGAAAAATAAGGAGCGTCTTTTATATAAAGTTTTTCTTGAATCCTCTTCTCCTCCAAGTTTTGAAATTTTGGCAAAAAAAAGTTTTTATTAAATTTCTCCGTTATGTAATAAGGTAAAAAAAAACGTAATTTTGCAGATGCATAGGGCTAACAAAATGACAGTTTCGGAAGGATTTTGTAAGTATATAATGTTAACACAAGAGGGTGAAAAAACCTACCCTTACATTATTTTTTACTAGTACTTTTTATTTTGTGTACTGTTTTCTATTAAGAAAAACGATTTAGAAAGAAGGATTCATTTAGCAACTTTTTTATATCTTGACTTTTTCTCATAAAATTATTAGTTTCATCACAAAAAAAAAAAAAATATTACTCAGATCGATGTCACATGAATTTACAGAGTGGTTATTTGCTGAAAAATCAAGTACGTGGTAGGCTGTCTGTTTATCACCATCTTGTGATAATATTATAGGGTTACAAAATCCATTTAAAACTGTTATTTTGTTAGCCTTATGTATCTGCAGAATTTCGTTTTTTTAAATTATTTCATAACGGAGAAATTTAATGAAAACTTTTTTTTGCCAAAATTTCAAAGGGCTGTAACTTGGAGGAGAAGGGGTTTCAAGAAAAACCTTATATAAAAGACACCCACTATTTTTCGCCATAGAATCACCTTGTAAAATTTTTCGCATCAATTTAGAAACACCCTGTATATACATTTTATTTGTTTACTGTACTTTTTGTGATTTTTTATTTGTTTACGTTGACTGCAGTTTCAAACCGTCCTGGTTCATCATCAGCATGCTACTGAGTATGATCGTTCCTGTGTGGTCTATGTCTGAAATGTACGTGACGTCTGCGCGTTGAGCTTCTATTAGTCGGGTGTACTGTTGTCTGGTTGGTTGTGTTTCCGATACACTCGACACAGTCCGAAAACACAACCAATCAGGGAACAGTAAACCGACCAATAGAAGCTCAACGCGCAGACGTCACGTACACTTTAGACGACAAAGGAACGACCATAGTCAGTAGCGTGCTGATGATGATTCGGTCTATTCGTTTAGAAGATATGAAGTTTTCAAATATCACTAATGAATTTCCAGAGAAATTAAAAAACTAAATCGTTTCACTTAAAAACTTAACATAGTATTGAAGTAAATGTTGAAAATTATTAGGACCAATTATACGATTAAACCAACATGCCAACGAATTAAACATTGATCCAATAAATGTTCAAATTGAGCACCACCAGCTACCATACAATTGTATAAATTTTGTTCAAATTTTTGCCAAACATTTTTTGGAGCACACTAATCTAAATGACTTTTTATTACCTACGCATACCTATAACAACATTGTTATCTTGTAATGGACGCTGGTGAGGCCCAACAGCGTGAAAAATATCTCGTGAAATACATTAGTGATATTTTCATATCTTCTATTTCAACAACACACCACGAGGGCTTACAGCCTAAATACTATGGTACCGTGAGTGTCGACAAGGAGGAAAGAGGCAACTTGTTAATTCTGGACTTGAAGGTTTGGAGGTTCGGAGGAGAAGGAAAAACATGCGCCGGCAAGGAATTCCACAACTTGGAAGTCCTCGGGACAAAAGAGCGGGCATAACAAAATGTTCTATGTCTGGTGACCTGGACAGTAAAAGGGTGCATTCGCTCTGTTTCCCTGGTAGATCTGTTGGGGGCAGCAGGTGGAGGAACTATGGAAGAACACTCCTCTGAGCAGTGCCCGTGCAGATATCTATAAAAGAGAGAGAAAGGTCACCAACGGCATGTCGGTGGGCAAGGAATGGCAGCCTTTGGGTGGGAGTAGGGTCACCGATGAGACGTATAGCTCTATTCTGAATGAGTCCAGGATAGCGAATGTAGAAGCGACAGCGGCACCGCAGATGTGAAAGCAGTATCCGAGGTTTGGTCTTATTTGTGAAGTATATAAGGTATAGAGATTAGCTGGTGAAAAGTATTTGCGAGCCCGGAAGAGGAAACCTAATTTCTTAGCAGCCGCTTCTGCAATTGATGTGACATGTTGGTGCCAATTGAGATTTCGATCCATAGAAATGCCAACAAGTGAAAAGGACTCATTACTTTGAATAACTTGGTTGTTTATTGTGATGGGTCGAGGGCTGGTGTATCTCTTATGAGATAGAAAGCAAGACAGATTTGGTGGAGTTGAATTGTACAAGATTTCTACTTCCCCAGCCTAATATTTTTTTGAAGATCCACAGAGACAGAACCCTCCATTAGTCTGAGATCCTCATCTAATTGGGCTAAAGAGACAGGCTTAGAATATTGTATATTTGAGTGGAGGGTGCTGTCGTCCGCGTAACTGTGAACTGGGTTGGATGTGCCAGAGAGGAGGTCATTGATGTGGAGAAGAAACAAAGTAGAGGCTAAAGCTGAATCTAAACGTATAAACCAAATTTAAAAAATAAAAAAACAATGTATAGGGAATCGAAAGCTCTTTTCAACACATGACCTCTATTCCGATTTGAAAAAAATTGAGGGATGACATCCTCCGCTTAGGAGGGTAAAGCTTGGCCTATACATTTTGCGGCAAAAGTTATCCCCTCACAAGAAAACTTTTTTCAGGTTTCTTTTCGACAAAATATTTTCCTGGCAGTTACGGCTGCCAGCTCGTTTTCAATGGGCCTGTATATATATATATATATATATATATATATATATATATATATATATATATATATATATATATATATATATATATATATATATATATATATATATACAGACTGTCCCACGTAGGCCTTCCATTATCCATTTCTGGAGTACGGCACAAAATTGAATTCTGAAAATTCACGCACGTGGGTTCCTAAAAATTTACAGTTACCTAAAAATATTGATGTTAGTATGGGACTTCCGGTTATCCCGGAAGTAGACATCAACTTTCTTATTTCAAATGGAAGATGGTATTTTTTTATTACGGATCTAGATTGCTCGTCAAATTTTATGGTAGGTTTCACTAACATATTATGTCTTTTTTCTCAACCATTTTCGAGATATTTGATATTTCAAAATTTTCTTAAAAACATTGTTACATCTACACACCTGTATCTCTCTTATTTTTCAACCTGAAGAGTTGAAATTTTAAAGTGCAAATTCTAAAATGCCACAAAATATTTGGAATTTAATAAAGCTAGTACAAGTTAGACAGAGTGTCCGAAATAGATCGGTCAATCGTGACAACTTTAAAACCTAATAACTCTCTTATTTTAAATAGAACACCCTATATTTTATAACGTTAATTCATGTACTTTTTATTGTTCTTTCGATTGGAATCAGCATTCCCTACATCTAAGTCCCACCGGTTTGAAGATATTTAAACATTATTTGCGATAAGAAATAATTATTAGTCAGTTTATCACGTTGCCTAGGAGATGAAAATTGTAAACGCCATCTTCCGACATAAGTAAAATTTGCGACGACTTTTGAATATAACTTTTATTTACGAGGAGTATAATCGAATTATTTACAGAAGATGTCGTGTGGTTGCAAAGAGATTTCCACATAAACACAGATCAACTCGTTGCATGATCAGAATTTCGTGTTCATGCACGCGTTGGTATTATTACTTGCTGCAGAATGCAACAATACCCAGGACCTGTGAAAACTGCACGTTTAGAATTCGTTCTTACCCGTTTTTTAATCTTACCGTTATTACTGATATGAACAAAAAGGTCATATTTTCAAAATTTAGTTTCAGTGAGTCTAATAAATATTTTACTAATAAATAAGGTACTAATACGCAAATGAAATTTAGTATTGCTTGATATTATTGGTACCAACCTGTTAAGTTCTCATCATAGATGTTAAGCGAAACAATTCTATTGTATTTTACTGCACAAAATACATTGAAACTCCAACAGCCCTGGACATTTCGTTCTCTAGTAATGTGAGGATTTTCGTCCGACCAATAGTGACTGTTGTGACGATTGAACATGCCCCTCTGAAAATTTTGCTCATCCCACCATATAATTTTTCTTGAGAAATTTTCATCTTCTTAAGTTTTCAAAAGATACCATTCGCCGAATTCTACACACCGGGAAAAATCCCAGGTTCTAAATGCTGTATTAAAATTGAACGAAAATGTACATTTGTCCATTTTAGAATTCTGCGAATAGTTCCTCTTGAAAGATGCAAATTTTTACTGCAGTCTTTGGTTGACGCATGCGGATAAGCAGCAAAACATGGCAAAACATTCATTTGTGTCTCTTCATTGTCCATTAGCGGTATATTTTTATTACCTTCTGAACGAAACGTTCCATTCTCAGAACAATTTTTCAATAGTCTTCTGATCATGTTAGGAGTTGATCTATGTCTATCTGGAAATCTCTTTGCAAACACACGACATATTATGCTAACAATTCGATTACATTCCCCGTAAATAATAATTAAATTAAAAAAGTCATCGTTTGAGTAATTGAAGTATGCCATTATTGTGGAAATTACTGTTTTTTTTTAAATTAAAATACAATTGCCAAACGTATTTTACAGTACAATCATTAAGATTACTGTCGGAAGATGACGTTTAAAATTTCCATCTTCTAGGCAACCTGATATACTAACTGATAATTATTTCTTATCACAAATATGCCTCGAAGTAAAAGTTGCAAATTTCAAACATTTATTTATTTATGACCACACACAAATCTCTTAGTTCCCTAATAAGGCTTTACTCTTATGAAAGTTTGATCGAAACACTCCATCCTTAGACATTTTTAGTAGTATTCTGATCATGTAACGAGTTGATCTGTGTTTATGTGGAAATCTCTTTGCAACCACACGACATCTGCGTAAATAATTCGATTATATTCCTCGTAAATGAAAATTATATTCAAAAGTCGTCGCATATTCTACTAATGTCGGAAGATGACGTTTAAAATTTTAATCTCCTAGGCAACCTGATAAACTGACTAATCATTATTTCTTATCGCAAATAATGTTTAAATATCTTCAAACCGTTGGGACTAAGGTATATGGACTGCTGATACCCATCGAAAGAACAATAAAAAGTACATGAACTAACCTTATAAAATATAGGCTGTTCTATTTAAAATAAGAGAGTTATTAGGTTTTAAAGTTGTCACGATTGACCGGTCTATTTCGGACACCCCGTCTAATTGTACTAGCTTTAGTAAATTCTAAATATTTTGTGGCATTTTAGAATCTGCGCCTTAAAATTTCAACTCTTCAGGTTGAAAAATAACAGAGATACATGTGTGTAAATGTGACAATGTTTTTAAGAAATTTTTGAAAAAAGTCAAATATTTCAAAAATGGTTCAGAAAACTGACATAAAATGTTAGTGAAACCTACCATAAAATTTGACGGGCAATCCATAACCGTAATAAAAAACACCATCTTCCATTTGAAATAAGAAAGTTGACGTCTACTTCCGGTATAACCGGAAGTCCCATACTAACGTCAATATTTTCAGTGAACTGAAAATTTTGAGAAACCCACGTGCGTGAATTTTCAGAATTCAATTGTGAGCCGTACTCAGGAACGGCTAATGGAAGGTCGACGTGGGACACCTGTATATTCAATACACTACATAACACAACATAATTGCATTTATCTTATAAAAGAGATCGAAATCGATAAAATATTAAGAGGTAACTTTTAATAGGCATTAAACAGCCTACCTAACTGAGTTAATAAAATAAAAAAGTCAGTGGTGCACGTTATTTTAGCAGTAAAATATGTACTAGTTTAAATAACTGTTAGCCTCCAAATTTCATTCGGATTGCTACAGTCGTTTGGGAGAAACTTTGAATAAACCAAAAAAAACCTGTAACACCCTATAGCTATGAAACGAAGCCAAATCGGACCTATGTATATGCAAAAAAAGTTTTATTTTCACGTAAGGAATCTATCTACGAGCGATGGCACATGTTTTTTGAAAAATACTGTATATAAGTTTATTTAGACAATTCTTACGAGCAGAAAAACAATTACAATTGAATACCAGTATTAAATAGCTTGTGTTTCCCAAAAGTAAAGGGAACAGCTAAAGACCAACATGGAATTGATAAAGGATAGAAAAAAGGTTCACGGATTTGGGTATGTCAAAATTCAAGTTATTGTCATTCTCAAAATCTTGGTTGTAGCATTTGGACCAGAATGACGACATTGCATCTGGTGCAAGCGAATATGATGTTTTAAAAAATTCCTGAACCGTAAGTATGAATTTAATGTTATATTTTTCGGCTTTCTTCCGTCGTTATTTTCCACACTCACATGCCAACTATGGACACCAAAATAGAGTTGGTCACCCTGAGCGCGTCAAACAATGATGGCCAACCGGAAGATGGACCTGGAGATTTACCTTTTTGAACGACGGTCTGATTGGATAGAAAGGCCGCCTACCCCTTCTCGACCCCTAGAGCCGGGAAGACTTCGGAATCAAGAACTCTGCAAAAGCCCCATTTCATCGATGATCGTGCTATAGTGCAGTTCACTCATCAGTTCGAGTAATTCGTTGTCCCTAGGCATTGGGCAAACAGGCCCGTAGCAGCCACGTGACATTCTGAAAAGTGTTGGAAACCACGTGCAGCATAGGGTGAGGCTGTGCCTCTTTCCCATTTAAGTGCTACAAACTGCGTGTATCAGAGAATGAGGCTGCTCCTTATTCTCCGTCTGTTCAACAAGTCACTCTGTGAAGAAGGGCTGTTTCCGAAGCACATCGAGCTGTCTCTCGTTCGACCCATCAACGACGTCCCAGGCAGGAAAGGTATTTTGTTTGTATTATACTGCTTCTGTTCAATTATTCTCTGTGTAACTTTGCCCATTGTGTAATAAATTAATTTAATTAACCCGTTTTAATGTTTTCTTTACTATCTAACCGCTGACGTACATGCAACCGGTCAATTAAACCTAATCAATTAAAGCTATCGAAGAACGTACCGAATGAACGGTACGGGCTTCTTGGCACAAAATAATTTTTATTTGGTCGTTGGCTAAACGAACAAAGTCAATAGAACACCGACAAAAACCTAATAATGTTTACTACACAAAAATTCTAAGTGATCTACTCTTTGTTGGCATCCTGATAGATCACACAAATTAAAAATGCTCATATCTTCCGTTTTTCATGCTTAATACATGATACAAGGAAACTAAATTCTTTAAGTCTTATTCGTTACTTCTTCATTAGTGGATTAAGAAGATCCGTTAAAAATAAAGTGTGGCATTATTTTTAAGTAAACAATTAACAAATATAGGGTGGCACATTGAAAACGAAACAGACCGATTTGTGTCTAGAGAATTTTTTTAAACGCTGCAACAGGTGAATTTTAATATTGAGTGGGACATGTTTTGAGATAAAACTCAACTTTGTCACATCAACCCCATAAGGGTGGTGATAACAACCCTTATATTTTACATAGGGAACATGGGTCGAGTGTTACATCACTTGAAAGCTCTTTCTTTTTTGAATTCAGCACACAAATTTTTTTTTTTGAAGTTTTATTAACTCGTTTAAAAATTATTCACAGTTGAAGATGGAAAAACGCATTTTGCTCATTCCGATAAGAAAAGTGCTAATAGTCAATGTTTTGTTGGTTTTCAAACAAAAAATTGACTATCAGAACGTTTCTTATCGGAATGAGAGAAATGCGGTTTATTATTTCAGTTTATCGGTCGGTTGGATACTTGATAGTACTACCGAAAATTAATTTCACAATGGTGTATTCTGTAGAAGAAATAGTTCAAATAATTACTCTTTAAAAAAAAATGATGACTGTGCCACCGTACCGCAAATTTGATTAATGAACGACATCCGAACAGACATGCTAACAGAAAATACATTTTGGAGTGAGTTGCAAAGTTTCGACAAGTGGTTCAGTAGCCAACAAAAAACGGGATCCTGAACGTGAATTTCCGGTTAGAAATGAGATTACTGAGATTGAAGCTTTAGGACAAATTGCTGGAGACCCAACTTTGAGCACGAGAAAATTGGCCACTGTTTCAAACATCAAAAGAAAAACTATTCAGCGAAAATTGAAGCATCATAAATTTCACCCCTATAAAGTTCATCTTGTACAACTGAATGAAGATGATTTTGATCGGCGGCTGGAGTTTTGTGAAGTTATGACTGCACGAATAGCTGATAACTGGAACTTTCTGTTCAATATCTGTTTTTCAGACGAGTGTACGTTTTTATTAAACTCTACAGCCAATCGTCATAATTGTCGTTATTGGGCAGCTAATAATCCAAGAAATTTTCACGAAGTCCACACTCAAACTCCACAGAAATTGAATGTGTGGACTGGCATTTTTGGAGACCGTTTAATCGAACCAATTTTTCTTAATGGCGATTTGAGTGGCGAAACGTATTTGGAGTTACTAGAAGATATCGTTTACCCTCTACTAATTGACATTGTTGAAGATGATGATCGCTATCAAGAAAATCAATTAGTGTTTCAACAAGATGGAGCTCCTCCGCATTTTTCACAACGTGTTAGGGAGTTTTTGAACAGAGAGTTTCCAGAGCAATGGATTGGGCGTAGAGGTGCTATTGAGTGGCCCCCTAGATCACCGGATTTAACTCCTTTAGACTTCTTTTTATGGGGCCATTTAAAGAGTAGAATTTACGCAACAGAGCCGGAGTCTCTGGAAGAATTACGACGAAGCATTGTTGAAGAATTCCGTCTAATAACCCCACAAATGCTCCAGAATGTCAGAGCTCGTTTTGAACAAAAATTGTACTTTTGTATGGAAGCTGGTGGTCAACAATTTGAACACTTACTTAACTGAATAAACATTTTTGAACGTTTAGTTTAGTTTTTTTTTTCAACGAAAAATTGACTAATTAGTGCCTTTCTTATCACAATGAATGAAATACGTTCTTGCAACTCCAGCTGTGAATAATTTTTAAACAAGTTGATAAAACTTCCAAAAAATTAGTGTGCTGAATTCAGAAAAGAAGGAGCTTTCAAATGATGTAACACTCGACACATGTTCCCTATTTAAAATGTAAGGGTTGATATCACTACCCTTAAGGGGTTGATGTGACAAAGTTGAGTTTTATGTTAAAACATGTCCCCCTCAATATTAAAATTGACCTGCTTCAGCGTTTCTTAAAAAAAAGTTTCTCTGGACGTAAATCGGTCTGTTTCGTTTTCAATGCGCCACGCTGTATATTTAAAAGTAGTTACTTACTAAACATTGCTTTTATAGTAACGAATTAGCCACTTTCAACTAGTTAACAAATTTAATAAACTGGGTCGGTCGACAAATAATAAGTTTCATAATATACTTGCTACACAAACGCATTTCTTTACAGAGAAATGGCTTTCAAATACAACCGGAATGAACAAGTCAAATAGGGCTACTACGTAGGTATATTATGACAATAAACAACATCTACAACAACGAAAATATTAGGGTATAATAATTATAGCACTTTCTAATCTACAATATATAATGTTATAAAATAACAAAGTATAATAAATCGCCGGCTTGGTCTAATAGGGTTCTATGTTACAAAAACTGCACTTAAACATTTAGGATATATAGCCACGACGGTAGAACAAACATAAACAAGACTTTTCTTATGAGCAAATAATATCATTTGGAGTAGGTGGTAACAGCATTATTGTGCGATGTTCTTGTAAAAGGTCGATTAATTGATGTGAAGAACGCTACACCGATCAAAAGACACAGTAAAAAAACCTTGCCATCTGACAGCCGAGCCTTGCTTTCACTGGAGCCCCCTCAACTTTCCTCCACCACTTCATACTGGCTTGTTACGACTGGAGCTAGTGTTGTGAGAATAGGTAATAAAATATTCGTCGAATCCGAGTATTGAAATATTCGTATTAATCCGAATATTTTTGGCAGAGTGATACGCAATACCGAGTCATGTATGGTAAATAGAGTGTACATGTACGATACAAAATCTTTATGATACGTAATACGGAATCGTATATAGTAAACAAAGTGTATGTGTACGATACAAAATCTCTATGAGCTGAATGACGTGTACTGCAGGGTCAGTCAGCCAATAACAGACGCAACAGAGACAAAGCGATTCGGTATTCGTATTCGTAATAACAAATATTAATCTAAACCGGCTTAACCTCTATGTACCCCGTACCCGCAATATTGTATAACGGTAATCGAATTTTTTCTAATATTCCTAAAATGATATGGATTCTATTCCGTTACATCCTGCTTATCTCTTCTTAATTGTGTCAATTACCCAGGGGTTTGTTGAAACGAGAAGTTGAATTTAAAACAAATGTTTTCTGCTGGTGCAATTATAAAATAAATTTTTATTAATAAAAGTGAAATAATGAACACCACAGAATCTTTTTGGTTTAGTTATTGGTCACCATTATATTTTATGAATTACAAAAAACGTAACACAAACTTATCCTATATATTTGTAAAAATACCTTGGTATTCCCTGGACAATAATAATAAAACAAAATTATATTTACCACGTGTACGTTATTATTATTACTTATTACTATACGGCATCTACGATTCCATCCCATACCACGCTAAATATAAATATAATATACCCTTCTGAATGTGAAAACGTAATAGGATGATTAATCCGAATATTATATTATATGAATCCGAATATCAAAATAATCCGAATATTTACAACGGTAACTGGAGCGTCTAGTGATGCAACCACGTTTCATCACAGTTTGCGATGCAATGCCCTTCTTCTACAAATCGTGATGAGAGACGCTGACAGATCTACAATCGTGTCAACTTTTGTTCCGCAGTTATCAGGCGAGAAACTCTTCGTGCAGACACTTTACGGGACCTCAGCTCTTTCGTGATGATGACTTGTGTGCTTCCATAACGCATCCAGACCAAACGTCGGTTGCCTTTAATAAGCTTATAAATAACGTGTGTATGTTTTGATCGGTAGTGCTTGCTACCTGGACGACAATCTTGGCACTTATTTTCGATCTCTTCACGGCGCTAAACACACGATCAGCTGACGCTGTTGCTTGCACTAACTGCGCCATCAATCGTTCCGAAATTTCGTGTGCTGTCACGCCTTTAAGGACGATAAATTTAGGTAAGATGATATTAGGTTTGACTAGGCCATACACCCTCAGGATCTCCAGTAGGGACCAGTGGAGGGAAAATGATGTTGAATTCCAGCTCGCAAGCCTGGTCTGTTTCACCGACGGATCGCGGCTGGAGGACCAACAATCCCCCGGGGCATGAATATACATCGAGGGCCTAGGGGTGCGCGAGAGCTATGCCCTTGGCGCATATACAACGGCATTCGAAACAGAGGTGTACGCTATCCTGTCTGTGGCCAATAGACAGGATGTGAAGAGGAGTCCCGAGAAATGTGTGTACATCTGCTCGGATAGCCAGGCAGTCCTCCGGGCAGTCTGCGCGGCCATAATCAGGTCTACACTGGTTCAGGAGTGCGCTGACGCCCTCAGAGGACTAGCCAGGATAAAGGAGGTAGAAATAGTGTGGGTTCCGGGACACTGTGGCGTGGCGGGGAATGAGGTGGCGAGAAATCTCGCAAGGGTCGGTTCCCGGCGGCCGTTCTGTGGCCCGGAGCCGGCGATAGGTATAAGTAGGAAGACGGTCTCTGTCGCCTTAGACAGGTGGACCGAGGAAGCAATGAAGAGGCACTGGGGTCGGTTGGTGGATGCAGGCAGGCGAGGGACTTCGTGGAGGGGCCGGACAGAGATAAAGCTGTCTGACTACTCGGAAGAAGTCGACCTACGCTTCGCCGCATCCTTGGGGTGCTCACAGGCCACTGCGCCCTTAGAAGACACCTCACATTGATAGGCGTAGAGAGGGATCCCATTTGCCAGGAATGCGGCGATGATGAGGAAACGTCTTACCACTACCTGTGCGAATGCGAGGCTTTTGGGAGTCTTCGAGCAGAATTGTTCGGATCGAGTACTCTGCAGGGGAATTAGGTAAGTACCGTCCAATTGAAGACCGTCACGGCCTTCATCTCGAGGTTGAGGCGGTTTGGCGACGGAACCGAGGAGGAGTAGAGCATCGTTGCTGGGTTGCTGGGGTTGGCAAAAAGGGCCCATGGTGGCCTACTTGCTAGGCGTTGGCCTCCCCACCACTGCTACTACTACTAGGTACGATGCCTTGGACAACTAAGGAGTGAACATTTCGCTTAGACGTCGTGAGCCATAGTTCATCATACCTCATGTCTCATGTATCCAGACTGATCAATCGCTCTGCCCATTTCCCCACTCCTGACATCCCAAACGAACATGGCGGCCACTCACACCAGACGATATTACTTGCTTGCTCGTTTATATTTGATTCACCCCCATACATAGAAACTTTTCATATTTAGTGATGCATAATCATGAAGTGTTCTAAGAAATATTTAAGTATGCTATAGGATGTCTGTATCATAGAATTTTGTGAAACACACTCAATATAGAATCTTAGGCTACGAAACCCTTGATTTGCTCAGAGTTGAAACCATATAAGACCAAGCTGGCGAAATGTTATTGTTAGTGAATGAATTAACAGATAAACATACATGCGCCTCATAGGCCAGGGCTGATAATTTCTGACACCAAAAAAATTTAGAACAGGATGACACCCATTGGAAAAGGAATAAAATAAAGCAAAAGTAAGAGGAAAAATAAGTTACGGGGATTTAAGGCCGGGAAGTGGAAGGGGGTGGACTTTTAAGGGTGGAAATCGATTTATCACGATTTCCGGTAAAACTACAATTCCCATCGAAAAAAGTTAAATAGAAAAGTTGTAGGTAATAAAAATAGCTACACTCGTATCTACACTTTTTTCACATAACCTTAAAATATCTGTGAAAAATCAAAATAACCGACTTTTTGGTTTTTTATTTTTCTCTCCCACAAAAAAATTCAGGAATGGTGGAAGCGTGCCTTGTTAAGTCCAAAACACGCTGTAATTTTTTCGATTCAAAATATTTATTTTTTTCCCTTATTTTGATTTTATATCGAAAAAGTAACCTCATTTGCAATCGAAAATTCTCACGTCAAAAAACTGCTTTCAAAAAAAAAGTCGGTGCACTTTTTGTTCGTTGACATCTCTACTTTCTAATGGTGTAAAAATATACATTACTATGTATAAATTTTCTCAAAAAATGCAAAAAAAAAGCGAAGATTTCGATAATCAGTATAAATAGAGGTGTATGCCCTCGAGCGTCTTACATACCCTCGGGCCAGAGGCCCTCGGATTTGTAAACTGGTCGCCCTCGGGGCATAAACATCTATTGATACCCTTGGAACATAAATAACTATTATTCTTGTCAATTGATCTCAAGAAAGTAGGTTGTAAGACCCAGCCCCTTCCCCACTTCTCTATGGCATACCATGCGATGGGCTAAAATTTCCCGTAAGCCATTCAGGTATAGAAGTTTTCTTAGAATGGCAATAAATAGGCACCTACGCATATAATTTACAAATTTTCCTACAACTTTCTAAAAATATTGTAGATATCTTATAAACTATTAAGTTTATTAACTTATCTGGTTGTTAATTATAGTATATATATATATATATATATATATATATATATATATATATATATATATATATATATATATATATATATATATATATATATATATATATATATATATATATATATATATATATATATATATATATATATATATATATATATATATATATATATCGATTTGCAATTTCTTAGTTTACCAATGTAACATGGAGTCTTACATTTTTACAGTAATTAATTAAAGTGTAAATTTCAATAGCGCCAAATTTTAAACACTGATTAAAAAAATAATCGAAATCCAGATTTTTCGTTTTTTTGTTGTATTTTCTGAAAAAACTTTCTATGGTAATGTATATATTTTTGTACACTATCAGAAAGTAGTGGTTTTAGCGAACAAAAAGCGCAGCGACTTTTTTTAGAAAACAGCTTTTTTGATGGGAAAATTTTCGATTGAAAATGAGGTTACTTTTTCGATATAAAATCGAGATAAGGGGAAAAAATAAATATTTTAAATAAAAAAAATTACAGCCTGTTTTGGACTTAACAAGGTAAGTTTCCACCAAATTTCGTGCAAAAATTTGTTTTGTGGGAGACAAAAATAAAAAACCAAAAAGTCGGTTATATTGATTTTTTGCAGACATTTTGAGGTTATGTGAAAAAAGTGTAGATATTAAAGTTATAGATCTTTTTATTGCCTACAACTTTGCTATTTAACTTTTGTCGATAGGAAATGTAGTTTTGCCGGAAATCGTGATAAACCGTTTTACACCCTTAAAAGTCCGCCCCTCTTCCACTTCCCGACCTCAAATCGCCCGTAATTTATTTTTGTTTTATTTTCTTCCTTTTCCAATGGGTGTCATCCTGTTCTATTTTTTCAATTTTTGCCATTTTCAAAGGCTTCGGCCCTGGTCTATCATAAGATGGTAGTGGCAACAGAATAAAACCTCTGATTCTATTCACACCTATTACAAAATATAAGTTTACAATCAATCATAAATTAGATAATTAAAAGAAATATGAATGAAATACTGATTTGGCAGCGATTTTCACGATATAGTAAGAACTTTCATATTATAACCTTTTATTGTTAAAACAAAATTTTTATAGAAAAAATCGCTGGTGAAAATGGAAAATTTTGCAAAATAATTTGTCAATTATTCGTTTTATGCAGAAGATGGACGTTTGAAACTGGAATTATTCAGATAAACGGAAGTTCGCATTTACATACATGGAAACATGAAAAGTTTGATAAGGCTATTAGGTTCTCTGCAGCGACAGTCAACTTTCTTGTTTCTGATGGACCATCACACTTAAATCTCTCTCTCTCTCTCTCGCTCTCTTTTTCTCTCTTTCTAATTTCAAACTTTCATCTTTTAAGGAAAACGAATAATTGTAGAACGAATATTTTGCAAAATATTACATTTTTCGTTAGATCTACTAAAATATGGATTTTTCTGCAAACTTGAAAAGAGTTTCATTCAACTCTAAAAATTAATAAATCGTTAAGTATAGTAAATCGCTTGGTGAGTTCGTTTGGCCTGAGAAATCGTAGCAGTTCTCCGAAAATAATTAAATAAGGATAATGACTAATAGAACCACATTGATATATGGAAATAATAAGTACAATTTGGAGAACCCAATACATCACAATACATTTTTGGACCTGACGATCGTTTCGCTAACAAAGTTAGCGTCATCAGAGGGATAAATATACTAAGCGAATAAATACTAGAACTATTATTTATATATTAGTTGCTATATAGACAGACCCCCCCACTGTTGAGTCTTAAAACCCTGTAATTAAAACTGCATATCTGATTTTGTAATACTGTGTGTCGTTATCAAATATTCCTTCTAAGATGGCCACACCGATTAAGATAACTGTTCGAACAATTGGCTACATATAACCGGACCTACTCTATTCATCGAAACATTTTTGTTCAAATTTCTAACAGTATATACAGTATACAGTATATAGTTACATAGTTAGGTCTTTTCCAAAGCAATATGTCCACCAAATTTCATCGAAATAGCTTTGTAATTTTCGGAGAAAAATTGTTTTTCGAAAGAAAACTCAAAATTTTCTCGGAAAACCTTGTCCGATTTTCATTGCTAATGAACTCATCCAAGCTATTAATAAAAGAAAGGCACTCGTCGAGTTTAATTAAAATCGGTTAATTACTTTTTGAGTTATCGGTTGGATATATATATGTATATATATATATATATATATATATATATATATATATATATATATATATATATATATATATATATATATATTGTAACGAAGTCCGATTTATTGCGGTTATTTGAATAACTAATGAGCCGTTTAGGCGGTATAAATATCGGATATTTGTCGAACAATAAATGTGACTCATTTTAAAGTATGAAAATTCGCCAGAGCCCAAACGCAGTTCTTGTAGAATGGACCGCTGTACGCCAGCCTGACAGGCGCAATAAGATGTGTCCTAGACGCATGTCAAGCGAACCGTGGAGAGCAGACACAACGCGAGACAGAGCGGTTTGGATCATCGCCGTGGCAACAGGTCGCCGCCGTCCGTATCTTGCTTGGTAATTTGTTAAAGCGTTAGGTGTAATACCTGGGGGAAGATTGTCCCGTGTCGCTATAGAGTAGCGAAAAGGCCGTGTGTTGGTCTGTCATTAAGTCAGGTGTAATACCTAGAGGAAGATTATTCCGTGTCGCTATAGAGTAGCGAAGAGGCCGTGTATTGGCCTGGTGATAAAGTTCTCACTTCGGGAAGTTTGCAGAAGTATAACTTATAAATGGTTAAACTGGCTGTGTTTTATTAATGCTGTTCTACGTGAAGTATTAACAGCGGAGTTAGGATTTCACGTGTAGATAGAGTTTATTGGATTTAGTGGTGACTAAATGGTCACGATTGCCCATCTAAGGGAGATCTAAGTAAGGTAAATAATTATGCCGTACTGTAGTAGAATTAGGGTGTTTTAGCGAATCAAAGCGTACTATACAGGGTGAACCGCGATCTCTTGAAGAGACGTACGTCCTTTGGGAAATCGTGTATTTATTCTGGAGGGTATGCGCTCGCTAAACTAGGTGGTTAACTAGCTAAAGTGTCCAGCCTAGGTAAGGGCCAAGCTGGTCACGTTTCGTACCCATTTAAGGGAAACGGGAGCACGGACAGTGCTGAGATAGGGTAGTATTTAGTGCGCCCGACATCGTGTGCTGTATTGGTGCGACTATGTTTGCTTCGAGGGACGGTAAAGTCCTCGGAGGAAGCAGAGATCAATCTGGAATGGTACGCAATCGCTGGGGGCGTTGTAGGCTAGTTAGGGTGTTCCGTATTAGGTAATGAATTACCTAGTGGTATTCATTAGCGAATTAGGGCCGTGTAAGCGTGGGAACCGTTTGTTTGCTCCCGTCGCGGATCCATTCTCCATTTGAGGTTTGGGGTATCCTGCTTTGCGCTTACCGTGCTTTGTTATGCTTTGTTTGCTGTGTGAATGCTAGCCGCCCGCTTAATTATCATTAATTATTAGGCGTATTATTTTAGGTGAATATCACTGTATTTTTAAATAGTACACATTTGTGGTATCAATTGTAAAAGAATGTCTTGCCAGAGATAACACTATCTGGATTGAGATATGTGTCTCGATATTCGCATGATTTGTAGCGAATTTTTAGTTTTAATTATTTGATTGATTTTTATTGTTGCCGATTTCATTTTGTAAATATCTTGAATGTTATTAGAGACCTTTTTATGTAACTAGTTGCGTTTCACTGCACTGCCTGTAGGTATTTGTACTAGTGTAAATGTGTTAGGGCTAGAATCCTGTGACGGATTGCGACTAGCGTAGGCATATCGTAGTCGATAGCTGCCTGTTTAGAGTATTTCTGCTTCCAACTTTATATGTTAGGGAAAACAGCCATTATTCGGGAGTAAGTGATTAAAACCCACTTACTCCTCGAGAACTCTACGGGACAGAATAACTTACGACCCCTGGATATAGTTTTCGTCTCCACTCGAGTTACCCTGGGACAAGGCTGTTATGAAACAGTAACTTTGTGGTGTTCTACGAGGGCCTTAGCAGAAGTCCTCACGGGGATCTGACCCCGTCCTAGTCAATAGGGAACAAAGATGGCGCCCAAGGATAGTTTAATTAAAAACGTTTAAGTCTCGCTCGAAGGACGGATTGGCAAATTATCTGTCGGGCCATCTGCTGAGCCAGAGTTCATCACAATATATATATATATATATATATATATATATATATATATATATATATATATATATATATATATATATATATATATATATATATATATATATATATATATATATACTTTTGTAATCATCTAACTGACCCGACTGCCTGACATTTTTGATAGGCTTGAGATTTTTTCATCTACATGATGATTATTATCTTAAATATGTTGTATACAAAGTCAATGATTTTATTGGAAAATTCAACAGTAAATTTGCCCTCCATTAAAACGACGACTGAAATAGAAAGTAATAACAAAGTACATTCTCTTGATGTATTGGTCAATAAAAATAGAGACACTTTAGAATTTGACATCCACAGAAAGGAAACCACTACTTTGAGTTACATTTCGATTGGCTCACACCGTAGTTTTCCACAAAAAACAGCTAGTTTGAATTGTCTGGTTAAAGAAAGAAAGCTACAAAAGAGAACTTGACTGTATTAAAAATGTAGCTAAGTATAATGGTTACTCTGTCTGTTTAGTCAAAAAATTAGTCAATAATTATAAAACAAAGAAAATGTTGGCGGAATATACGACTTTCAGAAAAGATAAACCAAACAAAACCGTTGTCTGTTCACCATTTGAATTGCAAATTACGAGATGTTTCAATTGCACTTTGAAGAAAGCCAATTTACAGATAACATTTTCTACAAAAAAAATGCGTTCAAAAATTTTCTGGGAAACCCAAAGGATAAAGATAAAACAATATAATTGTCGGGAATCTATGACATAGGTTGTAAGGATTGTGAACTTAAATATGTTAGGCAAAGTAAAAGAATTATTGAACCTAGATTTATAGAACATTTAGCGCAACTGAGATATGGCGCTATTGATAAATAATGTATTGCCCAGCATGTTTGGGATAATAATCATCATGTAGATAAAAAAACTTCAAGTTAATGAAAAATGCCAGGCAGTCGCGTCAGTTAGATGGTTACGAAAGTATATATATATATATATATATATATATATATATATATATATATATATATATATATATATATATATATATATATATATATATATACACAGTTAGAAATTTTAACAAGAATAATTCGATGAATAGAGCAGGTCTGGTTCTATGTTTGATATATTTCAACACACCACGAGGGCTTACAGCCTAAATACTATCGTACCGTGGGTGTTGACAAGGAGGAACGAGGCAACTTGTTAATTCTGGACTTGAAGGTTTGGAGGTTCGGAAAAGAAGGAAAAACATGTGCCGGCAAGGAATTCCACAACTTGGAAGTCCGCGGGACAAAAGAGCGGGCATAACAAGATGTTCTTTGTCTGGTAACTTGGACAGTAAAAGGGTGCATTCGCTCTGTTACCCTGGTAGATATGTTGGGGACAGCAGGTGGAGAAACTATGGAAGAAAGCTCCTCTGAGCAGTGCCCGTGCAGATATCTATAAAAAAGAGAGAGAGAGAGGGTGAGGGTAGGGTCACGTATGAGACGCATAGCTCTCTTCTGAATGGAGTTCAGGATAGCGACTGTAGAAGCGGCAGCGGCAGCGGCACCCCAGATGTGGGAGCAGTATTCGAGGTTTGGCCTTATTTGTGAAGTATATATGGTATAGAGATTAGCTGGTGAAAAGTATTTGCGAGCCCGGAAGAGGAAACCTAATTTCTTAGCAGCCGCTTCTGCAATTGATATGACATGTTGGTGCCAATTGAGATTTCGATCCACAGAAATGCCAACAAGTGAAAAGGACTCATTACTTTGAATAACTTGGTTGTTCATTGTGATGGGTCTAGGGCTGGTGTATTATGAGATAGAGCAAAGACTGAGATTTGGTGGAGTTGAATTGTACAAGATTTCTGCTTCGCCAGTCTAATATTTTTTGGAGATCCACAGAGACAGAACCCTCCATGAGTCTGCGATCCTCATCTAATTGGGCTAAAGAGACAGGCTTAGAATATTGTATATTTGAGTGGAGGGTGCTGTCGTCCGCGTAACTGTGATCTGGGTTGGATGTGCTAGAGAGGAAGCCTTTCATGTGGAGAAGGAACAAAGCGGAACTTGAGGGACTACTGCATTAATTGGATACAGTTTAGGGGAATGGCCATCCACGACAACAGAAATGCTGGAGAGGAAATTTGCTGTCCAGGTACAGAGTTTTGGTGGTAGGCCAAAGGCCGGAAGTTTATTAAGCAGCGCTGCGTGGCAGACCTGATCGAATGCTTTGGATATGTCTAGAGCGACAATCTGGGATTCACCGTGTAGTTTCATAGACTTGTTCCAAGAACGGGTGACAAAGGAAAGGAGGTCGGCAGTTGATCTGCGATGAAGGAATCCATACTGCCTGTCGTGGATTAGACTGTGTTTTGCAAGAAATTTTGGTCATTCGGTGTTTATATACTTTTCCATCACTTTAGAGACGACTGAAAGGAGAGAAATAGGCCTGTAGTTGCTAGGAAGCGCTTTGGATCCTTTCTTGGGGACGGGTTGTACTGCATCAGTATTCCAGTTACTAGGGAATATTGTAAGATGTCTAAGACAGACGAGTCAGGACAGGAGCAAATTCTGGTGCGCATTTTTTGAAAACAATTTATGGGATCTCGTCAGGGCCAGAGGCTTTCCTGGCATTAAGAGAAGAGAGCATCTCTCGTACCATTTTAGTTTTGAAAATGATATCCGTTATTTTATGCGCGACATTGGGAACTGTTGGTCGTTGAACATTTGGAGGTGGGATGAGAGTAGAATTGCCGGCGAACAACGAGGCAAAAAGTTCAGCCTTGCCCAGGGCGGTAGGAACAATTTCATCCCCTGAAACAATAGGTGGGAACGTGCTCTTGTAGAAATTATTCCAAATAGATTTAGCAAGAGTCCAGAAGGGTTTTCTGCCGTTAGAGATTGAGATGACTTTGTTTTTGATGTGGTTATTAAACGGTTTTTTTGCCTCAGAAAGAATGCGGACATGGCGTAGTAGTCCATTGTTCTAACTGTTATCTTAAGAATCAGTGGTACCTTCTTAGAAGGAATATTTGATAACGACACACAATATTAAAAATGCAGGTATGCAGTTTTAATCACAGAGATTTAAGACTCAACAGTGGGCGTCTGCCCGTGTCAATTCAGAGAGGATGCTGTTCGCAACTGCTTGGCAACTTACATATAAATAGTAGTTCTAGTCTTGTCCCCTGTGGGTCCAGGGACTAACTAAAAGAATAGGCCCTAGGTAACTCCTGCCAGTCGTAAGAGGCGACAAATCGGAATCAAACACTAGTGGGGGTCTTGTCCAGGTGGGCCTGGAGGAAGACGGATATCTCTGGGGAGTGATGTGCACCAGGATTTTGAGGCCCCCACTCTGGGCTTAGAAATGGACAATTGACCTCACATGGTTGTTACTCGGGAGCGGGGTTCCAGATGATACCCCCTTGGGTTGAGACAGCTCGAGGGCGGGACTTCATGATACCACCTCCAGTCAATGAAACATTGGCGGGGGTCTGGTACAGCTAAGTCTGGAGGGAGGCGGATATCTCTGGGGGTGATATGCACCCGGATTTTGACGCCTCCACTGTAAGATTAGAAAAGAACAATTGACCTCGCATGGTTGTTACTCGGGAGAGGGGTTCCAGATGATACCCCCTTGGGTTGAGTGCTGGCGTATATCGTGTGTCCAGACGACCCGGAGAGGGTTGAGATCTCTGACGAGAGGTATACACCCAGAGTTTGAGGTCCCCACTCTGTGATTTGAAACGGACGGACGACCTCGCTTGGGCGATCGTCGGGAGCGGGACTCGATGGGATGTCGCCTTGAGTCTAGCATTGATGGGTGTCGAGTCTAGACGAACCCGGAGGAGAGCAGATATCTTTAGGCGTGTATTACAACTAGAGATTCAGGCGTCTTCCGCGAGCTTCGAAACGGGAAAACGACCCCACTTGGATGCTGTTCGGATGCGGGACTTCATGATACTGCTTCGAGGCAAACACTGACGTATGTCTGGTCCAGACGAACTCGGAGAGAGGTTATCTCTGTTTGAGCTTTGAAACGGGCAAGTAACTTCGCTCAGATGGCAGTACATCTATCAAAGTTTCACCTCACAAATATTGTCTCCTGCAGGAAGCTCGATTTGTTGTGTGAAATTTAAGCAAACGCGTGCGGGTATCGGGTTTGGACGAAAACGGAGTGGGGGGTGGGGTGGGGTGCTGGTGTTGAAATCTCTAGGGGTGGACTACACCTGGTGACTTAGACCTACTCTGTGAGCTTCGAAACAGGCTAACGACCCCGCTTGGAGACAGCTCGAGGGCGGGACTTCATGATACCACCTCCAGTCAATGAAACATTGGTGGGGGTCTGGTACAGCTAAGTCTGGAGGGAGGCGGATATCTCTGGGGGTGATATGCACCCGGATTTTGACGCCTCCACTGTAAGCTTGGAAAAGAACAATTGGCCTCGCTTGGTTGTTACTCGGGAACGGGGTTCCAGATGATACCGCCCTGGGTTGAGCGCTGGCGTGTGTCGTGTGTCCAGACGACCCGGAGGGGGCTGTAATCTCTGATGAGTGGTATACACCCGGAGTTTAGGGCCCCCACTGTGTGCTACGAAACGGACGGACGGCCTCGCTTGGGTGATGCTCGGGAGCGGAACTCGATGGGATGTTGCCTTGAGTCTAACACTGTTAGGTGTCGGGTTTAGACGAGCCTGGGGGGAGCTGAGATCTCTAGTAGTGGATTACCACTGGAGATTGGATGCTGCTCGAGAGCGGGACTTCATGAGACCGCCTGGAGGGATATACTGACAGATGTCGGGTCCAGACGAACTCGGAGAGAGGTTATCTCACTTTGAGCTTCGAAACGGGCAAGCGACTTTACTCAAATGGCAGTACACCTGACAAACAAACTTTCACCTTTAAGAAAATAAATCCACCCACAGGGAGCTGGAATTGATGGGTGAAATTTAAATAATTAGACGTGAGCCACAATAGACCTAAGGTCGCGGTGGAGGGACTGCAATGGCCTACTCACAATAAATCTAATCCTTAATCTCTCTAGTTTTAGTCTTTATTCGCTTAGTTTATTAATCCCTCTGATGACGCTCGCTTTGTCAGCGAAACTATCGTCAGGTATAAAAACTGTATTGTGATGAATTGGGTTCTCCAAATTGTACTTATCAGTGCCCATAACTGGTTCCCATCTGCACTCACTTATGGAAATAAATCAAAATAGCTGCCGTATTTTACATCCAACAAAATACGAATTTCATGATATAATACTTTGGAAGTAGTGATTAACTTCATGCCTAATTAGTTAGGAAGCACACCTGAACACACAAAACAATCAACATTTCAAATGAATGACTTACGATGACGCCTGGAACTGACTGTGGTGTAATTAATCGTCTGTGCTGAAAATGTGTAAAAAGAAAGTGACAGATGATAAGTTAAAAACATATTATATTAATATACACACACAAATAATACCATATTCATATAAACTGGCATTCACAAAATAAGTAATTGTCAATAGCGCTTCTAGTTTGTATTGCTGAAAAATTACTATTTACTAAGATATTTAGGATGAGATAATAATAATACTGTTCATTCAGAAACAAAATACAATAATACAAAAAAGTATTTCAAAAATGTGTACAAGTTCTAAATAAAAAAATATAAGTCACTGAGACAACATAAACGTTGTCTGTACGTGACTGACTTTACAATGACCACTGGTAAAAAGGCCAAGTAGAATGTCCAGGGCAGGTAAATCGTCCAGTGCTGGTAAAATACCCAGTCCAGTAATACAATACAAATAAACAGAGCCTAGGTGGTTCAATTGTCAGGACGTGAACCGATGGGTACCGGGTTCGATTCCCAGGGTCTCCCTTTCACTTTTTATTTTTTGTGCCGGCAAGGAATTCCACAACTTCGAAGTCCTCGGGACAAAAGAGCGGGCATAACAAGATGTTCTATGTCTGGTGACCTGGACAGTAAAAGGGTGCATTCGCTCTGTTCCCTTGGTAGATATGTTGGGGGCAGCAGGTGGACGAACTATGGAAGAAAGCTCCTCTGAGCAGTGCCCGTGTAGATATCTATAACACACACAGAGAGAGAGAGAACGAGTGAACGAGAGAAAGAGAGAGAGAGAGAGAGAGAGAGAGAGAGAGAGAGAGAGAGGTCACCAACGGCACGTCGGTGCGCAAGGGATGACAGCCTTTGGGTGAAGGTAGGGTCACCGATGAGACGTATAGCTCTCTTCTGAATGAAGTCTAGGTTAGCGAGTGTAGAAGCGTCAGCGGCACCCCAGATGTGGGAGCAGTATTCGAGGTTTGGCCTTATTTGTGAAGTATATAAGGTATAGAGATTAGCTGGTGAAAAGTATTTGCGAGCCCGGAAGAGGAAACCTAATTTCCTAGCAGCCGCTTCTACAATTGATGTGACATGTTGGTGCCAATTGAGATTTCGATCCACAGAAATGCCAACAAGTGAAAAGGACTCATTACTTTGAATAACTTGGTTGTTCATTGTGATGGGACTAGGGCTGGTGCATCTCTTATGAGATAGAAAGCAAGACTGAGATTTGGTGGGGTTGAATTGTACAAGATGTCTACTTCCCCAGTCTAATATTTTTTGGAGAGCCACGGAGACAGAACCCTCCATGAGTCTGCGATTCTCATCTAATTGGGCTAAAGAGACAGGCTTGGAATATTGTATATTTGAGTGGAGGGTGCTGTCGTCCGCGTAACTATGAACTGGGTTGGATGTGCTAGAGAGGAGGTCATTGATGTGGAGAAGAAACAAAGTAGGGGCTAAAGCTGAACCTTGAGAAACTCCTGCATTAATTGGATAGTTTAGAGGAATGGCCATCCACGACAACAGAAATGCTCCGGTTGGTGAGGAAATTTGCTGTCCAGGTACAGAGTTTTGGTGGCAGGCCATAGGCTGTAAGTTTATTAAGCAGCGCTGCCTGCCAGACCTGGTCGAATGCTTTGAATATGTCTAGAGCGGCAATCTGGGATTCACCGTGTAGTTCCATAGACTTGTTCCAAAAATGGGTGACAAAGGAAAGGCAGTTGATCTGCGTTGACCGAATCAGTACTGCCTCTCGTGGATCAAACTGTGTTTTTAAGAAATTTTAGTAATTCGGTGTTTATATACTTTCCCATCACTTTAGAGATGACTGAAAGGAGAGAAATAGGCCTGTAGTTGCTAAGAAGCGCTTTACTACATCTAGTTTTTCGATTCAGTTCTGAACAAAACGTCTCTTTGCGGCTCTAATTATTTTATACAGCTCACTTTTATAAAGACTGTATTCATTTTTAAGGCAAATGCTATCGGGATCAACCGACACACGTCTATAGAACAGATTATTTTTATTGATGCACCTAAAAATTCCAAGAGTGTTCCACTTCTTTCTAATTTTAAGGTGATAGAAGCGCTTCTAGTTTGTATTGGTGAAAGTTTATTATTTACTAAGATATTTATGATGAGATTGGTATTTAGAAGGATATTAAAATAAGACAAAAGTGTAGTCTCATGTAGCTTTTCCAAATTTTTTTTAATTTGAAGTTTTGCTTTAAACGCAGCCCTATACTCACTTTGTATATCTAACGCAACAAAATTTCTAAATAGCATAGATTAGGTAAAAACTACAGAGAAATAAATTAATATTTTCTGTTCTTCAAATGGAATAAAAGTTGAGAAGCGGACATCATCTTTACAAAATTTGAATTAAATTATTTATATTTTAAAGTTATATCGCTGCATCCTAATCTCTGCGACAGTTAATAACCCTTAATTGTTTTAGTTTATTTTAAAACTATAATCCTGCACTACTGCTTGTGTGATGAACCTCGGTGGTTCAGAGGTAAGAACGTGTGCCTTTGAACCGAAGGGTACTGGGTTCGACCCCGGCGTACTCCTTTCACTTTTTCAGTACAAACTGTAAAATTAACATCACTCGAGGTTCTGGCATTGTATTTGAGCAAGTTGAATGTCTGCACGTTCCGCCCTTCGGAGGGGGCGTAAAGCCGTCGGTCCCGTGTCAATGCGATGTTGGGCACGTAAAAGATCCCTACCCTCCTTATAGAAAGACAGGGGTTCGGCAAAATTTCCAGGATAGTGAGGTGAAACTGCTCCCTGGCGTCGGTGATTTGCCATAGTCGCGGAAATAGGCCGACGTTAAAGAAACAAAACACACAAACACACTGCTTGTGTGTTCTTATACATTCAGTACAAATTGTAAATTGGGATATTTACTTATCTTTATAAATTTGCAGAGTGTTATACAAAAAAGTCATTAATAAATTAGTAAATAAACAACGCATATAAACTATTACTAAAGTTATATCGCTGCATCCTAATCTCTGCGCCATTTAATATTCTTAACTTTTCAGTTTATTTAAAAACTATAATCCTGAATTACCCATTTTTTGTTCTTACATAATATTAAGTGATTTGTCAAAAGTCAAATATATAGCTACCTATTATTATTTTATACAATATTTTGTGTAGTGTTGTTAAGACGAGAGCAGATTAAATAAAACCTGCCTAACCAGGATAGAAATGATTTAGAGAAAAATGTGAAAAAAGTTTAAAAAATGTTGCCTCACAAATTCCCTAGGACAATTTTTCACGAGCTCAAATATTCGTTAATGGGAAATTGACTGAAATTCGCTAAAAAAAATTATGCACAATATCACTAAAATTATTTCGTCTAAAATGTTAACTACGAAAACTCATTAAAAAGAGTTTTCTACAAATATCAAAACCAGACGAGATCACAAACCGCCCACCCATCCAAGAACCGATCGTTCCTGACGTCGCTTACCTCCAATCAAAGAACGTTGGCACGTACTGAAGAGCTAGTTTTTCGATAAAACAAAATAAAAAAAACTGTATACCTATTAAAAATTTTCCCATATTGTTATCATTTCTGGGTGTTCGGATTTTTTGGTAAGTCAGTATAGTATAACACGTTTAAATCAACTCTATAATTTAGGCTGCTGCTTCATCGTGTTGCAACCTTGGATATGGGCCTAGCTCTCGCTCATTTAAAGAAATTTTAAAATGTGGCGAAATCCTCTTTTTTTTATATATAAAAATTACCTAAAAAAGTATAAAATACAACAGTGAAATATGTGGTTTTAAATTAGAATTAGAATCACAGTGATAATAAGTGCTATTCGAGAGAGTGGTAGAAAACTATTTTTCTTTCTAAACATCAACAATCATACTAATCATGTTGCTCTTAATTTGCGATGAGAATTTACAAACTTAGTAGACTAGCGTACACTGGTATATCCAAGGGAGAAAGGGACCCTATGTTTTTGTAAGTATTGTTTTACTGGACATCACTCCCTCTATCTAACATAACTTCTGTACTCAGAATCACCCTGATCAAGTTTTTGTCAAAACCCATTAGAGGTTCTAAATGTCAGATGAACCAAGACAATCAGAAGTTATCAATCAAAACGTACAACGCTTTCAAACATGATAGGCCATCGATTGTCCCTTCCAGACTCTTTATGGATGAGAATAAGAAGCTTTTAAGGGATACTTTTGTAAATATTAAAGAATATTATACTTTAGATGACAGTAGTAATAATATTCGAATCTTTTGGGAATAAAATAATACTTTTAAATACGCTGCCAAACAAAGTTGAGGGACGTTGAAAAATACAACCAAGATATTAACTGTATTCATCTTTACACCAGAAGCTTGTTGTGAATCATGCTTTTTCAGAAACCAGAATTCTTTTTTAACAATTTACATTATATAGTCAGCAGCATCACAGTATAAACGCGACGTCGCCTGTAGTAACGCTGATTCTCCATCTCCAGTATTTTATTTTATCATCATAAGGCAAGATTTTAGAGAAGTTTCTCTCTTGGCCTGCCTCTTCCATTTTTTCAAATTTGTGTCATAACGTTATCATAAAGTTAATATACCTCAGAATATATCCAACAAATTCTGCTTGCCTCCTCTCACTTTCTTTCAGGAAGTATCATTCTCTCACCTTTGCCGATAACTCAAAAAATAATGAGCTGATTCTGATGACATTTGGAAAGTATCTTCCTTTTTGAACTGGCTTAAATAGGTTCGTTAGCCAGAAAATGTCACCAGGTATCCAGAGAAAATGTTGGGCTTGCTTTCGAAATGTTTTTCGATCTTCGGAAATAACAAAGTTACTGTAACTGGAGCCTGCGATGGGCATAAGTAGAAAGACGGTCTCTGTCGCCTTAGACAGGTGGACCGAGGAAGCCATGGAGAGGCACTGGGGGTCGGTTGGTGGCTGTAGGCAGGCGAGGGACTTTGTGGAGTGGCCGGACAGAGATAAAGCAGTCTGGCTACTCGGTAGGAGTCGACCTACGCTTCGCCGCATCCTTGGGGTGCTGAAAGGCCACTGCGCCCTCGGAAGACACTTCACATTAATAGGGGTAGAGAGGGATCCTATTTGCCAGGAATGCGGCGAGGATGAAGAAATGTCTTACCACTACCTGTGTGAATGCGAGGCTTTTGGGAGTCTTCGAGCAGAATTGTTCGGATCGATGACTCTGCAGAGGAATCAGGTAAGTACCGTTCAAATGAAGACCGTCACGGCCTTCATTTCGAGGTCGAGCTGGTTTGGCGACGGAACCGAGGAAGACTAAGCATGGTTGTTGGGTTGGTGAGGTTGGCAAGAAGGGCCCATTGTGGCCTACTTGCTTGGCGTTAGCCTCCTCACCATTGCTACTACGACTACTGTAACCAAATCTGGTACGCAAGTTGCTCCTATATAACGTATGACGTATACTAAAGATGAGAACTTTGGGTAAAACAAAAAAGGTATAAGCATCAAAAAAATTGTCACAATATAAGTCAAAAAAGTCTGGACGCAGCAGGTGCGTTATGGTAGTAAATTTTAATAGAAATGATGTGGCACGAATGTTTTTTTCTTTTAACATAGAAATATAAATGTTGTTATATAGTTTCCTTGTAATATCGTAAACTTGCGTACCAAATTTAGTTACCATAGCTTTTCTATTTTTTGAGATAAAATTTCTTTTCGAAAGAAAACCCAAAATTTTTCCGGAAACCCCAGGTTCGAGTTTCCTGGCTAACGAACTTATCCAAGCCACTTACAAAAGGAGGGTACATGTTGAATTTTATTAAAATCGATTTATTATTTTTTGAGTTATCGGTAAGAAAATTCACTAAAGCGACACAATTGCAAAATTTCATGTGGTTAACAAAATCTGTTAAATAGTAAGTTTTTTAAAATCTTGAACATGTAAGGTAGATGGAAAAAAAACTTAGATTTTTATGTTGGAAGAAAAAATACTTATAAGAAAATTTTTGGTGTCAGATCATTTTTCTTCTGTAAATATCATACTGGAGGTTTGAAACGTGAAAATTGGTAGAACTAATGCGTTTTATGATTGATACATATTACAAGAAATGTATATTAGAATGTTCTTGATTTATATTACTCTTCTTATTTGTTAAAATAGTTGCAAAAGTGTCTCCAAAATAGACCTTACATATTACAAATAAATAACTGGAGACCATTGTGCGTTATCTGCCTGTCATTGTACTTTGTTTCCCAAACTGCGGTAGCGCTGGGGTTTCGATTACAGGCTCATGAGCAAAAGGGCATTGCTTCAAATCTCAGTTATGATTGAATTTCTCTTTCAACTTTTTTTCCTTTTTTTTTATTCAATTTTAACGTTATCTGATGAGGTCGTGTAATTCCAGTAATTTTTGTTTAGATGATTTTTGTTGAAAAAATTACTAATGGAAAGATAAAGATTTTGAGCCGCAGTAAGTGCGTTTTGGTAGCGAATTTTCAATAACTCAATTTGCTGATAACTTAAGGTTTGTTGGCCTGGTACCAGTTTAAAGACTTCTTGTTGGTAAAATCGTTCCAGAGTAAACACAGACGTAGAGATTTGTGACTTCAGAAGAATTTGTTTTCTTTTCTGCAGTCAAACGAATTTTCTCTGTGCTGCCACAGATAAAGTAATACGCGCTGATTTTCTTCAAATTTTGTAAATATCTTCTTTTTGCAAGTGGCTTGGATATTAGCCAGGAAAAAGGGACCAGTTTTTCCAGGAAAATTTTGAGTTTCCTTAAAAAAATATTTCAGAAAGTGAGAAAGGTATAACAACCAAATGTCGGTTTCTATTAGTGAATTTTATTAAAAGTAGAATACCTACCAAAATTTAGATCTCTAAGTTAAAAGAAAAAAGTTATAGGCGTTTTAATTTGTAGTGAATTTTCGTAGAAAAAATTCACTAATGGGGAGATCCAGACTTTTCAATTTTGAAAACATTTTTGCAAATGAGCGCGAACTAGGGCCCCTAGCACCCATATCCAGGGTTTTATTTTGATATGTTTATATATATATATATATATATATATATATATATATATATATATATATATATATATATCACACCGATAACTCAAAAAATAATAGGCAGATTTTGATCAAATTTGGCACGTACCTTTCTTTTGTAAGTGGCTTGGATAAGTTAGTTAGCCAGAATAATAGGACGAGGTTTTCCGGCAAAATTTTTAGTTTCCTGTCGAAAAAACATTTTTATCTCAAAAAATAAAGATATAATAACCAAAAAGCTATAATAAGCAAATTTGGTAGGTACGTTTACGATATAAAAAGTAAACTATACGCCAAAATTTATATTTCTATGTTACAAGAAAAAAAAGTTATAATAAAATATTTGGTGGCAGATTATGAAAATTCACTACCATAACGCACTTGCTGCATCCAAATTTTTAAAAATCATCTAAAGATGTTCTAACAAAATAACTATGTAAATACGCGGATTGGAGGCTGCTGTTCATGTGTGTATGTGAATGTCTTGTGTGGAATGTCCCCAGGCCCGGTCACGAAACGTAATAATTGGTTGGTCTCTTCCGATGCTCCTCTAGTTAATTTTATATAAAGCATGGTATAACCAAGAACTTTCGTAAGTTGCCCTGAAATGAGATTCTATATATATATATATATATATATATATATATATATATATATATATATATCTATATATATATATATATATCTATATATATATATATATATATATATATATATATATATATATATATATATATCTATATATATATATATATATATATATATATATATATCTATATATATATATATATATATATATATATATATATATATATATATATATATATATATATATATATATACAGGGTGGCGCATTGAAAACGAAACAGACCGATTTGCGTCCGCAGAATTTTTTTTAGAAACGCTGGAACACGTCAATTTTAATATTGAGAGGGACATGTTTTGACATAAAACTCAACTTTGTCACATCAACCCCTTAAGGGTGGTGATAACAACCCTTATATTTTAAATAGGGAACATGGATCGAGTGTTACATCATTTGAAAGCTCTTTCTTTTCTGAATTCTGCATACTAATTTTTTTGGAAGTTTTATCAACTCGTTTAAAAATTATTCACAGTTGGAGTTGCAAGAACGTATTTCATTCATTGTGATAAGAAATGCACTGATTAGTCAATTTTTCGTTAAAAAAATAAAAACCAAAACCAAACGTCCAAAAATGTTTATTCAGTTAAGTAAGTGTTCAAATTGTTGACCACCAGCTTCCATACAAAAGTACGAATCTTGTTCAAAACGAGCTCTGACATTCTGGAGCATTTGCGGAGTTATTAGACAGCATTCTTTAACAATTCGTCGTCGTAATTCTTTCAGAGACTCCGGTTCTGTTGCGAAAATTCTACTCTTTAAATGGCCCCATAGAAAGAAGTCTAAAGGAGTTAAATCCGGTGATCTAGCGGGGCACTCAATAGCACCTCTACGCCCAATCCATTGCTTTGGAAACTCTCCGTTCAAAAACTCCCTAACACGCTGTGAAAAATGCGGAGGAGCTACATCTTGTTGAAACACAAATTGATTTTCTTGATAGCGATCATCATTTTCAATAATGTCAATTAGTAGAGGGTAAACGATATCTTCTAGTAACTCCAAATACGTTTCGCCACTCAAATTGCCATCAAGAAAAATTGGTCCGATTAAACGGTCTCCTAAAATGCCAGTCCAGACATTCAATTTCTGCGGAGTTTGAGTGTGAACATCGTAAAAATTTCTTGGATTATTATCTGCCCAATAACGACAATTATGACGATTGACTGTAGAGTTTAATAAAAACGTACAGTCGTCTGAAAAACAGATATTGAACAGAAAGTTCCCGTTATCACCTATTCGTGCAGTCATAACTGCACAAAACTCCAGCCGCCGATCAAAATCATCTTTATTCAGTTGTTGTACAAGATGAATTTTATACGGGTGAAATTTATGATGCTTCAATATTCGCTGAATAGTTCTTCTTTGGATGTTTGAAACAGTGGCCAATTTTCTCGTGCTCAAAGTTGGGTTTGCAGCAATTTGTCCTAAGACTTCAATCTCAGTGGTCTCATTTCTAACCGGAAATTCACGTTCAGGATGCCGTTTTTTGTTGGCTACTGAACCACTTTGTCGAAACTTTGCAACTAACTCCAAAATGTATGTTCTGTTAACATGTCTGTTCGGATGTCGTTCATTAAACAAATTTGCTGTACGGTTGGCACAGTCATCGTATTTGAAAAAAAAGAGTAATTATTTCAACTCTTTCTTCCACAGAATACACCATTGTGAAATTCATTTTCGGTAGTACTATCAAGTATCAAACCGACAGATAAACTGAAATAATAACCAGCATTTCTCTCATTCCGATAAGAAATGTTCTGAGAGTCAATTTTTTGTTTACAAATCAACAAAACATTGACTATCAGCACATTTCTTATCGGAATGAGTGAAATGCGTTTTTGCATTTTCAACTGTGAATAATTTTTAAACGAGTTGATAAAACTTCAAAAAAAAAAATTAGTGTGCTGAATTCAGAAAAGAAAGAGCTTTCAACACTCGACCCATGTTCCCTATTTAAAATATAAGGGTTGTTAGCACCACCCTTAAGGGGTTGATGTGACAAAGTTGAGTTTTATGTATTAAAAGTGACGTGTTTCAGCGTTTCTTAAGAAAAAATCTCTGGACGCAAATCGGTCATTGAAAATGAAACAGACCGATTTGCGTCCAGAGATTAGATTAAATAAGGGGGGGTTCTACAGCCTGTGCCGCATCCCGCATATCGATCGCCATTTCTTCCTATCCTTCCAGTCCTTGGCCTCGATGGATCGATCTCTCACATTTTTCTCAATTCATTTTATCCATTGCGTTGTCGGTCTTCCTTTTCGTCTCCTTCCATGTGGTGTATACTTCGGAGCTAGAGAGCTCCGGAGTATACACCAAATGACCAGACCTGACCTGACCAGAGGGTCATCGTGTCTCCTCCATCCTGACTACACGCCCGTACCATATTAACTGTCTGAATTCTACTCTTTCTGCTGTTGTAAATACGCGCCTCTGTTCCTTCTTATCTCTCCGTTTCTAAAGTGTTGTATTCTCAAAATATTACAAGATCTTCCTAGGAAGTCAATTTCCACGGTTTCTGTCATCTATATCTCTTTCTCTGAAACCTGCCCGCATTCACAGCCCTCAGTTAAAATAGGCTCCACTATGGTTGTGTAGATTGTCCTTTTGGTTTGGGATTTCATTTTGCTTGACCAGAGCAACGAGTTCAGTAAATGAACAGTCTTCCTTCCTTGTGCCCTATTTTTGATATCATCTTCAGAAATAATGCTTCCCAAGTATTTAAATTCGCTAATTTTTTTTCAGTTGTAGATCTGGGCCTTCTTCATCCGCGTCTCCTATCTTAAGATATTCTGTTTTAGCGATATTTGTATTTAGACCCGATTTCTAATATTTTTCGCTTAATTTTCACATAGTCTGCGTCGTTCGCATCATTCGTTATAATTATCTGGTAGTCAGCGAATAAGAAAAAGAAAGCCTTTTTCATTAGTGGTGCATTACAAGAGTTTTTACTACATTACAAAGTGGCGTAATAAATAACCCCAACACACTGTTGAAGGAGATATGCCAGCCAGGCACTGGAATTATATCCTAATGAAGAGCTTACGTAGATAAATCTTACTGAGAATAATGAAAGAAGCGCACAGTAACAAGAAGCAATAAAAGCATTGCGGAAAAATAAATAAACGGGGGAATTAAGCAAAACAGGCCCCGGCAAAAAGTATCCTTACCTTTATTATGGGAGGTAATTGGAGCACAGGCAGTGGTGGAACTTAATACGGCCATTTCCTTGAACGCCTTTCCCTCCACTTTCACCCCTCTTCTGACGAACGACAGGAATAAGTGCCTACACAACTCCTCTGGCGTTCGAACTTCCAGAAATGTATCAATGAATCTGCGGAAACCTTCGTAGTCGATGTCCTGGAACAAAATATTACCCAGGGTCATTTATAATGGTTAACAGCTCCCTATAACAATTACATCTGTCTCCGAGGTGTAACAGTTAATTTGTTACACTTTCAACTTTAAGCCGGTTAAAAAAAACTTTGCTGAAGTTTGTTTGAGCGTTCAGGTAATTGAAATAAATACTAGCAGTGTTATTTATTATATAAATCATCTGACATTTATTTCTTCAACAAGTTAAAATCACTGCGTACGAGACTAGTCGAATAAGAAAGTTCTGACACAGGTGCCTTACGGTGTTGAATGTTCATTAAATTTTTGAAAAATAAGACTGAATTAACAAAACTTAAGAGTCTTGACCCAGCAAGTGCGTTATGGTAGCGATTTTTTATAGAAATTATCAACCCGTTTGGTGTGCCTCTGAACCGAAGGGTTCGATCCCAGGGTACTCCTTTCACTTTTTCAGTACAAACTGTAAAATTAACATCAACTGAGGTTCTGGCATTGTATTTGAGCAAGTTGAATGTCTGCAAGTTCCGCCCTTCAGAGGGGGCGTAAAGCCGCCGGTCCCGTGTCCATGCGATGTTGGGCACGTTAAAGATCCCTATCCTCCGTACAGAAAGGCAGGGGTTTGGCAAAATTTCCAAGATAGTGAGGTGAAACTGCTCCCTGGCGTCGGTGATTGGCCATAGTCGCGGAAATAGGCCGACGTTAAAGAAAAAAAAAACACACACATCAACCCGTTTGTTACCAAATTTATATATATATATATATATATATATATATATATATATATATATATATATATATATATATATATATATATATATATATATATATATATATATATATATATATCTGTGTGTGTGTGTGTATGTGTGAATAGCAACAAATTTAATCGAAATATAGTTCTTAATCAAACGCCACCTATTTTAATGATCTGGGGATCGAAAAGCTTCTTTGCACAGCAGCGCCATCTATATGTGTAGTAGTAGTAGTAGCAGTGGTGGGGAGGCCAACGCCAAGCAAGTAGGCCACAATGGGCCCTTTTTGCCAACCCCAGCAACCCAGCAACCATGCTCTACTCTTCCTCGGTTCCGTCGCCAAACCGCCTCGACCTCGAGATGAAGGCCGTGACGGTCTTCAATTGGACGGTACTTACCTGATTCCTCTGCAGAGTCCTTGATCCGAACAATTCTGCTCGAAGACTCCCAAAAGCCTCGCATTCACACAGGTAGTGGTAGGACGTTTCTTCATCCTCGCCACATTCCTGGCAAATGGGATCCCTCTCTACGCCTATCAATGTGAGGTGTCTTCTAAGGGCGCAGTGGCCTGTCAGCACCCCGAGGATGCGGCGAAGCGCAGGTCGACTCCTTCCGAGTAGCCAGACAGCTTTATCTCTGTCCGGCCCCTCCACGAAGTCCCTCGCCTGCCTGCAGCCATCAACCGACCCCCAGTGCCTCTCCATTGCTTCCTCGGTCCACCTGTCTAAGACGACAGAGGCTGTCTTCCTACTTATGCCTATCGCAGGCTCCGGGCCACAGAACGGCCGCCGGGAACCAAGCTTTGCGAGATTATTCGCCACCTCATTCCCCGCCACGCCACAGTGTCCCGGAACCCACACCAGTTGCACCTCCTTCGTCCTGGCTAGCCCTCTGAGGGCGTCAGCGCACTCCTGAACCAGGGGTGACCTGATTCTGGCCGCGCAGACTGCCCGGAGGACCGCCTGGCTATCCGAGCAAATGCACACACATTTCTCGGGACTCATCTTCACATCCTGTCTATTGGCCACAGACAGGATAGCATACGCCTCTGTTTCGAATGCCGTGGTGTATGCGCCAAGAGCATAGCTCTCGCGCACCCCCAGGCCCTCGATGTATATTCCTGCCCCGGAGGATTGCTGGTCCTCCAGCCGCGATCCGTCGGTGAAACAGACCAGGCTTGCGGGCTGGAATGTAACCTCATTTTCCCTCCACTGATCCCTACTGGGGATCCTGAGGGTGTATGGCCTAGTCAACCTAATATCGTCCTCGGCATCCCTCACCTTTATGGCGGAAATCGGAATTTCCTTTTCCACCTCCTTGGCGACTCTTGCATGCCCTATTACTGCTCCCTCTCCGCTCCAGTTACCTGAGTCCCGGATCCTAAGATGCGACGCCATAGCCTCCCTTCTGATACAGATGGGAAGCGGTGGCAGCATCAACAGGACCTCTAGTGCGGCTGAGGGTGTCGTCCTCATAGCGCCTGTGATACCCAGGATAGCCAGCCTTTGGAGTTTGGCCAGCTTCCTGCTGGTTGTTTGGTTCACACCACACCACCAGACCAACGCCCCATAGAGGATTCTCGGCCTGACGATCGCAGTGTAGATCCAATGAAGGATCCGGGGGTTAACTCCCCAGGTCCTCCCTATCACACGACGCAGCTGCCAGAGGGTCGCTACTCCCTTCCTCACAACTCGTTCTATTTGCGACCCCCATGTTAGTTTCGGGTCCAGGATCACCCCCAGATATTTGACCTCCCGCACTAAAGCTAAAGGTTTTCCAAACATCACGGGCGCCCTGAACCCCTCTACCTTCCTCTTCTTGGTAAATAGAATCATCTCCGTCTTCGCCGGGTTTACGGAGAGTCCCTGCTCACCACACCACCTTTCGATTATGCTACAGGCAGCTTGCATGCACTCACAGACGACGCCGAGGAATTTGCCGGTGACTAAGACCAGCCCATCATCAGCGTACGCCTGTGCGTAGAAGCCATTCTCAGAGAGCCGCTCCAAGAGGCCGTCCATGACCAGACACCATAGATGAGGCGAAATGCAGCTCCCCTGGGGACAGCCGCCCGTCACCCCAACGTCCAGCCCTCGGCCCCTCAAGGTCAGCGACACTCTCCTGTCCCCCAGCATGCTCGCCACCCAGCTTATTAGGGACCTCGGCGTTCCCCTCTCCTGTAGGGCGTTACAGACCGTATCCGTCCTTGCCTTATCAAAGGCCCCCTCCACATCGAAGAACACAGCTAATGTGCTCTCCCCGTAGTGTAGAGCCCTTTCCACCTTCCGCGTCACAGCGTGGAGCGCCGTCTCCGTCGATTTCCCCCGCTGGTACGCGTGCTGACCTTTGTGGAAGGGATGATCCTTGAGGATCCCTCCCAACATAAACCTATCTACTAACTTTTCCAATGCCTTAAGTAGGAAGGATGTTAGGCTGATTAGCCTGTACGCCTTGGCCAGCGTGTAGTCCTCCCTTCCCGGTTTGGGAATGAAGACCCCCCTAACCCGGCGCCAGGCCTTTGGGACGTAGCCCCACGCCAGGCTGGCCCGAAAAACCTCCCTTATGTTGGGAAGCAGTATATCCAGGCCCCTCTGGAGCAGGGCTGGAAAAATCCCATCGCAGCCTGCGGATTTGAATGGAGCGAACTCGCTCACCGCCCAGGTTATAGAGCCATCTGTGACCACCTCCTCCGCCAGCTGCCAGTCCGCATTCGGGACTGTCCACCGGCCCGGTTCGGCAGCCTCCGTGACGGCTCCACCGCCCTCAAGGTGAACTTCGGCGAGATGACGCAGGGTCTCCTCACCGGTGCTTGTCCAGCTCCCGTCCTGTTTCCTTAAAGATCCTACATTACTACCTAACTCTTGTTTGAGTACTCTCACCAGCCTGGCTGCGTCAGGCAGGGAATTGACTTCCCCGCAGTACGCGCGCCAACCAGCTCGCTTACTCCGGCGTAATTCCTTCTTAAACTCCCTTCTGGCAGTCCTAAACTCGTCCCAGGCCGCTTCACCCGATTCTCGGACGGCTCGGTTTAAGGCCCTCCGAGTCCGCCCGCGTAGTACGGCGAGATCCTTGTTCCACCATCTAACTTTGATGGACGGTTCCCCCCTAAGTGGTGACGCGGCCTCGTAGGCTGCCATTATTTTCCCTTCTAGGGCCTCGACCTCGCTATCTAATGCCTCTATAGAGAGTCTACTCCCCTCTGGGCTCCTTGGCGACCCACCGAGGCCTATTAGATAGGCATCCCAGTCGGTCTTCCTTGGATTTCTCCTGGGGGGAGAACTCTCACGGTCCACATCCAATTCAAAGCTGATCATACGATGATCAGACATTGATATGTGTTCCGTCACCCTCCAGTTAGATATATCCTCCGTTATTCCTCTGCTCGCTAACGTAATGTCGATCACCTCCTGTCGGATACGATTGACAAACGTTGGAGCTGTACCTCTATTTAATACCTCTAGGTTCGTTGTAGCCAAGTACTCTAATAGAGCCTCACCGCGTGGGTTGGTATCCGTGCTGCCCCACAATCTGTGGTGAGAATTGGCATCGCAGCCTATTATCAGTTGTAGCCCATGCTCCATCTATATGTGTAGTAATAAAAATAATTTTTTTCGCAAAGTTTAAGCCTTGATCGTCCTTAATTAAACGGCGTTCACAGATTTCATATATCCTATTTAGTTTTGTAAATGGCATATGAAGTTTTAAACGGCACACCTGTATATATATATATATATATATATATATATATATATATATATATATATATATATATATATATATATATATATATATATATATATATATATATATTTTAAGGACGCGAAAGGCTTAAACTTTGCGAAAAAAATTATTTTTATTACTACACATATAGATGGCGCTGCCGTGCAAAGAAGCTTTTCGATGCTCAGATCATTAAAATAGGTGATGTTTGATTAAGAAGTATATTTCGATTGAATTTGTTGCTATTCACAAGTTTCAAAAATTCAACCGTTTTCAAGATATTTGAGGTTAAGTGTAGCATTGCATACAAGATAAAAACCTTAACAACTTTTTCAATACAAATACTGGGCACTAGTTTCTTTACAACGTTTTGGATATTACAGCTTACTGTACAACATCACGTTTTGCCAATTTTTTTAAAATTTCAAATAGGACAGCCTGTACTTTATTTTACAGTTAAAAAGATCATATAATAAAAACTGAAACTATACAGATAATAGAGAAATACGGTATTTATGATAGAAGGCAATTCCACCTAGGAGCCACATATTGCTTACCTAATCTGTGCTCGAGTAGATGATTTATGGTTTTAACAAGATGTGGTACCTTCCCATAATAAAGTCAGTCAGTATAAAATTATTTCAACCAGAAATTTTTTGAAAGTTGGTTGGGTACTAACGGTGTTATCAGGCGGCCAGCTGGGTCTCCTGATTTAACCCCAACGGATTTATTCTTTGAGGTTACTTGGAAAACCTTGTTCACGAAAATGTCATAGAAGATTTGGCAGATCTCTACCATAAAATACATGCTCGGGCGATGGCTATTAATCGAGATATTTTATTAAGAGCTCGCAATGAAATTTAAGTAACTTTTTCATTGATACCCAAACTATGGGGTTTAAGTTTGTGAAGCCGTTTTTGCTTTAACTGATGCAGTAAAATCCAACAAATAAGGCATTATTGGAAAGGTAATTGTGTACCCTTTGAAATAATGTATGTCGACCCCACTTCCCATTTGAAATTTTAAGGGTGCATTTGTTTTCGGCTAGGGGTTGAAGGGGTAGGCTGGAGAATATGCTTCAAATGTGTCCCCCTAAAAATAAAAAATCACTAGTCGGGGCGCTTTTTCCCCAAATTCAGAAAAAAATATAGCTGGATGCATACTTTACGTTGGACCATTCTGTATGTGTCCAACCGGTAACTCAAAAAGTGATTAATCGATTTGGATAAACTCGGCAAGTACCTTTCTTTTATTAACAGCTTGGATGAGTTCGTTAGCCAGGAAAATCGGACATGGTTAACTAGGAAAATTTTGAGTTTCCTTTCGAAAAGAAATTTCAACTCCGAAAATTACAAAACTATTTTAATGAAATTTGGTGGATATGTTTCCCCTGGAAAGACCTTGCTATATACCTTAATTTAACTTTATAAGTTTATAGCAAATTGAGTTATTCAAAATTGAAGCATTTGATGAAAATTGAACCATAACGCACTTGTTGCGTCCCGAACTTTTTTATATATATTTGCCTAACATGGACAGTCTGAATCCGTTGTGTCAACCGTCCATAAACCCGTTTTCCTTTTATATATATATATATATATATATATATATATATATATATATATATATATATATATATATATATATATATATATGTATATATATATATATATAGAGTGAACTAAGGTTTTTAGTGATTTTTCTTATAAAAAAATTCACTAATGAGGAGATCCCGACTTTGGAATTTTGAAAAAAATTCGTCAAATGACCGCGAACCAGGCCCCCTAGAATCAATATCCAGGGTCAGTTTCAATTTATATATATATATATATATATATATATATATATATATATATATATATATATATATATATATTAAATATTAAAAATTAAAAACTTATTTCCAAAGTGGTGAGTCTTCTACTCAAACCGTAAGAAATTTACGAAAATATTTTACAAAAAGGATCTGCCAAAAACGCAGTTTGTGAATTAATTTGTGAAGTGAATACGTGAAACTGGATCGTCGGATAAAACAACCCGTGTACGTACTCGTCCAGTGCGCTGAACCGAAAACATCGCTGCTGTTGCTCAGAGTGTGCGTGAACAACCATCAACATCAACTCGTCATCGTTCTCAAGAATTGAACATTTCACGCACTTCTTTGAGAAGAATGTTGCATAAAGATCTCGGTATCAATGCGTACAAAGTTCAATTAGTGCAAGAGTTGAAGCCGCATGACCATCCGATGCGTTTTCGGTTTGCTCAATGGGCCGAAGAGCGCTTGATCGAAGATGAAGATGAGCATTTTTACCATCTTCCTCGGAGGATACGTCAATAAGCAAAATTGTAGTATCTGGGGCTCAGAAAATCCACACGTCATCGTGGAGAAACCAATGCGTCCACAACGATTGACTGTCTGGTGCGGATTTTGGTCCGGCGGCATTATTGGGCCATTTTTCTTCGATAATGAGCAAGAAAACGAAGTTACGGTGAATGGCGATCACTACCGCGCCATGCTAAGAGATTTTTTGTTCCCCAAAATTGAAGAGTATGAGATCGACGACATTTGGTTTCAACTGTACGGCGCAATGTGCCACAGAGCCAACGTAACAATCAATCTTTTGCGCACTGTTTTCGAAAATCGCATAATCAGCCGAAATGCTGATGTCAATTGGCCACCTCGAAGCTGCGATTTGACTCCGTTGGATTTTTTTTGGTGGGGAGCCGTTAAGGGCAAGTGTTGCGCCAACCATCTAGAGACGATTGACGACTTAAAACATGAAATCGAAATTGCCATTGACGAAATAGAAGCCCAAACAATCGAAAATGTACTGAAAAATTCGACGATCGAATGGGGTATTGTAAGGCTAGCCATGGCAGTCATTTGGATGATGTTGTCTTCCATTCCTACATAGAAAGGTTCAATCTATCTAATAAACTCATAACTTTGAAAAAATATTAATTCGTTTTTTATAGCCGATTCAAATTCCAAAACTTAAATGGCTCACCGGTTATAAGCCTTTTAATTCAACCTTGAAGTATGTCGAATCTAGACGTTTTGACGTTAGAAATAATATGCAACTGTTTATCCTCATCTTTGGTGAATACTCTGCAATAACTTAATTAATTAATAGGTTACGTATGATCTCTTCATCCGTGATAAACCTAGATTACCGCATCGCATCACATAGCGTTATATCAAACACCAGAGGCGTGCGGTGACATTTCAAATAAGGGAAGCAATTCTCAGAAACTTACCTATTTGTAGTGTAACTCAACTGTCGTTTTTGGCAAATTTTGATAATGTCGTCATAAAACTGTGGATTCTGGGACATTTACTGGACGAGTTTATTTTCAACTGACAAAATTGAAATTTGGGAGTCTTTCCTGTCCTGTTGAATTCCTAACAAAACTCTTGATACGTTATAATGTAAAAAAAAATCGTTCTAAAGATGCACTAGTAGCAGGAATTGTTAATACTAATTCACATAATTTGAACACTTCAGAATATGCATTTTCCAATTTTGATTGTTTTAAGAAAGTTAAAAGTTCACTCGCGTTAGTTTTTGTGCCTATAACATCGGTTTCATAAATGACTGTAAGTTCTGATCGTAATAAGGCTTTGTCAAAAGAATGTCCATGGTGGTGAAATAATGATTTGATTGAATCTTCTGGGGAAAGGTATCCCTTTAAATCCTCCAAAATTACACAATTCAAGAAATTTCAGGTCACTAAGATGATCAAATCTGCAGTTAATTTGCTGCTGAATTTGATCTATGATTTCGTTATCAGTGCGCAGACGCTTTCTTCGTGGCTCCACTTCTCCTAATTCAATTGTTTTTCCCAGAACTTATCAAATTCATTATACTTAAGGTAGCAAAAAACACTTTACATTCTTTAATATGATATATAGATTGGGATAAAATTAAATTTAATTTATGAGCACAACAGTGTACAAATAGAGCACTGGAGAACGTTTCCCGCACTTTAGCTTGAAGACCTCTTAAATGTCCGGCCATAACAGCAGCCCTATCATAGCTTTGGGCAATTAATTTATTATCAGCCTCCTCAATATCTTTCATAATATTAAGCACAATTTTATATAGAGCGTTTGCGGTACGATCTTCTGTCACATTTTTAAAGCCTAAAAATCTTTCTTGTACACTCCCATCCATTCTTACGTAACGTATTACTACAGATAGTTGACTTAAATTAGTTACATCGGTTGTTTCATCTAGATCAATATCAATGAAACGAGCCTGTTTAATGTCAGATTTAATTCTGTTCAAAATAATAGTGACAGCAGCCAAAGTTAAGTCATTCTGAATGCGATTTTATGTCCCGCGAAAAACGTTAGACTGTTCCAAGTGATTTTTTAAATAAATGTCGTATTTGGCTATTAACGAAACTAGGTCTTGAAAGTTTCCTCTATTTGCAGATGTAGTTGTTTCGTCATGTCCCCGGAAGCCCAATTCATGCTGACCAAGCAAACACACAACATCAATAAGTCATTTTAATATGTTTCTGTTTTTATCAACCAGTTCATTGTGTTGGCGATGACTAATTTCTATCTGCTTGTCAACGGTGTATTCAATTCGCGTTTTTCCAAAGACACTTAATTTTAAAATGGTCTGTAAATGCGCTTTAGACATAACATGTCTTTTTACTACTTTACGTGGCTTATTCAAGTCGGAAAACCCACGTTTATTCCACACCCCCTTTTCAGTCACAAATAGACTACCAGGCCAACAAACCAGTTTATTCCTGTTTTCACAACCCGTTAACCATTCATATTGTTTATAAGTTTTTCCGCGTTGAAATGTCGAGTACATGTTTTAATTCTTGGGTTTAAGTTTTTTACATCTGGTTTCGGCCTACCTTTATTAATAATAGCAAGTTTTTAAGCAAACGGTAAACCTGAAAATCCTTTGGTTATCAAAACACACAATACAATCACAGTTATTATTACCACTTGTTTGTAAAGTTTGTAAATCCCCACCCCCACCGACGCCGCTGTTAAAAGCTGATCTACTTGCAGCCATATTAATAATCATAAAATGCCAATGTATTTAACATAGTCAATTGCTTATATCTACGAAATAATCAGCAACATTCACTTTGTGCGTGCACCGGGTCTTCCTAGTACAACACGTTCTAAAAATACGCGTACATCCGTCGAGCTAGGGTTTCTTATAAAGTTGCCTGCTGACTACGTGTATTTAACCGAAGTCATTGTAACTCGTGCTGTTCGCTGGCGCATTTATTAATATGACGTCCTTGCTAGGAGCGTATATACAAATACAGTATGATGCATAATAAATAATTATGTGTGTGAGCTTGCGAAATAAAAATTGTAATAATTAAATTAGTTTCAGAGTTTGACATTTTATATTTAAAATACAAAAGGGATTTTAAATAATGCGGTTTAGGTATGTAGTCGTTATTTTAAGGGAAGCAATGCTTCCCTTGATTCCATGGACCGCACGCCACTATCAAACACAATGATCAATTATGACGAATGTTATAATCAAAGTTGCCCCTGTGTGGCAGACAGCTTGTCACAGCATTGCAGTATTCCGCAGAGTCAGCTCCCGCTTGACGGTTTACATTTCGGTAACTGCGGAAATTGCACTCCATCTAATGCAATATGTGAGCTGAATGTTTCTTCTTCCCCATAACTATTCAATCGTTACACACACGCTCACATCAGAAGTCTTTCTACATCGCAGCGATGTCTGGATATGTAGTCCAGACGTTTACGATCAGTAAAACAGCTTCGCAACGGAAACAATATTATGTCCATTCTTCCAGAGAAAATTTCTGTATCAGTTGGATAAAACGATTTTGTTCCAATGACATTTTGAAAGGTTTCCATAATATCGATAAGTTTAGTGGTTTTATTGTCACAAGATATCTACTTAGAAATAGGGTTTCAAATCAAATTTGTTTAAATCTTTGGAAATTTATTAACGAAATTGGGTATTTTTACCGATTATTTCGGTAATACCATCGAATTATAATAATAATAATATATTTATTCGCACCATCAATACACAAAGAAAATGTGTAGAACACGTCAACATTTAAAAAAAGTCTGGACGCAGCAAGTGCGTTATGGCAGTGAATTTTTATAAAAATGCTTTCAATATCAAATGTTTTTTTAATGCAAATAATCATCAATTTGGTTACCGGCATAACCTATATAGTAGAAACAATGTACCATATTTTATCAAAATAACTTATTGTTTGAAAATGTACAAAAATTTTCCGACAATAAACCTTAAACGTTGGTTTCCTAGCCAACAAATCTTAGGTTAATAGCAAACTGAGTTATTGAAATTTTAAGCATTTAATGAAAATTTGCTACCAAAACGCACTTACTGCGTCTTGATTTTTTCTCATAAACACATTTCGATAAAAAATGCAATAAAATAAGGCTGTTCGAAAAAAAAATGTAGGGATCACCAACGATCGACTTATGGGCCAGCCGGTAATTGTCAAAATAATTTTATAAGATGCAGCTCAAGACACCCTATAATTAACTTATACAATTTTTTCTCGTCTCTTGTATAATAATAATTATATTCAGCTTTACCGTAGAAACGCGTCACCCTGTATATATGTAAGCAGATCAAAACTGAACGTAAACCCGGATATGGATTCTAGGGGGCCTAGTTTGCGCTCATTGGAAGAAATCTTTTTAAAATTCTAAAGTCGCGGTCTCCTCATCGACGAATTTTTTGTACGAAAATTAGCTAAAAATTACAGACCGTTAAACCATAAACTTAACCAAAACTACCGCCAAAGCATCAGAGAGTAAATAAGTAACCTGTTGCATATCAGCCCTTTTGTAAAACTTCGATCCTTTATATGTGTTGATAAAATATAACAAACACTGTTTAATCCACCCACTAACATTAATAAAGGAATAATTTGCACTTGTATAAGAAAAATTCCCAAATAACACAAATAATTCGTCGACTCAAACAAATAAACATATAAATAATCTCATACCAATACCATACGATAAACGTCAGTTACAGCGTCTAACAGACCTGCGCAATAATATCAAATGTTCCGTTACCAGGGCAACGACATACTAGATCTCATATAAGCTATTGTCAATGAAACGCGGTGATATTAAACATAAATGTTTCAAATTTGAATAGTTCAATTTTCTGTAACCCTAGAAAGCTGAATTTTGGCACATAGTTAGGCCTTTCCCAAAGCAATATGTACACCAAATTTTTTCGAAACATCTTTGTAATTTTCGGAGAAAAATTTTTTTTTTTCGAAAGAAAACTCAAAATTTTCCCGGAAAACCGTGTCCGATTTTTCTGGCTAACGAACTCATCCAAGCTATTACTAAAAGAAAGGCACTTGCCGAGTTTCATCAAAATCGGTTAATTATTTTTTGAGTTATCGGTTGGATATATATATATATATATATATATATATATATATATATATATATATATATATATATATATATATATATATATATATATATATATATATATATATATATACAGTGTGCCCGAAATTGGTGATGCATGTATTGCGATCTCCGAAACTGTTAGAGATAGGAAAGCGGTTAAATGGGGAAACTCTTAGACAATTCTGTTTGTAATTGAATGCCGTTTAGTTTACGATTTTATCTCTTTTAGTTTTTACGATATTTGATAAAAACCAAAATGACGCATTTTCGAAAATACGCTGTATTTTCTTTATTTATGAAAATTTCTGAAATCTGTAAAATCTTTCTTATAGCAACTTTTTACGTAAGAAACGTCTGTGTAGTCAGATATCATTTCCAACGTTTTGGTAGTTTTGAACTACCATCAACTTTGTTTTTTCATACGGGCGCCATATTGGATTTTCACGGTTTTGAAAAGTTCCTGTTTTTGCCTTTACAAATATGTATCACACTTAGTGAAAAAAGTTAGGTTATGGGTTGAAAAACAAAAAAATATGATTTTGTTACGAATTTGGCAACGTCGCACGATGAAACACTCACACTTAAGGTGATTCTACTGCATTTAATCTCTTAACTACAATTAATAACAACATATCCTTATAAGTAATAGTTTCTCCTATGTGAAAATCTTTTGAAAACATAGAAATTACCCTTTTTGAAATTTTAACACAAAAAAGAAAGGAAAAAACAATAATGTGTCACACATAATAATTACCAAAATAAAATCTCTAATTTAACGTTCAAAATGCGACTCATTTGCTTCCCTACATTTAGCACATTTTTTTTTCACTTTTATTTGTGGGGACATGTTAAAAACGAAATCTATGAATTTGATCCCCCAGAAAGCAGAGAAGTCCTCGAACAACGAACGCGGGATGTTCTGTCCAATGTTAACCGTAACACAATTCATCGAGTTACCGGATCGTTGATAATAAACATGTGCTAAATGTATGGCAGCAAATGGGTCGCATTTTGAACGTTAAATTAGAGATTTTATTTTGGTAATTATTATGTCATTTGACACATTATTGTTTTTTCCTTTCTTTTTTGTGTTAAAATTTCACATGTTTATTATCAACGATCCGGTAACTCGATGAATTGTGTTACGGTTAACATTGGACAGAACATCCCGCGTTCGTTGTTCGAGGACTTCTCTGCTTTCTGGGGGATCAAATTCATAGATTTCGTTTTTAACATGTCCCCACAAATAAAAGTGAAAAAAAAATGTGCTAAATGTATGGAAGCAAATGAGTCGCATTTTGAACGTTAAATTAGAGATTTTATTTTGGTAATTATTATGTGTGACACATTATTGTTTTTTCCTTTCTTTTTTGTGTTAAAATTTCAAAAAGGGTAATTTCTATGTTTTCAAAAGATTTTCACATAGGAGAAACTATTACTTATAAGGATATGTTGTTATTAATTGTAGTTAAGAGATTAAATGCAGTAGAATCACCTTAAGTGTGAGTGTTTCATCGTGCGACGTTGCCAAATTCGTAACAAAATCATATTTTTTCGTTTTTCAACCCATAACCTAACTTTTTTCACTAAGTGTGATACATATTTGTAAAGGCAAAAACAGGGGCTTTTCAAAACCGTGAAAATCCAATATGGCGCTCATATGAAAAAACAAAGATGATGATGGTTTCAAACTATCCAAACGTTGGAAATTAAATCTGACTACACAGGCGTTTCCTACGTAAAAAGTTGCTATGAGAAAGTTTTTACAGATTTCATAAATTTTCATGAATAAAGAAAATACAGGGTATTTTCGAAAATGCGTCATTTTAGTTTTTCCAAATATCGTAAAAACTAAAAGAGATAAAATCGTAAACTAAACGGCATTCAATTACAAACAGAATTGTCTAAAACTTTCCCCATTTAACCGCTTTCCTATCTCTAACAGTTTCGGAGATCGCAATACATGCATCACCAATTTCGGGCACACTGTATATATACAAACATATAAAAATCGAAACTGACCCCGGATATGGGTTCTAGGCGCCCAAATTCGCGCTCATTTGCAAAAAATTTTGCAAAGTCTCACCATCGATACCTCTCTATTGGTGAATTCTTTAAATAAAAATTCACTGAAATAAAAAAAAACTGGAATTACAATTCAAAAAAACTATACAATCACGATATTGATTACAAACAGCTACAACTTATCAACTGAAAAATATTCAATATTATAATAGGCCTTGACTGCCAGAATATTATTCAGTGTTTTTCTCATCTTTGCAGGTGGAATCTCCTTTATCTGCACCGTCAGTTTATTGTACAGCTTTAGGGACTGCACCAGAGCACTATTGTAAACAATACTTTTTGTAGTTTGTGGAGCAATTAACTGATCCTTTAAACGCGCTCTAGTATGTATATATGTATGTATATATGTATAAAATTTCAGCGATAACTGGTTACCCCTAAAATAGTTAAATGAGATCAACTTTGTTTTAGTCGCATTCAGTTGTAAGCTCATTCCATTGTACCACTGTTCCAGAATTCTCAGTGATTGTGATGACTCATAAATTAGATCATTATCCGAAGGAGCTCGTAAAACCAAAGATGCATCGTCAGCAAACAGGGTTGTCTTATGGGGCAATACTCCAGACAGTTCGTTAATATAAAGTAAGAACAAGACTGGCCCAAGAATTGAGCCCTGAAGCCCAACCCGTTCTATAGCCTTCCATTCAGATGCCAGAAATACTCCTGTCTTATGATTATTACAAGCCACACATTGTTTCCTGCCTAATAGGTATGACTTCATTAAATTCAGCGAGACTCCCTTGAAACCCAGCAATTCCAACTTAACTAACAGTGTGTCGTGGGTATCAAAAGTTTTAGATACACCCAGCATCATACATTGTGCTTTCACGCTTATTTAGTCCCTCTGTAATTTCCTTGATAACTTGAAATATTGCCCTGTTAGTTGACATTTTCTTAATATAGCCATTTTGATTCTCACTAAATATTTTGTGTTTCTCTAAAAATGCCACTATTCGCTTACCTAGAACTTCCATCCATAGTCAAATTTTTTTGGGTCAAATCTCTGCCTCCCTGAGCATCCAGTCACCTGCTTTACTACTTGCCACGTAGTTTTAGTCTTGTTTGTCGCTGTTTCTATGAAGTTGGTATTGTATGATTGCTTAGCTTGCCTGCAATCACTCTTCAAATCCTTAGCAAAGTCGTTATATACTTCTTTAGAAACAGTGTTGTTCAATACTCCCTAATATAGCAGTCTTTTGATGCCACATTTCGCTTTAATGCTATTATTTATCTATGAACCCCTGTTTTTGTCATTCACAACTATTATTTTCTTCTTGAACATCCCACCCATCGCCGTTATAAAATTCTTACTGAATGTACGGTAACTTTCAGTTACACCATTTTCCTCCAGCACTAGGTTCCAGTTGGTAGTACTTCTGTATTTTGTGTATTAGCGAATTGTCTGTGGAAAAATTTCGCTAATGAAAAAATCTCTGTTCACTAACGGAAGATTGGAACCTACGATGAGCACTAATAAGTACACGTTGAGAAGCCAAATCACCACAACACGTTTTTAAAAGCCTGACGACCACTAACCAATACCAAATTTTTTGTCCCCTTGATGACGCTAACTTGGATAGTGCAACGATCGTCAGGTTTTACAAAATGTGTTGTGGTGATTTGGGTTCTCCAAGTATACTTAGGTCTGTGTTAATATATATATCGTACTGATACCTCCAAAAATAATGGGCCGATTTTGATTAATTTTTAAAAGTACCTTCCTTTTGAACTGGCTAGAATAACTTAGTTAGTCAGAAAAACCGACCAGCTTTTCCGGTAAAATTTTGGATTTTATTTAGAAAATTTTTGTATCTCCGAAAACAACAAAGCTACGGCAACCAAATTCGGTACGCAAGTTTCTCTATAACACGTATCTTACGTACCAAAACTGAGATCTTTAGGTTGGAGGAAAAAAAAGGTTAGTAAAAAAATCGGTGCCACTGGTGATAAAAGAAACGCAAAAGATTAAAATATTTTGCGTGGTTAACAAAAACTATTGAATATTTACAGACAAAAATGAGGTTTCGTTTTCGCAAGAAGGTCAAGAAGCACAAGAAAAATTACTTTAAAAATTATATAGTTTTTATTCTTAAAACGTCTAAATAGGCGATTTTTAAACAAAGTATCTGAAACGCGTTATGTAAAAGAAATTTGGGAAGAGGTGTGTTTTACAAAGCCTCCGGTCTCTCCTTTTGTCTGATGTTTTGGCAGTACTTATCGAGTCCGGGGTTTAATAGCTATTATTTTTAGCGAATTTTCGTAGAAACAATTCGTCAGTGACAAGACCGCGACTTGCACCAAGCACATTAATGTGGCAAACGTTAACGTATTTAGAAGAGTTGCTAAAAATGAATAACATAAATGAAAATGTCTGCAAAGAATGTTTAAATTTAACTTGCCTTTCTATTAAACAAAATATTGTTGATCATTGATTCAATAATACATTTTTTGAACAAATCCAAGGCATGGCAATGGGCAATCCGCTATCGCCATTTATTGCAGAAGTTTTCGTGGGTAAATTTGAAACAGATCTTGAAAGTAAAAGTGAGTATTTTCCTAGATTGTGGTTTCGATACGTGAATTATACTTTCGCAGTGTTTAACACAAACTTTTGCAGAATAGAAGATTTTATTGCCAAATTGAACAATAAATTTGATTCCATAAAATTTACTCACGAATTAGAAAATAACAATAAATTACCCTTTCTAGATATACAGGGCCTTCATTAATTCCCGAGTCCCACGTGACCGGATTCTGTCTCTCTCTTAGTTGAATATGAGTTGGCAGTCAAAAAGTAACCACTAGACTAGGGACCCTAAAGTTACTAAATTGACAGTTCAGTCCATTGGCGCTCATTTTCCTTTTGACCGGTTATTTTGTATGTATATTGTGCATTTTCCAAGTTCGACCAGTGTTTACCTTATTAAAATAATTGTCTATCTGTTGGACAATACAAATAAACAGTTTTTATCAAAACTTAGCATTTTCATTGCGTTTTTACGTAAGTTAAAAGTGTAAGTATGTTAAGGTTATGTTCATTTATTTGTTCCATTTTTTTTAAGACTTGATTGTAAAGATGCCTTTCACACCGGAGCACGATGCCTTTATTTTAATGGCCCATTTTCGCAGTGGTACACGAAATCCAAATTGAAGTTGGTCTTATTCGATACAATCATGCATCGAGCAATATTCTGAAGCTTTTCCCGAGGATAACATTCTATACGATACTTTTAAAAACCACAGATTGGTCCTTATTAAACGATATGAGGAAAAGCACTGTATTTGCAAAGGCACATCTACAGACAGGCCAACTATTCTAACAGAGAATATTGTTGACGATATTCGACATCGCTTGGAACGAAGCCCTACCAAATATTCGTTCGTCGGTTATCTGCCCAAACAGGTACATATTTGTTACATGTTACACAATACACATTCCTAAAACCGTAAATTAGAAGTTTAAATAATCGGGCCTCAATTTGTTTACGTTCATTACAAAAGTTCAAGTTTAATAAAAATATATGTAAAATTGTATAATCTACGTTTTAGCTTCTGTACTTAACTACGTTTAACAAAAGTATTCCATCAATTACGGGTGTTATTAAGTTATTTTATGCTATAATTGTTTTTCTAATTATTGTAATTTTTGTTATAGGTCTGTCGATTGGCTTTTGTCACAAAGCACTAACCAAGGTCTTGCATATACATCCCTATAAAGTTTCCAAATGAACTGGAAAATGGTTTTGAGTGCATGACACGCAGTGTAAACTTATGTTTACAAAACGAGGGTGGTAATTTTGAACCCTTTTTATAAGAAATGCAAAATTTTTTAAAAACTTATTTTATTTACCGAACACTAGGTAAAATGTTTTTTGTGATGCTAGTTTTGTTGGTTTTATTTTGATATCTATACAAAATAAAAGTAATATTTTATAATGTTTTTAATTTATTGTTTTAACAATGAATAACAGTAAACCATACATGAACAGACTTGCTGTTAAAATACTAAATAATAAATATATTTACTGTTTCAACTTATTATAATTTTTATATTTTTTATAAAACCCCAAAGGAAATATGAGACGACACTGGCAACTTAGGGATTTCATTTATTCAGGTTGTACAACTAACTTGAACGGTCACGTGGGACTCAGGAATTAATGAAGGCCCTGTATCAGTTATCAAGAATAAAGACACTTTAGAATTCGATGTCCATAGAAAAGAAACCACCACTCTAAGCTACATTCCGAATGACGGTGGCTAGCCTGAATTTTTTAGTAAACAGGTTAATTAATTTTCCTTTAAGTAAAAGTAGATATACCAAAGAACTAAATTAAGTTAAGAACGTGGCCCAATATAACGGATACACTGCTTGTCTGGTGGAGAAATTAATTAACAAACAGAAAACAACGAAAATGTTAGCAGAATCAACCACGCTTATAAGACAGAAAGCGAAAAAAACCTTTGTTTGCTTACCCTGTGAACCTCGAATCACGAGGGGTCTAGACAGCATTTTTACAAAGAGCCAACTTTCAATTAACATTTTCGACAAAACATACCTTAAAAAACCTGCTAGGTAACCCAAAAGACAAGGATAGTACGGCCAAAATGCCGGGAATTTATTAAATAAGTTGCAAAGATTGTGATCTTAAATACGTCGGACAAACAAAAAGATCTATTGCAATTAGATTCAAAAAACACTTAGTACAATTAAAATACGGGACTATAGGTAGATCTTCCGTCGCCCGACATATTTGCCATAATAATCACCACGTTTAATGAGGAGAATCTAAATTAATTTAAAAAAAAACCGGGACAGTTGAACGCCTTCGAAAGTATATATATATATATATATATATATATATATATATATATATATATATATATATATATATATATATATATATATATATATATATATATATTGTTTCAGTTTATATAGTGTATATATTGATTTAAGGTGTATATTGTATAATTTTGGTGTGTAGTTTAATGATTATATAGTGTTCAGTATTTTATATGTGTAATATTTGCAGATTTATATACTCCTATCTTTGTATACCTAGTATTATAATGGATATTAATTACTAAAATCTCAGGTTATATATGCTTATATTTGTTGGGCGCCTTTAAAATGTATTAATTTATTAATTCTAGGGTTCAATATTATTTAAATAAATTTGTAACTCAAATTATGAGACTTTTAGAACACCTGTATATCTCTGTATGCAAGTAAAATTTTGCTATCTTATAAGAATTATAATCAATATTAAACAGTTTTATATTTATTATTAAATTGAATAAATTTACCTTTTTATTTATTAAATTGTTTGCTTCTTTTGATCCTCGGCTTTATGTAGACTCTATTTTTAGGGATTTAATGGGATCTAGTGAAAATTATTACCTTTTAGACCTGTTACCTAAGTTTCTTTAAAGTTTTATTAAAATTATGTAATCTGATATGAAATGAAATGAAACCATAAGATATTTCAGGTCAATAACTTAATTTCTATTAACAAAAGTTTTCTAGTTAAACAAATTACCAAGCAATACAAACAATTTTATTTAGCATTTAACAATTTTAGTTTCTAATTGGATCCCTAACTTATTGGCCATTTAATTTTAATAATTACTTAAAAGCTTTTATTTTGCAGTTCGAACCGTCTTTAATTAAAATGTTATTTCTACACTTCTGGGAAAACTGTCGTTCTGTTTCTATGGTAACGGGCTTTGTTGCTAAAATGGCTGATGTTTGAATTATGATATTCTAGAGAGGATATCGTTGCGACATCTATTGATACTATTTTGAATCTCCCTATTTATCGGCCGATATTCTTTTTCTTATAATTGTTTGATAGAAATGACATTTTATGTCGTAACTTCTTATTGACACTTGTTACTTGTTTGCGTAGTTTTTGTTTACACTCGTGAGAAACAGTGTTATATTTCAATTTGTAATATAAATACCTTTTTGCTTCGGTGACGGCGTCCTATTTAGATACGTACTGTTTACACTGAATTCATTGCTGTAGAGGTTAATATTTGTTCCAGACACATCTGTGACGATGCTGCCGACTTCATTGTACATTTAACATACCATGGCTGGACATTTTTCACAACTTCTATTATAAATTTGCAGACTACACAATGAATGTTTCTTCAAGCGTTGTGTCGTGCTGCCTGTTAAAAACGTTCTCCCGTTGGATCTCGAAGATGCCGGATATCGGCCCATTCTTTTCTGCCAATGCGATCGATTCAATTCAAACGTTCAAATAGTTATGTCACCTCATCCAATAAAAATGCAGTTTATCTACCCATTAGTCAAAACAATGACTTCCCTTTGAAGTATATTAATTTTTATAAACAACTGCTTGAATTAAAAGGTTAGTATCATTAAGCTTATTGGCGCTAAGTTTAAAATTTCTACCCCACTGTTTATATTATCTTAACCTAAAAATATTTGTTTACACTTTTTAAATTTCTCATTCAGTTCGTTGTACCTATTGTTTAATACTTGCTACAGTCTTTGTTTACATATTTAAAGCTTAATAAATATAATCAGTTTTATAACAAATAAATATTTCAATTTTTTATCGGAAATACATAATTTTAAGTTTCAATTAGGTTTTAAATTTTCAAACTCAATAAAAAACTGCCTTAGGCTTTTTATCATAGCAATATATATATATATATATATATATATATATATATATATATATATATATATATATATATATATATATATATATATATATATATATTGCTAAATATAGTAGTAATAAAGAGTGTATGAACCACCACAGCACTTCCGATGATTAGTCACTTGATAGTTTCATATAGCTTTATAAAATATATAAGTACCGACAAAAGCGCGCCCGAGAGATAATGAAACAATTAAGATATTTCTGACAGAGGAAAATATCAAGTGATCCATAAGCTGTCAGCTAGGGTAATAAAAATAAGTTCAATAATCTCTTCCGGAAATTGAGGATTCAATGCACAAAGGATGCGCCTGCGCCTTAAAAATTCCACTCTCGGTTTCCGCCTTTACCTGAAAGTCAATATAAATACACGTAGAAGTAGAAATCAGAATATTTTCATCCTCCGATGAAGCTAACTTTGTTAGCGAAACGATCGTTAGGTCTTTTAAAACGTGTTGTGGTGCCTTGGGTTTTCCAAGTGTACTTATAAGTGCTCAACACAGGTTTCAATCTTCACTTAGTTTTTGCTCTTCCTTCTTATCAATATATATTTCACGGCCCCTCTACCGATAATCAGTTAATGGAACAGTGACCTCTAAAAAAATCAGTGTTTGTTTTATTTATACCGACCATCCGGTACATGCAATTTTCACAAATATAAAATACACAGTAGCGTCCTGCGTGTTGACTGTAGCGCAGCAGGATTGATGTGGGTGTTGAAATTGGATAGATAATCTCTGGAGAGATTAGAGGGCTGTCAATATCCGACGTGACGAGATGAATGTCCCTCTGGTGGAGTCCAAGGCCCGGCGGACTTCTATTTTCACGCCAACGGCGGTTCTCATTGCTAATTAATTACTGGAACGTCTCCCGACTGGAAATGAACCGCCGCCGCACACTAGACGGGGAGAATCTCCATTTACATCAACTTCCTATAGGAAAAAGTTCGATATCGGCCCTTTTGTTTCTGGTGCTGCTACCATCGTCAAACGAGTTATGTAGGACAGTACGGTCAGGTTTGCGGTTTTCCCTCTGAAATATTAATGCCGTTAAATGGCCGGAATGCCATCTCGAAAACCCTAAGCTGGATCGCCAAGCCTTCCTCTTATCTAGAAACTAAAGCTCACCACATGTCATTTATAGTTTATCTGTGTTGAAAATTGTTCAAAGCTGGTAATTTCGAAGTAGTTTCCTTAGAAATCGATCTCAAAAGCTGGAACACTGAGTTGTTCAACAGTTGCCCAAGGGGACCCCATTGTACTGACACTAAATAACGGCAAACACCTACGTCCATAAACAAGTCTACACAACAATGTGTATGTTTGCACCATAAAATACAAGTGTTCAATAAAATATGTCACTTATGATTACATCATGTGACAAATTTTTGTAAAGCTTTTGTTTTGAACATTTTTGCATTGTTCTTGATATATTGCGATTTACTAGCGATTTTTTTATGAAGTTAGTTAAACGTAGTATAAAAAAGTCTGAATGCAGCAAGTGCGGTATGGTGGCGAATTTTCGTAAAACTGTTTTCAATGTCAAATATGTATTGTTTTTAAAAGGACATTTGGGTGGCAGTATAACCTATATAGTACTAATGTACCATATTTCATTAAACTAGCTTTGTTGTTTCAAACAGTACCAACATTTTCTGAAAATAAACTAAAAAAGTTATATATCATATTTTTCAATATTTTTTTTATATTTACAATAACATTTATAACATTTTTTATTAATAACCAACATTTCACAAAAATGTTACAAAAAATTATTTTTACGGAAACACTAAAAACATTTCTGCCGAAACTTTTCAAATTCAGCTACTATTTGAGAGTACCTGTATACGGCAGCTCGATTTTTTCGAAGAGTAATATAAAACCAAAAGATCTCTGAATGCGTCATTTCCTTGAGGTTCAGCTCTCTATTGGTACAAACGCTTTTTTACAATTTGTGATATGTGTTTGTGCAATGCGCCTAAAACGTGAAAAGTTGCAAAACAATGGAAATAACTCAAAACTCGGGACGCAGCAAGTGCGTTATGGTGGTGAATTTTTATTAAATGCTTCAAATTTAAATAACTCAATTTTCTACAAACTTACAGAGTTTAATTTTAATACGTAGTAAGGTCTTTCCTAAGGCAAGATATCCACAAAATTTCATTAAAATAACTTTCGAAAGAAAATTTAAAATTTGAAAAACTCAATTTTCTCTAAACCTAAAAAGTTGAATTTTCGTACGTAGTAATATCTCTCCTGAGGCAACATATATAGTAAATTTCATTAAAACAGCTTTGTTACTTTCGGAGAAAAATGTTTTTTCGAAACAAAACTCAAAATTTTTCCGGGAAACCCCATCCGATTTTTCTGAATAACGAACTCATCCAAGCCATTAATAAAATAAAGGCACTTGCCAAGTTTCATCGAAATCGGTTAATTATTTTTTGAATTATGAGACGGATACATATACATATATATATATATATATATATATATATATATATATATATATATATATATATATATATATATATATATATATATATATATATATATATATATAACATATAAAAATTAAACCTATTTACAAATGAACTTTAATAAGATATTATGCTGTGACAATACCTCTCTCAAGCAGTGGCGATTTCTCCTAGTGAGCTAGGTGTGCGCCACACACCATAAAATATAATCAAAATGTGCACAGTTATATATGTTTATGACCTGACCTGACCTTTTTGGGTCAAGATAACTTAACCGTTGCATGTAATATTCAATAGGTTCTGTTAACCTCACAAAATATTTTATTCTTGTGCTTTCCTTTGATCACCGTGGCACACAATTTTTTTCTTTAAATGCCTATAACTTTTTTCCTTTTAATGCAGAGATCTGAATTTCGGCATGGAGAGTAAGCTTGATAGTAGAAACGCATGTGCCAAATTTGGTTGCCATAGCTTTGTTATTTTCAGAGATACAAAATGTTTTCGAAAGAAAACCCAAAGACATATTTAGAGCATAGCGCAGTGGCCTAAGTCCCTGTATATCGGTTAATCAAATTCAATTGACTCCTGCATGACGAGTTCGAATCCTAGTTAGTGACTTTCCTTTTTTTAATTTTTTTTAGTCTCCTTTCACTTCACCGTTATCAAATCAGCCTGTTGTTTTTTGGATGAATTTTTTAGCGAGTTTTTGTATTAAAAATAATTAGACAAAGATGAGATGAACGTTTTAACACTTAATTCAATTTGAATAGCATATCTGGTTGCTTGTTCTTCCCCTAACGTAATGAAACCGTTCCATATTTAATACAGTCGTAGACTTTTCCCGTGGCTTTACAAGTGCTTGTTTTAGTGAATTTTCTTAAATAAAATTCACTAACGAGGAGATCCCGACTTTTGAATTTAGAAAAAAATTCTTCAAATGAGCGCGAACTAGGCCCCCTAGAACCCATATCCATCCACCCATATATATATATATATATATATATATATATATATATATATATATATATATATATATATATATATATATATATACATATATATATATATATATATATATATATATATATATATATATATATATATATATATATAAAGGGTGAACAATTTACCAAAATTTAGGTCTGTGAGTTTAAAGACAAAAAAGTTAGAGGCATTTAAAGAAAATAAACTTGGGGTTTTCCCAAGTCGTGATTTGAAACGTCAAAATTGACAACATTTAGGCAAAGAACCTGAAATAAATACGGATTATGTAAAGAGTGTTCTGCAAACTCTTAAGTTTCAGCTTAAACCATCATTGCCCTTCATTTAAATAAAATATTTCCAGAAAATTCATTTAAAATAAGACACTTTCTCCGATGCTTTGGAAGTAGTTTTAGTTAAATTTATGGTTTAACGGTCTATAATTTTTAGCTAATTTTCATAGAAAAAATTCGTTAATGAGAAGGCCGCGGCTATTGAATTATAAATATATTTCTTCAAGTGAGCGCAAACTTGGCCCCCTAAAATCCATAACGTTCTGCTTACATATATACAGTGTGACGCATTTCTACGGTAAAGCTCAATATAATTGTTGTTATGCAAGATACGAGAAGAAGTTGTATACGTTACCTATAGGATGTTTTGAGCTGCATCTTATAAAATTATTTTGACAACCACAGGAAATTATTTTGACAACCCATAAGTCGTTGGTGATACCTACTTTTTTTTAACATTCCTTATTGCATTTTTGCATTTTTTTATCGAAATATGATGCATGTCTGTAAAAAAATCGAGACGTAGGAAGTGCGTTTTTGTAGCGAATTTTCATTAAACGCTTCATAATTCAATAACGCAATTTGCTATTAACCGAAGGTTCGTCAGCTAGGAAACGAGTTTTCTCGGAAATGTTTTAAGTTTATTTTCGGAAACTTTTTGTACATTTTCAAACAAGTTATGTAAAATATGGTATATTGTACCTACTATATAGGTTATACCGGCGACTAAATTGATTCCTGCTTGCATTAAAGAGACATATTTTCTATCAAAAACATTTTAAGAAAATTCACTTCCATAACGCACTTGCTGCGTCTAGACTTTTTATTTGTTTTCACATTCTATACACGTTTACTTTATTTACTGTATTTAGCTGGTATTTCAGTAGCTAAAATCTTCAAAATTACGCACAGTTTCTTTGCTTTTAACCGGTAATAGCTTCATATAACTGTACTAATCATAATTAATAAGCCTTGCCATTAGCATTTTTATTCGGCATTAAAACATAAAACAGTCTCATACCAAACGTCAGTTACAGGTTACAGCGTCTAACAGACCTGCGCAATAATATCAAATGTTCGGTCGCCTAGCAACAACATACTAGATCTCATATAAGCCAGGTTTACGATTGACAGTCAAACGCGGCGATATTAAAAAATAAATGTTTCAAATTTGAATAGCTCCATTTTCTGTAAACCTAGAAAGCTAAATTTTGGCGCATAGTTAGGTCTTTCCCAAAGCTCACCGACAATAGGCATGGATGCAAAATGATGATAATGTTTTGTATCCTCCTACTATGTCGAAAATCATAACTACTGGACAATTGATAGTCCCTTTATTAATCCTATTTTTACAGGGGTAGACATTGATCCAATCCAATCCATAACAGGTGGTAGTGGAATTTTCCTTTATGTAATAGTAAAGGATTTTTTCACGCCCGAGGAGGTACCACCCCATACATCAAGGGGCCGGCGAAGTCCCAACGGACGTTTCCGGTTCTGGTGTATGAGTCGGTTTCCCTTATAAGCAAAAATGATGATGGCTCCTCCTTGTATAAAATATTCCGGAGGCAAAATACCCCTCCATTCGGATCTCCGGGAGAGGGGTGTACAGGGGGCGCCAACATCAAGATTTAACATATCCTTTTCGAATATATGTGGCCTAAATTCTAACCTGAACTCCGTCCACTATTTCCTCCAGGCTAACAGGCCCCAAGTCCTCTTCCTCACCGAAACTCAAATCAGTGCCAAAACAGCCACTAATCACCTTAATTTCCCGGGGTATGAGCTCCTTACTGCCTTTAGATTGCATGGAGGCGTGTGCGCATACGTCCGTAGCAATCTACCCTGCACCAGACTTCCCAATTTAGAAGCTGGAAGAAAAGACATACTATGGATAAAACTCTCTCTCAGGGCTGCAACTAAATTCATCTGTTGCATTTACCGGTCACCTTCTGACAACAACTTTGTCCAGCTCTTTGACTACCTTTCTGAAAAAACCGACTATCTGATTTCTGAATATCCTTCCTCCGAGGTCACTATTCTTGGCGACTTCAATGTCCATAATAAGGAATGGCTAGGATCTTCAAAAACCGATCCACAAGGGAGAGCAGCGGAGGCCTTTGCAGTCAGCAATTCTTTGGCCAATATGGTTCAGCAACCTACTTACTTTCCTCGTATCCCAACACACAGCTCAAATCCCTTGGATCTCCTTCTTACTACAAACCCTGAATGCTATAAGATATCAATCACCGCCCCCCTTGGTCGCTCAGACCACGGCATGGTCACTGCTTCCTGTGCAATGCAACCCGAGGTCACACAGTCATCACACCCACGTGTCGTTTGGCACTACAACTCCGCAAACTGGGACGAAATGCGGGATTACTTTTCCTCATTTCCATGGGCGTCTGTCTGCTTCTCTCATCCTGACCCCTCTGATATCTCACAAAACGTCACCGAAATTATCCAAGCTGGCATGGAATTATTTATTCCACGTACACAGAAAACCTCTTCAGCCACTCAAAAGCCCTGGTTCTCTAAATCCTGTGACAAGGCCAGACTTGAAAAGGTCAAAGCTCACAAAACGCTTCTACACAATCCCAGTCAAGAAAATCGTCAAGCATTCAACGACGCAAGAAACCGCTATGTCCGCATTCTTTCTGAGGCAAAAAACTCGTTTAATAACCACATCAAAAACAAAGTCCTCTCAAGCTCCAACGGTGGCAAACCCTTCTGGACTCTTGCTAAGTCTATTGGGAATAATTTCTGCAAGAGCACGTTCCCACCTCTTGTCTCAGGGGATGAAATTGTTTCTACCGCCCTGGGCAAGGCTGAACTTTTTGCTTCGTTGTTCGCTGAAAATTCTACTCTCAACCCACCTCCAAATGTTCAACCACCAACAGTCCCCAATGTCGCGCAACAAATGACTGATATCATTTTCAAAACTAAAAAGGTACGAAAGATGCTCTCTTCTCTTAATACCAGGAAAGCCTCTGGCCTTGACGAGATCCCAGCAATTGTTCTCAAAAAATGTGCACCAGAACTTGCTCCTGTCCTGACTCGTCTGTTTCAGATATCTTACAATAAAGGCATATTCCCTAGTAACTGGAAAACTGCTCGAGTACAACCCATCCCCAAGAAAGGATCCAAAGCGCTTCCTAGCAACTACAGGCCTATTTCTCTCCTTTCAGTCATCTCTAAAGTGATGGAAAAGTATATAAACACCGAACTACTAAAATTCCTTGAAAAACACAGTCTAATCCACGACAGGCAGTATGGATTCCTTCAGCGCAGATCGACTGCCGACCTCCTTGCCTTTGTCACCCATTCTTGGAACAAGTCTATGGAACAACACGGTGAATCCCAGATTGTTGCTCTAGACATATCCAAAGCATTCGACCAGGTCTGGCACGCAGCGCTGCTTAATAAACTTCCGGCCTATGGCCTACCACCAAAACTTTGTACCTGGACAGCAAATTTCCTCTCCAACAGGAGCATATCTGTTGTTGTGGATGGTCATTCCTCTAAACTGTATCCAATTAATGCAGGAGTTCCTCAAGGTTCAGCTTTAGCCCCTACTTTGTTTCTTCTCCACATCAATGACCTCCTCTCTAGCACATCCAACCCAGTTCACAGTTACGCGGACGACAGCACCCTCCACTCAAATATACAATATTCTAAGCCTGTCTCTTTAGCCCAATTAGATGAGGATCGCAGACTCATGGAGGGTTCTGTCTCCGTGGACCTCCAAAAAATATTAGACTGGGGAAGTAGAAATCTTGTACAATTCAACCCCACCAAAACTATGTCTTGCTTTCTTTCTCACAAGAGATCCAGCAGCCCTAGACCCATCACAATGAACAACCAAGTTATTCAAAGTAATGAGTCCTTTTCTCTTGTTGGCATTTCTGTGGATCGAAATCTTAATTGGCACCAACATGTTACATCAATTGCAGAAGCGGCTGCTAAGAAATTGGGTTTCCTCTTCCGGGCTCGCAAATACTTTTCACCAACTAATCTCTATACCTTATACACTTCACAGATAAGGCCAAACCTCGAATACTGCTCCCACATCTGGGGTGCAGCTGCCGCTTCTACACTCGCTATCCTGGACTCCATTCAAAAGAGAGCTATACGTCTCATCGGTGACCCTACCCTCACCCAAAGGCTTCCATCCCTTGCCCACCGACGTGCCGTTGGTGACCTCTCTCTCTTTTATAGATATCTGCACGGACACTGCTCAGAGGAGCTTTCCTCCATAATTCCCCCACCTGCTGCCCCCAGCAGATCTACCAGGGGAACAGAGCGAATGCACCCTTTTAATGTCCAGGTCACCAGACATAGAACATCTTGTTATGCCCGCTCTTTTGTCCCGAGGACTTCCAAGTTGTGGAATTCCTTGCCGGCACATGTTTTTCCTTCTCCTCCAAACCTCCAAACCTTCAAGTCCAGAATTAACAAGCTGCGTCTTTCCTCCTTGTCAACACCCACGGTACGATAGTATTTAGGCTGTAAGCCCTCGTGGTGTGTTGTTGACATTAAAAAAAAAAAAAAAAAAAAAAAAAAAAAAAAAAAAAAAAAAAAAAAAAAAAGCAATATGTACACCAAATTTCATCGAAATATCTTTTAAATTTTCGGAGAAAATTTTTTTTTCGAAAGAAAACTCAAAAATTTCCCGGAAAACCTTGTCTGATTTTCCTGGCTAACGAACTCATCCAAGCTATTAATAAAAAAAAGGAACTTGCCGAGTTTCATCAAAATCGGTTGATTATTTTTTGAGTTATCGCTTGGATACAAATATATATATATATATATATAAACTGACATATATATATATATATATATATATATATATATATATATATATATATATATATATATATATATATATATATAAACTGACCCAGGATATGGGTTCTAGGGGCCCAAATTCGCGCTCATTTAAAGAAATTTTTGCAAAGTCTCACCTTCGATACCTCTCTATTAGTGAATTTTTTTAAATAAATAATACAGCAATATACACCAGGTGTCAGGACATTCCCAAGAAACCATTTGTGTTTATGAAAAGCATTCCTCACCGAGAATCTCTTAATATTAACAGAGAACTTAATAAAGAATATTGCTCATCCAAAATAAGAAAGCTGTTATAATCCAGCAGCCTCTTCAAATGAAGGCGGATATTATTTGCAGCCTTCTGCTTTTATGAACCTTTATATAGACTTCATCATTATACTAAAATTAAAGAACAGCACATGATAATCATCTTACAAAAGACCTCGCTGAAACTTATTATCTCTCCATTTTACATTTTATGCTCGAATATCAACTCAAGGAAATTTAACGTTACAAACAAAGAATCAAGTGATGTATGGTTATTGTCTGAAGTCTATTGTATTACAGAAAATAATAGCTCAAAGGGAACAGATGATAATTTTTATTGCCGGCGTTTACTGTTCATTAATTTGGACGGCTCAAACGGAAGATTTCAACAGCATAAGTTATTTAATTATCGCATTAGGGTAATAAAAGCAGGGCGTTTTATTGAATTTACAATTTGGAACCAACAAATGGAATAAATTCAGTATCTCAATTATTCTGCTTATTCATAAAAAATCCTGAAACATGTCAATTTTAAATAAAAAATCTAAATTTTCGCATGTGGTTGTTTATTAGACATTTCATCAAATATCTAGTATTCTGTGCTGAAATTAAATTAGGGATTGAATGTGTGGGGACAGAATATCGGTGACAGAAATTTCGATTTTTTTGTTGTAAAACGCCGTAGAAGGTCTTAAAACATATATAACACTTGATCTTGGAACCAGGGGCGGATCCTCAATAAAGTGCGCCCGTGCGCGCGCACTGCCGCCTGCCATGGAAAAAATAATATTTTTGCAATGCTATATTTTAATAAATTTTTATTTACTTTTTACCTCCTGCAGTCAACAAACAAAATTAGTATATCGAGGATCGAGGATCGAGGATCGCAGAGACGGCAGCCATTAATACAGAATCAGAATAAGTATAGTGTTAATATTTGCAGACGTTATATACATCCATATCCATATACATCTCTCGCGCGGCGGTGTGTATTTTTCGGCGCTCTGAGGAAATGCGATACTTCAATGCGAAATGATCGCCTATCTTCGTCGAAAATGACCGAATAAGCAATCTGGTTGTGCGCTATAAAATTCCACACTTGCAGTTCGCAGTGGACTTTTCGCAGAGCGTGTGTAAAACATGTAAAGACCTTCCTTAGGAATTCTATGTCGAATGGTCGACTCAATGCGCTAGCAATGTAGGCAATAAACAGGGACTTGTATTTGTGTGTGTGTATTTGAAATAACGAACTTTGATGAAAGAGTTTTAGAACAGTTTGTGACTACGTCTACTTTTGATAGCAAAAGTAGACGTATGCATTTTTCGTTTAAGGAATGAGTATAGGTCTGTTATGTTATAACTTATAAACTGAAGTGAATGCTGAGTGTTGACAAAATTGTGATTTGTGTTTTGTGTTAGTAATTATCAAAGAAAAGGACTTTTTAAATACTATGACGGTCTATAACCTATAACCAACTAGAGGAAAACTTGGTAAGTAGTAGTAAGTTTAGTTAGTTTAGTACGTAGTTTTTTTTTATAATACTTGTATTTGTGTGTGTGTATTTGAAATACCGAACTTTGATGAAAGAGTTTTAGAACAGTTTGTGGCTATCAAAAGTAGACGTATGCATTTTTCGTTTAAGGAATGAGTATAGGTCTGTTATGTTATAACTTATAAACTGAAGTGAATGCTGAGTGTTGACATAATTGTGATTTGTGTTTTGTGTTAGTAATTATCAAAGGAAAGGACTTTTTAAATACTATGACGGTCTATAACCTATAACTAACTACAGGAAAACTTGGTAAGTAGTAGTAAGTTTAGTTAGTTTAGTAAGTAGGTTTTTTTATAATACATTTTTGGGGAAAAAAGAGGCGATCCCTTCATTTTTAGTGAATTAAAAAAAAATCACTATAGGTATCGATGGAGAGACTTTGCAAATTTTTTTTCAAATGAGCGCGAAATAGGACCCCTAGAACCCATACCCGGGGTCAGTTTCAATTTTTATGTGTTTATATATATATATATATATATATATATATATATATATATATATATATATATATATATATATATATATATGTATCCGTCTGATAACTCAAAAAATAATTAACCGATTTCGATGAAACTTGGCAAATGGCTTTCTTTTATTAATGGCTTGGATGAGTTCGTTATACAGAAAAATCGAACAGGGTTTTCCGGGAAAATTTTGAGTTTTCTTTCGAAAAAAATTTTTTCTCCGAAAGTAACAAAGCTGTTTTAATGAAATTTACTATATATGTTGCCTTTGGAGAGATCTTACTAAGTACTGAAATTCAACTTTTTAAGTTTATAGAAAATTGAGTTATTAAGATTTTAAATTTTTTTCGAAATTTTTTTTCCGAAAATTACAAAGTTATTTTAATGAAATTTGGTGGATATCTTGCGTTAGGAAAGACCTTACTACACACCAAAATTAAAATCTTTAATTTAATAGAAAATTGAGTTATTCAAATTTGAAGCATCTAATAAAAATTTACTACCATAACGCACTTTTTATAAATATGCACAATAATAGATACTGAATTTTTTCCATTTGGTTCTTCCACACTGTATATTTGGCGTAGTAGATAGGTACATAGTACATAGACATCTTTAGTGTATGAACGGGAAACATTAAGAACAACTTATTATAAGTTATCGCCCCCTGGTTTGTCCGGCAGGATACACTGATTAGGTATTTTTTAAGAAACGCTTGTGGAAAATGCGCAAAAAATGAAGAAGGTACTTCAATTCAGCTCATGATAATTTATTTACGCAAGATTTTAATACAGTGGATAGCAGTAAAACAATTACAAAAGTCTAAACGCAGCAAGTGCGTTATGGAAGTGAATTTTCATAAAAATGTTTTTAATAGCAAATATGTTTCCTTAATGCAAGCAGGCATCAATTTGGTCACCGGTATAGCCTATATAGTAGGAGCAATGTACCATATTTTATCAAAATAACTTGTTTGAAAATGTACAAAAATTTTCCGAAAATAAACTTATAACGTTTCCGAGAAAACTGGTTTCCTAGCTGACGAACCTTAGGTTAATAGCAAATTGAGTTATTAAATTTGAAGCATTTAATGAAAATTCGCTACCATAACGCACTTGCTGCGTCTCGATTTTTTCTAAACATGCATCATATTTCGATGAAAAATTCAAAAATGCAATAAGGAATGTTCAAAAAATTGTAGGTATCACCAACGACATGGGCCATCCTGTGATTGTCAAAATAATTTTATAAGATGCAGCTCTAAACACCCTATAAGTAACGTATACATTTTTTTCTCATATCTTGCATAATAAAAATTATATTGAGCTTTACCATAGAAATGCGTCACCCTGTATATATGTAAACAGAAAGTAAACCCGGATATGGATTCTAGGGGGCCTAGTGTGCGCTCATTTGAAGAAATTTTTCTAGAATTCAAAAGCCGCGGTCTCCTCATTAAGGATTTTTTTCTACGAAACTTAGCTAAAAATTACAGACTGTTAAACCATAAACTTAACTAAAACTACTGCGAAAGCATTAGAGAAAGTGTCTATTTAATATGAATTTTCTGCAAATATTTGATTAAAATGAAGGGCAATTATGGTTGAAACTGAAACTTAAGGGCTTGCAGAACACTCTTTACATAATCCGTATTTTGTTCAGGTTCTTTGAGGAAAACCCCAAATTTTTTTTCTTTAAATACCTCTTTTTTGACTTTAAACTCACAGACCTAAATTTTGGTAAATGGTTCACCCTGTCGAGATGTCCACTAAAACAAGCACTTGTGAAGCCACGGGAAAAGTGTACCACTGTATTAAATATGGAACGGTTTCACTAAGTTAGGGCAAGAACAAACAACCAACTACTAAAATTGAATTAAGTCTAAAAACTTTCATCGCCTCTTTGTCAAATTATTTTTTATATAAAAACTCGCTAAAAAATTCATCTGATTAGATAACGTAAGTGAAATGAGACTAAAAAAAATTGATAAAAAGTAAAGTCACTAACTAGGATTAGAACTCGTCATGTAGGAGTCGATTATCCGATGTACTGGGCTTAGCCCACTTGGATACGCTCGACATGTATGTACTAGCAGGTACATGTTAATTATTCAACGTTTTACTATTTACACAAAACAATTTTGATTTACAATGGATTTTTTGCTCATATTTTAACAAAATCAAGGAAAATAACAATTTAGACACATATATAGGAGCTTGTTAGTAACTTATTGTCGTATTTTTTACCCACATTCGTATTCCTACCATAATTATCAATTTTGACGTTTTAACTTTCTTGAATCAGATTTAATTAATGAAAAATTAATTTACCTCTAACTTTTTTATGTTTCAAGATAGATATATGAATTTTAGTACATAGGACAGAAACCAGAGTACCAAATTTAAATGCCCTTACTTTGTTATTTCCGAAGATATAATTTTTTTTCGACAGAAAATACAAAATTTTCAAGGAAACCTGGGCCGATTTTCCTGACTAACGAACTTATCCAAGCCACTTGCAAAAGCAAGATATGCACCAAATTTTAAATTGAAACTGACCCTGGATATTGATTCTAGGGGGCCTGGTTCGCGGTCATTTGGCGAAATGTTTTCAAAATTTCAAAGTCGGGATCTCCTCATTGGTGAATTTTTTTTTATAAGAAAATTAACTAAAAACCTTAGTCCATTCGACTGATTAAAAATATATCAAAATCGCTTTCCTTCACTTGCAACCTTAACCAAAAAATATATAGAAATTCCTGCTAGTTAAGTATCCACTAAAAGGGTGTTTTTAGCGGCTGGAAATAATATTCTCAAATGCAAAATTAAGTTGCCTCAAGAGAAAATCTGTAGATGCTCTTTTTTTTCAACAATTTGAAATCATGTTTGGTTAATTGGTCTTACTAGTCGATTAATTTGTTAGTCTATCTGTCGGATAACCCATAAATCGACTAGTCGAATATTAAAATCTCAGTAACCGTAAATAGCAACTAGTAGATTAATCGATTATTAGGTATTCATTCTAGGTGTTAATCTAAGCGTACAATTATTTATACATATAACAAAATAGTAGAAAGCCTATGTCCCTGTTGTAGCTAGAATAAAGCATAAATGGAGCTTGCAAACAGATAATAAATCCCGTTGCCCGTTTTTATGTCCATTAAAGTTTGCGTACAAAGACGTCTTTTCAAGGGTCCTTGTTGCATTAGTCCTCAAAAAAGCTTTTCATCTTTTAGACGGGCTCATGAATATGGAACAAATTACTTCACGTCTTAGAATTGCAGTCTACATGACGGTAAATTACCGCTCGCTGTTTTGCAGCTCTGTCGTCGTTTGAATTCTTTCTTACTTTGGTACTTGGTAGCCACAATTCCTGGACATGTATTATGTAAATTATAATTCTCAAAGTTGTACATATGTTTCTCTACATGATGCATGGGCGCTAAGTGGATCAGGTACAATCCCTGTGTACACTTACCCCTTGCAGAGTTCCTGGGGATGATGGAGGTAACGGCAAACTCAAGGGTTTAGTCGTGTGCTCTACAATCTACAAATATTCTACATATTTTATGCGTTATTTGCAGTGAGCCGGAAAGAGTATCCGGTTAATATGTAAATCTATGTTGTGCGCCGGGTAGTTGGCTGTTTTAGCGTTTTACCGGTGTGGTGGTGGTGGTGGTGGTGGCTACATTTCACACTACACTGAGTCGAGGCTTTTTACGGGTTTAGATAGCTTTTAGCTTCGTGTGTAAATATGAAGTTAAAAGAACGATTCTGTTCATAGGGAGGCAAGAGTGATTGCAAAAATATATTCAGCACTGATGTTTTTGTAAGCCCTCCCAGCTGAAAGAGAGACCAAAAATCGTGACTTAAAACAAAATAATTCTTATATTACCACCGTCATTTTATTCCAGTCAAATTAAACCATTTTTCGACAAATAAAAACATGAATCGGTAAACATCTCAATTGTGGTATACATGTGTATTACGGCTTCCCATTGCATATACTAAAAGTCCCCGTCAAAATCTGTTGCGCTCAAGCCGCCATCTTGGAAAAAGTACACCTTTTCAGTTTTCTGCCTATATCTCGGCAACTATAACTGATACAAAAAAAGGTTTAACTAAAATATATTGTCTCTTAAATTGTCCATAAAGGAGCTTATCAACATTTTCTTGTACCTCCCAAACTTTAACTGTAATCCGACGTTGACTAGCAAAATTATTTATATTGTTGCGCTTGATTTGCGTTTTAGTGAATTTTCTTTAAAAAATCACTAATGAGGTGATCCTAATTTTTGAGTTTTGAAAAATGTCTTCAAATGAGCGCGAACTAGGCCCCCCAGACCCCATATCCAGAGTAAGTTTCAATTTATATATAAATATATATATATATATATATATATATATATATATATATATATATATATATATATATATATATATATATACAATCGATAACCTAAAAAATACTAAACTCATTTCAATCAAACTTGGCAAAAATCTTGCTTGGTAGGTGGTAGTGGAATTTTTCTTTACGTGATAGTAAAGGATTTTTTTCACGCCCAAGGAGGTACCACCACTTACATTAAGGGGCCGGTGAAGTCCCAACGGACGTTTCCGGTTCTGGTGTATGAGTCGGTTTCCCTTATAAGCAAAAATGATGATGGCTCCTCCTTGTACAAAAGATTCCAGAGGCATAAAACCCTCCATTCGGATCTCCGGGAGAGGGGTGTACAGGGGGCGCCAGCATCGAGATTTAACATATCATTTTCGAATATATGTGGCCTAAATTCTAACCTGAACTCCGTCCACCATTTCCGCCAGGCTAACAGGCCCCAACTCCTCTTCCTCATCGAAACCCAAATCAGTGCTAAAACAGCCACAAATCACCTTAATTTCCCGGGGTATGAGCTCCGTACTTCCTTTAGATTGCATGGCGGCGTGTGCGCAGACGTCCGTAGCAATCTACCCTGCACCAGACTCCCCAATTTAGAAGAAAAGACATACTATGGATAAAACTCGCTCTCAGGGCTGCAACTAAATTCATCTGTTAAATTTACCGGTCACCTTCTGACAACAACTTTGTCCAGCTCTTTGACTACCTTTCTCAAAAAAACGACCATCTGACTTATGAATATTCTTCCTCCGAGGTCACTATTCTTGGTGACTCCAATGTCCATAATAAGAAATGGCTAGGATCTTCGAAAACCGATCCACAAGGAAGAGCAGCGGAAGTCTTTGCAGTCAGCAATTCTTTAGCCAATATGGTTCAGCAACCTACTTACTTTCCTCGCATCTCAACACACAGCTCAAATCCCTTGGATCTCCTTCTTACTACAAATCCTGACTGCTATAAGATTTCAGTCACCGCCCCCCTGGGTCGCTCAGACTACGGCATGGTCACTGCTTCCTGCGCAATGCAACCCGAGGTCACACAGTCATCACACCCACGTATCGTTTGGCACTACAACTCCGCGAACTGGGACGAAATGCGAGAATACTTTTCCTCATTTCCATGGGCGTCTGTCTGCTTCTCTTATCCTGACCCCTCCGATATCTCACAAAACGTCACCGAAATTATCCAAGCTGGCATGGAATTATTTATTCCACGTATACAGAAAACCTCTGCAGCCACTCAAAAGCCCTGGTTCTCTAAATCATGTGACAAGGCTAGACTTGAAAAGGTCAAACCTTACAAAAAGCTTCTACACAATCCCAGTCAAGAAAACCGTCAAGCATTTAACGACGCAAGAAACCGCTATGTCAGCATTGTTTCTGAGGCAAAAAACTCGTTTAATACCCACATCAAAAACAAAGTCCTCTTAAGCTCCAGCGGCAGCAAACCCTTCTGGACTCTTGTTAAATCTATTGGGAATAATTTCTGCAAGAGCACGTTCCCACCTCTTGTCTCAAGGGATGAAATTGTTTCTACCGCCCTGGATAAGGCTGAACTTTTTGCCTCGTTGGCCGGCATTTACTTTCAACCCACCTCCAAATGTTCAACCACCAACAGTCCCCAATGTCGCGCATAAAATGTCGGATATTATTTTCAAAACCAAAAAGGTACGAAAGATGCTTTCTTCTCTTGATACCAGGAAAGCCCCTGGCCTTGACGAGATCGAAGTAATTGTTCTCAAAAAATGCGCACTAGAACTTGTTTATGTCCTGACTCGCCTGTTTCAGACATCTTACAATAGAGGCATATTCATAGTAACTGGAAAACTGCTAGAGTACAACCCGTCCCCAAGAAAGGATCCAAAGCGCTTCCTAGCAACTACATGCCTATTTCTCTCCTTTCAGTCGTCTCTAAAGTGATGGAAAAGTATATAAACACCGAATTACTAAAATTTCTTGAAAAACACAGTCTAATCCACGACAGGCAGTATGGATTCCGTCAGCGCAGATTAACTGCCGACCTTCTTTCCTTTGTCACCCATTCTTGGAACAAGTCTATGGAACTACACGGTGAATCCCAGATTGTCGCTGTAGACATATCCAAAGCATTCGACCAGGTTTGGCACGCAGCGCTGCTTAATAAACTACCGGCCTATGGCCTACCACCAAAACTCTGTACGTGGACAGCGAATTTCCTCTCCAACCGGACCATTTCTGTTGTCGTGGATGGCCATTCCTCTAAACTGTATCCAATTAATGCAGGAGTTCCTCAAGGTTCAGCTTTAGCCCCTACTTTGTTTCTTCTCCACATCAATGACCTCCTCTCTAGCATATCCAACCCAGTTCACAGTTACGCGGACGACAGCACACTCCACTCAAATATACAATATTCTAAGCCTGTCTCTTTAGCCCAATTAGATGAGAATCGCAGACTCATGGAGGGTTCTATCTCCGTGGATCTCCAAACCTCCAAAAAATATTAGACTGGGGAAGTAGAAATCTTGTACAATTCAACCCCACTAAATCACAGTTTTGCTTTCTTTCTCATAAGAGATACACCAGCCCTAGACCCATCACAATAAACAACCAAGTTATTCAAAGTAATAAGTCATTTTCAGTTGTTGGCATTTCTGTGGATCGAAATCTCAATTGGCACCAACATGTCACATCAATTGCAGAAGAGGCTGCTAAGAAATTAGGTTTCCTCTTCCGGACTCGCGAATACTTTTCACCAGCTAATCTCTATACCTTATATACTTCACAAATAAGACCAAACCTCGAATACTGCTCCCACATCTGGGGTGCTGCTGCCGCTTCTACACTCGCTATCCTGGACTGAATTCAGAAGAGAGCTATACGTCTCATAGGTGACCCTACCCTTACCCAAAGGCTGCCATCCCGTGCCCACCGACGTGCCGTTGGTGACCTCTCTCTCTTTTATAGATTTCTGCACGGGCACTGCTCAGAGGAGCTTTCTTCCATAGTTCCTCTACCTGCTGCCTCCAACAGATCTGCCAGGGGAACAGAGCGAATGCACCCTTTTACTGTCCAGGTCACCAGACATAGAACATCTTGTCATGCCCGCTCTTTTGTCCCGAGGATTTCCAAGTTGTGGAATTCCTTGCCAGCACATGTTTTTCCTTCTCCCCTGAACCTCCAAACTTTCAAGTCCAGAATTAACAAGTTGCCTCTTTCCTCCTTGTCGACACCCACGGTACGATAGTATTTAGGCTGTAAGCTCTCGTGGTGTGTTGTTGAAAAGAAAACAGAGGCCGAGTTCGTTAATCAGCCTTTATGCTCAAGTTTTTCCGGTGGAAAATCGGGGACAACTTTTTGAAAACGCTATATTTTTGAAAGTATCAGAGTAACTGGAATAAGACTTTACATGTGGCTATAAATAGTGCAAATAAACTATGTTGTAAATTTTAAGTAATTTGGTACACAACATTTAAAGTTTTTCCAAATTAAAAATAAAACGCAAAGACATGCGTTGAAACGACGAGCAGTTATCTGCTACGCGTATATTGATTCATACAACAGGTATAAACTATACATCAACGGCAACCAAACTAAATATATACCAGGCAGAAAACATGCTACCCGAACCAATAATCGTGAAATCTGGGTCGCGATTATGGAAAATGACAGACGGCATGAAATTAAAAATTTGCCATGTGATTGTTATTAACTGTGTGATTCAATCAATTATTAAAATACAGTATGTTTGTAGCTTTATTAACGGACCCAAATACAGTTTGACCGCAGCATAGATATATTATGCTGTCGCATAATATAGCAGAAATTTAAACAAAATCAAGCCAAGTCTCTATCAAAATGATTATAAAATAGTTTCTTTTATCTTTAAACTTAAACGTAAGACGTTATACAAGACTGAAACAGTCGTGGGATGTGTTTCAATGGTAATTCTACTAATTCTGTAATCAATAATTGTTACGTATACTTTGAATATAATATCCCGGGCATGAAGCCGATATAAAGTATCACGCAAATAAAACGTTAGTTGATGTGTGCCTAAATGGCGCAGGGTGCTTCGCGCTTACCTCCTTAGCATAAAGTTACGCGATCGAATCCAGTTCGTATGTTTTTTATGTTTTATTTTGACATTTGGAGAAACAATAGTGAACAGATTTCATAAGTTTTCAACAAGATCTCATTGTTGTTTAAAACGCCTAAATAAGTTTGTCACCTTAGAGTCTGAAATTATACTTTTGTTATTGTTGATATTGAAAAAACCAGTTTTACTAGGTTGACTAAAAAGAAATCATACTGGCGACTAATAAGGAAAAATAACTGCTACGTGTATAATTTGGCAGACTCTTTACTTTTCTAAATATTAATTAAGTTTCCTTCTGGAATTCCACTGTATAACTTTAATGAAATTTGTAATACAACTTTCTTTAAAACAGACTTAGACTATCTACAGATATAGCAAAATTTAGGTCTTTAAAACACCAAGTGAGTGGTGGACGTGCCGCCACCTAGTTGCCGAACCAAGTAGTATGTTGTCACGCTAGCTCCAAATAACACAAAGTGTTAAGAAATAGAGACTGTATACAACTAACTAACAATTTAAAAAATTCTCAGAAATGGGCCAGGGCTGACAATTTTCTAAATTGTTAGTTGTATACAGTCTCTATTTTGTAACTTTACTTTTGGTGCATACAATTAGTATGCCGTACTGAAGAGCTCTAATAAGAGCGAAACCGGTCTACGGTTCTAATTGTTGCGAGAATGCATCTAGCCTTAGGTCTTTAGCTTCATAGAAAATTGAGTTTTGGGCATTTTTCTCAAAAGGAGTTAGAACGCAATATTTTTTTGACAATAGGGAGATATCGATGGTAACACTTTCGAAATAATTCTTCAAATGTGCACGTATTAGGACCTCTAACGTCGTTCTTCAAGGTGGGTGTAAGTTTAAGGTATTAACTTTACTAATATGCCGTATAATAATATTGTACAATTCTTATGCAAATTCGCTACTATAACGCACTTTCTGCGTCCCGAAATTTTTATACTTATCAGAAATGTGTATAAATAAATTTAACTTTCTCCTTTCTGATGATCTGTCAAGCAACGAAACCGGTACAGAGAAAAAACAAATACTTGTGAAGCGAGATAAATATTCTCTACATCCGTATTTAGTATAGAACGGTTTCAGCAAATAAAAAGCCTGGACGCAGAAAGTGCGTTATGGTAGTGAATTTTCATAGAAATGATCTGGCACAAAATATTTTATTATAACTTTTTTTTCTTGCAACATAGAAATCTATATTTTTGTGTATAGTTTACTTTTTATATTGTTAATCTATCTACCAAATTTGGTTACCATAGCTTTTTTATTTTTTGAGAAAACAATTTTTTTTCGAATGAAAACTCAACATTTTCCCAGAAAACCTCATCCGATTTCCCTGACTATCGAACTTATCCAAGCCATTTACAAAAGGAAGCTTTGTAGTGAGTTTAATCTTATATGGCTTTAGATTACATTTTCATTACATTCATTATATTCAGATAAACATATATATATATATATATATATATATATATATATATATATATATATATATATATATATATATAAACATATAAAAATTTTAACTGACCCCGGATATGGGTTCTAAAGGTCCTAGTTCGCGCTCATTTGCAAAAATGTTTTCAAAATTCAAAAGTCGGGATCTCCCCATTAGTGAATTTTTTCTACGGAAATTCACTAAACGAAACCACAATTAATGAATCAAACGATATTATTTACCGGGTTTTTGGTTTTTATTTTTTAAACACAAATACCTACTTGTAATGCTACTCGTACTAATAACGTTCAAAGCTTCCTCGTCGTCTTCTTGCTGGGTTTAACCGTTGTCGGAGAAATAATGCCCTTAAAATCATAACATAAAAATAAACCAGAGCTTGACAAATATGAGTGTTCATCTGGCTGGGAGTGAGCTCTTTATTTGAGCCGGATTTGAATTCAATAAAATAAATTGCCACGCTTGAGCGAGCCTGTGCAGTTTTTTCGAGGCTGCCACGTGGTATTATTTACTCCCACGCCGGATGTTTCTGCAGGACCGGCATAATAAAAGAACGTTATATCAGAGAATCAGAGTAACCTGAGAGTTTTGCGCTCGAATTCTTCAAACAAGTACAAATTGAAGAACTTTATTCCAGACAACATAATGGCATGTTTCTTTGTAACATCTCCAGTGTATATAAATATAGCTTTAAATAGGAATTCTTACTGCAAACATCTAAACAGAAACGTAACAGGGAAAATTCATATTTATATTATACTTTACGGATAGCCCGGGAAAATAATACCCTCTTCCTAGTGTATTCTTATTTAGTCTTGTCACCAACAATAACGTTTTTACTTTGATTTTATTGGAAAGGCATCAAAATCAATTTTATTCAAACTTCTACTTCGAAACAAATTCAGATAAACATTTTTCAGTATTTTTTATTCAGTTGTAAGAAGTATAATTAACATTATTATATATATATATATATATATATATATATATATATATATATATATATATATATATATTGTAACGGGTCAATTTCGGGATAAGGTTACCGTTTCCGTTTCAATACGGCTTTCCTACGGGATTTGCTCAGGCGCCAGCAGCGAAGGGTATAAAGGAAGTCACTGCGCTCCCTCAGGACTATATCTCTATCCTCTGTCTTACTCTAATTTACAGGGTTCACCTAAGTCCCCAGGCGGAGTCCCCCAGGACTTCTTAATTATGGCCTGTATATTAGAGATCAGAATGTGCCATATTATGTTGGGGTGGACTGGACAGAAAGTGCTGAAGAAAACACCGTATAAAACAAACAATCTATTTACAAACGTATTTGTGGCAAAATATTTACAAAATATATACAAAGCAATATTTACACAAGGGGTTCTCGCGAAATATAACACGCTTAAACTAACTTATTGGTAACAACTTAAGTTATTAGCAGGGGCGTGCCGTGCGCGCGCACTGCCGCCTGCCGTGGAAAAAATAATATTTTTGCTATGCTATATTTTAATACATTTTTATTTACTTTTTTTGCCTCCTGCATTCAACAAACAAAATTAGTATATCGAGGACCGAGGATCGCAGAGTCGGCAGCCATTAATACAGAATACAAAATCATAATAAGTATAGTGGTTGTATAATGGTTGACGATTGCAGACGTTATATACATCCATATCCGTATACATCACTCGCGCGGCGGTGTGTATTTTTCGGCGCTCTGAGGAAATGCGATACTTCAATGCGAAATCATCGTGTATCTTCGTCGAAAACGACCGAATAAGCAATCTGGTTGTGCGATATGAAATTCCACACTTGCAGTTTGCAGTCGACTTTTCGGAGAGCGTGTGTAGTGCGTAGTAATAGTAATTTTCGTGTAGTGCTTCGTGTCGGATTGATTATAATTAGATAATTTCGTTGTCGTTTACATGTTCTAACTAGATAATAATAATTATTATGAAGGCTACTACTTCGGGTTGCTTAATAAGTGGACAAAATAATTGTGATATTGTGATAATTCAGTGGATAATATTTTAAAACTTAACTTTTTGCAGTTAAGACTTAAATTCTAAGGTAAAGTTTAAAAGTTTAGGACGACCTACACTAGATTTAAAGTTAAGCCAAACTTGTATGAAAAAAAAAGAAGGTAGGTCTTTTACTCGACATTTTGCTAGAAGTATATATAATCGCAATGAATGGATATGTGGATGCAATGTAAGGAATTATTTTTTGTTTGTTTTTCATGCTTGTTATTTTATACTCCAAGCATGGACAAGAATTGGAGCCGTGTAGGTGTAACCGACTTAAATCATTTACACGAAAAAATAAAAAAAGCATGAAAATTGCAAGGCTAATTTGCAAGCTTGTATAGAACTTGCATTACTGGGAAAAGTTAACATTGCTCAACAGTTATCTGCCACATATCGACAACATATCGCCGAACATAATGCAACAGTGAAAAAAAGAGATATTTTGAGAAGGATTATAACGTGCGTTAAATTCTGTGGCGTTTTTGAACTGGCACTCCGAGGACACGACGAAACAGACGAATCCTTAAATCTCGGAATTTTTAAAGAGCTAATAAACTACAGTGCCGAATTAGACATTGTGTTGAAGGAACATTTGGTCACGTCATCAGTTTTTAAGGGAACTTCGAAAACTATTCAAAATGACATTTTGGACTGCGTGTTAACTGTGTGTCAAAATGAAATTTTGAGAGAAGTGGAACACGCTACGTTTTTGGCAATTCAGTGTGATGAAACAACTGATGTAAGTAATTATCGCCAAATGGTAATAATATTGCGGTATGTCAACGGCAGGGGCGGCTCCTCAATATAAGTGCGCCCGTGCGCACGCACTGCCGCTAACCGCGGAAAGAATAATATTTTTGCTATGCTATATTTTAATAAATTTTTATTTACTTTGTTACCTCCTGCATTCAACAAACAAAATTAGTATATCGAGGGTCGCAGAGAGTCGGCAGCCATTAATACAGAATACAGAATCAGAATAAGTATAGTTTTAATCGTTGCAGACGGTATATACATCCATATCCATATAAAGCAGGCGGGCGGCGGTGTGTATTTTTCGGCGCTCTCAGGCAATGCTATACTTCAGTGCGAAATGATCGCCGAATCTTGATGATCTTTGTAGTGGACTTTTGGCATAGCGCATGTACCTACCACCTAGTAATTTTCGTCTTCGCGTCGGATTGATTTTTTCATTGGATCATTTCGTTGTTTACATGTTCTAACAAGACAGTTATTATTATTATGATTGTTACTACTTTGGGTTGCTTAATAAGTGGACAAAATAATTGTGATACTGTGATTAATTCAGTGGATATTTTAAATTTAAAGGTTAGCTTTTTAAAGGACTTTTTTTTTTACTATAACGTATAACTAACTAGAGGAAAACTTGTTAAGTAGTTAATAATTATTAAGCTTAGTAAGTAGGTTTCTTTATAATACATTTTCCGGGAAAAAATAGGCGTGACCTTCATTTTTAGTGAATTTTTATTTTAAAAAAATCACTTATAAAGAGGTATCGATGGAGAGACTTTGCAAACATTTTTTCAAATGAGCGCGAACTAGGACCCCTAGAACCCACATCCTGGGTCAGTTTCAATTTTTATATGTTTATGTATATGTATGTATCCAACCGATAACTCAAAAAATAGGCAACGGATTTCGATGAAACTCGGCAAGTGCCTTTCTTTTATTAATGACTTGGATGAGTTCGTTAGTCAGGAAAATAGGATAACGTTTTCCGGGAAAATTTTGAGTTTTGTTTAAAAAAAATCTTTTTCTCCGAAAACTACAAAGGTATTCTAATGAAATTTGGTGGATATGTTGCCTTGTAAAAGGTCTTACTACACACTGAAATTCAACTTTCTACATTTGCAGAAAATTGAGTTATTCAAATTTTGAGTCTTCTTTTGAAAAAAAATATTTTTCTCTGAGAATTACGAAGTTATTTTGATGAAATTTGGTGGATATGTTGCCCTGGGTAAGACCCTGCCACACACCAAAATTAAACTTTCTAAGTTCATAGAAACTTGAGTTATTCAAATTTGACATTTAATAAAAATTTACTACCATAACGCACTAGCTGCGTCCAGAACATTTTTTTTCTTGCGTACCCCCAAAGCATTAAGACACGAGCCGCTACTGCCTTCATTTTACTAAAATATTTTCAGAAAATTCATTTCAAATAGACCTTTCTCTGATGTTTTGGCGGTAGTCTTAGCTATAGACTTTATCGTTTAATGGTATATAATTTTTGTGGAATTTTCGTAAAAAATCAATAAAGTTCAATATATCCGTTATTATACAACATACAAAAAAATTGTATACATTAATTATAGGGTGTCTTGACCTAAATCTTAAAAAGATATATCTACAATCACAGATGGCCCATAAGTCGTTGGTGATACAAATTTTCTTTTTTTTTTAAACAAACACGACTCATGTTATTGCATTTTTGCATTTTCCATCGAAATATAATGCATCTTTGTAAGAAAATAAATTCGGACGGAGCAAGTGCGTTATGGTAGCGAATTTTCATTAAATGTTTCGAATTTAAACAGCTCAACTTGCTATTAAACTATAAGGTTGACCAATAAATCAGTTTTTTCGGGAACACTTTAAGTTTATTTTAGGAAATTTGTGTACATTTTCGAACAATAAAGTTATTTTGATGAAACATGGCACATCGTTTCTACTATATAGGTTATACTGGTAACCAAATTTGATCCCTTGCCCACCGACGTGCCGTTGGTGACCTCTCTCTCTTTTATAGATACCTGCACGGGCACTGCTCAGAGGAGCCTTCTTCCATAGTTCCTCCAGCTGCTGCCCCCAACAGATCTACCAGGGGAACAGAGCGAATGCACCCTTTTACTGTCCAGGTCACCAGACATAGAACATCTTGTTATGTCCGCTCTTTTGTCCCGAGGACTTCCAAGTTGTGGAATTCCTTGCCGGCGCATGTTTTTCCTTCTCCTCCGAACGTCCAAACCTTCAAGTCCAGAATTAACAAGTTGCCTCTTTCCTCCTTGTGGACACCCACGGTACGATAACATTTAGGCTGTAAGCCCTCGTGGTGTGTTGTTCATATAAAAAAATGCCTGCTTTCTTAAAAAAGAACACACATATTTCCTATTAAAAAACATTTTAATGAAAATTCACTACCATAACGCACTTGCTGCGTCCAGACTTTTTAATCTAAAATTAACGTGTTTCGAATTATTATAAATATACACCATAATTAAGATGCTTGATTTGGTCGTTCTACACTGTAGATAATTTACCATCTAATAAAATTTTTCTTTTGAGGTAAATGGAAAATTAAGTCTAAGAATTTGAAGTGCTTATGAAAAATTGCTACCATAACAGATTTATTGCATCGGAGCTTTTTATCTAATATTAACAGACATCTCACTCGTCAGATATATGATAAAGTTGCCATTTACAAAGAAAATGTATAAACATTAATGAAAGTATACATAAAACTTTGAAGCAGATAGTTTTTCTGTCATCGCAAGAACAAAAGTGTTCAAGTTAAAAGAAAAAGAGTTCTGTATCTGCCACAGGAAGTATTGTTTGTAATCTCTCACACTTGTCTCTCTGTATTTACTGTAATCTCATTTTCTAATATACCTTCCTTAATCCATCAGCAACAACTAGCACTTGCTGGATTTATTCTATCAAAGAATAGCTACTGCAAAAAGATTCAGATAAAACTTCTTTGAAGCTCTGCTTCGAGATTGAGTGATGTACGGTATTTTTCACAACTTTGAAAACATGGCTTCCTTAAAGTTTAAGCTGTTAAGATTTTGTTTTATTTTATGTGGATTCTCTATTTCAAACGTAATATGGTTTCCAAAGATGACATACGCGGGGGTATGGAAAAGTACTACAATAGAAAACGTCATAATTAAAAAGTCTGGACGCAGCAAGTGCGTTATAGTAGTGAATTTTCATAAAAATGTTTTTAATAGCAAATATGTCTTTTTAGTGCATTTTTATTTTTAAAAAAATATCGATGGTGAGACTTTGCAAACATTTTTTCAAATGAGCGCGAATTTGGGCCCCTAGAACCCATATTTGGGGTCAGTTTCGATTTTTATAATATAATATAATATATATATATATATATATATATATATATATATATATATATATATATATATATATATATATATATATATATATATATATATATATATATATATAGCAAAAACAATGTACAATATTTCCTCAAAATGACTTTATTGTTTGAAAAACTACAAAAATTTTCCAAAAATAAACTTAAGATATTCCCCAAAAAACTCGGCCAATTTTTCTGTCCAATGAACCTGTTCAAGCTATTTACCCACCTATCAAGACATAATTATTCGCAAAAAGCTTTCCCACGGAACTCCCAAAAAAATGTACATGAAAATTTGCAAACATTTATCACGAAAATCAGAAAAATTTTTTTACAATAACCTATTAAACATTTATTATCAAAATGTTACAAAAAACTTACCAGCAATGATTTCTACGGAAACAAAAGAAAATTCCTGCAAAAATTGACTAACTATTTTTTTGCAAAAAATTTGCTAGAAGAATACATAAAATTCAAATTATATACCTAATCTGTAACTAAGTTTAAAAAGTAGAAAAATGCAAAAAAATATTACCAAAACTAGACTCTGTAGGTGTAAAAAAGGTTGAAAAAAATTAAGTTGCGACAGTTCGAATTTTTCCAAATGCAGTCACTATTTGAGAAAGCTCTGTATACGGCACCTCGATTTTTTCGATAAATAATATTAAACGAAAGCTTCTCTGAATGCATCACTTTCATGAGATTCTCCTATCTATTGGTAAAAAACTCTGGACGCAGCAAGTGGGTTATGGAAGTGAATTTTCATAAAAATGTTTTTAATTACAAATATATCACTCTAATGCGAACAGGCATCAATTTGGTTACCGGCATAACCTATATAGGAGGAACAATGTATCATATTTTATCAAAATAATTATTTGAAAATGTACAAACATTTTCGGAAAATAAACTTTAAATGTTTCTGAGAAAACTGGTCTCCTAGCCAATGAACCTTAGGTTTATAGCAAATTGAGTTATTGAAATTTGAAACATTTAATGAAAATTTGCAACCAAAACGCCCTTGCTGCGTTTATACAAAAATTTTCCGAAAATACAGTTAAATGTTGGTTTCCTAACCAACAAAACTTACGTTAATAGCAAATGAGTTATTGAAATTTGGAGGATTTAATGAAAATTTGCTACCAAAACGCACTTACTGCGTCCAGATTTTTTCTTACAAACATCATATTTCGATAAAAAAATGCTAAAATGCGCTAACGAATTTGTTCTACGAAAATTAGCTAAAAATTATAGACCGTTAAACCATAAACTTCACTAAACCTACAGCGAAAGCATCAGAGAAAGTGTCTATTTGAAATGAATTTTCTGGGAATATTTTAGCAGAATGAAGGACAATGGCAATTGAAACTAAGACTTCAGGCTTTGTAAAACATTATTCTTGAGACATTTTCCTTCCATAGCTCATATTAGTTTCAGGTTCATTGCCTAAATATTACCAATTTTCACGTTTAAAATCTCGACTTTTGACGTTTTGAGGAAAACCCAAATTTATTTTTCTTTAAATGCCTGTAACTTTTTTGTTCTTTAACCTACATACTTAAATTTTGGTAGGTAACTTACCTATAATGATATAAATCCGCGTATGAAATTTGGTTGCCGATTTTGACGATTTAAATCGCAACTTTTACGTTTTGAGGAAAACCCCAATTTATTTTTCTTTAAATCCCTATAACTTTTTTGTCTTTTGACCTACATAGCTAAATTTTGGTAGGTAACTTAACTATTTTTCGATTTTTTTCGAAAGGAAACACAAAATTTTCCGGGAAAACCTCGGCGGATTTTCCTGGATAACGAACTTTTCCAAGCCACTTGCGAAAGGAAGGCACTCATTAAGTTTTATCATAATCGGTCGATTATTTTTGAAGTTATAGGTGTGACACATAAATATATATATATATATATATATATATATATATATATATATATATATATATATATATATATATATATATATATATATATATATATATATATATATGTTCGCTCCTCGTATAGTGTAAAAGCAGTGGAATTTATAATCTTTATTTTGCGATAAGAAGAACAGACCAGAATTCCACGAATCGTCAAGAAGAACACAACTTAAGTAGTCAGCAACGCAAAACCGCGATATCGTATAGTACCGCTACCTTAAAATTAGATGTGTGTGTGATACAGTCAAACCAGCCTTAACAAATCCATTAAACGCACCAGCAACCCAGGATAGCCTTTTCCGGGACACGCACGAGTTTCTGTGAGTCCAGTACTCGACAAGAGAAGAAATTCACAAAGGTAAGTGGCTTTTTGGTCATTCACGAGTTTGCATCAATTTCCACTGCTTTTGCCCCTTCTCTTTTCATTAAAAACGTTACTTAATTAACAAACGCAAATTACAGTCCACTTTGTTCGTAATAGCCCGCTTAACGCCAATTTCTTCGCCCGCTCCAGCCCATTTCTTGATCCTTCTCAGCCGGATAGTTTTTTTGTCTCGGAAATAATACGCAAGTAAATTTGGCTATTCAACTTTGTTAATTTTGAAAATAACTAAAGCGCGCTGGTTTAGCTGTATTCAATTCAGATTTTAAATTAATTTCCCGCAATTTTCATGTATATATCGCTAGAACCTTTATAATTATAGAATTTTTAAAAGTTATTTTCTTATCGCAAGAATCCGCCATTCAGTTAAATGTTGCTTTATTTTGAACAACGAGCACGGCTTTAGGAGTCGACGCATATCATTTCACGCATATATCGCTCTTTGCTTCTGTTTCATTCTTATCAATTTGTACCTGAATAATTCTTTGTTTCACATTGGTACGTATATCTGTTATATTTCCATATACGAGGCCTATTCAATTAATATCATGACTGACACTAAATTAAGGAAATACAAAAACCAACGCAATATTCAGCTATCTGAAATAGACACATTGTCTTCTCTAGCCCAGAAAGCCCAGTCAGATGTTTCGCTTTATAATTTACTTAGGGTTAGATCTTCCGAAATCGACTATTTAAGGGAACAGTTTATTCAAACGCACGAAAATATCGTTTCTGCAATTTTAAGTAGTGAACATGGAAACGCTTCTGATGAAAACACTATTTACGCTGGATTTATGGACGCTTATTTTGAAATTAAAGCCATTTGTTCTAGGTTATTCCCTGACAATAAAACAAATGTCCAGGAAATTCTAAATTCAAATACAGCTGGTCTTAATGAAGGTGCTAAAGCAAGGCTAGCTAAAATAGAAATTCCTAAATTTAGAGGTGACTATAAAACCTTTAACACTTTTATCGATTTATTCAATGCCTTAGTACAGGACTGTCCCGCATATTCCGACATTGAAAAGTTTCATTATCTAACTATATCAGTAGAAGGCCCGCCGTTATCTCTAATAAGATCTTTGCCTCTGACCGCTGACAATTATCAGATAGCTTATAATACATTAGTCACTCGTTATTCTAACAAACGTCTGCGTGCCCAAGAGCACTGGCATGCTATAGATAGCATTTCGAAATTTAATTCTGATGACCACGTCAATATTCGCAATTCGCTAGACATTATTTCGGAAAATCTTTCTGCTTTAAACACTTTAGGCTTTCCTACAGACCAATGGGACTTTGTTATGTTTATGTTGGTGTCAAAACGCCTTGACAGGAACATGTTGACGAAATTTGAGTTAGACCACGCTTCCACCGAGGTCCCTACATTTACGCAATTGCTTGACTTTCTAAATAAATATTGTATCGCTGGTGATGCTATGGATCAGAAGTCATTCCTTTCGCACTCTCAAAAGAAATATTCTGACAAATCGCAAGCTAGACCAACGCCTCGAACTTCCGCTTTTTTCGCTGATAATTTAAATTGTAAATCTATCTTACATACTTGTGTGTTTTGCAAAGATTCTTCGCATTCTATTTATAATTGCTCCTCATTTTGTAATAAAACTCCAAAAGATCGCTATAATTTTGTTAAATCTTCTCGTCTTTGCCACAACTGTTTAAGTAGCCTACATTATCTTAACAAATGCAAATCTACCAGGTCCTGTCGCAAGTGTGGTCAGCGTCATCATACGCTCTTGCATTTTGATAAAAGCTCCGCGCCTATTCCGTCGCCAGTGTGTAATAACCCTTCCAGATCTCCAGTTCCTTCCGCTCCGCTCGACCAAGAGCAGGTCTTTGCTGCTTCTGGGATTGTATCTAATCAAACCACGGTCTTATTGGCCACTGCGCTGATTGAAGTTCTTGATAACCATGGAAATTATCAGATCATGAGATGCCTTTTGGATGGAGGTAGTATGATGTCTTTTATCTCGCAAAGGGCTTTTAAGCGTTTGGGGTTACCTAAGCAAAACTGCATGTTTGCAATCAAAGGACTGGCATCTATGCAGACTTCTTCTCAGAGTGGTTCTGTAACGCTCACTGGAAGACCGGTTGGTCAAGATTCTTTCCATTTTACTGTCGACGCATTGATCTTGAACGCCATTTGTGATAATTTGCCAGCAACCGCTATTTGCTCTTCCAATTGGTCTCACATTCGCAATTTAAAATTGGCTGATCGCCATTTTAATCGTCCAGGTCAGGTCGATATATTGTTAGGAGCCGACGTTTTTTCTAAAATCCTTTTAAATGGACGCATTTCCGGTGGGGAAGGTCAACCTGATGCCGTCAACACCGTCTTTGGTTATGTGCTCATGGGTAAGATTGGCAACACAGTTCATTCTTCTGCTGTCTTTTCTTTCTTGTGCAGTAACTTTGAATCAAATCTCGATCGCACTCTTAGGGAATTTTGGGAAGTGGAAAGTGTTCCGACTTCGTCGCATCACTCTAATGAAGATATTTTTTGTGAACATCATTTTAAGACTAAAATATCTCGCTCTCCTTCTGGCAAATATATCGTTTCGCTCCCATTTAAATCTGAGTCGCTGCCTATTTTTCCTGGCATTCGCGACCTCGTCGTCCAAAGATTTCTTTCCCTGGAACGCCGCCTTGCTAGAAACATGGACTTGTATACCCAATATTCTGCTTTTATGAGAGAATATTTGGAACTAGGCCACATGAAACGTGTTTATGACAATAAAGATTCTCCCGACGCATATTATATTCCGCATCATTGCATTTTGAAACCAAATAGCTTGTCTACTAAACTCAGGGTAGTTTTTAATGGTTCGGCGAAACTTCCCAACCAAAGCTCTCTTAACGATTGTCTACATACTGGACCAAAACTACAACAAGATATTGCCACAATTCTGTGTCACTTTCGCCTTCATAATTATGTCTTGTGTGCTGACATCAAAATGATGTATCGTAACATTCTTGTCGACCAATCACAGCATGATTATCAAAGAATTGTTTGGAGGTTTGCTTCTGATGAACCTTTGGTGGACTATAACCTGGTTACGCTTGTATATGGACTAACGCCATCCCCCTTTCTCGCGATACGCACTCTTCATCAGTTAGTGAATGACGAAGGGGGCTCTTACCCGCTAGCTTCTGCCGCCATTTTAAACGACACTTATGTTGATGATGTTGTAACCGGCTGCTCTTCTTATGAAGACGCAGAGCTTTTACAGTCAGAGCTGATCTCGCTTTTTGAACGAGGCGGCTTTGAGCTTAGAAAATGGTCTAGTAACTGTTCCGCATTACTTTCACATTTACCTCCGGAACATTTGTCGCAAAATCCGCTTATTTTTGGTTCACTGGCAAACGACACTCCTTTAAAAATTCTCGGTCTGCAGTGGAGTCCCTCTGAGGATACATTCTTTTTCTCAGTCTCGCCGTTGGGGAAACCCTGTACGAAACGCAACATGCTCTCGGAACTGGCCAGAATCTTTGACCCGCTTGGATTTCTTTCGCCTATTACTATTTTTCAAAAGATTCTAATCCAGTCGCTGTGGACTTCTAAATTAGATTGGGACCAAACCCCGCCCTCGCATATTGTTGAGGCTTGGAACCGTTATCGAAATGAACTCGGTTTACTAAGCAATTTACGCATTCCTAGAAAAATCCTTCCACCTCATTCTGGATGTGGTTATGAATTACATGGGTTTTGTGACTCTTCTGAAAAGGGTTACGCTGCCGTTGTTTATATACGATGCCTCCGCCCTGACAAAACAGTTTTTGTTCAGTTTGTTTGCTCTAAAACCAAAGTCGCTCCGGTTAAGAAACTAACCATTCCTAGGCTAGAACTGTGTGGTGCAGTTTTGTTGGCGAAACTCCTATCGTTTCTTCTGAACGTTTATCAGACTCGCATGACTTTCGAAAGAATTTTTGCCTGGTCAGATTCGCAAATCGTCTTGAGTTGGATCAAATCTTCGCCTCATCGTTGGAAAACCTTTGTGGCAAATCGAGTTGCCTACATTCACGAAAGGGTTTCTTCTGAATTTTGGCATTATATAGATTCTGCTAATAATCCCGCCGATATCGCCTCTCGAGGTGTTCATCCTTCTCAATTTCTCGCCCATGATATTTGGTTCAATGGTCCATCGCTACTATGTCGTTCTGAGCTGTCTGCCTGCTCCCCGTCTTCAGAGCTGCAGTCTGAAGAGGTCTCTGTTGAGGAAAGGACAGTTTCGCTTTTAACATTTACAGGTGAAGAAAATCTGCTTGATGATTTGTTAGAAAATCATTCTTCTTTACATTACATACAGTCTATTTTGTCATACGTATTACGCTTCGCTTTTAATTCTAGACATTCTTCTATTGCGAAATTTGGACCGCTATCTCGGTTAGAGCTTCATGATGCTCTGACCCTTCTGGTCAAGCGCACTCAAGCGGTCTACTTTGAAAAGGAGTTATCTAGTAAAAAATTCCCTAAGTCCTGGAGAAAACTCGCCGTATTTCAAGACAGTACTGGTCTTTTGCGTGTAGGTGGTCGCTTGACTCACTCAAGTTTGTCTTATGAGCGAAAGCATCCGCTCTTACTTCCACAAAAGTGCCGACTCACGGTGCTTTTAATTGAACAATACCATAAAAGGTATCTTCATATTGGCCCTCGCACTCTTCACTTTTTGTTGTGTCAGAATTTTTGGATTTTGTCTGCAAGACGTGCCATAAACACTGTTATTTCGAAATGTATGCCATGTTGGAAAATAAAGCCTCAACCTTATCAGCCACCTATGGGTGACTTACCCCTTTCTCGAGTTTCGCAAGTCAAACCATTCTCGCATACTGGGGTAGATTTTGGTGGTCCATTCGCGATCACTATGAATCGATACCGAGGTGCTAAAACCTCTAAGGCATATATTTGCCTCTTTGTGTGTTTCGCGACTAAGGCTATACATCTAGAACCTGCCTGTAGTCTTTCGACTGACGCTTTTCTCGCTGCCCTCCAACGATTTATTGCTCGTCGTGGTCGATGTGATAATCTCTATAGTGATTGTGGTACAAATTTCGTTGGCTCCGCCAAGGAGCTTAAACGCATTTTTTCTGATGCAACTGCTAGGGAAGGAATCCATTGGCATTTCAACCCCCCTTCTGCCCCACATTTCGGTGGTCTTTGGGAATCTGGTATCAAGAGTGTAAAATCTCATCTCTCTCGTGTTGTTGGCCAACAAATCCTATCGTACGAAGAATTCTACACTGTCCTGACGCTTATAGAATCTGTCTTGAACTCCCGACCTTTAAATCCCATGAGTTCGGATATCGATGACATTCACGCTTTAACTCCTGGACACTTTCTTCATATGGAGCCAGTTTCTACGCTTCCAACTCCCGATTTGTCGTCTGTCCCCTTAACTCGTCTGTCAAGATGGCAACTTCTCCAACGTATGCACCATGATTTTTGGATTCGCTGGCACAAGGAGTACCTTCACACCCTACAACAACGAAGCAAGTGGCTTGACGCTGGTACTCTTCCTACTATTGGGGCGATGGTGGCCGTGAAAGCTGAAAAACTTCCGCCTTCTAAATGGCTACTAGGTCGTCTATTGTCTCTAATTCCTGGTCCTGATGGTGTCGTAAGAGTTGCTATTGTAAAGACCTCGAATGGTATCCTTCGTCGCCCTTTGGTGAAGTTGTGCCCGTTGCCAACTAATGACTAGTAGTAGTAGTATTTGTTTCTAATTTAATTTAATTTTTTATTTTAAGTCTTTTTATTGTTTTGTGGATTCTTGCTAACCGGGATAATCATTTATTTTGTTTCTTGTTCTCTTTTTTCTTATCCGCCGCATGTTATCGCTTCTCCTTCGCGTTAATTATTTTTTTTGTGTAGAAAAATGTCTTGCTTATAGCAGCCATTTTGGCCGGGCGGGATGTTCGCTCCTCGTATAGTGTAAAAGCAGTGGAATTTATAATCTTTATTTTGCGATAAGAAGAACAGACCAGAATTCCACGAATCGTCAAGAAGAACACAACTTAAGTAGTCAGCAACGCAAAACCGCGATATCGTATAGTACCGCTACCTTAAAATTAGATGTGTGTGTGATACAGTCAAACCAGCCTTAACAAATCCATTAAACGCACCAGCAACCCAGGATAGCCTTTTCCGGGACACGCACGAGTTTCTGTGAGTCCAGTACTCGACAAGAGAAGAAATTCACAAAGGTAAGTGGCTTTTTGGTCATTCACGAGTTTGCATCAATTTCCACTGCTTTTGCCCCTTCTCTTTTCATTAAAAACGTTACTTAATTAACAAACGCAAATTACAGTCCACTTTGTTCGTAATAGCCCGCTTAACGCCAATTTCTTCGCCCGCTCCAGCCCAATATATATATATATATATATATATATATATATATATATATATATATATATATATATATATATATATATATATATATATATATATATATATATATATATATATATATATAAACATATAAAGTCTGAAACCGACCTCGGATTTGGGTTCCAGGGGTCCTAAATAGCGCTCATTTGAAGAAATTTTTTCAAAATTCGAAAGTCGGGATCTCCCCATTAGTGAATTTTTTTAAAGAAAATTCACTAATATAATTAAAAACCTCTCTAAATGCGTCATTTTCACGGGACTGCAATTTCCATTGGTAAAAATGCCGTATCACAATTTCTGTTGAAAACAATTGAAATAACTCGAAAACGATGGGCGATATAAATGTTTTCTCTTTACAACCATGTGTTTAAATTGGATGAAAAATGCAATAATGTTAAAATAAATGGGCTGTTCCACAAAAAAGGAAAACTCGTATCACCAACGACTTTTGGGCCAGCCTGTGATTGTCAACATCATTTTATAAGATGCAGCTCAAAACACCCTATAAATAACTTTCATAATATTTTCTTGTAGCTTGTATAATAACCGATATATTGAGCTTTATAGTAAAAAAGCACCACCCTGTATATATCTAAAAATGTAAAAGTGAAATTGACCCTGGCGACGCCTAGTTCGTAATCCTTTGAAGAAATATATAAAAATTTAAAGTCGTGGTCTTCTAAATAACGATTTTTTTCTATGAAAATTCGCGAAGAAAGTATAGACTATTAAATTTCTAACTACTGCCAAATCATCAGAGAAGGGGTCTATTTGAAATGAATTTTCTGAAAATATTTTAGCAAAATGAAGGATAATGATGGTTGAAGCTGTAACTTAAGGCTTTGTAAAACACATTTTTAGTGACATTTTCTTTAAATACTGGCTATTTGTTTCAGGTTCTCCGTCTAAAACATGCACATTTTGACGTTAAAATCGTGATTTTAGCATTTTAAGAAGAAAAACTGTTTTTCTTGACCTTTTTGTGTCAAGACAACATAATCTTTGTCTGTAATATACAATAGATCTTGTTATCCACACAAAATATTTTGGTTTTGTGCATTACTCTGGTCATCAGTGGCACTCTAATTTTTTTCCATTCCTTTTCTAAACATGAATGAAATTTTCTTCTGGAAAGCTTTTGTAGCTTTGATGAAATTTGTAATATAAGTTTCTTTTAAAGAGACTTACAGCACCTAGATTCACCAAATTTTAATGTTCTAGTGTCATATAAAATTGAGATTTTTTTTATTTCAACAACGCACCACGAGGGCTTACAGCCTAAATACTATCGTACCGTGGGTTTCGACAAGGAGGAAAGAGGCAACTTGTTAATTCTGGACTTGAAGGTTTGGAGGTTCGGGGTAGAGGGAAAAACATGTGCCGGCAAGGAATTCCACAACTTGGAAGTCCTCGGGACAAAAGAGCGGACATAACAAGATGTTCTATGTCTGGTGACCTGGACAGTAAAAGGGTGCATTCGCTCTGTTGCCCTGGTAGATCTGTTGGGGGCAGCAGGTGGAGGAACTATGGAAGAAAGCTACTCTGAGCAGTGTCCGGGCAGATATCTATAAAAGAGAGAGGGAGGTCACCAACGGCACGTCGGTGGGCAAGAGATGGCAGCCTTTGGGTGAGGGTAGGGGCACCGATGAGACGTATAGCTCTCTTCTGAATGGAGTCCCGGATAGCGAGTGTAGAGGAGACAGCAGAACCCCGGATGTGGGAGCAGTATTCGGGGTTTGGTCTTATTTGTGAAGTATATAAGGTATAGAGATTAGCTGGTGAAAAGTATTTGCGAGCCCGGAGGAGGAAGCTTAATTCCTTAGCAGCCGCTTCTGCAATTGATGTGACATGTTGGTGCCAATTGAGATTTCGATCCACAGAACTGCCAAGAAGTGAAAAGGACTCATTACTTTGAATAACTTTGTTGTTAATTGTGATGGGTCTAGGTCTGGTGTATCTCTTATGAGAACGAAAGCAAGACTGTGATTTGGTGTGGTTGAATTGTACAAGATTTCTACTTCCCCAGTCTAATATTTTTTGGAGATCCACGGAGACAGAACCCTCCATGAGTCTGCGATCCTCATCTAATTGGGCTAAAGAGACACGCTTAGAATATTGTATATTTGAGTGGAGGGTGCTGTCGTCCGCACTGTGAACTGGGTTGAATGTGCTAGAGAGAAGGTCATTGATGTGGTGAAGAAACAAAGTAGGGGCTAAAGCTGAACCTTGAGGAACTCCTGCATTAATTGGATAGAGCGTACAGGAATGACCAACCACGACAACAGTAATGCTCCGTTTGAGGAGGAAATTTGCTGTCCAGGTACAGAGTTTTGGTGGTAGGCCGTAGGCCGGAAGTTTATTAAGCAGCGCTGCGTGCCAGACCTGGTCGAATGCTTTGGATATGTCTAGAGCGACAATCTGGGATTCACCGTGTAGTTCCATAGACTTGGTCCAAGAATGGGTGACAAAGGAAAGGAGGTCGGCAGTTGATTTGCGCTGACGGAATCCATACTGCCTGTCGTGGATTAGGCTGTGTTTTTCAAGAAATTTTAGTAATTTGGTGGTTATATACTTTTCCATCACTTTAGAGACGACTAAAAGCAGCGAAATAGGCCTACAGTTACTAGGAAACGCTTTGGATCCTTTCTTGGGGACGGGTTGTACTCGAGCAGTTTTCCAGTTACTAGGGAATATGCCTCTATTGTAAGATGTCTGAAACAGACGAGTCAGGACAGGAGCAAGTTCTGGTGCGCATTTCTTGAGAACAATTTCTGGGATCTCGTCAAGGCCAGCGGCTTTCCTGGTATTAAGAGAAGAGAGCTTATTTCGTACCTTTTTAGTTTTGAAAATGAGATCCGTCATTTGGGACTGTTGGTGGTTGAACATTTGGAGGTGGGTTGAGAGTAGAATTGCCGGCGAACAACGAGGCAAAAAGGTTAGCCTTGCCTAGGGCGGTAGAAACAATTTCATCCCTGAGACAAGAGGTGGAAACGTGCTCTTGCAGAAATTATTCCCAATAGATTTAGCAAGAGTCCAGAAGGGTTTCCTGCCGCTGGAGCTTAAGAGGACTTTGTTTTTGATGTGGTTATTAGACGAGTTTTTGCCTCAGAAAGAATGCGGACATAGCGGTTTCTTGCGTCGTTAAATGCTTAACGGTTTTCTTGACTGGGATTGTGTAGAAGCGTTTTGTGAGCTTTGACCTTTTCAAGTCTGACCTTGTCACAGGATTTAGAGAACCAGGCCGTTTGAGTGGCTGAGGAGGTTTTCTGTGTACGTGGAATAAATAATTCCTTGCCAGCTTGGATAATTTCGGACGTTTTGTGAGATATCAGAGGGGTCAGGATGAGAGAAGCAGACAGACGCCCATGGAAATGAGAAAAATTAATCTTGTAATCTAACTAAGATTTGGACATTCAAAGTTTTTTTCTCAAAAGGAGCTAAAACACAAGATTTGAATATTTTTATGATAATATAGATAAATTATTTAAATGAGCTTATTATACTAGGACCTCTAAACCCGATCTTCGACATCTGTTTAAATTAAAAGTATTACTTTTGCTAATATTCCGTACTAATAGTGTGAAATTCTTATGAAAATCATTATTATAACGCACTTGCTGCGTCCTGAATGTTTTTTATTACCTCATCGTGTAAATGCATGGTGCTAGATTTACACCGAGAATAGGCTAGATTTGTTTTATAAACTCACAGATTTACCATTATAACGTTTTGTTCAGAAAAACTGAAAACATATAAAAAATAAATCGAAAAACACTGTCACACCTAATAGAGTTTTAAACCGCTGGGATGACGATAACGTTTTAGCTCAAGCTGCCGCAGACCACAATCTTTTTACAGTCAACCCGCATTTACTTTAGAAATGCTATCTATGAAAAGAGAAATAAATGTATTTGCCAGCTGTGGAATAACGTATACGGCTCGCAATATAACGGATAATCTCGTCGTAAATCATACTTGTCAGTGCAGTTTTAAGAAACTACAAGAACTTTGAATTACTGCAACACCAAAGGAAATATTCTCTTCCGTCTATTATTATTCACTGGCAAGTGTTATGCATGTTCGGGCTCTTATTACACATACATATACATATAACCATTAGCAGCGAACTTGTGAGGTAGTCATGTTCTAATTGTCATGCCTTGTTATATCGTAGCAACAGAGCTTTACTATAATATCGTAACGGATTGTTAAATGCACTAGATACTCAAAAATAATGTTGTTGGCTTTATCTCCTCTGCAACTATAGAATTGATTTAAAACAGTGATATTACAGAATTATAAATAAATTCGTAGCCCGACAGGCAAAGTAGATAAAAAAGTCTGGACGCAGCAAGTGCGTTATGGTAGTGAATTTTCATAAAAATGTTTTTAACAGCAAATATGTGTGTTTTTTTAAGGAAGCAGGCATCAAATTTGGTTACCAGTATAACCTATATAGTAAAAACAATGTGCCATGTTTCATCAAAATAACTTTATTGTTTGAAAATGTACAAAAATTTCCGAAAGTAAACTTAAAAGTCTTCCCGAAAAAACTCGTTTCTTGGTCAACCTTATAGGTTAATAGCAAAATAAGTTATTCAAATATGAAGCATTTGATCAAAATTCGCTACCATAACGCACTTTCTGCGTCCAGAATTTCTTTTCTTACAAACATGCATTATATTTCGATGGAAATGCAAAAATGCAATAACATAAGGCGTGTTCGACTAAAAAAAGAAAATTTGTATCACCAACGACTTATGGGCCATCCTGTGATTGCAGAAATAATTATTTAAGATGTAGCTCAAGAGACCCTATAATTAGTGTATACAACTTTTTTCATATCTTGTATAATAACAGATATATTGAGCTTTATTGATTTTTTACGAAAATTCGACAAAAATTATATACCATTAAACGATAACCTCTATAGCTAAGGCTACTGCCAAGCATCAGAGAGAGGGTCTATTTGAAATGAATTGTCTGGACATATTTTAGTAAAATGAAGGACAAGGACGGTTGAAACTAAGACTTTAGGGTTTGTAAAACATTATTGTTGAGACATTTTTTCCATAGCCCGTATTAGATTCAAGTTCTTTGCCTAAAAATTTAATTTTTATTTCCAAAAGGAATGTACCTGCAAAATTATAAGCGTGGCAGGTATTTTTCCTTATTAATCGCTTGGATGATCCGTTTTAATCAACTCAATCAAACCATTTTCTGCAAACAAAATAACAAAAAAGGTTTTGGAAAAGAAATTTGTAGTTATTTTTCAAATCTAGTACCAACGCTGCCTTTAGATGGGTTTTCCTATGTATAAAAACTGAATATTCTAGATTAATGGGAAATTGAGTTATCACTATTCGAAATTTTTTTGCAAAAATTCGCTACCATAACGCACTTGCTACACCTAAACTCTTTTTAACACTTTTTTACTACTACTGTATCCATACTTTTTGAAAATGAAACAAATATAAACAATACAAAATTTTGAAATTAAAATTTTAACTGTACATATATGTAATTTAAACTGCTTTATGATATTATGTAGTTTCATTTACTTCAAATCTTCCATAAAGAATAAAGGAAACCCTAAGTACCTTGGTACTCTAGGTATTATACTTATATTAGTTTGCGGCAGGTATATATCTTCTTGAAATAATCTTGTTTCATTTTGGTAATACAGTACCTACATGCATTGATTAAGAACCTGAATCTGATGTACATAACCACTTTCTTATTTATTTGATTGGATGTTAGAATCATAATATACTACAGTCACAGTGGAAGGCATTTGTTAAAGTTATGTTAAAATTAAAAGTTGGGTTATTATTTACTTACTATTTATATTCTAGTTAGTTGTTTTATATTCCGAGATTCTAAGGTATTAACGGAGTTGATTTAGAGGTTAGGCGCAGAACGTACATGTTTCTCTCATGACTCCTGTCAGTTAACAAATGACAAATAGTGGTGTTGTCAGATTAAACTAGAGAGATAGATATGGCTTTTAAATAATGTGAAAATAGGAAGCTTATTATTTATACATAATAAAACGTAGTGCTAGATTGATTGTAAGCAAATTGAATCACTTTCCTTACATTTTTTTATTTATTTACATTTTTCTGATATCCACATATTTAGAAGGGAGTTGTCGTAAATGGCAACCCCGCCGATTGTTTATTGTGACATATTTTCGTAGCCTGTTCGTTTAGATCTTAATTTGGAGATTTTGTTTTCAATGCCAGCGGAACCCTGATTTATCTGTCTGACCCTGTTTAACATTATCGGCATCCATCTAGAGGTAATTTCAGGTCATATCGTAGACTATTTCTGTTTTATTTTGTTATAACTCAATATCTACTGAATCAATTGATTTCAAATTTGGTAGATGGGACCACTTGTACCATGTGTACGCGCCTGTAAAGTTTTTTGTTTAATATTTCTGGTAATTTAAAAGATATTGCGTTTTCAAACAGTTTTTTGCATTTTTTTCTAAAAGTGTTTGAGTGTCAAAACTGCATAATCAACTCAGCCAAGCAATTAACAAAATGAAGGGAATTGCCAATTTTGGTTTCGATTGATGAAGTGTTTTTTGAGTTATCGGTTGGATATATATATATATATATATATATATATATATATATATATATATATATATATATATATATTATATATATATATATATATATATATATATATATATATATATATATATATATATATATATATATATATATATATATATATATATATATGTGTGTGTGTGTGTGTGTGTGTGTGTGTGTGTGTGTGTGTGTGTGTGTGTGTGTGTGTGTGTGTGTGTGGCTGTGTGTGTATCTGAGCGATTACGCAAAAAATACGAAACTGATTTCAATCAAACTTGGCAAAAATCTTGGTCGGGCAAAAGCCGAGGTCGAGTTCGTTAATCAGCCTTCATGCTAAAGTTTTTCGAGAAAATCTGCCTAATAAATTGAAACAGCCACCACGGTCGTTAGTTTAAAAATTTTGTTACACAAACTTGGAAACTTTCCCTCGTTAGAAAAATTAACGGTAATATTTATTTCTAGAATTGATTTATTGAATACACCGATTCTCGTCCGATCACCGAAGTTAAGCAACGTCGGGCACGGTGAGTGCTTAGATGAGTGACCACCTGGGAACACCGTGTGCTGTTGCCTTTTTTTCTTAGTTAGTGACATTTCTGTTTTGTTCTTAATAGCAAATTTTTATTTAAAAAAATAAGCGATTTTTATTTAAAAAACTTCGTCAATAGGGAGGTAGCGATGGTAAAACTTTTCAAAAATTTTTTCAACTGAGCGCGAATTTAGGCGCCTAGAACCCGAAATTTAGGTCTATTTAAATTTATATATATATATATATATATATATATATATATATATATATATATATATATATATATATATATATATATATATATATATATATATATATATATATATATATATATATATATATATATATATATATATATATATATATATATATATATATATATATATATATATATATAACCAAAACCCAACTTTCTAGGTTTATATAAAATTGAGTTATACAAATTTGAAGCATTTAATGAAAATTCGCAACCATAACGCACTTGCTCCGTCCCGATTTAAATTTTTTTAAATATGATTCACAAAAAATGTGTTGCATTTTCTGCTTAAGTCATCAGTATTCCCTAAACTTTCCTAAACGCAGCCTAAAAACTTTGTGGCGTTTGACAGGAACATTTTGCGCTACATTATATGGAGCGGCTTTTTAGCGATTTTTTTTTAAATTCGCTAATGAGGAGATCTGGGTTTATATATATATATATATATATATATATATATATATATATATATATATATATATATATATATATATATATATATATATATATATATATATATATATATCTAACCGATAACTCGACCGATCTTGATCAAATTTGGGGAGTACCTTCCTTTTGCAAGCGGCTTGAATAACTTCGTTAGCCAGGAAAACTGGACCAGGTTTTCCCGGAAAATTTTGTATCTTCTTTCTAAAAAAAATATATCTCCGGAAATAACAAAGTAAGGGCAACCAAATTTCGTACGCGTGTTAACATTATAAAGACTGTACCAAAATTTAGGTCTCTAGCATTAAAGACAAATAATGTATAGGCAGATAAAGAAGCAAATTTTGGAGTTTTCCTCAAAACGTCAAACACGCAATTTGAAAATTGGCAATGTTTAGTCAAAGAACATGAAACAAATACGGATTGTGAAAAGAAAATGTTGCAAGAAGAGTGTTCTGCGAACCCTTAAGTTTCAGATTCAGCCGTCACTGTCCTTAATTTTACTAAAATGTTGATAGAAAATTCATTTCAAATAGACCCTTTCTCTGATGCATTCGCTGTAGGTTTGGTGAATTTTATGGTTTGACGGTCTATAATTTTTAGCTAATTTTCGTAGGACAAATTCGTTAATGCATTTTTGCATTTTTTATCGAAATATGATGCGTTTGTATGAAAAAAAATGGACGCAGTAAGTGCGTTTTGGAGTCAAATTTTCATTAAATATCTCAAATTTCAATAACTCAATTTGCTATTAATGTAAGCTTTGTTGGATAGAAAACCAACATTTAAGTTTATTTTCGGAAATTTTTTGTATATTTTCAAACCATAAGCAATTTTGATAAAATATATTACATTGTTTCCACTACATAGGCTATACCGGTAATCAAATTGATGCCTGCTCGCATTTGCGATTAAATTTTTTATGGAAATTCATTTCCATAACACACTTGCTGCATCCAGACTTTTATTTAAAAATAAGGCGCAAAAAAAACGGAGTTAAAAAATATTTTGTAGTTGTATAGTTTCTAACTTCGATTGTCTTTTTGGCACTGGGTTTGATTTAGACACATATCTAATTAAAAAAAAGACGTACACAGCTTCCTTTTGTAAATCAATTGTCCATGCATATTGCATGCATTCATCTTGTCAACTTTTAATAGAATATGTAATGAAGCCGTAGAAAATATGTGGTTTGGCGTTTCCCAACTTCTCTAATGGTTAATTAAACTCTGCTGCAGATCTCCATAGAAAATTCAATTTAATTTTAACCGAGAGAAACTTGTATTCTTTCTTTTTATTTCCAGTAAATATACTTGAATTTCAAATAAGCATCAGCAACTTTATTACGAGCTCACTTTTGTGGAAAAACATTTGAAATTCATAAACGTCTTATGTTTCAAACAAAAATACTTATTACGACAGTAATTTTTGACGACTAAAATTCAAGACTGCAATGTTACCATGTAAAAATGTTTTTTAAATATGTGTGTGTGTGTTTCCGTTTCTTTAATATCGATCTATTTCCGCGACTATGGGCAATTACCGACGCCAGGGAGCAGTTTCACCTCAATATCCTGGAAATTTTGCCGAACCCCTGTTTTTCTGTTAGCAGGGTAGAGATCTTTAACGTGCCTAACATTGCATGGACACGGAACTCACGGCTCTACGCCCCCTCCGAAGCGCGCAACGTACAGACATTCAACTTTCTCAAATACAATTCCACAACCTCGGTCGATGCTAATGTTACAGTATGTCCCGAAAAAGTGAATGGGGAATCAGCTCAGATCCCTTGGATCTCCTTCTTACTACAAAACCTAAATGCTATAAGATATCAGTCACCGCTCCCCTTGGTCGCTCAGACCACGGCATGGTCACTGCTTCCTGCGCAATGCAACCAGAGGGCACATAGTCATCACACCAATGTATCGTTTGGCACTACAAAGCCGCGAACTGGGACGAAATGCGGGATAACTTTTTCTCATTTCCATGGGCGTCTGTCTACTTCTCTTATCCTGACCCCTCTGATATCTCACAAAACGTCACCGAAATCATCCAAGCTGTCATGGAATTATTTATTTCATGTACACAGCAAACCTCTTCAGCCACTCAAAAGCCCTGCTTCTCTAAATCCTGCGACAAGGCCAGACTTGAAAAGGAACAAGCTCACAAAACGCTTCTACACAATCCCAGTCAAGAAAACAGTCAAACATTTAACGACGCAAGAAACCGCTACGTCCGCATTCTTTCTGAGGCAAAAAAACTCGTTTAATAACCACATCAAAAACAAAGTTCTCTCAAGGTTCCAACGGCAGCAAACCCTTCTGGACTCTTGCTAAATCTATTGGAAATAATTTCTGCAAGAGCACGTTATCACCTCTTGTTTCAGGGGATGAAATTGTTTCTACCGCCCTGGACATGGCTGAACTTTTTGCCTCGTTGTTTTCCGGCAATTCTACTCTCAACCCACCTCCAAATGTTCAACCACCAACAGTCCCCAATGTTGCGCATGATATCATTTTCAAAACTAAAAAGGTACGAAAGATGCTCTGTTTTCTTAATACCAGAAAAGCCTCTGGCCTTGACGAGATCCCAGCAATTGTTCTCAAAAAATGCGCATCAGAACTTGTTCCTGTCCTGACTCGTCTGTCTCAGACATCTTACAATAGAGGCATATTCCCTAGTAAATGGAAAACTGCTCGAGTACAACCCGTCCCCAAGAAAGGATCCCAAGCAATTACTAGCAACTACAGGCATATTTCTCTCCTTTCAATCGTCTCTAAAGTGATGGAAAAGTATATAAACATCGAATTACTAAAATTTCTTTGGAAAACCCAGTCTAACCCACGACAGGCAGTATGGATTCGGTCAGCGCAGATCAACTGCCGACCTCCTTTTCTTTGTCACCCATTCTTGGAGCAAGTCTATGGAACTACACGGTAAATCCCAGATTGTCGCTCTAGACATATCCAAAGCATTCGACCAGGTCTGGCACGCAGCGTTGTTTAATAAACTTCCGGCCTATGGCCTACCACCAAAACTCTGTACCTGGACAGTAAATTTCCTCTCCAACAGAAGCATTTCTGTTGTCGTGGATGGCCATTCCTCTAAACTGTATCCAATTAATGCAGGAGTCCCTCAGGGTTTAGCTTTAGCCCCTACTTTGTTTCTTCTCCACATCAATGACCTCCTCTCTAGCACATCCAACCCAGTTCATAGTTACGCGGATGACAGCACCCTCCACTCAAATGTACATTCAACATTGGAGAATGGTTGAAAATAGCTAAAAACAATATGGTATTAGTTTAATCAGAATGGACATCGCTTTTCAAAAATGCGATAGGGTGTTCTATTAAAAAAAGTTTGGTGCAATACTGCAATACTGTGGATATTAACACACTGCATGAATAAAAATAGTTTCAAAATTGACACTTGTGACATCCATAGTCTCGAGAAAATCGCAATTTAAAATATAGCCTCGATGAGAAGCAATCTTTCGTCCTCACACCGATGGGACAGTCTGTATATATATATATATATATATATATATATATATATATATATATATATATATATATATATATATATATATATATATATATATATATATATATATATATATATATATATATTTGGAACAAAATCTTGTTACATAAAACAAAAAAGTGACCTTCAAAATGTTTATTGGCTCTTTTTATATTCAAATTTAAAAAAGCTGATAACGCGCCAAGTACACATAGGTACAAAAAACTCTTATTTCAGATACAGTCAGAATATGATGGATGTTTGGATCCATTAATCTTACAAAACGTAAACACCATAGTAATTTACCCTGAAATAATCATACAATGAGTAGCGATATTTGTTCATATTACAGAAACGTTATCTCTTTGGAATTCAATGTCAGCGTAAAACGTAGATGTTGTAAATGATTATAATCTGACAGAATAATAGCCCAATCCGTCCTCTACATGCTATTGTCACTGTACGAATGTGTATATGTGAAATAGAAGCCTGGGAATATCACCATCGTGTCAACATGAAAAACCTGAAATACGCCTATTTTATGTGAAGCGGCGCATATGTCGACTGAACAGAGGCTAACGTTCAACATTTTATTCGATTACTTTAAACGGCTGATGTGTAGAGTTTCAGCCTGTAATTTTAGACTGTCCAATATGTGATCTCTTAAAGTACAGGTTGACTGTAGCTATTTGAAACCGACGCTGTAAAACTCAAAATTGTAGTAGACCAAAACTCAAACCCACATGTCGACTGGACAGAGACTAATGTTCAACCTTCTGTTCGATTACCTTAAATAGATAACATGAAAGAGCCTCGGTGGTTTAGTTTACTGAACCGAAAGGTACTGGGTTCGATACCAGGGTTCTCTTTTCACTTTTTTTGTACATACTGTAACATCAACCGAGGATGTGGCATTGTATTTGAGCAAGTTGAATGCTTGCTCGTTCCGCCCCTCGAATGGGGCGTAAAGCCGCCGGTTCCGTGTATCATTAGATGTTGGGCGCGCTAAAGACCCTTACCCTCCTTACAGAAAGGCAGGGGGTCTGGCAAAATTTCCAGGATAATGAGATGAAACTGCTCCCTGGCGTCGGTGACTAATCATAGTCACTGAAATAGACTGACATTAAAGAAACAAAAAACACAACTCAACAGCTAACACGTAGCATTTCGGCTTGTAATTTTAGAATTCAAAATGTGAAAACTCTGCGATCTGTAAAAATACGGCTTGGATACAGCTATTAGAAACTGCCGCTAGAAAACCCAAAATTGTAGACAAATTTTTGTAAAGTAGCTAATTTGTATTACAAAACAGTAGGCAATGTTTAAAGTACATATCAGTCACATTATGCAAAATACAAACCTCTTCCAATTCATTGAAAATGCCTGCCCTTCTTTGGTAAAGTTTTCAACATTAAACGTAGGTAAATGTGAAGGTGCTGAATCTGGTTTGACAATAGTAATTTTGTAGCTGTACACCGTGTTTTTCCCCATAGTTTCGCTAAGGAACAAAGATTTTCGCACTTAGGTAGACGGTAGTGGACTACCAACGGACGTTTCCGGTTCTGGTGTATGAGTCGGTTTCCATTATAAACAAAAATGGTGATGGCTCCTCCTTGTACAAAAGATTCCGGAGGTAAAATACTCCTCCATTCGGATCTCCGGGGCATCAATAACATATCCTTCTCGAATATATGTAGCCTAAATTCTAACCTCAACTCCGTCCACCATTTCCTCCAGGCTAATAGGTCCCAACTCCGCTTCCTCATCGCGACCCAAATCAGTGCCAAAACAGCCACTAATCGCCTTAATTTCCCAGGGTATGAGATCCGCACTTCCCTTAGATTGCATGGAGGCGTGTGCGCAGCCGTCCGTAGCAATCTACCCTGCACCAGACTCCCCAATTTAGAAGCTGGAAGAAAAAACATGCTTTGGATGAAACTCTCTCTCAGGGCTGCAACTAAATTCATCTGTTGCATGCACCGGTCACCTTCTGACAACAACTTTGTCCAGCTCTTCGACTATCTTTTTTAAAAAAAACCGACCATCTGATTTCTGAATATCCTTCCTCCGAGGTCACTATTATTGGTGACTTCAATGTCCATAATAAGGAATGGCTGGGATCTTCCAAAACCGATCCACAAGGGAGAGCAGCGGAGGCCTTTGCAGTCAACAATTCTTTAGCCAATATGGTTTAGCTACCTACCTACTTTCCTCGCATCAGCTCAAATCCTTTGGATCTTTTTCTTACTACAAAACCTGAATTCTATAAGACACCAGTCACCGCCCCCCTTGGTCGCTCAGACCACGGCATGGTCACTGCTTCCTGCGCAGTGCAACTCGAGGTCACACATTCATCACACCCACGTATCGTTTGGCACTACAACTCAGCGAACTGGGACGAAATGCGGGATTACTTTTCCTCATTTCCATGGGCGACCATCTGATTTGTGAATATCCATCCTCCGAGGTTACTATACTTGGTGAGTTCAATGTCCATAATAAGGAATGGCTAGGATCTTCAAAACCCGATCCACAAGATATAGCAGCGGGGCCTTTGCAGTCAGCAATTATTTAGCCAATATGGTTTAGCAACCTAGTTACTTTTCTCGCATAGCAACACACAGCTCAAATCCCTTGGATCTCCTTCTTACAACAAAACCTGAATGCTGTAAGACATCAATCACCGCCCCCCTTGGTCGTTCAGACTGCTTCCTGCGCAATGCAATCCGAGGTCACACAGTCATCACACCCACGTTGCGTTTGGCACTACAACTCCGCGAACTGGGACTAAATGCGGGATTACTTTTCCTCATTTCCATGGGCGTCTGTCTGCTTCTCTCATCCTGACCCCTCTGATATCTCACAAAGCGTCACCGAAATTATCCAAGGCATGGAATTATTTACTCCAAGTACCCAGAAAACCTCTTCAGCCACTCAAAAGCCCTGGTTTTCTAAATCCTGTGACAAGACCAGACTTGAAAATGTCTAAGCTCACAAAACGCTTCTATACAATCCCAGTCAAGAAAACCGTCAAGCATTTAACGACGCAAGAAACCGCTATGTCCGCATTCTTTCTGAGGCAAAAAACTCGTTTAATAACCACATAAAAAATAAAGTCCTCTCAAACTCCAACGGCAGCAAACCCTTCTGGACTCTTGCTAAATCTATTGGGAGTAATTTCTCTAAGAGCACGTTCCCCCCTCTTGTTTCAGCGGATGAAATTGTTTCAAGGCTGAACTTTTTGCCTCGTTGTTCGCCGGCAATTCTACTCTCAACCCACCTCCAAATTTTCAGCCACCAGCAGTCCCCAATGTCGCGCATAAAATTACGGATATCATATTCAAAACTAAAAAGGTACAAAAGATGATCTCTTCTCTTAATACCAGGAAAGCCTCTGGGCTTGACGAGATCCCAGCAATTGTTCTCAAAAAATGCACACCAGAACTTGCTTCTGTCCTGACTCGTCTGTTTCAGACATCTTACAACATAGGCATATTCCCTAGTAACTGGAAAACTGCTCGAGTACAATCCGTCCCCAAGAAAGGATCCAAAGCGCTTCCTAGCAACTACAGGCCTATTTCTCTCCTCTGAGTCGAGAAAGGTTGCTATAGATACAACATTATCGCGACAATTAAGAATACTGTCATTCTTAATTATCTAAAGAATTTGAACTGTATTTAACACGTTGTTTAAAATTTTGCACTAAATAGTTTGTTTCCTGTCTATTTTAAATATTATTCAACAATATGTTCAGTAATAAAGAATATTTCGACATGTTGGATTGTTATATTCGTTCTAACCGAAATACTGAGGCAGCTGGAAATTCATATCAAAACAACTACCCAGAAAGACGACAACCAAACACCAAAATATTTCGCAGGATAGTGACCAATCTATTGAACGACGGTAGCTTCCACGTAAAAAAACTACCAATGCCTAGAAATGAAAAAAGAAATATTGCCGTCTTACAGGTTTCAAACGAAAACCCTCCGCAATCTGTTCGGTTTTATGGTGAACAAATAGGAGTTCCAAAAAGTACGTTACACCGTGTATTAAAACAAAGTCATTACCATCCATACAAACCTACAATCGTACAAAGCTTAAATCTTGACGGTTATCACAAGCGACTTCAATTCTACAGATGGTATCAAGGACAATGTCAGCAAGCATTTGAAAATAATATGGACTAATGAATCCAGATTTGCAAATTGTGGTGTGTATAATCGCCATAATAGGCATTATTGGGCAAATGAAAATCTAAAGGAAGAAAGATAATTGCAAGACAGATTTGGTATTAATGTTTGGTGCGGCTTATTAGGTAAAAAACTGTTATTTTTATTTGTAGATTAGACAGTTAATTTTAAAAAAATTCAGGTAATTTCACTGTTGGTCCCATCTTTTTTGAAAATAATTTAACTGGGGAAAGATATCTTAATCTATTCAGAAATTATATCTTACCAACAATGAAAAGACTTCATGGTAATTTAGACAAGATTCGGTACCAACAAAACGGTTGTCCAGCTCACAATCCACAAAGAATTTTTGTATCAAAGTTTTAATAATCGTGTCAATTGTAACAATGGGCCGGTTTATTGGTGCGTTTGAAGTCCTGATATAACACCCATGAAATTCTTGGGGTACTCTGAAGAATAATGTGTATAAATTCGATACACCACAAAATATCAATGAATTACGAAACAGAATCACGGAAACTAAAATCATATTAACCGAAACACCCTCACCAGAGTTTGCAGGCATGTTTCAAAAAGGTGTATAAAGTGCATGAAACAAAACGGTGCCCATATTGAACAATTTTCTATTTAGTGTATTTTTAAGTTTCTATTTTATTATTTGTTGAGTTCCGTTTTTAATTGTGTTGTTTTGTGGAGTTTAAGTTTCTATTTGCTATTGCCGGGTTTCGTTATTAAACTGTTTCACATAATATTACCTAGCATTATTTCCTAATTAATTATTGTAGATTAAATCACAATATTTTTTTATCGTGAATCATTACGGAAAATTATGTTAAAAGTAGAAGTCTATTGTTAGACTCCATGGCCTGCTGCTTTTTGAACACTTTTTTTGTCATTTGTTTCCTGGTATTGGATTTCATAGCCTACTATCCTCAAAACGGGTTTTCTTCAAATTATCAGTGCAATTACAAGATTTCTTGAGCAGTTTGTACATCACTTGAAAGGTCTTTTCACAGGCTATCACATAAGCGAAAAATCCAATATGGCTGCCATAATAAAAACAAACGTTGATACATGTAGCTTAAAACAAATGACAATCTAACGTTGAGAATAGCACCAAAAGATTACCCTATAAAAAGTGTCCTGATAATGTGCAAGTCTTAGACATGTCAGATCAACGCCTACTTAGATATTGAAGAAAAAATATATCGACAAATTTTGTTTTTCCAAAATAACTCGAAAACAAAAAGATGCAGGGCAAAATACATGCCATATTTGGAACGAGCATGAAATTCTACAAAACATTGCTAATTTAACCGTCTCCCGATCTCTAATAATAACGGAGATTCCCATCCAGTTTGGGACACACTGTATATATATATATATATATATATATATATATATATATATATATATATATATATATATATATATAAACTGAAATAAGTAATGCCTTATATAAGATCTTGAATTGCTTAAACCTCCGAAAAGCAGTTTTCCTCAACCGAATCCTTAAATTTATCGCAGTTCAATTGAATACATCATAAACTCTCAGTTTATCTATTTTGTAGTTGATCTGTTTGCAAGTAGCGTCGTCTCAATTGCACACTTCATTTATTTCCTTCATGACCGAGTGTCTGTAATAAAGAATCGACTCATGAAAGAAATGAACGAAGGAACAATCAGAAGTTCGACTCCAGTTTATATCTAGCCAGGGCGACACTTTGGCCTTTGCCATAAAATCCCTGCTCTCCGCCAGCCAGATCCGAGTTTCACCCGCTTATGACGTCATACTCTCAGTAATGACGTCGCAATAACGCTGCTTTGAGTTGGCAAACAGAGGGGCGACCCATGGAGACATCAATAGCCTGAATAGGCATACTAGAATGATTAAATTATTGAAATGGGTCGTTGGGTTCCATATAAGCGTGATGGTTCTATCCTTTAAATAGCTCTCACCGTGTTAGATAATGTTATATTGCTTCGGAAAATATGCCGTATGTCCCAATTTGTAAGCTTCGGATTTCAGATTACAGATCCTAAAGACGTAAGCCGGTACGTCTATATTGTTCGGTGAATTGGATATTGAATACTGTATTGTTGGGGATTTATTTCATATGTCATATATATTATAATCAAACAGTATTTTGATGAATTATTGGTAGGTATTCGATAAGATTTGTTGCAGATATATTTACTAAATTGAAAAGAGGTAATGTATTGGAAAAATAATCAATTTTCATGTAAAATGTTTGTTTTCTACTGTGTCGCATTTCTCGTCTTTATGTCGGGTTTTTATTCAATAATATTCAGTAATATTGTTTAATATTACCATAAAAAAAGTCTAGACGCAGCATGTGCGTTATGGTAGCGAATTTTCATAAAATGTTTTTAATAGTAAATTAATTAGTGAAATAATCCCCCTTGTGGGGGATCAGTCCCCCCGTCAGTACCCTCGAGTAGTGGCACCGTGGTGGGTGGTAGCTCCACCAAAAAAGCTGACCCAAAGAGAGGAGGTGGCAGGACTCAACCTTCCACTGGAACCTCCAGGGGAATACAACAGGGGAAAGGAAAGTCCACCCCTGGGATACCTACCAAAGGTAGACCCTCCTTTAAGAAGCTTGGTTATCGAGCTTCTAAAAAGGAGGAGGAACCAGCACCCTAAATCCTTTTCCCTTCGAGCTCCTTAACCTTAATCCTTATCCTTCACGAACACCTATCCCTTCCCCCATGCCCACTAATATAAGGTGCATTCAAGCAAATCTGCATCATGCTAAGGCTGCGACATACCTCCTTAGCAGGAAATTAAAGGAAGAGCAAATAGATATTGCACTTCTCCAAGAGCCCTGGACCGCCAATTCGGAACGAACTAAAGGGCTGGGTAACACTTCTGGTAAGATAGTAGAGGTGGGCACTGGCACTAACCCCAGAGCCTGTATCTGGATCAGAAACAACTTGCAGTATTTTACACTTTCAGAATACTGCACCAAGGACATGGCATCCATCCATATTGTGATCACATCCGGGGGGACCAGGCTGGAAGTAGTGGCCTGCTCGGCCTATTTCCCTGGAGACAGAGATGCAGAACAACCACCTCCAGCAGAGGTGCGGAAATTGATCGCCTACTGCAAGAGGAACAACTATCACCTCGTTATGGGGTGTGATGCGAACTCCCATCACTTGGCTTGGGGGAGCACGGACACTAACAGGCGAGGTGAGTCACTATTTGAATACTTATTAGGGGAGGAGCTAGTGGTAAACAACATAGGCTCGGAACCCACCTTTCTTACAGCTAATCGGAGAGAGGTTTTAGATCTTACGATCAGCTCAAGGCTTTTCAGCTCAAAAATCCTCAAATGGAGGGTGTCGTCTGAGCCCTCTTGTTCAGACCATGCCCATATCCTATTTGAGATTGAAACAGGCCCTAGACCTGTGGTGGAGTATCGGGACCCGAGAAGGACGGATTGGGAGGGGTACAAGCAGTCCCTCGCCGCCAGACTTGGGTCCACTATCCCCACAGTGCGGGATCGTGATGAGATAGAGATTGCGGCTGAACAGGTTAGGGAAGCTGTGGTCTCTGCCTATCACGAAAACTGTCCACTGAGGTCAAAGAGAGACAGTCGGGGGTCTACTTGGTGGAATAATAACCTCGACAAACTACGAAGGGAAGTTAGACGTCTCTTCAATCGTGCTAAGACTACAGACAACTGGGAGCAATATAAAACCGCTCTAAAACACTATAACAAAGAGATTAGGAACGCTAAGAGGGAGTCCTGGAGGAGGTTCTGCGGGGACATTAACAATATGCCCAGCAGCGCCAGAATTTACAGGATTCTCTCACGCGACCGTGTTCAGGAGCTGGGATCGATAAAACGACCAGATGGTTCCTTTACTGAATCTCGGAAAGAAACTTTAGAGCTCTTAGCACACACACACTTTCCAGATTGTCTGATCCTGAGCAACGGTGAAGTTCTGCCAGCTGAGGGACGATCTAAACGCCCCCATAGGGAGGACTGGCAAGTTGCTCGGCGAATAGTTACAGCCTCGGCAGTGGAGTGTGCTGTGAATCATTTCCAGCCATTCAAGTCGCCAGGGGAGGATGGGGTGGTACCGGTCCTTCTACAAAAGGGACTGGAGATTCTCCTACCCTTCCTTATCAGGCTGTTTAGAGCCAGTCTGGCCTGGAGCTATATTCCTTCCAGCTGGACGGTGGTTAGGGGGGTGTACATTCCCAAATTGGGACGTAATGACCTCCTACCTACATCACTGAGACCTCTCAGTATTACATCATTCCTCCTGAAGGGATTGGAAAAAATACTGGACCGACACATTAGGGGGAACATCTTACCCAAGAACCCCCTAAATACCCACCAGTATGCCTATCAAACTGGCAAATCAACTGAGCTAGCGCTCAATAACCTTGTCGAGAAGATCACACACTCTCTGGAAAATGGAGAGGTTGCTGTGGCGGCATTTCTCGACATCGAAGGAGCATTTAATAATGCATTACCGATCTCCCTCTACGAGGCCACTATCGCTAGGGGGGTGGAACCTACCATCTGTGGCTGGATCGGAAACATGCTGCATAATCGGACCATTGTTGCCTCGTTGCGGGGGGAGGTGGTCGGCGTCAGAGCTGCGAGAGGGTGTCCTCAGGGGGGCGTCCTATCTCCCCTGCTATGGTCTCTCTTTGTGGGCGACTTGCTGGCTATCCTCGGACTCTGGGAGGTTGAGGTCCAGGCGTATGCGGATGATCTCGTCATAATGGTTAGAGGCAAATCTGAGGAGGAACTGTCTAGTACTCTTCAAGAAGCACTAAATGTAGTCAATGATTGGTGCCGTAGGGAACAGATGTCTGTGAACCCTCGCAAAACGATCATTGTCCCGTTCACCAGAAAAAGAAGGTTGGACAAATTAAAACCACCTACTCTTATGGGGGAAAACATTCCATTTTCGGACCAAGCAAAATATCTGGGAGTTACCCTAGATAAGAAGCTCAACTGGGACATACAGTTAGAAAATGTTATCCGCAGGGCTACAATGTCCCTGTGGACCTGCCGGAGAATCTGTGGTAACAACTGGGGAACAAACCCCCAACAGATGTACTGGCTCTATGTAGTGGTTATCAGGCCCATGATAACATATGGAGCCATAGTTTGGTGGCCAAGGGTACTTCGTGGTATCGCGAGGACCAAACTGGCTCATCTACAGAGACAAGCTTGTCTGATGATAACGGGAGCGATAAGCACCGCACCATCAGCCGCTCTGGAGGTCCTCCTCAATATTCCCCCCCTTCACATATGGGTGGAGAGGGTGGCGAGGTGGACAACGTACAGACTAAAACAAACGGCAGATAACATGCCGAGGGAAGTCAATCTGAGAGGGTCCGGTCTCCTTGATGACAGTGATTGTCACAGGATACTGGGAATGGTCTCAGACTTGATGCCTACAAAAATCAGCAGAGAACTGTCTTTCAAGACTGTCCTCCCGGAAAGGGAGGACTGGGACCGGAACCAATCGACCCTGTTGAGAGCGGACCTCTGCTGGTACTCTGACGGCTCCAAAACCAATATGGGAGTAGGAGCCGGAGCTTATGGGGGCAGCACCGATGCTAGACTATCAGCTAGTCTCGGCAAGTACGCAACCATACACCAGGCAGAAGTTTATGCCTTCGAGATGTGTGCAAGGGAAAGTTTAAAGGACCTATGCACAAACAAATCGATAAAGATATATGCAGATAGCCAAGCTGCAATAAAGGCTCTTGGTTCCTACCGGTGCAATTCAAAGACGGTATGGAGTTGTAAATCTGCCCTTAACGAATTGGGCAGCTGTAATGAGGTGTCGCTGGTCTGGATACCGGGTCACTCGGACCACGATGGCAACGTTGCGGCAGACGCGCTTGCCAGGAGTGGTGCCGAGTGCGGCTTTATCGGATCAGAACCGGTGCTGGGAATAACATCTTGCACAGCAAAACGCACCCTAAAGACCTGGACAGATAGAAGGACAATTCAATATTGGCAAAATCTTCCAGGATTAGCTCACTCTAAGGCCTTCATAAATGGCCTGTCTGAGTCAAGGGCTAAGAAACTACTAGAGCTGAACAGACAACAACTGATAACTCTAGTCGGCCTATATACAGGACACTGCCGCTTGCGGCATCACATGCACCGTATTGGGGTCGGTCAGGAGACCGAGTGCCGGCTGTGTATGGAGTATGACGAAACAGCAGAGCACGTGCTGTGTTCCTGTCCGGCAGCGGATAGGACTAGACACCTGCTCTTTGGCAAGGTAAAGCTTGCTCCAGAGGATCTGGATCGACTTTCGCCCACAAAGGTTATCGAACTCTGTAGGAGGCTGGATTTGTTGGGCGAAATATAAACATTAGGCGTGAGCCACAATAGACCTTTGGTCGCGGTGGAAGGTCCGATATGGACCACTCACATTCAAACCTAACCTAACCTAAATATGTCTTGTTTTAATGAAAGGAGCCATAAAATTTGGTTACCCATATAGTAGAAACAATGTACTATATTTCATCAAAATAGCTTTGTTGTTTGAAAAAGTACATTTTTCAAAAAATGAACTTAAAATGTTTCCGAAAAACTGGTCCGATTTTTCTGGCCAACGAACCTCTTCAAGTTATTTGCCCACTTACCAAAATTTAATTATTTACAAAAACATTTTCGACGACACTTGAAAAAAATTTCATGAAAATTTGCAAACTTTTTTTTTTAAGAAAATCTGAAAAGATTTTTTAAATAATAAGTTCTTAAACATTTATCATTAATTACCAAAATTTCACAAAAAAATCTTACAAAAAATAATTTATATGAAACCACAAAAAAATTTCTGCGAAAACTGGCTAAATATTTTTTCACACAAAATTTTGCTAAAAGAATACATAAAACTCAAATAAGATACCCAATATGTAATTAAAATTGAAAATAAAATAATTCGTTTGCACGAAAATCCACCAAAACCTTATTTTCGACGAATAACGTTTAAAAAATTCCGTCAATCGAAAAATCCTTCCAAAAATTCTTAACAAATGTTTCTTCAACGAAAATTCATTAAATTCATTTGTAAGAAAATTCGCTATTCAAAGATTTTGTACAAAAAATTCGCTAATAAAAATAAATTAAAAAAAAAACGATTTTCCTGACCAACGAACCTTTTCAAGTTTACCCACATACCAAATCATAATTTTTCACAAAAACGTTTTCGACGAAACTTGAAAAAATTTTCGCGAAATTTTGCAAACTATTTTTTTTTAGGAAAATCCGAAAAAAATTTTTTATAACAAATTATTAAACATTTATCGTTATTTACCAAAATTTTACAAAAAAATCTCAAGAAATGATTTCTACGGAATCCGTAATTAAAATTAAAATTATAAATAAAATAATTTGTTTGCACGAAAATCCATTAAAACCTTATTTTCGACGAATTTGGTAAAAAAAATGTTCCATAGATTGAATAATTTTTCATACAAAAATTCGCAACAAATGTTTCTTCAAAGAAAATTTATTAAATTCATTTATAAGAAAGTTTGCTATTATACGAACATTTTGTACAAGAAAATTCACTAATAGAAATAAATGAATTAAAATAAAAAATATTTAAAATCTTATCCAAATACAGAAGTAGATACTTATTCTGTGGCTTCACAGAAAAATTTCTTTTGCCTGTCGATGCTATAAAAATTGAATCCGGTTGTAGAGTCGAACAACAGACTCTTCTGATGTCACACATCTCTACGTCTACGTTAACTGTGGAACGATTTTACTAACTAAGGGCAACAATAGCTACTACGAAACTTGAGTTAAAAGTCTTAAAAATGTTTATCTTTCATTAGTAATTTTTTTTGACAAAAAGTCGTTAAAAAATATTGGAATCACACGAGCTGATCAGATAACGTTAAAATTGAATTAAAGACGAAAAAAATAAAATTGAAGACATTTTTTCATAATTCACAAGTTAGGATCTCCTCAGTGATTTCTTTTTAAAGAAAATACACAAATTATACCTTACTTGCTTCATAGAAATATATAGTATGCAAGAAAAACAATTGCGCTTGTAAATGTGTAAGGAATAATTTTGTCAAACCATTTCTTTTAAAATGCCAAGCCTGCAAACCTTCTCCTTGGAAAGCCAATCGTTTTGGAATTTTTTAAAACAAAGTATCGATACTGGACTCCATAATTATATTCGACGTGGTTATAGTGACCACTAACAATGGGACAGAGACAGTGCAAGGCTCACAAACAACTTATCTGTATGGTATACAGACGGGTCTAAACAAATGGACGGAGCAGGACTGGAAATAAGAGGACTTAACTTTAGACTCGCTAAGAAAAACTTCCACTATCTTCCAAGCAGAAATGTTGGTTAACGAACTTATCAGAGCCACTTACAAAATGAAGGTACGTGCCAAATTTCATCAAAATCGGCCTATTGTTTTTTGAGTTATCGGTACGATATATATATATATATATATATATATATATATATATATATATATATATATATATATATATATATATATATATATATATATATATATCCTCATTAGTGAATTTTTCGTTTTACGAAAAATTCGCTAAAAGTGCTATAGGCGGCGAGGCCGTGGACGAGCTCTGAGGGAGAAAAAAAATGGAAGTAATAAGTGCGTTATGGAAGCGAATTTTTATACAAATGATAATACGCAATATTAAACTATATATAAGCATATAACAATGGAAAATGAGCTCGGAAATTTCTTCTTTAGATAAGCGTGAACTAAGACCCTTAACGTCATAACCATAAACAATAATAACGAATCTTCGAATGTTTTGAGGTAAGATTGATATTTAAAAGTGAATATATTTTTGGATTATGGATTATAATGGTACTGGCGCTGAAGCGTCGGAAATTAGTGCTGAACTTATAGTCTTAAACCATTTCATTGAAGCGAAACTTCTATTTGGTATATTCTGTAATATAACAAAACATTTCAGTTTTAATAAACGTAAAAACACGTTGAGTGTTTCGCGTTTCGGCGTCGGCAATCGTCGGCTCCCGTTTGGCGATGACAGTTGGCCTACCATGCAGCGGTGTCAGTCGATATCTTAGACTGTTTATTCATTTATAATTTTGTTTTTTAATAACTCCTGTCCTCGTATGCCATTTAATTTGAAATTTGGTTAACAGCTATTAACATATAAAAATTGAAACTGACCCCGGATATGGGTTCTAGAGGCCCCAATTCGCGCTCATTTGAAAAAATGTTCCAAAAGTCTTACCATGGATACCTATCTATTAGTGAATTTTCTTAATGAAAATTCACTAATAAATAAATATGGGTTCTAGGAGTCATAGTCTTAAAGACATTTTTTCAAAATTTAAAAGTCGAAATCTCCTTAATAGCGAAATTCTGTTACGGAAGTTCGCTAAACGGAAAGTGGTTGCAAATAACTGATTTGAAGAAGTCTGAAATATGTTTTAATCTTAAACCATTGTTGGAAACATTGCCTTGGAGTTTAGGGTGATTATGTTAAAAAAAACATTAATTGTTTCTTGCTTTTCGTTACATAGACAAGGGGCGTAATATAAAGATTCCCCCGCATAACAATCAAAAACTTTGATGGGGAACAAAACAAACAATTCAATTTTTCTAACATCAAATTGGATTCCAGAGGTGACCACCCACTAATCTGGTCTTTTGCGTTACTGAAAATAAGAAGAAGCTATTTTCAATGTCTTCAAATAGCAAACAGTCTAAGCTGTTTCACATGCGTACTTATGTCTTGCAGCGAGTGAAACTTAGTAAATACATAAAGAGCTGGACTATTTGTGAGCCGTAAGAATCTCGATGAACTTTTCTGTTCGGAAAAGAAAAACGATCCGCATATTCCATGAGCTGAACGACTAGAGCTGACCCGGTTGGCTAGGTGTAATCTTCAATAATGGCTTTTGTCCAACAACCCATCGACGTTCAGACAAGAACTCATGCATAATTTCCAAGCAGATGGTGATACTAGAGGAAGTTATGTAAAAGAAAAAATCTGTCAACATATAAAGAGAGCGTAATGTAAAAGGGTGTTGTCTACATAATACAGGTTTTTATGGTAGCTATCAGTAGCGGCTCGTGCCTTAATGCATTGGCGGTGCGCAAGAAAAAAAAGTTCGGGACGCAGCAAGTGCGTTATGGTAGTGAATTTTTATTAAATGCTTCAAATTTGAATAACTCAAGTTTATACGAACTTAGAAAGTTGAATTTTGGTGTGTAGTAGGGTCTTACCCAGGGCAACATATCCACCAAACTTCATCAAAATGACTTTGTAATTTTTGGAGAAAAAAATTTTTTTCAAAAGAAAACTCAAAATTTGAATTACTAAATTTTCTAAAAATGTAGAAAGTTGAATTTTACTTTGTAGTAATGCCTTTTACAACGCAACATATCAACCAAATTTCATTAAAATACCTTTGTAATTTTCGGAGAAAATACTTTTTTGAAACAAAACTCAACATTTTCCCGGAAAACGTTATCCGATTTCCCTGACTAATGAACTCATCCAAGCCATTAATAAAGGAAAGGTACTTGCCGAGTTTCATCGAAATCACTTGCTTATTTTTTGAGTTACCTGTTGGATATATATATATATATATATATATATATATATATATATATATATATATATATATATATATATATATATATATATATATATATATATATATATATATATATATAACATATAAAAATTGAAACTGACCCCGGATGTGGGTTCTAGGGGTCCTAGTTCGCGCTCATTTGAAAAAATTTTTGCAAAGTCTCTCCATCGATACCTCTTTATTAGTGAATTTTTTAAAATAAAACATCACTAAAAAAAGGGCTCGCCTATTTTCCCCCGAAAATGTATTATAAAAAAAAAACTACTAAACTTAATTATTATTAACTACTTACCAAGTTTTCCTCTAGTTAGTTATACGTTATATTAGTTAAAAAGTCCCTTAAAAAGTTAAACTTTAAATTTAAAATATTATCCATTGAATTAATCACAGTATCACAATTAGTTTGTCCACTTATTAAGCAACCCGAAGCAGTAACCATCGTAATAATAATAATTGTCTTGTTAGAACATGTATACAACAACGAAATGATCTAATTAAAAATCAATCCGACGCGAAGACGAAAATTACTACGTAGTAGGTACACACGCTCTGCCAAAAGTCCACTACAAACTGGAAGTGTGTAATTTTATAGCGCACAACAGATTACTTATTCGGTCGTTTTCGACGATGATAGGCGATCATTTCGCACTGAAGTATCGCATTTCCTGAGAGAGCCGAAAAACACACACTGCCGCCCGACTGCTTTATATGGATATGGATGTATATAACGTCTGCAACGATGAACACTATACTTATTCTGATTCTGTATTAATGGCTGCCGACTCTCTGTGATCCTCGATATACTAATTTTGTTTGTTGAATGCAGGAGGTAAAAAAGTAAATAAAAATGTATTAAAATATAGCATAGCAAAAATATCATTATTTTTTCCACGACAGGAGGCAGTGCGCGCGCCCGGGCGCACTTATTGAGGAGCCGCCCCTGGTAGCTACAATGTAAACGATGAATAGCCTTTACCAACTTGTTGGATATTCGAGCATGGTGGTTACTTTCAATTATAAAGGGACGACGAAAGAGAAGAATTTGATACTGGTATACAGGGCGGTCCGGTGAATAATTGATGATTCTGAAGCTGGTATGCTGATGAGCTATGATATGACTTCATTAATTATGCACTTAGAAATAACCACGCTGACAAATCTACATTTGCAAAACATATTATCGATACTTAACATATAACGCCGGTAAATAATGGCACAGAGCCACAAAATTTTTGTAATGACAAACGGAAACTTCACTTTTTTAAAAATCTTCAGAAGTCAAAGGCAAAATACACGACAATAATTAGATTGCTTTGAATGGGCAAACTTATAACGCTTTCTTTTATTATAATGCCACGACGTTACCACGGACTAGCTCAGAAATGGTAATGCGTGTGGGTAGATAGGGGAGTAATTGAGACCAACTTTTTAGCTATTGACTATTAAAAAAGTCTGGACGCAGCAAGTGCGTTATGGCAGTGAATTTTTATAAAAATGCTTTGAATAGCAAATATGTATTTTTAATGCAAGCAGTCACAAATTGGCTACCGGTATAACCTATATAGTAGAAACAATGTGCCAAATTTTATCAAAATAACATATTGTTTGAAAATGTACAAACATTTTCCGACAATAAACTTTGAATGTTGGTTTCCTAGCCAACAAATCTTCGGTTAATAGCAAATTGAGTTATTGAAATTTGAAGCATTTAATGAAAATTTGCTACCAAAACGCACTTACTGCGTCTTGATTTACATATTTCGATAAAAAATGCAATAAAATAAGGCTGTTCGAAAAAAATTGTAGGGATCACCAACGACTTATGGGCCAAGGCTGTGATTGTCAAAATAATTTTATAAGATGCAGCTCAAGACACCCTATAATTAACTTATACAATTTTTTCTCGTCTATTGTATAATAATTATATTGAGCTTTACCGTAAAAATGCGTCAGCCTGTATATATGTAAACAGATTAAAACTGAACGTAAATGGATTCCAGGGGGCCTAGTTTGCGCTCATTTGAAGAAATCTTTTTTAAATTCTAAAGTCGCGGTCTCCTCATTGACGATTTTTTTGTACGAAAATTAGCTAAAATTATGGACCGTTAAACCATAAACTTCACTAAAATTACCGCCAAAGCATCAGAGAGGAAATAACTAACCTGTTGCATATCAGACATTTTGTAAAACTTCGATCCTTTATATGTGTTGATAAAACATAACAAACACTGTTTAGTCCACCCACTAACATTAATAAAATCATAAAGGAATAATTTGCACTTGTATATAAAAATTACCAAATAACACAAATAATGTGTCAACTGAAACAGATAAAACAATCTAATACCATACGATAAACGTCAGTTACGGCGTGTAACAGACCTGTGCAAAAATATCAAATTATCCGTTGCCAGGCAACGCTCAGACATAATAGATCTCATATAAGCCAGGTTTGCCATTGTCAATGAAACGCGGTGATATTAAAAATAAATGTTCAAATTTGAATAGCTCAATTTCTGTACACCTAGAAAGCTGAATTTTGGTACATATTTAGGCCTTTCCCCAAGCAACATGCATACCAAATTTCATCGAAATAGCTTTGTAACTTTCTGAGAAAGAAAACTCAAAATTTTCCCAGAAAACCTTGTCCGATTTTCCTGGCTAACGAACTAATCCAAGCTATTAATAAAAGTAAGGCACTTGCCGAGTTTCATCAAAATCGGTAAATTATTTTTTGTTATCGGTTGGATATATATATATATATATATATATATATATATATATATATATATATATATATATATATATATATATATATATATATATATATATATATATATATATATATAACATATAAAAATCGAAACTGACCCTGGATATGGGTTTTAGGGGCCCAAATTCGCGCTCATTTAAAAAAATTTTTGGAAAGTCTCACCATCGATACCTCTCTATTAGTGAATTAAAAAAAAATTCACTAAAAAGAATAAAAACCAAAGAGTCACTAATAATAGAATAACTAAAATGATAAACCTACAATTCCTAAGTTCTAAAGAAACGAAATACAGAATTAAACAAAACAGTACTATGGTTTTATTTTTACTGCCTAAACATGTGAAACTATCAATTATAACAGCAGTGTTATGGAAATAGTGGCGAACGGCCGTTTTATAAACACTATAGTGGTCACCATTAAAGTACAAATACTACACTTTACAAAATAAATGATCAGTATAAAACCAAATACCAGAGGCAGGCTGCATATAGCTATAACAGTAACAGGTTATCGATTACTTGACCCACTATAAAACTATACTTGCGTTTATATACCTGAGTTGATAATAATAATATTTATTTGTCAAAAAACACAAAATACAGAAGAAATACAATAGTAGCATTTTACAGGAACGATAAATTATTCATGCACTATAAAACAAATTAGGTTTGTGTGTGCACATAAGTAATAGAATAAATATATTAACATAAGCATGAAAATTACATAAAAAAGAGAAACAAAGTAGAGTTAACTAAACTAAGGGGTCGCGGCAGGGTGTCCGCAGGGGAACGTTCTGTCTCGCTTGCTCTGGTGCCTAGTCGTGAACGCCCTGCTGGGGAGGCTCTCGGGAGGGGGGTATGAGGTACAGGGCTATGCGGACGACATTGTCATGATAGTCCGAGGAAAGGTTACACAGTCAGTGTGGGAGCGTATGCAGACAGCACTCAAAGTGGTGGAAAGGTGGACGGTTGGTCAAGGGCTCGGGGTGAGCCCCGAGAAAGCAACCGTCATACCGTTTACGAGGAGGAGGAAGTGGGAGAGCCACAGAACTCTCACTCTATACGGTAGGAACATTCCAATGGGCAGGGAGGTCAAATATCTTGGGGTCGTATTGGACTCTAAGCTAACCTGGAATGGTCACGTTGAAAAAATACTGCGTAAGGCAGTCATGACCTCAGCCGTCACTAGGCGGCTATATGGAAAAACGTGGGGACTAAGACCTAGTATGGCCCACTGGCTGTACACAAGGGTGGTCAGACCATCGTTAACATATGCGGCACTGGTCTGGTGGCCTAAGGTGACACAATCCAGTGCCAAACAAAAACTAGGCAAGATCCAAAGGATGGCTTGCCTAGGCATCACAGGGGCCATGTCTTCAACCCCAACAGCCACAATAGAGGTATTGCGGGATCTGCCCCCCTACACTTAGTTATTATGAGGGAGGCCAGGCTAGGACTATACAGACTAGCCTGCAATGGCAGACTGAAGATCGACCCAGGCTTCAGGGGCCACTGCAAATTTCAGGAGATCGTGAAGGAGCCCATGCTTGAAATGAGGTAAGACTTCACGAGCCCGCAAATCTGCAGGGAAAACAACTTTACAATGGAAATTCCCGACCGCGAGGCATGGCGGGAGGAGACGCCGGGCATACCACGGAACGCGCTCGTCTGGTTCACGGACGGACCCGGCGGGAAGCCTGAGACAAGGGCAGGTGTTTATTCGGAAGGACCGAGGATAAGTCATAGTATTTCCCTCGGAGCACATGCAGCGGTCTTTCAGGCCTAAATCTACGCCATCCTGCACCGCGTGCGGGTGAACAAGAGGAGGGGCTACACAAACAAGCAGATGATCCTCATAGGCACAGACAGCCAGGCAGCCCTTAAGACCCTAAGTAGCCCACGGGTAAATTCCTGGCTGGTGAGTTAGTGCCGAGACGAAACGAGCGACCTGGCTGGGCAGAATGAGGTCACCCTCATCTGCGTGTCAGGTCACTTGGGGTGAAAGGCAATGAAGAAGCTGACAGGGCTCAGACATGGGAAGTCAATAATTGCAATATATATATATATATATATATATATATATATATATATATATATATATATATATATATATATATATATATATATATATATATATATATATATATATAAAGGAAACTGACCCCGGATATGGGATCTAGGGATCCCAGTTCGCGCTCATTTTTTTCAAATTACGAAAGTCGGGATCTCCCCGGAAAACCTGGCCCGATTTTTCCTAGCTAATGAGATTATTCAAGCCCCTTACAAAACGAAGGTACATGCCAAATTTTATCAAAATCGGCCCAATATTTTTTGAGTGATCGGTGTGACACACACACAGATATATATATATATATATATATATATATATATATATATATATATATATATATATATATATATATATATATATATATATATATATATATATATATATATATAAAGATACAAACAAATAAAAAAGGACACTGACCCCGGATATGGGTTCTAGGGATCTCAGTTCGTTCTCATTTGAAAATGTTTTTTCAAAATAAAAAAGTCGGGATCTCCCCATTAGTGAATTTTTTTCTACGAAAATTCACCTAAGCGCATGTTCAATGAGAAGACTGACACTCAAGCTCATCAATAGTTTTTTTAATGTTTGCCGCAAACTTTGATACAGCCATTCGAATACAATTATATAAAACAATTATTCTTTTGTATCTTCAACATTATTAAAATTAGAGAGTACATGCGTCTCTTTAGCAGAGTCAGTTGCTTTGATGAATCAATTTAAGTTTGATGGTAAAAAGTTTGCGGAGCAAGTGGATCAGTAATTCTTAACAAATTTAACTCTGTGATGCAAAATAATACAGGATTCAAAATTTTAAAATATATTTCGAAAATTGTTGTAGGGAACTTTGAAGATGATGTAAATGTACCTGAATTAGAAGCAAACATTATCTCTTTTATTTCCATTCTTATTATTTCTAAATTGAAATATGCTCATATTATTTCCGTTGATGTTAAACGAAGTTTCTCTATTTTTAAACATATGTTTACTAACAAAAACAAAGTCTTCTACTAGAAAACTTTGAAAAACACTTTGTAATTATTTTTTTTATAATTATTGTGGAACATGATTTATGTTTAATATACTGTTTCGTATAGTTTTGTTAATCGTATTATTTCATTTTTTAAAATTAATTATGAATAACCTTATGAATATGATACTTACGAATAAAAGAGCTGTATTTTCTTCCAAATTGTGATTTATTATTGTCAAATTAATTTTACTAACCTGAAGTTTCATTTAATCAACATTTCTAATGAAAAAAAAGTTAGGACGCAAAAAGTGCGTTATGGTAGCGATTTTCGTAAAAATGCTTTTAATGGCAAATATGTCCTGTTTTTAAATGGGACATTTGGTTGTCAGTATAACCTATATATTAGTAACAATCTACCCTATTTCATTAAAATAGCTTTGTTGTTCCAGAAAGTACAAACATTTTTCGAAAATAAACTTTAAATTTCCAGAAAAAACTGGTCCGATTTTCCTGGCCAACGAAACTCTTTAAGCTGTTTACACACCTGCCAGGATATAATTATTATCAAATAGCGTTAGGACCAAAATTGAAAAAAAAAATAATTAAAATTTGCAAAAAATCACCATTTTTTGTTATAGTAATTGCCTTCAGTAATGTTACACTAAATTAGATTTTTTTGTTATAGTAATTGCCTTCAGTAAAGTTACAGTAAATTATATTTTTCACAAAAATTCGACAACTTTTTTTTACAATAACTTACTGAACAATTACGATTAATTACCAACATATTACAAAAATCTTCCAAAAATAAGTGCCACAGAAACACTAAAAACATTTCTACGAAAACTTTTAAAATTCAGCCACTATTTGAGCGTGCCCGTATACGGCAGCTCGAATTTTTCGACGAGTAATGCAAACAAAATGCTCTCGGAATGTGTCATTTCGATGGGGCTTCGCTATCTATTGATAAAAACGCCGTTTCACAATTTGTGATATGTGTTTAAAATATGTGCCAAAAACATGAAAAGTTTCAAAACAATTGAAATAATTCAAAAACGATGAACGATATCAATTTTTTTTCTTACAAACATGCATTATAATTCGCTGTAAAACACAAAAATGCAATAAAATAAGGGAGCGTTCTGTTAAAAAAGAAAGTGTGTATCACCAACGACTTATGAGCCACCCTGTGATTGTCAAAATAAGTTTATAAGATGCAGCTCGAGATACCTTATAATTAGGGTACATACTTTTTTGCCATATCTTGTATAATAACGGATATATTGAGCTTTGCCGTAGAAAAGAGTCACCTTGTATATGTGTAAACAGACAAAAACTGAAACTGACCCTGTATATGGGTTTTTGGAGCGCTCATTTTAAGAAAACTTTTTCAAATTCATAAGTCGCTGTCTTCTCAATAACGATTTTTTTCTACGAAAATTTGCTAAAAGATAGACTACTAAACCATAAACTCTATAGCTGAAACTACTGCCGAAGCATCAGAAAGAGGGTCTTTTTGAAATGGATTTTCTGAAAATATTTTAGTAAAATGAAGGACACTGATGGTTGAAGCTGAATCTTAAGGCTTTGCAAAACACACTTCTTACGACATATCGTCTGAAAAATTCGTATTTGTGCCAAATTCGTTGTCTGAAAATTGCAAATTTTGACTTTTCAAATCGCGACTTTGACGTTTGAACAAGAAAAATTATCAAATTTTTAAAATATATTTGCTGCTGGTTCTTGACGTTTTTGCACCAAGAAAACTTAACTGTTGTATGTAATATTCAATTGGTTTTGTTAATCATGCAAAATATTTTGTTAAAGATGTGCGAATGGTCTGACGACCGCAGCCATGAAAGAAGACAACACACACACACACAAATATTTTGTTCTTGTGCTTTTCTCTGATCACCAGTGGCACCCAATTTTTGTTTCTTAAAATGCCTATAACTTTTTTCTTTCAACTTAGAGATCGGAATTTTGGTACGTGTGGTAAGTTGGATAGTATAAACGTGTATGCCAAATTTGGTTGTCATAGCTCTGTTATTTTCGGAGAAATGAAAAATTTCCGAAGAAAAATACAAAATTTTCCCGGAAAAACTGGTCCGATTTTTCTGGCTAACGAACTTATTCAAGCCACTTACAAAAGGTACGTACGTATATATATATATATATATATATATATATATATATATATATATATATATATATATATATATAAATATATATATATATATATATATATTTATATATATATATATATATATATATATATATATATATATATATATATATATATATATATATATATATATATATATATAAACACAGATCTCCCCATTAGTGAATTTTTCGTTTTACGAAAAAATCGCTAAAATACAATAGTATTCATAATCAGTGTTTCAGCAAACTTAATATTATGCATAATTTGTTTGCATTTTCTCTAAAATCTTTGCATTTTTTTTTGCCAATTTGACGCATTTAAATGCGCATATTTTTGTCTTTTTTGTCTGCATTTTTTCCGTGCCTTATTTATTAGCACTAAAATTCGAGGGCAATCTAAATTACCTATTTATTTTCGTTAGCCCCCACAAGATCCACATGTGTATGTGTCAAATGCAAGAATGGCAACGGAATGATCCTTCAGTAGCCACAGACTTTTATAAATTAGACGGTGTGGATTTGAAGTTTTATGTGTGATACGGTATAGATAAGTGGCAAGTAGGAAATTGATTTGCTAAGTTTAAACATATCACTTAGATACGGTGCTTATATTTTGTCTTATATAATTAATGATGCTCTAAGTGCATATTAACAAGATCTACGCATTTTAATAAAAAGGGGAAACTGACCTGAAAAGGGATTTAAATTAATAATTTAAAAGTACAAACATAAAGAAAATTCTTGGAAGCCTGCTTTTGGCGATTTATACTTCTTTATGGCCATAAAAACTAAAGCGAGCTTCTAATTTTAGCCCACCTTACATAGCGATGTGAAAACTCCGTGTTTATTGGAGCTTATCGCAGAGTTACGGCGACGTCATTACAGCGCAGTGACGTCATAAGCGGGCTGATCTCCCCCATCCAGAGGGCCGTGGCGGAAAATAGGTCGAGTCATGACGTCAGAGTGTGCCCGTGTGGCTGTCTATGGTGTAAAAGGGCAAATAATCATGAAACGCGGAAGACTGGTTCCTAAAGGGACTGCCGCCGTCATAGCTCCGTTTGATTTTGCTATACGTGTGTAATACGTGTGTAAATCCGATTAGCAAGGAATGATAATTCCGTATTATTTTAAGAGGAACATGGTTAAGCAAAGTTTTAATGGGCATTTTCTCCACAGTTTTCCAACTGACTTTCTAATTTTCTTTTAAAAAGGATCAGGAATAATTATTAAACTGTCTTTATTTTAATGAGTTTCGTACTCATTATGGATCTACACTGCGAATTTGGGACAGCGAAAATTTTAATTACCCTTGACGAGTAAACTTATTTAGGCGTGTACCTATGGAGAGTACTGATGCAGTTACTGTATTACGGTGGAGAATTTTCATTACGCTTCTAATTAAATAATTATTAGTTAGATAGTTTGGTGGAATTAAATAAAAGGACACAAGTTTTCACTAACAATAAGTACATTTGGCAAGCCAAACCACCACAACACATCTTTTCACGACCGATTCACTACGACGCTAGAAACCGCTATGTCCGCATTCTTTCTGCGGCAAAAAACTCGTTTAATAACCACATCAAAAACAAAGTCCTCTTAAGCTCCAACCGCGGCAAACCCTTCTGGACTTTTGCTAAATCTATTGGGAATCATTTCTGAAAGAGCACGTTCCCACCTCTTCTCTCAGGGGATAACATTGTTTCTACCACCCTGGGCAAGGCTGAACTTTTTGCCTCGTTGTTCACCGGCAATTCTACTCTCAACCCACCTCCAAATGTTCAACCACCAACAGTCCCCAATGTCGCGCATAAAATGACGGATATCATTTTCAAAAGTAAAAAGGTACGAAAGATGCTCTCGTCTCTTGATACCAGGAAAGCATCTGGCCTTGACGAGATCTCAGCAATTGTTTTCAAGAAACGCGCACCAGAACTTGCTCCTGTCCTGACTTGTCTGTTTCAGACATCTTACAATTGAGGCATATCCCCTAGTAACTGGAACACTGCACGAGTACAACTCGTTCCCAAGATAGGATCCAAAGCGCTTCCTAGCAACTACAGGCCTATTTCGCTCCTTTCAGTCGTCTCTAAAGTGATGGAAAAGTATATAAACACCGAATTACTAAAATTTCTTGAAAAACACAGTCTAATCCACGACAGGCAGTATGGATTCCGTCAGCGCAGATCAACTGCCGACCTCCTTTCCTTTGTCACCCATTCTTGGAACAAGTCTATGGAACTACACGGTGAGTCTTAGATTGTCGCTCTACACATATCTAAAGCATTCGACCGGGTCTGGCACGCAGCGCTGCTTAATAAACTTCCGGCATATGGCCTACCACCAAAACTCTGTATCTGGACAGAAAATTTCCACTCCAACCGGAGCATTACTGTTGTCGCGGATGGCCATTTCTCTAAACTGTATCCAATTAATGCAGGACTTCCTCAAGGTTCTGCTTTAGCCCATACTTTGTTTCTTCTCCACATCAATGACCCCCTCTCTAGTACATCCAACCAAGTTCACAGTTACGCGGACGACAGCACCCTCCACTCAAATATACAATATTCCAGCCTGTCTCTTTAGCCCAATTAGATGAGGATCGCAGACTCATGGAGGGTTCTGTCTCCGTGGATCTCCAAAAAATATTAGACTGGGGAAGTAGAAATCTTGTACAATTCAACCCTACCAAATCAAAGTCTTGCTTTCTTTCTCTAAAGAGATACATTAGCACTAGACCCGTCACAATGAACAACCAAGTTATGCAAAGTAATGAGTCCTTTTCACTTGTTGGCATTTCTGTGGATCGAAATCTCAATTGGCACCAGCATGTCACATGAATTACAGAAGCCGCTTCTAAGAAGTTAGGCTTCCTTTTCCGGGCTCGCAAATACTTTTCACCAGCTAATCTCTATACCTTATATACTTCACAAATAAGACCAAAGCTCGAATACTGCTCCCACATCTGGAGTGCCGCTGCCGCTTCTACACTCGCTATCCTGGACTCCACTCATAAGAGAGCTATACGTATCATCGGTGACCCTACCCTCACCCAAAGGCTGCCATCCCTTGCCCACCGACGTGCCGTTGGTGACCTTTCTCTCTCTTTTATAGATATCTGCACGGGCACTGCTCAGAGGAGCTTTCTTCCATAGTTCATCCAGCTGCTGCCCCCAACAGATCTACCAGGGGAGCAGAGAGAATGCACCCTTTTACTGTCCAGGTCATCAGAGATAGAACATCTTGTTATGCCCGCTCTTTTGTCCCGATGACTTTCAAGTTGTGGAATTCCTTGCCGACACATGTTTTTGCTTCTCCCCGAACCTCCAAACCTTCAAGTCCAGAATTAACAAGTTGCCTCTTTCCTCCTTGTCGACACCCACGGTACGATAGTAGAATTAAGGCTGTAAGGCCTCGTGGTGTGTTGTTGAAAAAAAAAACAAAGTCAACATCATCGGAGGATGGAAAATTGTAAACTACTTAACTAGTACACATAATATTTTTACTACGTGTTAGGTAAAATATAGATACAGAGAGAGGGAAGAAACCCAGGCAAATATCTGCGTTTGTATTTTAATTTCCGGATGTGTTTTTTTAAATCCCGTTATAACTTTACATACCAAGTTTCGGGACACCTTCTATATCAAAGAGGCAGTGCAAGCAAAGAGCTGTTAATCAATTACGGGGCTCCGTTTAGGGAAATTTTGCTTTTTATGACTCTAGAGATATAAATACTCTTGTATGCTTCTAATTTCACCGGTTGTCTAACATTTGAACAAGCTTCACATTTTCTTTATCTTTGTGGTTGATTATTATCCTAAATATGCTGTACACGCATGAATTGTCTATACCAGGGATGGCGAATCGTTTTCAGTATGCGTGCCAAAAAATAAAATTTATTTTTATAAAATTGCTGTCGTCTCAACTAACAAAATTGTTTTTATAAAAGCTGTGAGAACCTTTACTCAGTTTTTTAATAAGGATTAAAGTTTTATAATTAGGCTTCAAAAACGTGTCTCCCGTTTTAATACAAGTCTTTTATGTCCAAAATGCGCAAAAATTTATACAACAATTTTATTGTAAAAGTACTGTTTATTTCAACGTTAATACCACAATACTGTCTTCTCCACAACGTTCTCTTAACGCTTATACAGTTGTCTATAAAGCTTGTGAATAGTTAAAGTGGTCTTGGTTGGGGATACTATTTGGCATCTTATAAAACCTTTATAAAACAAATTTGTCGTATTCTGGCATGACTGGTTAATGCATACACAGCAGCTTTATAAGCTTCATACCAAGAAGTATAATAAAGTTGTGTTTTCTTAGTTTTATAAACTTTTACTCAACCTTAAAACACACAAGTGCGTTATGGTAGTGAATTTTCATAGAAATAATCTGGCACCAAATATTTTATTATAACTTTTTTTTCTTGTAACACAGAAATCTAAATTTTGGTGTGTAGTTTACTTTTTTATATCGTAAACCTACCTACGAAATTTGGTCATCATAGCTTTTATATTTTTTGAGAGAAATTTTTTTTTTTTTCGAATGGAAACTTAAAAGTTTTGCAAACAGCTCAATTCAGTTTGTTTTTAGCCAAACATTGATACTCCCAAAGTTCTTGACAATGACACTTTTCTAATTTGGCAAACTTCAGATTTTGATCACTAACCAATAATTTACTTTAAGATATTCCTTTTAGTGAATTTTCGTAGAAAAAATTCACTAATGGGGAGATCCCGACTTTTGAATTTTGAAAAAATTTTTGCAAATGAGCGCGAACTAGGACCCCTAGAACCCATATCCGGGGTCAGTTTCAATTTTTATATGTTTATATATATATATATATATATATATATATATATATATATATATATATATATATATATATATATATATATATATATATATATATATATATATATATATATATATATATATTTATATATATGTATATATATATATATATATATATATATATATATATATATATATATATATATATATATATATATATATATATATATGAATATATATGTATTACACCGATAACTCAAAAAATAATAGGCCGATTTTGACTAAATTTGGTGGAAAAATTCCTTTTGCAAATGGCTTGGATAAGTTCGTTAGCCAGGAAAATCTGCCCAGGTTTTCCCGGAAAATTTTGTGTTTTCTTTCGAAAAAAAATTTATATCGCCGGAATTAACAAAGTGAGGGCAACCAAATTTGGTACGCTAGTTAATATCCTTATAGGTAAGCCACCTACCAAAACTTAGCTATGTAGGTCAAAAGACAAAAAAGTTATAGGCATTTAAAGAAAAATAAATTGGGGTTTTCCTCAAAACGTCAAAGTTGCGATTTAAAACGTCAAAATCGGCAATATTTAGGCAAAGAACTTGAATCTAATACGGGATATGGAAATCAAATGTCTCAAGAAGGATCTTTTACAAACTCTGAAGTCTTAGTTTCAACCGTCATTGTCCTTCATTTTACTAAAATGTTTCCAGAAAATTCATTTCAAATAGACCCTTTCTCTCATGCTTGGCAGTAGCCTTAGCTTTAGAGTTTATCGTTTAATGGTATATAATTTTTGTCGAATTTTCGTAAAAAATCAATAAAGCTCAATATATCCGTTATTATACAAGATATGAAGAAAATTTGTATATATTAATTATAGGGTGTCTTGAGCTACATCTTAAAAAAATATTTCTACAATCACAGGATGGCCCATAAGTCGTTGGTGATACAAATTTTCTTTTTTTTTTTAATCAAACACGCCTTATGTTATTGCATTTTTGAATTTTTCAGCGATGCATGTTTGTAAGAAAAGAAATTCGGGACGCAAGTGCGTTATGGTAGCGAATTTTCATTAAATGCTTCAAATTTGAATAGCTCAATTTGCTATTAACCTATAAGGTTGACCAAGAAACGAGTTTTTCCGGGAACACTTTAAGTTTACTTTTGGAAATTTTTGTACATTTTCACACAATAAAGTTATTTTTATGAAACATGGCACATTGTTTTTACTATATAGGTTATACTGGTAACCAAAATTGATGCCTGCTTTCTTAAAAAGGAAACACACATATTTGCAATTAAAAACATTTTTATGAAAATTCACTACCATAACGCACTTGCTGCGTCCAGAGTTTTTCTGTCTTCAACTCAAACCAATCCATGTCCATCGCTCTCTATTACACCGTTACTCTTTCCAAAAATAAATTGTTCATTTTATACAATATTGACATTAAAATGGTGTGTTTTGTTCTTTTGTTCCAGACGAAATTGACACGTCTATATATATATATATATATATATATATATATATATATATATATATATATATATATATATATATATATATATATATATATATATATATATATATATATATATATATATATTGAAACTGACCCCGGATATAGGTTCTAGGGGCACTAGTTCGTGCTCATTTGCAATTTTTTTTTAAAATTCAAAAGTCGAGATCTCCCCATTAGTGATTTTTTTCTACGAAAATTTACTAAAAAGTAATGGTATTCAGCATTATAAATACACCATAATCGAATATCATACGAGATGATGTTTCTCTATCGTCTAATAATGCATTTTTGTGAGATGAAAGCTGTAATGTTACCGTGATTGATCCGATAATGATTAAAATTATCTGTTTTGAAAACCATAGTATATAATAATTTAATAATGTCACGTCCTTTATTTTGTGTTTGCGAAAAGTGAGATAAGCGGCAAGAGGCCACTCCAAGGTAGATGCGAAGGTCACTTTACTGACAAAACCTATTTCGTTACTTCGAAAAAAATGAGGCGCCTTTGATATTCATTAATATAAATAAAAAATTAAAAGGTCAAATATTTTAGGTACCTATTTTTGCAGTTTTGAACCTCCATAATTAACTAGTATTAGAAGAAATCTAAATCAAACACCGATATCAATCTGTTTATAACTTTAAAGTAATATTAAAGTATACGTATATCCTTCGAAGTTTCAATAGTCATTTACTATGGTGGATCTGTTTACATCAGTGAACTTCAAAACAAAATGTCTACCAAAGTTATAAGACAGCTTTGACACAAAAGCAAGTATAAAAAAGCCTGGACGCAGCAAGTGCGTTATGGTAGTGAATTTTCATAGAAATGATCTGGCACAAAATATTTTATTATAACTTTTTTTCTTGTAACATAGAAATCTAAATTTTGGTGTATAGTTTACTTTTTATATTGTTAACCTACCTACCAAATTTGGTTATCATAGATTTTTTATTTTTTAAGATAAAAATTTTTTTCGAATAAAAACTCAAAATTTTCCCGGAAAACCTCATCCGATTTTCCTGACTAACAAACTTGTCAAAGCGATTTACAAAGGGAAGGTACATGCTAAATTTTATTAAAATCGGCCTATTATTTTTTCAGATAAGAATTTTTTTCGAATGAAAACTCAAAATTTTTCCGGAAAACCTCGTCTGATTTTCCTGACTAACGAACTTATCCAAGCCATTGACAAAAGAAAGGTACGTGCCAAATTTTACCAAAATCGGCCCATTATTTTTTGAGTTATCGGTGTGATACACACACACACACACATATATATATATATATATATATATATATATATATATATATATATATATATATATATATATAAACATATAAAAATCGAAACTGACCGCGGATATGGGTTCTAGGGGTCCTAGTTCGCGCTCATTTGCAAAAATTTTTTCAAAATTCAAAAGTCGGGATCTTCCTATTAGTGAATTTTTTCTACGAAAATTCACTAAAAGCAACTTAGATGAAGGTTAGTCTTTCGGTTCTTTAAACAACAATTTTTCAAATGATGACGCTGCTAAAAACCAACTAAGAAGCAATCAGTTATGTAAAAGCTGTGTGACACCTATAAATTATATTAGTTACACAAATCTTATGAAAAGGCGGCATTATATATATATATATATATATATATATATATATATATATATATATATATATATATATATATATATATATATATATACATATATGACATGCTGGGACTCTAATTCCAGTGGTGCCGAAGTTAGCAAGAATATATTATTCATAACGTAATCAGGGCTGCAAGAAATATTTTATTAGGTGAGGATTATAATATAATAATACCTACTTCCTGGTACGGAAAGTAATTCAACTACAAAATTATTTTCTCAAAGACAAATCATTCAAATACAAAATATATTTTAATTTTGAATTTTGCAAACTAAAATTTTTGAATAGGTTTAAATCTTTTTTGGGTAACCTGAATCATTTTGGTTTTTTCGCCACTCGCCACTCCATATCTCATTTCAGTATACAATACATTTTTTGATGGACACTCCTTATTTTCCTTGGTATTTTCGATTTGTACACCATGATTTTTTTGAAACTGTTTTATCTGTGCTATTCTTGATTTTTACTTTCCGCCTAAAGTAACTCTTTTCTACTTCGAAATATCCATGTCACTTTTTTAAATTCAACAAAGAATAATAAACTCCTAATTCGTACCTACTCGTGAATAAAACGTATATGTGTCGTCTAAAATTTGTTACGTTAAGGATAGTTACTCTAAAATAGTTATTGAGTTGCAACAAGTAGTACTCAATGTTGCATAAAAGTAGTTTTTTACGTCATAAAACTTTTTTAGATATTCCCTTTGTTGCTTTAAAAGACCCATAGTGTAACATCTTTTTTAAAATGCTGTTGAGAGCAACTTGGCTAATAAAACACAAGAGTGTTGTATTTTGGCTGTATAAAAGTTTTTATCTCTACTTAGTAAGACATAAATATAACAACTAAATTGCTGTATAAAAGTTTTATTAACAATCTCTAAAAACATTTATGTAATATTTATACAGTAAAATCACTTAGGACAAACGTTTTGGTTTTATAAAAGTTACATTTCAAGCTTTTAGGAAAGCTTAAAAATTATTTATAAAATAAATTTATATATTTTTCTGATAGAATGTTCTTAAAACACCTTTAAATTAAAAAAAAAATGTCACCAGAAGCCAAATAGTGGTAGGTGATGCTTTAATGTGGTAAAAATGACAAAGTTTATGCATTTAAAAATGAAATGCAGAATCTTCGTTAGTTTGGGGAATAATAATAAGCTGCTAATTCGTACTGGCGAATAAAACATATATACGTGTGTCCTCTAAGTCGTTTTAGCCACAAAAAAAATCGAAATTTTTATCAACCATATTCCACCCCCACACATTCAACCCCTAATTTAATTTCAGTACAGAATACTAAATGTTGGATGAAAATAAAAGTTTTCTAACAAATAAACCATAAAACGTTATATTACTAGAGTTTTAACGAAGAAATATCAATTTTCACCAAGTCACCCCCCCGTTTATCCCCTACCCACTACAACGATTTTACCCAAAAACAACCCGAACCGTCCGTTTATCGGGTGCTAACTGTGTACCAAATTTGAAGACGATATCTTAATTCTCTGTAGAGTTGTCGTGGCTACAAACAGACAGACACAAAGACCGACAGACAAAAAAATTTCGTTCCTAAATCATGTTTTCTATATGTTTTAATACTTTTTATGTTGTTTAAGCAAAAAAATTAAAATGTTTGTCGCCGATACTTCCACATGTTGTGACGATGTTAAAGTACTATAGATAAAAATGTTGTTAGAAATTCTGGCTCAAAACATAAAGAACTCTGCACGTCTAACGTAAACAGCTTTTAAAACATATTTCTTAATTTCACCAATATATGGGGTCATCACAAAGTAACGGGTATACTTTACCGAGCTTGGGAAGACCAAGGATTAGTGATGTCCACGTTGGAGAAGTTCTTCTAGAAAATCAAAACGTAGCCCGAACTAATCCGCTAGCAATCAGTAGTGTGAATTCGATATCAAAACGATTGCAAATGCCACACACCACGGCGTGTGGAAATTTTACGCAAAATCCGAAAAACCTATCCTTATAAACTAAAGCTGCTGTTTGAATTAAAAGATGCAGATTTTCCTATCAGGTATAATTTTCCTCTACGAATATTGCCTCGGATGGAAATTAAACCCAAATGGTTAGTCCGTATTTGATAGACAGATGACGCCCATTTCTCTCTAAATGGCGGAATCAATACTCAGAACTGTCGAATATGGTCAAGAGATAATCAACATAAAATTAGTTGTTCAAAAAGGTGTCCATAAGAAGCAAGTCATCGTTTGGTGCAGTTTCACAGCTAATTTTATCATTGGACCATACTTTTTTGAGGAGACAAAGAATGGAGAGGCCGTATCTTTGACTGTTACTGGTGAACGATACCTGCAAATGTTACGAGATTATGCCATTCTACGGATACAAAACGAGCACGAAGGAATTGAAAACATGATTTTTATGCAAGATGGAGCAGCGCTGCATATCTTCTGACCAGTTAAAAAGTTGTTAACTGCTGTTTTTCAATATTGTGTTATAAGCAGATATTTTGTAAACCCATCGACTCCAGGATCGTTTAGTCTTAACCTAGCGGATTACTTGCTGCGGGGTTATTTAAAAAGTTTGGTGTCTAAAACACGACCAACAACCCAGAAAGAATTAAAAGACTCTATTAGGGAGCAAATTCCTGCAATTCAACCAGAAATTATGAATAATGCTGTGTACAATTTGGAAGAAAGGTTTATGGTTGTACAGCAGCAAAATTGACGGCATATTAAACATTTGCATCAACCACGGTTGGGCATAGCGAATCCCATTACTTAATCGAATTTCTTTCACAATGAGTTGTTAACTTAATTTGTTAAAAAAATACATGATAAGCTAAAATATATCCCCTACTTAATAATAACCTTGTATTTGTCTATGTATATAATACATACTTACGTATAGAACAAATGAAATAACTTTTAACAAGATACTTTTACAAACAATTATAAATAACAAGACAGGAAAAGGAAACCAGGGCGAAGATTTGTTATTATCAATAAGCCATACGCCATAATAAACAACCACTCGATAACATCGTTCGTTATTTTTTACATCTTCTACATTTACTACGTTATGATGTACAAATATTTGATGTCTGTTGAAGTTTACTGGCGCTATTATATCTTGGGATGATATAAAGTTTTGATTTTATTACCGATAATTCCAACTTAAATGGATGAGAGAAGAAATATACTGAATTACGGTTTCACGCCAGCCGACATATTCGCTGCAACAGATAAAACTGGTTCAAGGTTTATCAGTCGAACATTTCCAGAAGTCTAATAGGATTGGCTTGGTTTTGACAGAAAATAAGCCTCTGAGGCAATTTAGTTTTAAAACAGGATTAATTCATTCATTCATGCAAATCACGAATAGATAAGCTAAGATAGTAGTTTAATATCAACCATTCGAAAGTTTAATTCAAAACTTTTTCGTATGTAAACTTATATGAAATGTCTAATGCCGTATTAAAGTGAATTTTGTAGTAAATATGGTATCACTTAAAAATGGTAAAGAACAGACTTGACGATTTTATAAAAATAATTCAACGCAAAGGGAAAGCCTTTAAAACATTTAAAACTGAATCAATCAAGACGGCTAGGTTAATGGTCTGCTGAGGTGCTCTGATGTATTAGTATTAATACTTAACATGGATTGGCGAGGCCTTTTCAACTACAAGCAAGATAAAATTTACAAAAAAAAAGTGATACAACTTAATATCATTTCCAGTGTGTTCTGTGTTTATATAAAGACAGCCAAATTTACAGCATGGTCTATTGTACCTTCCCTTAGTCAAAAGTTAGTTTTAGTAAATTTTCATTAAGAAAATTCACTAATAGAGAGGTATCGACGGTCAGACTTTCGAAAAATTTCTTGTTTATATATATATATATATATATATATATATATATATATATATATATATATATATATATATATATATATAAGTTATTCTAAATTAATATTAAAATAATCCTCGACATCACTTCAGTAATGCAATATCTATAATGTTAGACAAAAACAGATGACGCTACCTGTACTGCTATGCTATTTAAATAAATGGTAGATAGAAAACAATGAAAGTTACATTATTGGAACACCCAGCCTTTTTGAGAATTTAAAAATGGATAAAAAAATTTAATTAAATTAAAAAAAAACAATTAAAAAAAACAAACAAAATAAATAAATAAAAATCTCGGGACGCAGCAAGTGCGTTATGGTAGCGAATTTTCTTTAAAATATTTTTAATAGCAAATGACTTTCATTGATGAAAGCAGGCATCAAACCTGGTTGCCTATATAGTAGAAACAATGTACCATATTTCATTGAAATAAATTTATTGTTTGAAAATATATAAACATTTTTCAAAAGTCTAGATGCAGCAAATGTGTTATGGAAGTGATTTTCCATAAAAATGTTTTTAATAGCAAATGCGAGCAGGCATCAATCTGATTACCCGTATAGCCTATGTGGTAGAAACAATGTACTATATTTTATCAAAATTACTTATGGTTTGAAAATATAAAAAAAAATTCCGAAAATAAACTTAAATGTTGGTTTTCTATCCAACAAAGCTTACGCTAATAGCAAATTGAGTTATTGAAATTTGAAAGATTTAATGAAAATTCGGTAAATTTGCAGATTAGCACCCGAACGCTTTTCAACAAATTGTTTTCAGAAACATTACTAGGACCCCACCTGCAGGTTTCTGAAATTAGTTTTTTTAAAAACGTTCGGGAGCTAAACTGCAAATTTACCGAAAATTTGCTACAAAACGCACTTACTGCGTCCAGATTTTTTTCTTACAAACGCATCATATTTCGATAAAAAATGCAAAAATGCATTAACGAATTTGTTCTACGAAAATTAGTTTAAAAAAAAAATACACCCCTACTCACTCCTGGTCCCGTAACTTCCTTGGGGGGTGTGAACAAGAAATGTTTCTTGGGGTTTGTGGATTCAGGGGGGTGGGGCCTAGGCAGGTTTCTGAAAACAGTTTTTTGAAAAGCGTTCGGGAGCTAAACTACAAATTTACCGAAAATTCGCTACCAAAAAGCACTTACTGCGTCCAGATTTTTTTCTTACAAACGCATCATATTTCGATAAAAAAATGCAAAAATGCATTAACGAATTTGTTCTACAAAAATTAGCTAAAAAAATTATGTACCCCTACTCACTCCTGGTCCCGTAACTTCCTTGGGGAGTGTGAACAAGAAATTTTTCTTGGGGTTTGTGGATCCAGGGGGGGGGGCAGGCAGGTTTCTGAAAACAGTTTTTTGAAAAGCGTTCGGGAGTTAATCTGCAAATTTACTGAAAATTCGCTACCAAAACGCACTTACTGCGTCCAGATTTTTTTCTTATAAACGCATCATATTTCGATAAAACATGCAAAAATGCATTAACGAATTTGTTCAATAATTTATAATCTACGAAAATTAGCTAAAAATAAATTATACACTCCTACTCACTCCTGGTCCCGTAACTTCCTTGGGGAGTGTGAACAAGAAATTTTTCTTGGGGTTTGTGGATCCAGGGAGGGCCCAGGCAGGTTTCTGAAAACAGTTTTTTGAAAAGCGTTCGGGAGCTAATCTGCAAATTTACTGAAAATTCACTACCAAAACGCACTTACTGCGTCCAGATTTTTTTCTTATAAACGCATCATATTTCGATAAAAAATGCAAAAGTGCATTAACGAATTTGTTCTACAAAAATTAGCTCATAAAATTATGCACCCCTACTCACTCCTGGTCCCGTAACTTCCTTGGGGAGTGTGAACAAGAAATTTTTCTTGGGGTTTGTAGATACAGGGGGGGCTAGGCAGGTTTCTGAAAACAGTGTTTTGAAAAGCGTTCGGGAGCTAAACTGCAAAGCTACCGAAAATTCGCTACCAAAATGCACTTACTGCGTCCAGATTTTTTTCTTATAAACGCATCATATTTCGATAAAAAGTGCAAAAATGCATTAACAAATTTGTTCCTCGATAATTAGCTAAAAAAAAATTATAGACCGTTAAACCATAAACTTCACTAAACCTACAAATAAATATCCAAAAAGCCACCAAACTTAACTAAACTGACAGTCAAAGCATCAGGGAAAGGGTCTATTTGAAATGGATATTCTGTAAATATTTTAGTAAAATGAAGGGCAATGACGGTTGAATCTGAAACTTAAGGGTTTGCAGAACACTCTTCTTGCAACATTTTCTTTTCACAAACGGTATTTGTTTTACATTCTTTGCCTAAACATTGCCAATTTTGACGTTTAATATTGCGAGTTTGACGTTTTGAGGGAAACTCTAAAATTTGTTGCTTTAACTGCCTATAACTTCTTTGTCTTTAAAGCTAGGGACCTAAATTTTGGTACATGGTTCACTCTTTATAATACAAACACACGTACCAAATTTGGTTGCCCTTACTTTGTTATTTCCGGAGATATGAATTTTTTTATAAAGAAAACACAAAATTTTCCGGGAAAACCTGGTCCGATTTTCCTGGCTAACGAACTTATCCAAGCCACTTGCAAAAGGAAGGTATTCTGCAAATTTTATCAAGATCGGTCCATTATTTTTTGAGTTATCGGTCGGATATATATATATATATATATATATATATATATATATATATATATATATATATATATATATATATATATATATATATATATATATATATATAAACACAGATCTCCCCATAAGCGAATTTAAAAAAAAAAATTCGCTAAAAGGCGAATAATTAAAAAAACAGATTATGTGCATATATAGTATAGTATAGATTAGGTAGGTATGTTTGGATTGTATGTGTGAAGCAGTGGGTGAAAGAAGGTATGTATGTATTTAAGATATTATGTAGGTGTATATTGGTAACACTAATGTAATGATTGTGTTTACGTAAGATTGTGGATATATGTATCCATTTGGTTTATTTTATAACTCAAAGGATCCGCGAATATAGTAATTACTTGTTCACATAAGAAAATCTAGTTATAGGTTTGCCGTACTGGGTGTGGTTATGATTCGAAACGAAATTTTAGGATAAAAGTCTGTGGTTGATGAATGAGGCATTCAAAACCACCCCAGGATGCAACACCACACACACACACACATTATTGGAACATGTCCGCATTTAGAACATTAAGAGATTTACGACAGGGACGCCATCTTGGTGCGGAACCAGGTAGTATGTTGTCAAGACTGCTCTAGTTAACACAAAATGTTATAGATGGAGACGTGTTCAACGTTTGATATTTTGTAACTGACTTTTAATTAACCTAACATATTTAAAACCTGGATATAAATATTGAAAATAAATTTTCGACGATGGTTATAGATGAAAAACTCTGGACGCAGAAAGTGCGTTATGGTAGTGAATTTTCATAAGAATGTTTCTAACAGCAAATATGTTTTTTAAAGAAAGCAGGCACCAAATTTGGTTACCAGTATAATCTATATATTAGAAACAATGTGCCATGTTTCATCAAAATAACTTTATTGTTTGAAAATGTACAAAAATTTCCGAAAGTAAAGTTAAATTGTTCCCGAAAAAACTGGTTTTCTGGTCAACCTTATAGGTTAATAGCAAATTGATTCAAAATTTGAAGCATTTAATGAAAATTCGCTACTATAACGCACTTGCTGCGTCCCGAATTTCTTTTCTTACAAAGATGTATTATATTTCGATGGAAAATACAAAAATTCAATAACATAGGGCGTGTTTGATTAAAAAAAATCACTAAAAAAAAAAGAAAATTTGAATCACCAACGACTTATGGGCCACCCTGTAATTGTGGAAATATTTGTTAAGATGTAGCTTAAGACACCCTACAATTAATGTATACAACTTTTTTTCGCAACTTGCATGATAACGGATATATTGCGCTTTAATGATTTTTTACGATAATTCGACAAAAATGATATACCATTAAACGATAAACTCTATAGCTAAAACTACTGCCAAGCGTCAGAGAAGGGTCTATTTGAAATGAATTTTCTGGGAATATTTTAGTAAAATGAAGGACAATGACGATTGAAACTAAGAGCCCAGGCTTTGTAAAACATTATTCTTGAGACATTTTCCTTCCATAGATCATATTAATTTCAGGTTCATTGCCCAAATATTAACAATTTTGACGTTTAAAATCGCGACTTTGACGTTTTGAGGAAAACCCAAATTTATTTTTCTTTAAATGCCTGTAACTTTTTTGTCCTTTAACCTACAGCGCTAAATTTTGGTAGGTAGCTTACATATAACGATTTAAACCCGTGTACCAAATTTCGTTGCCCCTACTTTGTTAATTCCAGAGATATAATTTTTTTTCGATTTTTTTCGAAAGAAAACACAAAATTTTCCGGGAAAACCTCGGCGGATTTTCCTGGATAACGAACTTATCCAAGCCTTTTGCGAAAGGAAGGTTCTCACCAAATTGTATCAAAATCGGTCCATTATTTTTTTAGTTATAGGTGTGACACATAAATATATAAACATTATATATATATATATATATATATATATATATATATATATATATATATATATATATATATATATATATATATATATATACATACATACATACATATATATATATATATATATATATATATATATATATATATATATATATATATATATATATATATATATATACATACATACATATATATATATATATATATATATATATATATATATAAAAACATATAAAGTCTGAAACCGACCTCGGATTTGGGTTCCAGGGGTCCTGACTTTTGAATTTTTTCAAAATTCAAAAGTCGAGATCTCCTCATTAGTGAATTTTTTTAAAGAAAATTTACTAAAATGTGAGGTAATGACTTAAACCAATACAATTTTGCGTAAAATAGAAAATCTGTATATCAGCAAATCATATTCTAAGAGCAGTGTTAACACTTGGTTTCTAATGTTTCTTAATTGAGCCACGACAGGACCTCTCAGACATTATTATTATTGTATAGCCGGGGGAAATAACTAATGCATTATGTAGCATAGCATTTTAGTGAATTTTCGTTAAGAAAATTCACTAATAGAGGTATCGACGGTGAGACTTTTTATAGTTTGTCTTTGTGCGAAACACAATATTTGTTAGGTTCGATGTGTTAAATTTAGTACCACGGGCGTCAATGTTCCTTGCAAGTATCAAGACCTGGTAGTCCAGTGTAGTCCTGGACAAAAGCTGAGTTCATACACTCGCGAATTGTGAAATCGCCGCGAAACGTATTTCTATTGCTTTATTTAAAATAATATCGTAAAACTGTTGTTTTTTTATTAGATTTTATAACTTTGTTTTACTAATTTTTGTGCGCATACAGTTAGAAATGATTTTTAATCAAACTTATGACACACGATCTAAATGTTTTCTCTACTTTTAAGTTTGTGTAGCACCGATGTTAATTATGGGCTACCCTTTATTATACTTACTTATCTTGTGCTTATATATGTAATATAAACATAAAAAAAGTGAAACAGCAAGTGAATTTATTTACTTTAGTACTGTATTCGATATTATCTAAAAAAGGCGTTATTGGCGACGTTGTGTGATGTAATTTCGGTAAATTTACAGTTTACTGCATGGAGGGTTACATTTTTTTCAGGAACATGCTTAGAACCCTCTTTGGATGCACAAGCCACAAGGCAAATTTGTTGCAAACAACCCCCAAGAAAGTTATGGGACCAAGATTCAATAGGGATGCTGGGCGGGGAGGAAATATGAGCGGAAAATGCCAAAAAAATATTTGGTCGGACTTTGAAAAGATGCGTTTTTCACATTTTGCGACAATACCTCCTTTAAACTTTGTTTACCCCGCACCGCATCCATATACGCCCAGGTCCAGTAACTTTCTTGGGGGTTGCTCCCAAGAAATTGTTCTTGTGCTTTATGCTTTGCAGGTAACTGCGTATGCATGCACAAGGGGAAGGATAACCCACTGTGTTTTTGGGTGAGCGAGTAGAAACCCTCTTCGACCTGGGGGTTCTTCTTCCCCTTCTGCATGCATACAATCACCCTCAATGCATGAACCACGGGATTTTTTTTAAGTTCAGCTTTCTAGCGTATTTTTTGTTGAGTATATTTCCTGTTTATCAATTTCTTTGTTTGAGTTTGTATCTAAATTGCTGTATAAATATTTATGATAGATATCATGTGTTTGCTTGCCTTTCTTTACCTTATTTTTATTGTTCCGAAGTAAATAAAGTAATGTTTTATAACTTAATATAAGACTAAATCACTGTAATATATTATTCTTATAAATATTCACTACCATAACGCACTTGCTGAGTCCCGAACATTTTTATTTCTAAAACTGTGCATGCAGAGTAGTAGGTGTAGAAGAGCGGTTCTAACACCGCCACCCGCCAGCCAGGTGGCGGGGTTGCGGAGTCACCACCGACCTAACACGACCACTCCGCTCCCGAACTAACCCGAACAGCTCCGCCACCTACCTCCGCCACCCGACCACGCCCTGACCTGACCGGATACGCCACCGATATCGAGCTAACCCGGCTGGCGAGATGACGTAATCGAAGAGCGTGAAAAATTCGAAAACTAACCAACATATTCAAAAACTACATCACCTATCTAGACCAGAACGTGTAGAGCTCTAACCTGAAATGACGTAATCCAAGACGGCGGCCAAGATGGCAACCGTTGACGCGAAAATTAAAAATTTTTAATATATTTAAAGGTATCTAACCGGACCTGTTGAAAGAAGAAGATCTACCATTTTGATTTCAGATGTCATAACGTATATAAATATGGCGATTGACGCATGCGCAAACAAACTTTTTAAGTTAACCCCTACGTGTTTCGTGTCATGTCACTCGTCTCAGTAAGCAGAATTCAAAAATGGTGACTAACGCATACCTAGCTGTTAGGAGACATATAGCTGCATGCCGATTGTTAGGGTTGACAACAGTTTAAGGGTAGAAATAAAACATTCGATTTAAATACAATTAATTTATTAGGATTAATATGATTTACATACAAAATATTACATAATGGCTCTTACAATACCAGTTAGAGGTTTATATTCAAATACACAATCATGAATAACTAAACAGTAAGCTCTAGTTCTCTGAGGAAAATTGTCTTTACTGATAAACTCCACTTTGATGTCCACTGTTGAAGACTTGATGTATTCATTCTGGTGTTGATAACAATTAAATAATTAGTAACCTACTGCAATAATAATTATTCTTGACTCCAAGTATAGTAGGCGTTTTATGTTATTTAACGTTATGCGGTATGCTGATGACACAGCAATTATTCTGGCGGAGGAGGGTGTGGACAGCCTTAAACAAAAAGCAACACATACACTGAGTATAATGCAGAACTGGTATGGTAAGAGTGCCCCCAGGCTCAATGTGGATAAGACCAAGTGTATTTTTTTGGAATATTTGCCTTCTGTTGGGCGTTTTTGTTTTGGACATGATGGTGCGCTTGTCAATTGTGATACAAGCACGATACTCTTGGGCGCCAGTTTGTATTCTAGACTTGATTGGTCTTTCCATGTTGATTATTTGACGAGCGCTATCAGTAAGTACTGCCAGGTTCTGGCGCAGCTCTCGGCAGTGGTTGGTGTTAAATTTGACGACGACTTTCCTCCCCTTCGGTTTCGTTCGCTACCGAAACAAATATAGTGTCTTACGTATTCTGTCTCTTTGGTCCACGTTAATGTGCACAAATCACCTATTGAAGCTCTCAAAGTATTTCTTGACGATCCTATAACTGACCAAATCATCGACGAAACACAAATGGAAAGATAACGGACCTGCAAACAAATTATGGTACCCAACTTTTGTCGTATCGGATCGAGTGTGATCCCGCCACACGTTGTAAGTGTTTAGATTTCAGCATCTAATTAAGAGTTTCAGGTATAACAAGCCAATCGGTTTTTGAGACGAAAAATTAATTTGGTAGCACCAAGTTATTGCAAATAAGAAAAATATGTTAGCTCTGTTTGTTAGTGCGAGAACGTTTTAAATTAACATCGGTATATAATAGAAGATAGTAAAGAGGAATCAAATCGATATACATGGTGATTCATAAGTGGTGACCAAAAATGAAACCTTATGTTCTTTGAACAGTTTTAGAGAGGGTATGTCCTATAAAAAAATTTCTATAATGCTTCATTAAAAAGAAACAGGGTCTTGAAGTTGAATTTCAAAAAATAAAATTTCCCAATTTTTTAAAAAGTAGCACATATATTTTGCTTAAACTTCGCAGTGGCGCGCGTACCCAGATGTCATTGGTTATCCCTCAATAAAAAAACGGGTAAGCCACTGATATATATTTTTATTTTTCATTTTTTGAATCTTACTTTCATTCGTGAACAAAATGACTCTCTTGATAATTTTCTGTACGATGCTTATTTTACGAGTAAGCAATGAATCAGGTAAGTGCTTTAGAGCACAATTCATGATTTTTAACCAGTCGTTGTTTGGTAGAAAATCGCAATGATACACTTTTATGCCTCCATTGACCTGAATACACGCACGACATCTTTTTAATATGGAAAATTTAATATCTTGATAATTTTTTGTACGACGATTATATTTGTTGTATTTTAGTAAGTAGTAGTCTGGTTTGCCAAAGTTGTCATCAAGTGTCACTTGACGTTTAGGTTAACAAGTTATTATTTTGAATAGGTGTGAGTGGATAAACTTTATAAAATTGCAAAATTTTCTATTCTTTTGCTTATTATAATGGAGTACACCTCAGAAGAGTATGCAGATATAATTTTTATCTACAGATATGCTGATGGAAATGGTCTAGCTGCTTGTCGGGAACATCAGCGTAGGTTTCCCACTCGCCGTCAACCTACACCAAGGGTTATTTCTCGATCGTTTTCAAGACTTCGGCAGTGCGGTATTGGACAACGTCCTGACGCTAGAGCTAATGGTAGAAGACAACATCAACTTGAAGACGAAGAGAGAGTGGTGGATGCAGTGATGGATCAACCTTCTACAAGTACTCGGAGGATTATTACGCAGTTACAATATTCTAAAAGCTTTGTTTGGAGAACTCTACATCAAGAACTCTCTCTCAGGGCTGCAACTAAATTCATCTGTTGCATTTACCGGTCACCTTCTGACAACAACTTTGTCCAGCTCTTTGACTACCTTTCTGAAAAAACCGACTATCTGATTTCTGAATATCCTTCCTCCGAGGTCACTATTCTTGGCGACTTCAATGTCCATAATAAGGAATGGCTAGGATCTTCAAAAACCGATCCACAAGGGAGAGCAGCGGAGGCCTTTGCAGTCAGCAATTCTTTGGCCAATATGGTTCAGCAACCTACTTACTTTCCTCGTATCCCAACACACAGCTCAAATCACTTGGATCTCCTTCTTACTACAAATCCTGAATGCTATAAGATATCAGTCACCGCCCCCCTTGGTCGCTCAGACCACGGCATGGTCACTGCTTCCTGTGCAATGCAACCCGAGGTCACACAGTCATCACACCCACGTATCGTTTGGCACTACAACTCCGCAAACTGGGACGAAATGCGGGATTACTTTTCCTCATTTCCATGGGCGTCTGTCTGCTTCTCTCATCCTGACCCCTCTGATATCTCAGAAAACGTCACCGAAATTATCCAAGCTGGCATGGAATTATTTATTCCACGTACACAGAAAACCTCTTCAGCCACTCAAAAGCCCTGGTTCTCTAAATCCTGTGACAAGGCCAGACTTGAAAAGGTCAAAGCTCACAAAACGCTTCTACACAATCCCAGTCAAGAAAATCGTCAAGCATTCAACGACGCAAGAAACCGCTATGTCCGCATTCTTTCTGAGGCAAAAAACTCGTTTAATAACCACATCAAAAACAAAGTCCTCTCAAGCTCCAACGGCGGCAAACCCTTCTGGACTCTTGCTAAGTCTATTGGGAATAATTTCTGCAAGAGCACGTTCCCACCTCTCGTCGCAGGTGATGAAATTGTTTCTACCGCCCTGGGCAAGGCTGAACTTTTTGCTTCGTTGTTCGCCGGAAATTCTACTCTCAACCCACCTCCAAATGTTCAACCACCAACAGTCCCCAACGTCGCGCATAAAATGACTGATATCATTTTCAAAACTAAAAAGGTACGAAAGATGCTCTCTTCTCTTAATACCAGGAAAGCCTCTGGCCTTGACGAGATCCCAGCAATTGTTCTCAAAAAATGCGCACCAGAACTTGCTCCTGTCCTGACTCGTCTGTTTCAGATATCTTACAATAAAGGCATATTCCCTAGTAACTGGAAAACTGCTCGAGTACAACCCATCCCCAAGAAAGGATCCAAAGCGCTTCCTAGCAACTACAGGCCTATTTCTCTCCTTTCAGTCATCTCTAAAGTGATGGAAAAGTATATAAACACCGAACTACTAAAATTCCTTGAAAAACACAGTCTAATCCACGACAGGCAGTATGGATTCCGTCAGCGCAGATCGACTGCCGACCTCCTTTCCTTTGTCACCCATTCTTGGAACAAGTCTATGGAACAACACGGTGAATCCCAGATTGCTGCTCTAGACATATCCAAAGCATTCGACCAGATCTGGCACGCAGCGCTGCTTAATAAACTTCCGGCCTATGGCCTACCACCAAAACTTTGTACCTGGACAGCAAATTTCCTCTCCAACAGGAGCATATCTGTTGTTGTGGATGGCCATTCCTCTAAACTGTATCCAATTAATGCAGGAGTTCCTCAAGGTTCAGCTTTAGCCCCTACTTTGTTTCTTCTCCACATCAATGACCTCCTCTCTAGCACATCCAACCCAGTTCACAGTTACGCGGACGACAGCACCCTCCACTCAAACATACAATATTCTAAGCCTGTCTCTGTAGCCCAATTAGATGAGGATCGCAGACTCATGGAGGGTTCTGTCTCCGTATACCTCCAAAAAATATTAGACTGGGGAAGTAGAAATCTTGTACAATTCAACCCCACCAAAACTAAGTCTTGCTTTCTTTCTCACAAGAGATACAGCAGCCCTAGACCCATCACAATGAACAACCAAGTTATTCAAAGTAATGAGTCCTTTTCTCTTGTTGGCATTTCTGTGGATCGAAATCTTAATTGGCACCAACATGTTACATCAATTGCAGAAGCGGCTGCTAAGAAATTGGGTTTCCTCTTCCGGGCTCGCAAATACTTTTCACCAACTAATCTCTATACCTTATACACTTCACAAATAAGGCCAAACCTCGAATACTGCTCCCACATCTGGGGTGCAGCAGCCGCTTCTACACTCGCTATCCTGGACTCCATTCAAAAGAGAGCTATACGCCTCATCGGTGACCCTACCCTCACCCAAAGGCTTCCATCCCTTGCCCACCGACGTGCCGTTGGTGACCTCTCTCTCTTTTATAGATATCTGCACGGGCACTGCTCAGAGGAGCTTTCCTCCATAATTCCCCCACCTGCTGCCCCCAGCAGATCTACCAGGGGAACAGAGCGAATGCACCCTTTTACTGTCCATGTCACCAGATATAGAACATCTTGTTATGCCCGCTCTTTTGTCCCGAGGACTTCCAAGTTGTGGAATTCCTTGCCGGCACATGTTTTTCCTTCTCCTCCGAACCTCCAAACCTTCATGTCCAGAATTAACAAGTTGCCTCTTTCCTCCTTGTCAACACCCACGGTACGATAGTATTTAGGCTGTAAGCCCTCGTGGTGTGTTGTTGACATAAAAAAAAAGAAGCCTTACATCCATATCATCGACAGAATGTTCATTGCCTTCTACCTGGAGATAATGTGCATCGACAAGTCTTTTGTGAATGGATGTTGGAAATAAACAATCATAATATCTTATTCCCTAATCTAATATTCTGGTCTGACGAATCAACATTTACAAGAAATGGTATTTATAATTCTGATAATGAGCATGTCTGGTCATTGGAAAATCCACATGCAACAAGGACTCGCACATTTCAACATAGATTTTCCATTAATTTATGGTGTGATATTTTTAACGGCTCACTGTTCATGGAAGTCCTGCCACAACGTTTAAATGGATCTTCGTACTTAGCTCTCCTAGAAAACCGTGTAGAAAACATTCTACATGACATTACACTAGCAACAAGAGGTATAATGTGGTACCAGCATGACGGTGCACCAGCGCATCATAGTCGAAACGTTGTTACATGGCTACATGAACATTATAACAAAATATGGATTGACAGAACTGGACCAATACATTGGCTTGCAAGATCACCGGACTTAAACCCACTTGACTTCTATCTTTGGGGTGATTTTAAGCCACTGGTTTATAGTGAACAAATAAATACACCAGAGCAGCTACAACAACTGATAAATAATGTTTTTCGTCATATTCAAGCAACAATGAATCCTCAAGACATTAAATTTTCCATATTAAAAAGATGTCGTGCGTGTATTCAGGCCAATGGAGGCATTTTTGAACATTTATTGTAATAAATAAATAACTATAATCCTAATAAAAGTGTATCATTGCGATTTTCTACCAAACAACGACAGGTTAAAAATCATGAACTGTGCTCTAAAACACTAACTGATTCATTGCTTACTCGTAAAATAAGCGTCTTACAGAAAATTATCAAGAGAGTTATTTTGTTCACGAATGAAAGTAAGATTCAAAAAATGAAAAAAAAATAAATCATTGGTTTACCCGTTTTTTTCTTGAGGGATAACCAATGACATGTGGGTACGCGCGCCACTGCTGGATTAGCCGATTCAATTGTTATGGTAGAATACTCGCCTTACATAGCAGCCTACACATGCGAAGTTTCAGCAAAATATATGTGCTACTTTTAAAAAAAAATTGGGAAATTTTATTTTTTGAAATTCAACTTCAACACCCTGTATCTTTTTAACGAAGCATTATAGAAAACATTTTTATAGGACATACCCTCTCTAAAATTGTTCAAAGAATATGGGCTTTAATTTTTGGTCACCACTTATGAATCACCCTGTATAAAGGAACATAGGAAGTAGGGAAAAAACTTACATATCGCGCTTCCACCATTTGTAGCGGTTTTGGCTTCAACACGAAAGTGACATAACCCAATTTCTATATATTTTTTCATACGCTGCTATGAATGGTTCTTTTAAGTACTGGTATGTAACTTCTTTTAGGATGGCAATTATATATTTTAGTGAATTTTCGTAGAAAAAATTCACTAATGGGGAGATCCCGACTTTTGAATTTTGAAAAAATTTTTGCAAATGAGTGCGAACTAGGACCCCTAGAACCCATATCCGGGGTTAGTTTCAATTTTTATATGTTTATATATATATATATATATATATATATATATATATATATATATATATATATATATATATATATATATATATATATATATATATATATATATATATATATATATTTATATATATATTTATATATATATATATATATGTATCACACCGATAACTCAAAAAATAATGGGCCGATTTTGATAAAATTTGGCATGTACGTTTCTTTTGTAAATAGCTTGGATAAGTTCGTTAGTCAGGAAAATCGGACGAGGTTTTCCGGGAAAATTTTGAGTTTTCATTCGAAAAAAATTCTTATCTCAAAAAGTAATAAGACGATTTTAATAAAATTTGGCATGTGCCTTCCTTTTATAAATGGCCTTGATAAGTTTGTTAGCCAGGAAAATCGGACGAGGTTTTCCGGGAAAATTTTGAGTTTTCATTCAAAAAAAATTTTTATCTCAAAGAATAATGGGTCTATTTTGATAAAATTTGGCATGTACCTTCCTTTTGTAAATGTCTTTGATAAGTTAGTGAATCAGAAAAATCGGACGAGGTTTACCGGAAAAATTTTGAGTTTTCATTTGAAAAAAATTTTTATCTTAAAAAATAAAAACTCTATGATAACCAAATTTGGTAGGTACGTTTACGATATAAAAAGTAAACTATACGCCAAAATTTAGATTTCTATGTTACAAGAAAAAAAAGTTATAATAAAATATTTTGTGCCAGATCATTTTTATGAAAATTCACTACCATAACGCACTTGCTGCGTCTTCGACTTTTTTATATATAATATTAGCATAGAAAAGAGGTACCAGAAGAAAAAGTTGCATACCCAAAATTATATGCCAGTAAAAATATAAGTTTTGTTTCTACTTACTAAAGCACAACTAGAACAACTTGAAATTTATCCTGATTTAAAAAACAATCATTTTTGATTATGTTCATCTCTGGTTAAACGGCTTTGTAAATAGACAAGGTTGTTGTTTTTGGGGTGAAAATAATACACAACAGATTCACAAGAAAAATTTGTATTCTGAAAAGGTAACTATTTAGTGTGGTTTATGGTACGGTGGCATCATCGGACCTTACTTTTTTGAAAATCCAAATGGAGATGCGGTAACACTGAATGGTAAGCGTTATCGAACAATGTTAACAGATTTTTTGTGGCCAAAATTGGATGAAATTGATTTGTAAGGCATGTTTTTCCAACTAGATGGTGCAACTCCATATTTTGCCAATGCCACTATGGAATTATTGAGAGAAACGTTTGGTGAGTCTGTCATCTCCAGAAATGGAACTGTTAATTAGCCTGCAAGATGTGATTTAACACCTTTGGATTTTTTTCTGTGGGGGTATTTGAAGTTGTTGGTCTATGCCAATAGACCCTAGATTTATTGCAAAAAGGTCTGGAAAATTATCTTCATCAAATTCTATCCAGCAAACGAGGCTGAGGTGAACATTCGAATGATGTGTTATTCAAAACATAATTGTCATAATTATAATATAATTGTGTACGTTGAAATTGAAAAAATGCTTTTATCTCAAATATTTTGTATTTTATTTAAATCTAAAAACATATCGTCCTTATTGGAAAACCCTTTATTAAGCCATCTTTACAAGATAATTATTTTTTGCCATCATTTGAAATTCGCTAGTTAATTAAGATAAATAGGAGCAAAAGTACACAACAGAGCACAAAATCAAAACACTGGTATTCTTAATCTCCCCGTTACATATATGTATTATCGTTTACTAAAATAGTTAATAAAAGTATATAAATTGTATCCAATTAACTTAACATGTGGTCTATGAAATTAATAGGATCGTAAGTAATTAAAGATGGTGCGTCACGTCTTTCAAGTCTACGTTACTCAATTTCAATGGCAACACCATTATAGAATTTGTTTATTTATTTTGGATAATCCGTTTACATGCGGCTGCTATTCCTGAATCATCTCGCTCAGTTAAAGTATGAAGAAATTACTTTACAGTTTCATTTTCATTTTTATAGGTTTTTAAAGCTAAATTGACTAAGGTAATAAATTGTGTCATAACTAGTGCTAATTATAATATAAACTGGTAGCTTGTATATAAAAGAACTAGTTATGTTAGTAAAATTGCTTATAGAGTATTTGGTAAAAGTATTAAGACAAAACTGCAACAAATGAATATTTTTTGAGGGCACGCGGCACCACAATATCAAGAAGAAGCTTTGGTGAACTTGAAGTTTAGTCCACGACAGTTTTAGATAAACCGTCTGCTGGTAGATAACGTTTGGCATCTTATTAGGTGCGTTAGTGTCGATGACCATCTGGGTCTTATAGCCGCTTACGTGTCCTTGTACGACGAGAGCGCTGCCAGAATTGCTAGCCTAAGAAACAGTTATCGGCTTGAGCTTCACTTTCTCCCATGCGCATGATCTTAGAGCCCAACATTCGCCTTGTATATGCTCCACATTGCCGCAGTTCCACCAACGCAAGGCATTTGCACGGTGAGCACTAATTAGGTGCCCATCAGACGTAGGCTTTATTTGCTCTGCAATTTTTTCTAGTAGCTGCATGGCCTTGGGTGAATCTATTTTATTTTCTTCTCGGACTTGGAGACTGCAAACTTTTTACATGACTTTCTGACGCTTGCTTTGCCGCTTCAAACTCCAAGGAATGTGTCAAAGCATCGTTCAAGTTTTTGTGTTTCGCTATCCTCAGCGCCTGTTGGGTGTCGGTATCTGTGATGCTCCCAATGAAGGTTTGCAGCGACAGCTGGTTTAAAAACTCTATCGGAGTTATGGGGTAAGCTAATCGTGTCAATCTGACAACGTCGGCGTGGATTTCTGGCAACGATTTTTCAACTGGAATCGATACAGCTGTTGTAAATGCTGGTCGCCAAACCTCATCTCTAATTGATGTCTAATGCTGTCAAAACTCAACGGTTCTTCCCAGGAAATACCTTGGAGCACATCTAGGGAATCTCTTCTGAGAGCTACAGTCAACGAGGTCGCTTTCTGCCTCTCGCCCCAAACATAGCAGCGCTCTCGAACTGGCGTAGATTGAACTGAGCTATCAAATGTGGGAACCTTAATTCTTACGACGGGGCTATCTTCGAGTCTGATGTTTCCTTTGACCAGGGTATCACACTTCTTTTCTAGTGATTGCATTTTTTGGTGTACTTTCACTTGTACCTCTTGCATAGTCCTCAGCTTATCATGTACATCGTCACTGACACTTCTTACACGGCTATCTACTTGCTGAAAGAGATCGTCTTTTACCTGCTTTATTCGCTCGTCTACACATGAAGTAATATTCTCAATTCTCCTGGCGTGTTCTTGCAGAATTTCCTTGGTTTCTTTCGTCTCTTTTTCTTAGTTCCTCTCTTGTCTCTTCGTCTCTTTTTCTCAGCTCTTCTTTCGCTTCTTCTTTTTTTGCTTCTTCATCTATTTTTCTCACTTCTTCTTTAGCTTCTTTATATAGTTTTCTCAGCTCTTCTTCAGCGTCTTTATGTCCATTTCCGGCTTCTTCATCTCTTTTTCTGGCTTCTTCTTTCGTTTCTTTAGTCAATTGCAATAGCTGGGTGTCCACATTGCCTGTTGCGCTACGTGTCTTAGGCATAGACATACTTAAAGCTGGTACACAGTTTATTCTGTTTTAAACACCTAGTTATGAATTACTGCTGACACTGATCTTCCAGAAATTCTAGAAATTTCCATGTTGTTTAACCCATATTCTGGAAAATCCCACTTCTGACACCAGTTGTTACGTTCTTCGGGGTTCTTCATTTGTTGACTAACAAAGCATAACTTTTCAAACTACTATTTATTATAACCAACTATTTTCCAACTATAAACACACCAACTAAAATATTTCTCTGAATTAAAAAATGTCTATGTCATCATGCTTCTGAACCTACATCATTCATGGGGGCCCAATTAGCCTTACTATAGAAGAGTTTCATCAGGTTTGAATGGTCGTCAATATTGTAATTGAAGAATTAGACGTGCTAGAAGATCTCAAACAATCTCTGCTGCAATCACACGTTATTTTACTTTGTTTACTCTGTACAATTTATCCTCAATTTTACTTGAAAATTATCAATTTTAACATTTTTTTTTTAAAACTGCTACAAGATGTTAATGTGTCTTTATTGTAAAACCAGTAGCGGCTCGTGCCTTAATGCATTGGGGATACAGCAAGCGCGTTATGGTAGTGAATTTTTATTAAATGCTTCAAATTTGAATAACTCAAGTTTCTACGAACCTAGAAAGTTTAATTTTGATGTATAGTAGGGTCTTAAACAGGGCAACATATCCCCAAAATTTCATGAAAATAACGTTGTAATTTTCGGAGAAAACATTTTTTTTCAAAAGAAAACTCAAAATTTGAATAACTTAATTTTATAAAAATCTAGAAAGTTGAATTTCAGTGTGTAGCAAGGTCTTTTACAAGGCAACATATCCGCCAAATTTCATTTAAATACCCTTGTAATTTTCAGAGAAAAAGATTTTTTTTGAAACAAAACTAAAACTTTTCCCGGAAAACGTTATCCGATTTTCCTAACTAACGAACTCATCCAAGCCATTAATAGAAGAAAGGCACTTGCCGAGTTTCATCGAAATCAGTTGCTTATTTTTTGAGTTTTACTAATAAAGAGGTATCGATGGAGAGACTTTGCAAAAAATTTTTCAAATGAGCGCGAACTAGGACCCCTAGAACCCATATATGTTATATATATATATATATATATATATATATATATATATATATATATATATATATATATATATATATATATATATATATATATATAAATTTAAACTGACCCCGGATATGGGTTCTAGGGGTCCTAGTTCGCGCTCATTTGAAAAAAATTTTGCAAAGTCTCTCCATCGATACCTCTTTATTAGTGAGTTTTTTAAAATAAAAATTCACTGGAAATGAAGAGCTCGCCTATTTTATCCCGAAAATGTATTATAAAAAACGTACTCACTAAACTTAATAATTATTAACTACTTACCAAGTTTTCCTCTAGTTAGTTATACGTTATAGTAGTTAAAAAGTCCCTTAAAAAGTTAACCTTTAAATTTAAAATATCCACTGAATTAATCACAGTATCACAATTATTTTGTCCACTTATTAAGAAACTCGAGGTAGTGGCCATAATAATAATAATTGTCTTGTTAGAACATGTAAACATCAACGAAATGATCTAATTAAAAATCAATCCGACGCGAAGACGAAAATTACTAGGTAGTAGGTACACACGCTCTGCCAAAAGTCCACGACAAACTAGAAGTGTGTAATTTTATAGCGCACAACAGATTGCTTATTGGGTCGTTTTCGACGATGATAGGCGATCATTTCGCACTGAAATATCGCATTTCCTGAGAGCGCCGAAAAATACACACCGCCGCCCGACTGCTTTATCTGGATATGAATATATATAACGTCTGCAACGATTAACACTATACTTATTCTGATTCTGTATTCTGTATTAATGGCTGCCGACTCTCTGCGATCCTCGATATACTAAGTTTGTTTGTTGAATGCAGGAGGTAAAAAAGTAAATAAAAATGTATTAAAATATAGCATAGCAAAAATATTATTTATTTCACGGCAGGCGACAGTGCGCGCGCACGGGCGCACTTATCGAGGAGCCGCCCCTGTGTAAAACATTTTTAATATTTTAAATAAATACTAAGTTTTTCCTTTTGATTGTCTTCCTCGATAACATATGCAAAAATGATGGCGACAACAGACGCCTTGATTTTATTTTGTGAGTCATTATGTTCTCTGCTTTGTTCAAGTGTTTTGAAGGTCTCAACATTATGCATTTTTTTTCGATATTTTCGAAACACTCATTTTTCGTTTCAACCTCATAAATACATACCTACCAGCAGTAATTTTTTAAACACAAATTAATTGTCTTGAAATATTTTTATAACATGCACAGGAGAAGTATATTTCGTTTGAAAATAAAGTTGGAGCACCTAGTAACGTCAAGCACAGTTAAATTTATAATAATTATAATAATGCATCACCACAAAATCTCTATGAAACCGTAAATTTCATTATAAGCTTGGCACTCAACTAATTTCATTTTGTAGCAGATACAACTATTGGATTGTGATAGTTTGATTTTCAGCAGAAACACTATAAATCACATCTGCATAATACAAAGCAGAATGTTTAGATTGGCTTAGTGCTATAAAGTAGTCTTCTTAGGGATGGAGCAAACAATTCCGTGTATTTAATTAATAGTCGCCTTGACAGCCGCACGACACTACGCAGGAATTAGTACCCTTATCGCGAGGACACACAACTCCAATAATACAAATGCCCCAATTCTAGAAACCATTTCGATTTCCCTTTCCATAGATAAGAGGCGTACGACAGTAGCCAAATGTTCGCTTAAAACCATTGAAATCTGCTTGTATACAAGTAGGTTTTATTTTTTATTGAATAAGATGAAACCACTTACCCAAATAAACACACGCACAAAATATTTAAAGAGAACAGTCCAATATATAGTAAATATAAATACCGTGAAAATACGAAGCTTAATATTTATACATAATAAAACGTAGTTCTAGCTTGCTTTTAAACAAATTGAATCACTTTCAATCAAATTTCTATTCATTTACATTTTTCTGACATGTACAGATTTAGATGAGAGTTGTCGTAAATGGCAATCCCGCCGATTGTTTATTGTGACATATTTTCGTAGCCTGTCTGTTTAAAACTTAATTTTGAGATTTTGATTGCAATGGCAGCGGCACCCTGATTTATCTGTCTGGCCTTGTCTAACATTATATGCATCCATTTAGAGGTAATTTCAGGTCCTATCGTAGATTATTGATTTTTTATTGACTTAAAACTAAATATCTACTAAATCAATTCAGTTCAAATTTGTTAGGTAGGACCAGTTGTACAATTTGTACGTGCTTGACAAGTTTTAGTTTAATATTTCTAGTAATTAAAAAGATATTGCGTTTTCAAGCAGTTTTTTTGCATTTTTTTTTTCTAAAAGTATTTGAGTGTAAAAACTGTCTAACGAACTCATCCAATCTATTAACAAAATGAAGGGAATTGCCAAATATGGTTTCGATTGGTGAATTATTTTTTGAGTTATCGATTGGATATATATATATATATATATATATATATATATATATATATATATATATATATATATATATATATATATACTTAGTGAATTTTTTTAACGAAAATTCGCTAAAAAACATAAAACAAGTCAATTTTAGATTGTAAAATGACATCCTACGTAAAACTTACGTAAAAATTAATCTCTACATTTAATCTCCTTGGAATGATACTAAGAAATTAATAACTAATCGCATTCCATCTTGATATTGAGAAAAAATGAGAAACACATCACTCTTAATGTCTTCTAACGGAAATCAACATCTAAGCCGTGACGGACCTAACCGCAATCGTTATTTTTCTTTTTAATTCAGATAAATCGCGTGGTTTAGTTTTGTCTATCATACTTCGCACATATCCATATAAGAAATCTAATAGCGTAAGATCGGGCGATCGTACTGGCCATTCAAACGACCATCGCCTTCTTAAGCACAGATTTGGAAATATTAAGTCGAGGTACTGCCGGACATTGATTTGGTAATGTTCTGGTGCTCCATCCTGCTGGAGTTATATCTACTACAACAATTCCTGCCTAAAAATTAACCATTTCCGGGTATTGCGTATGTATGTTTTTTTTCTCATCCAGTGTGATCTTTAGACTAGCAGCGACAATTTTAACGATTAGTATAGCCCTGACCTGTAAAACTGCAATCTTTAGAAAAGAAAACATGTTCCAGTTGGATAACATTGCTATCTAAAATTTTCATCATTTGTTCACAAACAGACGTTCTCTTATCAAAATCGTCTTTCATGAGCTCTGGAGTTTGCACCAATTTATAGGGGTGCATTTTATTTTCTTTCAATATTCGAATAATCGATAAATGGCTGCTTGTCAACTCAAAGTATGTGAGTTTTCCTAAAACTCAACCACTACATTCAATTTGGTGTCATTATTTAGTGTTTTTTTGTCCCTTGGGATATAGGCGGCGAATCGTAAAATCTTTCTTGAAATCGACGTGCAACTTCGATCTGTGATCGTGTTTTATCTCCGTAACCAATCTACAGATGATATATTATATAATAATAATAATAATAATAATAATAATAATAATAATAATAATAATAATAATAATAATAATAACATGACTTTATTAATAAGCTAGATCGTACATAGATCACGACAAATTTAAGCATTTCACGTTGGTGAAGTCTAGCAAATTGCTACTCTACTCATGCAGAAATACAGATTGTTATAAAAATCACTATTAAAAGTTCAATCATTCCAACAATGAGAACAAAATGCACATGTGCAGACCTGCATCACACTTCCATAAATCCAGCACACTACCTTATAAATTAACACACAATAACCTGATAAACAAAAACAGAAATCAAAGAGAAAAAGAGGTACCATGCATCACCAGTTGTCACTGTCCAGAAAACAAATGTTCTTTCAATTTGTTAACATTGTATGCTTTAAATGTGTCAGGCAAACTATTTAACAATTTTATAGTATTATATGTGAATGATTTACGAAACATAGCCGTGCGGTAACGCGGTAAACTAAATTTGTCCCTGTGTCTGGTGTTAGCAGCGTGTGTTGCAGATCTAGGAACGAATCGAGCCCTTAATGACTTTGAGCCACAATGATTATTAAGTGACAAAACTGCCCATGAGTAACTTCCACCTATTTTCCATCGACAGCCAGTTCAGCTCCTTAATGCTGCCCGATACATGATCACGACGCCTAAGGTTAAAAATTAAACGACAGCAGACATTTTGAACCTTTTGAACACGACTCCTGTCCACCGAACCAAGACAAGGTGAGTAGGTAATATCACAGTAGTTATAGTGTGAAAGGACAAATGACTCACATAATTTCTTTCTCAAGCTTGCATTTAGAATGTGACGATTGGAATATAAAAGTTTCAAACTAAGAAACGACTTTTTTCTTATACCTGTGACACCATACACCAGGCAGAAGTGTATGCCATCGAGATGTGTGCAAGGGAAAGTTTAAAATACCTGTGCACAAACAAATCGATAAAGATATATGCAGATAGCCAAGCTGCAATAAAGGCTCTTGGTTCCTACCGGTGTAATTCAAAGACGGTATGGAGTTGTAAATCTGCCCTGAACGAATTGGGCAGCTGTAATGAGGTGTCGCTGGTCTGGATACCGGGTCACTCGAACCATGATGGCAACGTTGCGGCCGACGCGCTTGCCAGGAGTGGTGCCCAGAGTGACTTTGTCGGACCAGAACCGGTGCTGGGAATAACATCTTGCACAGCAAAACGCACCTTAAAGACCTGGACAGAAAGAATGACAATCCAATATTGGCAAAATGTTCCAGGATTAGCTCACTCTAAGGCCTTCATAAATGGCCTGTCTGAGTCAAGGGCTAAGAAACTTCTAGAGATGAACAGACAACAACTGAGTACTCTAGTCGGCCTGTATACAAGACACTGCCGCTTGCGGCATCACATGCACCGTATTGGGGTCGGTCAGGAGACCGAGTGCCCGCTGTGTATGGAGAATGACGAGACAGCAGAGCACATGCTGTGTTCCTGTCCGGTAGCGGACAGGACTAGACACCTGCTCTTTGGCAAGGTAAAGTTTGCTCCAAAGGATCTGGATCAACTTTCGCCCACAAAGGTTATCAACCTCTGTAGGAGGCTGGATTTGTTGGGCGAAATATAGACATTAGGCGTGAGCCACAATAGACCTTATGGTCGCGGTGGAGGGACCGATATGGACCACTCACATTCAAACCTGACCTAAACCTATACCTGTGATAGGTTCACTAAAACGAATACGCGAATCAATAGTCAAACCAAGGCTTGTAGCAGACTCCACAAAACCCAGCCTTGTGCCGTCTATAGATATATTAAGGTGTGAACTCAAAAAATTATAGTTATTTTTATTAGCAAACAGTATGATTTGTGACTTACTAGGATTTAATTTTAAATTATGTTGCAGAGATATATCATCAATTAACTGAAATTCATCGTTTAGTATATGGTTTACATCTAAATAATCACTACTATTAAAATTATACTAGATCTGGGTATCGTCAGCATAAATCTGTAATTTGCAGTGTTGTAGCGATGACAGCAAGTCTAATGTGTATATAATGAAGATAAGGGGGCCCAGAACCGAGCACTGTGGAACGCCAGAAAGAATCTGCAGACTGCCAGAACACTTATTACCACTAGAAATGAACTGAGTTATGTCAGTAAAGTAGGATCTTATTAGCCTAAGTGAACTGTAATCACAACCGAAGTATTTCAGTTTGGCATATAGCAAGACAAGATTTACAGTATCGAAAGCTTTAGAGAAATCTAAAAGAACAAGAACACTGGCGAGGCCTCTGTCACTAGCCCTAAACATATCCGAAGTCAAATTCACAAGAGCCTTAGCTGCAGAGAAACCCCTCCTGAAGCCACACTGATTTTCAGGAATAATTCCGTTATTAATTACATAATCATAAATCTGAGTGTAAAGTATTTTTCAAACACCTTTGAGATAACAGGCAGAATACTAATATTATTATAATATATCGATACACAGAAGAAAATTGAAACGAATTCTGGAGGTATTAAATCGCACTAATCGTCGTAACCTCAACAATAAATAACCTTTATGAAAATTCGCTAAGAATGCAGAGATAATATGCGCGTACACCAAAAACTTTATTTTATATTTTTAGAAAGTTTATTTCTTATTAATTCTTTTTAGAAAATAGTCCTTATTACCTTAATCGTAGTTAGCTATTTTTTTAAGATAGAGTCAAGTCTTTTAAAGAAATGAAAGCCTAAGGCTTAGAGCTTTTATTAAATAACATATTTCTTGTTCCTAAAAGATATTTTGCATCGAGAGATTGATGTGACAAAAACCGGATGACCCTCCGTCAAATTACAAAGTTATGTTTTCTTTTCTACCCCTATGAAATGTCACATTTTAACAGGGTTAGTTATGTTGTCTCTTCCGCTTAGATCGTGGACAGATTCGCCATTATTCAAACAAAGTCTTATATTAAAGGTAAATTCAATTATTTTGTTTGGAAGAGGGCAAACTGTTCACGGTCAACAAACCTCACACCATGCTGCGACCTAAATAAGTTTTATCTGCAAACATAGTGTGCTGTGTGAAGTACATGATGACGTATTATACGTGACGTCAATCGAGACGAAAATAGTAAACTAAGACGGAAACTATTGGAAATGCATATAAATCGGTCAAGTAATAAGATCTCGAACTTCATCTTTTAGATTATAACTTGCAGTTATTTCGGATCAATGGCTATTTTTAGATGTGCTTGATTGTTGAGAGCTTTGATTTATGTTATTATTTAGCACAGTCAAAGTCAACCAGCAATAAAAAGATTTTGATCAGTACCTGAGTGCTTTTCTGGGCGCTCTAGTTAGTCGTAGCTGTGCTATTTAATAATGACTTTTAAAAATATTTAACTTCATCTACAAAAGCGCTAAGAAGTGAAACTGGGTGTGTGGATCTACATAATATTTTATGCCCTAACTTATATATATATATATATATATATATATATATATATATATATATATATATATATATATATATATATATATATATATATATATATATATATATATATATATATAGTGTGGCCCATTTAACATGGAAACATTCATTTAACCCTTTGAGGACACAATTAATTTCTTTTTGAAAAACTCTGTTTTGCTCATAAAAACATATTTATTATACTAATTTAATGTAAAGTAAATGACACACTTATTTGTTTCAAACGTCTTTTGTCCTGCAGGATATGGTTTCCGTTAGTAACAAATGGACCTGCTCACTTAGTGTGGAACGCACATTTATCATATCGTACTTCTAATGGAACAATTTTTTTGAATTTATTTGAAGATGTGCTGGACGATTTACGGCCACGTTTCTCATTTTCAGGTGAGGCACAAATCAAACCAACAGCAGGTGACAAACGAAATTACTTGAGACTCATAGTTTTTGCTGGTGTTCTCTGCTGGTACAAAATGAAGTCGTTTACTATACATGCGTCCAGAAAATACCAAAAAATCTGTGCCACCATTTGTGCGATTTTCGGTCCATTTCATATAATGATTTGTACATGTCAAATTTATCGACATATTCCAAATGTCGATTGTATTCTTTCACGAGCAGAGGGCAGTTTATTTCCTCTACCAAACCATTCTTCCTTTCTCTTGAGGCTGTTTCTACTATGGAAGAATTTTGGTAATTGCTCAACAACAGATCACTGCGTTTATCCATCCACCTCAAAGCGGCTACACCGTCCCTGGAAACATGCCAATCTGACTCTCCTGGTTTCAGATTTTTTTTCGGCTTTTAAATCAGGTAGATTTGTTCTACCACGACGAACTGTCCTACAAGAGTAAGTTCTATCTTGAAGCAGATCTTGCTGAAGCTGCACAGAGTTGAAAAAATGGTCGAAATAAACTCTATGGTATTTACCAACTAAGCTTCTTGTCAGGTCTTTTACAACACGACTTCCTAAGTTTTTTCCAATAGCATCACTAACTTTATCCGTATATATTTGAAATTAGCATATATAACCGGTAGAATCGGCTCATATAACCGGTAGAATCGGCTCGTACCCACACTTTATATCCACGTGTGGTCGGTTTCATCGGCATGCACTGCCGGATGTTACTTTGTCCTTTGAATTTGATCATCGATTCATCGATTGATTCGTATTCACTTGGATGTAATGCTGCAGCAAAAGTCTCTGATAATTTCGTCAGTAGTGGTCTTACTTTGCACAATTTATCAAACCCCACTTCGTCTTTTTTGGGTTGCAAAGCATTATCATTCAGTTGTAAGTTGGTAAGTAGCCATGAAAATCTGTTCCTTGAAATTGCAGAACTTATATAGAAGTCTCTCATTTCTTCTCTGGATGACCAGTAATCTCGATAGCTAGGCATCTTCTTCAAAGTCATGATCATATTTACTCCAAGGAATCTCTCTGATTTCGTCGTTATTAGTAGGTACATATGGTTTTTGGCAATTTTGCTGGACAGCGTACAAGTTAGTTTGAAACACAATATGATTTATAATCTCTTCTGGGAACAGATGAAGAAACATATCTTTTGGGCTCTCCACACTTTCTGGCAACGTCCACTTGTCTTTACAACCCACAAAATAATAGCACGTTAGCCCGGTGGTTATCAGCAGTGACCACACATATTACATGTCATGCGAAGAAATTATAATCAGACACTGAAGCAATTACACTAATAATGTGTTTGTATGATAATATTTCATAACTTACCAGGCATTTTAGAAGATATTTTCCAATAAAAATCACAAAAACTGGTATAACACAAACTTAACCTGCACACATGAAAAACGCGCGGGAGATAATGACTAATTCCAGACGAATTGAGATTGAACAATTGAATAAATGCCACTAACAGTTACTAGTGGACATATGCAACCCATTATACATCATCGGCAGTCATTGGAAACCAGTTGGCATTGCTACAACCGATGTCATAGAAGGTGGTTTCTGTCACTAATCAGTTGTCCTCAAAGGGTTAACTTTCGTATTTATAATTCGATTTTGATTAACAAAAGATCAAAAGATATGAGATGAAAAACTCTATAAATCCTGTGAAAATTGTTTTCAATGTCATCTGACCAAGGCCTACTAATGCATTTTTTCTATGTCAAAGAATGGCAAAAGGGGTTAGGGCCATTTTTAAGGAGAAGATAAGTACTCCACTGTATGCAGCGTACCTCGAAATAGATACATACCAAATTTCATCAAAAAAGAAAAATTATCAACCATTACAGAGAAGTTTATTTGTATGTCCCTTCTTATGTGGAAACACCCTGTTACTTTTATATTTATAACGCGATTCTTTTTATCGCGATCGCAAAAGATTGAAAATGAGTAAGTCTATAGATCCTGTGAAAATTGTTTCCTATGCTATTCCATCAGGGCCTACTAAAACTATTGGCCTATGTCACAGTCACAGCATTTATAAACTTTTTTCTTCGACTCCATAGTTGACCTCCATAGTTCGTAACAATAGAACTTTTTGCATGAAATTTGGTAGGTTTCAGTTTTGAGGAATGACGAATCCAGTGGCGAACGTATTTTTCCCTAAAACCAACCCTTTTTTTATAATTTTTGACATATGAAAATTGTTTTAGTAGGCCGTGATCGAATGGCATAGGAAACAACTTTCAGAGGATCTATACATTCTGCATTTTCTATCTTTTAAGATCACGATAAAAAGAATCGCGTTATGAATATAAAAAGCTCTAGGGTGTTTTCATATAAGAAAGGTCACACAAATAAACTTCTCTGAATTGTTAATAATTCTTCTTTTTTTTTTGGTTAAATTTCGTATATATATATATATATATATATATATATATATATATATATATATATATATATATATATATATATATATATATATCTCGAAGTATACCGAATGCAGTGGCGTACTTATTTTCTTTCTAAAAACAGCCCTAACCCCTTTTCCAACTTTTTGACATTAGTAGGCCTTGTTAAGGTGACATTGAGAAGAATTTTCTCAGCGTGCATAGAGTTTTTCATCTTATATTTTTTAATCTTATGCTAATCAAAATCGAATTATAAATACAAAAGTTACAGAGGTGTTTCCATTTAAAATGGGCCACACACTATATATATATATATATATATATATATATATATATATATATATATATATATATATATATATATATATATATATATCTGTGTGTGTGCCTGAATCAGCTACAATTCAAAAAATACTTAATTTATTTGAACGAAAATTGGCACATAATTCGGTACTCGAGACAGCTGGCCCATTCTTAATAAAAAATTATGGAAAATTTAAGACAAATATTAACAGGAACGAACCCACCCAGAAAAATCCTAGGTGGTACAACAGCTCTGTAATCTGCTTGACCAGCCCCTCCATGGCTGTTGAACCCCGTTCGTTCGCGGTTACTGCCCTTTCAAACAAAAGTTAATTCTCTCTACTGAAATCTCACTTACTTCTTAATTTACTCCACAGAAACCCTTGACGATATTCGCGCTGCGGCGACTGCCTAGCCCCGGAGGCAGCCGCCAGAACACTGTCCTCTAGACACCGTATTTTTTTCTGTCGCCGAGTCCCCCAAAAACACTGAGTTTGCGGAAATTTTCTATTGCAGCTCAAGCGGCCTATTTAGCGGTTACTTACCCGGCCTATCGTTGCCGGTACCGTTTAGAATTCCATTCCTTTCATTTTTGCACTCAATTGACCCTGGTACCGCGCGTTTTGCGCTTGGTAAGGTGTTCTGACTTCACGTAATTAAACACCACACAATTTTCAACATTGCTCGCGGTCTACATATTTTTATGCATATTATGTCAGATATGTTTTACGCCTAAAATATTCAGCTCTATGGCGACTTTTCATAAATTTTTCTGAGAATCAAATCAAACATTTATGTATGTAGAAATATCATAAATCAAAATACTTAAACAGGCCAGCATCCCGCTTACATCTGACCCCAACTTGAAGACAAAATTTATCCGTAGGAAAATTTTGTCTCAATATAATAAATACTTAAACAGGCCAGTATCCCGCTTACATTTCATGTTGCTAATATCTTGGATGAGTTCGTAAATGAGCTATAACGGACATAATTCTGCGATAATCACACAATACAAATAACATGCGTCAAACATACTACCCCCACTAGCGATCGAAAAATATCGGACACTAAAATCCAGAAAACTGATTAAATCGTGTCCACCGATTGCGAAGTTAAAATGACATGACATGAAATTAAAAATTTGTTAGTAGGAGATTCAATAAAATGTTTAAAATACACTATACTTGTAGCTTAATGAATGGCACCACTTTAATTTTAGACTGAAAATATAGTATATAGTGGAAAGGTCAAGGTTTAAGAAAGGCAATAAAGAAATTTTAAGGAACTATCGCTTTTATAAAAAAAAACTATGACTTTCTTGCCAAATCATGATTTGACAATCTTCACAGAATTTGTTCAAAAACACTCGTCACCTAGAACAGATATCCAAGAATAGGTTTCCTAAATTTCAGGCCTTTTGGATTTTCAAACTCAAAAGTAATATATGACGTTCGTTAATTATCTCGTCAAAATGGCTGCTAAAAGTAGCGACTGCCGCAATCATACGTAAATTAGCCGTCCTCTTAGAGACGCACTAAAATTGTGATTACTGAATTTTCTTCAAAAAATTCACTAATGAGGAGATCACGACTTTTGAGTTTTGTAAAAGTTTCTTCAAATGAGCGCGGACTAGGCCCACTATGTTATATATATATATATATATATATATATATATATATATATATATATATATATATATATATATATATATATATATATATATATATATATATATATATATATATACAGGTCTCACATCGATAACTGAAAAAATAATGGGCCGATTTTTATCAAATTTGGCGAGTGCTTTCACTTTGCAAGTGGCTTGGGTAAGTTCGGTAGCCACATAAAGCTGCCTAGTTTTTCCCGGAAAATATTGTTCTCTCTCGGAAAATTTGTATACATCTGGAAATAACAAAGTTGTGCCAACCAAATTTTATATTTGGGTGTATACCATAAAAAGTAAATTATGTACCAAAATTGAGATCTGTAAGCTAAAAGACAAAAAAGTTATAGGCCTTAAAAAAATGGGATTTTCCTATTAAAACGTCAAAGTCACGATTTCAAACGTCAAAATTGCCATCATTTAGGCAAAGAATCTGTAGCCAATACGGGTTACCTAGAAAAAATGTAGCAAGAAGGGTGTTTTACAAACCCCTAAGTTTGAGCATCAAGCGACATTGCGCTTCATTCTACTGAAATATTCCCAGAAAATTTTACAATCATAGGTGGCCCATAAGTCGGTGGTGATACAAAATTTCTTTTTTTTAAATCCAGCACGGCTTATATTATTGCATTTTTAGATGTTCCATCGAAATATATTGCATGTTTGTAAGAAAATAAAGTCGGGACGCAGGAAGTGCATTATGGTAGTGAACTTTCATTAAATGCTTCAAATTTCAGTAGCTCAATTTGTTGTTAACCTTAGATTCGTTGGCCAGGAAACCAGTTTTTTCGGAAACAATTTAAGTTTATTATCGGAATTTTTTTCACATTTTCAAACAATAAAGTTATTTTGATGAAAAACGGTACATTCTTTCTACCATATATGTTATACTTAAAACCAAAGTTCATGCCTGCTGTCTATAAAAGAAAAGACATATTTGCTATTATAAACATTTTATAAAAAGTCACTACCATAACGCACTTGCTGGGTCCAATTTTTTAAAATATAATGACATTATGTATTTCATTCATACGGTGTCATATTATAAAAATATGAAAAGATACGATGTAATGTAATTAATCGGCTCATCTATAAAAATAATTTTAAAGGAGTTTCTTTTTATATCTTTGAACTTAAAAATAAGACGTCATCTAAGATATAAACAGTCGAATGTGTTTGAACGACCAGCGAACTAGTTACAAATCAATTAATTCTGTAATTAGATGTTTATTACATTTACTTTTAGGATACAACAAAAAAAATCCTGGGGCCGCAAGTTGCCATCTCTATAACTACCACGTAAACAAACAATTTATTATCTATCATCTGTGGCTCAGTGGAAGAATCCTTACCTTATACGCGGGTGGCTCGGGTTCAATTCTCGCCCAATGCATGTAACATTTTGTTTAGTTTCCCAACTTTAATATTTAGTTGTGTTCAGATTTTATACGTTTCGATCAAAATCCCATTTTTCTATAAAACGTCTCGATAGCTTTGTCACCGTTGTGTATAAAATTATGATTTTCGCAGACATTTTTTATTGTTGATATTAGTGATATAGCACTGTGAAAATTTGTAAAGTAGGCTGGCCTTGCTGCTTGCAGTTTTGCTGTTTTCTTGATGACCCTTATGGAATAGATAGCACGGGTGAGTTTGTGTTTAAGTTGATGCGCAACACCACTCGATTTTAAGTGGCTGTCCATATACAGGCTGGCGCATTGAAAACGAAACAGACCGCTTTGCGTCCAGAGAATATTTTTTTTAGAAACGCTGAAACACGTCAATTTTAATATTGAGGGGGACATGTTTCGACATAAAACTTAACTTTGTCACATCAACCCCTTAAGGGTGGTGATAACAACTCTTATATTTTAAATAGGGAACATGGGTCGGGTGTTACGTCATTTGAAAGCTCTTTCTTTAATGAATTCAGCACACTAATTTTTTTGGAAGTTTTATCAACTCGTTTAAAAATTAATCACAGTTGGAGTTGCAAGAACGCATTTCGTTTATTGTGATAAGAAATGCACTAATTAGTCCATTTTTCGTTAAAAAATAAAACCAAACGTTGAAAAATGTTTATTCAGTTAAGTAAGTGTTCAAATAGTTGACTGCCAGCTTCCATACAAAAGTACAAATTTTGTTCAAAACGAGCTCTGACATTCTGGAGCATTTGTGGAGTTATTAGACGGAATTCTTCAACAATGCGTCGTCGTTATTCTTCCAGAGACTCTGGTTCTGTTGCGTATATTCTACTCTTTAAATGGCCCCATAGAAAGAAGTCTAAAGGAGTTAAATCCGGTGATCTGGGGCGCCACTCAATAGCACCTCTACGCCCAATCCATTGTCCTGGAAACTCTCTGTTCAAAAACTCCCTAACACGTTGTGAAAAATGAGAAGGAACTCCATCTTGTTGAAACACTTATTGATTTTCTTGATAGCGATCATCATTTTCAGCAATATCAATTAGTAAAGGGTAAACGATATCTTCTAGTAACTCCAAATACGTTTCGCCACTCAAATTGCCATCAAGAAAAATTGGTCCGATTAAACGGTCTCCAAAAATGCCAGTTCAGACATTCAATTTCTGTGGAGTTTGAGTGTGGACTTCGTGAAAATTTCTTGGATTATTATCTGCCCAATAACGACAATTATGATAATTGACTGTAGAGTTTAATAAAAACGTACACTCGTCTGAAAAACAGACATTGAACAGAGAGTTCCCGTTATCAGCTATTCGTGCAGTCATAACTTCACAAAACTCCAGCCGCCGATCAAAATCATCTTCATTCAGTTGTTGTACAAGATGAATTTTATACGGGTGAAATTTATGATGCTTTAATATTCGCTGAATAGTTCTTCTTTTGATGTTTGAAACAGTGGCCAATTTTCTCGTGCTCAAAGTTGGGTCTGCAGCAATTTGTCCTAAAACTTCAATCTGAGTAGTCTCATTTCTAACCGGAAATTCACGTTCAGGATTCCGTTTTTTGTTGGCTACTGAACCACTTTGTCGAAACTTTTCAACTAACTCCAAAATGTATTTTCTGTTAACATGTCTGTTCGGATGTCGTTCATTAAACAAATTTGCGGTGCGGTTGGCACAGTCATCGTTTTTGAAAAAAAGAGTAATAATTTCAACTATTTCTTCTACAGAATACACCATTGTGAAATTAATTTTCGGCAGTACTATCAAGTACCAAACCGACCGATAAACTGAAATATTAAACCGCATTTCTCTCATTCCGATAAGAAATGTTCTGATAGTCAATTTTTTGTTTACAAACCAACAAAACATTGACTATCAGCACATTTCTTATCGGAATGGGTGAAATGCGTTTCTGCATTTTCAACTGTGAATAATTTTTAAACGAGTTGATAAAACTTCCAAAAAAATTAGTGTGCTGAATTCAGAAAAGAAAGAGCTTTCAAATGATGTAACACTGGACCCATGTTCCCTATTTAAAAATATAAGGGTTGGTATCACCACCCTTAAGGGGTTTATGTGACAAAGTTGAGTGTTATGTCAAGACATGTCCCTCTCAATATTAAAATTGGCGTGTTTCAGCGTTTCTTTAAAAAAAACTTCTCAATGCGCCAGCCTATATACTGTTTTCTACAAAAATACTGGCCAGATAATACCCGTTTCTTAGGGGTAACTACGGGTTTTGGCGCCATATCGGTCATAAAATGTTTTTTTCCTGTATAACTAAGATGAACTTTTTGTTTTTAGATAAAAAACACTAGGTTTCCTGGGTACAATTTGCTCATAAAAGCATTGAAACTGCGTTGTTAGAGAATTTATAATACGATGCTGATATTCATGTGATATCTCTTACATTATTTATGTTATATCTGTTATTGCTCATATAACTTCTCCACTTATTACAGCAAGACGTGACTTGAATATCTGGTTTCGGCGACAAAATGGAGAGCACACTTGTGCGTTCCGAATACCAAACTTGAATATATAATTGAGACGGAACGCCTAACTCGCCTGTGGAAAAACAACCCTCAGACCAGCTGATATTAATATTGATAATTAAGGGATGTCAAGAGGATAGTTTAGCGGTAATTAATGCAATAAAAAGCAGAGCATCCCTGGTCTTTGTGGCCAAGTTCAAGTTTATATTCCGAGTGAAGCCGAACGCTGGTTGCCGCTGGCAGGATTCCAGGAGGGCGCTCCAGACTATTATCCCCAATACTTAAACTTCGTAACGGTACTCGTTAATATTCAATCAGAAGCGATGTTCCAACATGTCGACTACACGATTACAATAATCTTACAAATTCCGCACGGAATTTGGAAGGTTAATCTGGATCCCTACTTTATAATGCAGAGGCCTAGTCATTTTAATACACTGACACTGAATACATACGCGCATATTATTTAGTATACAGGGTGTGCCAATTAATACTTCCCACTCGGAAAATATCGAAATTAAAAAAGAAAAAGAAAAAAGAAGCCGAGACACGTTGTTAAAGGGAGCGGAGGATATTTATAGGAATAAAGTCGTCGAACTAAGCGTATTGGAACATTGGTAACGGTTTTAATTTTAAATTTAATAACTCACAGAAAATCAACAATAACATTATTAATAACAACTGAATGAACTTAACGTAGACTGTTTACATCGTGAATCTTAATTGAACAGTCTTTTTATGTTTACATAATTAAATCACAAGTATCGCGTCGTTACATCTGAAACAATCTAAATTAACTGTCTACTTCGTAAGAACTTATTTTAACTGATCTCATTTTTACTCTCTTGTTTACTACTTATAGTTTCTTCATTAGGTTGCGACCTTCCAAATTGCCAACTTTAGCATTCCTGCGTACCTTGCGAATTTACTTTGTTTACTGTTTACATAATAAATGTGATATTTTCAATGCCAATCGATACAATTCTGACCTCTAATTAATTGCAATATTTACATTCCTTGCTGTAAAGAATTAAACTAAACTACTTTTATTTATTATTTTAGTGTTTTTAACAATTATGTTTCTACGTCTATTACGGCCCTTCTGCCCACTTTTCCTGTTCTCTGAACACACGTCCATTTAGTTTTCAAGGACGACGCATGATGTCGCAAGTTTTGGCGTCTTAGAACCTACCCCTTAGACAGGGCCGTAAAATACCCTTAAATTTTAAATAACACCCTATGTTGAGTGACAACTCATTTTAATTATGTTCACAACATACTTTTTAAATTTTGGTTTGGATATGGCAATAAAACCATCAAATAAAGAATAAGACAAAATATCAGTGATCGAAAGAATGTTATTTAATTAAATGTTAAAGGTGCTTTCCTCCCACTTCCATACAATTATAAAATCTTTGCTCTACTTCCGAACGAACATTTCGAACCATTTCGGGCGTTATCTGACAATTTTTTTAACAATTTCTGGTGGTGGACTTTTTCTTTAAGTGATAGTAAAGGATTTTTTCACGCCCGAGGAGGTACCACCCCCCACATCAAGGGGCCGGTGAAGTCCCAACGGACGTTTCCGGTTCTGGTGTATGAGTTGGTTTCCCTTATAAACAAAAATGATGATGGCTCCTCATTGTACAAAAGATTCCGGAGATAAATACCCCTCCATTCAGATCTCCGGGAGAAGGGTGTGCAGAGGGCGCCGGCATCAAGATTTAACATATCCTTCTCCAATATATGTGGCCTAAATTCTAACCTGAACTCCGTCCACCATTTCCTCCAGGCTTATAGGCCCCAACTCCTCTTCCTCACCGAAACCCAAATCAGTGCCAAAATAGCCACTAATCACTTTAATTTCCCGGGGTATGAGCTCCTTACTTCCTTTAGATTGCATGGAGTCGTGTGCGCATACGTCCGTAGCAATCTATCCTGCACCAGACTCCCCAATTTAGAAGCTGGAGGAAAAGACATACTTTGGATCAAACTCTCTCTCAGGGCTGCAACTAAATTCATCTGTTGCATTTACCGGTCACCTTCTGACAACAACTTTGCCCAGCTATTCGACTACCTTTCTGAAAAAACCGACCATCTGATTTCTGAATATCCATCCTCCGAGGTCACTATACTTGGTGACTTCAATGTCCATAATAAGGAATGGCTAGGATCTTCAAAACCCGATCCACATGGGAGAGCAGCGGGGGCCTTTGCAGTCAGCAATTCTTTAGCCAATTTGGTTTAGCAACCTAGTTACTTTTCTCGCATCGCATCACACAGCTCAAATCCCTTCGATCTCTTTCTTACTACAAAACCTGAATGCTATAAGACATCAGTCACCGCCCCCTTGGTCGCTCAGACTGCTTCCTGCGCAATGCAACCTAAGGTCACACAGTCATCACACCCACGTAGCGTTTGGCACTACAACTCCGTGAACTGGTACGAAATGCGGGATTACCTTTCCTCATTTCTATGGGCGTCTGTCTGCTTCTCTCATCCTGACCCCCCCTGATATCTCACAAAACGTCACCGAAATTATCCAAGCTGGCATGGAATTATTTATTCCACGTACACATAAAACCTCTTCAGCCACTCGAAAGCCCTGGTTCTCTAAATCCTCTCACAAGGCCAGACCTAAAAAGGTCAAAGCTCACAAAACGCTTCTACACAATCCCAGTCACGAATACCGTCAAGCATTTAACAACGCAAGAAACCGCTATGTCCGCATTCTTTCTGACGCAAAAAACTCGTTCAATAACCACATCAAAAACAAAGTCATCTCAAGCTCCAACGGCAGCAAACCCTTCTGGACTCTTGCTAAATCTATTGGGAATAATTTCTGCAAGAGCACGTTCCCACCTCTTGTTTCAGGGGATTAAATTGTTTCTACCGCCCTGGACAAGGCTGAACTTTTTGCCTCGTTGTTCGCCGGGAATTCTACTCTCAACCAACCTCCAAATGTTCAACCACCAACAATCCCCAATGTCGCGCATAAAATGACGGATATCATTTTAAAAACTAAAAAGGTACGAAAGATGTTCTCTTCCCTTAATGCCAGGAAAGCCTCTGGGCTTGACGAGATCCCAGCAATTGTTCTCAAGGAATGTGCACCATAACTTGCTCATGTCCTGATTCGTCTGTTTCAGACATCTTACAATAGAGGCATATTCACTGGTAACTAAAAAGCAGCTCGAGTACAACCCGTCCCCAAGAAAGAATCCAAAGGGCTTCCTAGCAACTACAGGTCTATTTATCTCCTTTCAGTCGCCCCTAAAGTGATGGAAAAGTATATAAACACCGAACTACTAAAATTTCTTGAAAAAACACAGTCTAATCTACGACAGGCAGTATGGATTCCGTCAGCGCAGATCAACTGCCGATCTCCTTTCCTTTGCCACCCATTCTTGGAACAAGTCTATGGAACTACACGGTGAATTTTAGATTGTCGCTCTAGACATATCCAAAGCATTCGACCGGGTCTGGCACGCAGCGCTGCTTAATAAAATTCCGGCCTATGGCCTACCACCAAAACTCTGTACCTAGACAGCAAATTTCCTCTCCAACCAGAGCATTTCTGTTGTCATGGATGGCCATTCCTCTAAACTGTATCCAATTAATGCAGGAGTCGCACAAGGTTCAGCTTTAGCCCCTACTTTGCTTCTCCTCCACATCAATGGCCTCCTCTCTAGCACATCCAACCCAGTCCACAGTTACGCGGACGACAGCACCGTCGACTCAAATATGCAATATTTTAAGCATGTGTCTTTAGCCCAATTAGATGAGGATCGCAGACTCATGGAGGGTTCTGTCTCTGTGGATCTCCAAAAAAATGTTAGACTGGGGAAGTAGAAATCTTGTACAAATCAACTCTACCAAATCTCAGTCTTGCTTTCTATCTTACAAGAGATAGGTCTGCTTCGTCGTAGGCATTTCCTCCCCCCCTCGTGTGCATACAACCACCCTCGTTGCATAAACCACAAGAAAACTTCTTGTTCATATCCCGCAAGGAAGTTACGTGACCTGGGGCAAATAGGGGTGCTGTGCGGGGCAGGCAGGGTTTAATGGCTTCCAATAGACAGCTGTCAAGCAGTTTTATTCGCATTTTCTGCTCATATTTCCTTTTTACTACCTACTCCGCCCAGCACCCCTATTCACTCCCAGTCCCGTAACTTCCTTGGGGGGTGTGAACAACAAATTTTTCTTGTGATTTGTGCATCCAGGTGGAGTCCTAGTAATGTTTCTGAAAACATTTTTGAAAAGCTTTCGGGAGATAATCTGCAAATTTACCGAATTTTCATTAAATCCTTCAAAATTCAATAACTCAATTTGCTATTAACGTAAGCTTTGTTGGTTAGGAAACCAACATTAGAGTTTATTTTCGGAAAATTCTTGTATATTTTCAAACCATAAGTAATTTGATTAAATATACTACATTGTTTCTACTACATAGGCTATAAGAACATTTTTATGGAAATTCACCTCCACAACACACTTGCTGCATCCAGACTTTTGAAAAATGTTTATATATTTTCAAACAATAAAGTTATTTCGATGAAATATGGTACATTCTTTCTACTATATAGGCAACCAAGTTTGATGCCTGCTTTCATCAAAGACATTTGCTATTAAAAATACTTTTAAAAAAAATCGCTACGATAACGCACTTTTTGTCTCTCTATTCTTAAGGCTAATTTTAGGAAATGTTTTAAAGTTGGAAAGCCATCTTTTTTAACGGTCTTTTTCTACGAAAGTCCTCTAATACACGCTTATTAGTTACATATGCTTATAATTAGCTTGCCGATAAATTAATGCATTACTAATATTTCCTCCGATTTAAATTACATTTGCCAACAACTTCTGCAATTACCACAGTTATAATATCATTTACATAAGTTAGCTGAAGTTAACTTACCTAAAGAATGTTGAATTTTAGTTTAGAGGGTAGTAGTTTCCATAAGTTTCTAAGTTTTCTCATGATGCTGATTACGCTTTTATTACCTTCAGCGAGGGCATTTACGTAATGGAGACTTCTGTAGGAATTATTTACCCACACCAGCGACACCACGTCAATTTGTCTCTACAACTCTCCTGAGGGTCATAATGACTTAATCAACGGATAAACTGCAGATTAGCCATGTGGAATTATCTAATTTTTCCCCCGGTTTTGTAACGTAACGTGATTTGTCGGTTACGACATCCAAATCTCATACCTTTTGGAAATTTCACACTAAATGTCATATTTCTCTTTTTCAGTAAGACCAGAAAAAAGTGCTCGTGGCGAAAAACTAAACTTTGTATTACTAATGTTTTCTTTTTTAACAATATGGACTATATTTCGGAGCCTGTTTCAAAATATTTTAAATTTAATTCCGGAAAAACTGGCATAACACTTATTCAACAAAATAAAATGTTGGCACCTCGCATTTGTAGTTTAATGGCAATACATGAGTTTAATTTCGTAAAAGTTAAATGACGAGATTCACAAATATAGCCATTTCGAGAAGAAAAGTTGCAATTTGTCATGGAAAAGCTTAATTTTCAGAACTGGCCAACGAATTTCGTCTTCAGAAAAAATTTTCCATTGTTATTTGAAAAAACTGAAGTATCTAAGTGGTATAGAAGCTTTGTGAAGCACGTTTGGAACCATTGACTTATCAAATTTTACCAAGAACTGATTAAAAAAACTGGAAAAACCATGTACTAAATCAGGAGGTTATTATTTGGGCAGATTTTTTGTTATATCTGATCTAGATTGCAGGTATTTGCTGAGTCAGGGGATTTCGTCACGGTACTTAAAGGATTAAGAGGATTGTAGGTATTTATTGAGTTAGGTAATGGGCAATAAAACTGTCTATTGAATTTATTGTTTTTTCGTGCGTTTGTAATGAAGATATAACAAATTTTACAAACAAGTTCGAGCTGCTCTAATGGGTTCACCACTCTCTCCTGTATTGGCCAACATTTTCATGGGAAACTTCGAGACACAAGCCCTCAATTCATCCCAACTTAAACCAACCTGTTGTTTAAGATAAGTTGACGATATTTTCGCTGTCTGGCCACACGATAAAGAACCTCTAGATGAACTCCTTTCTTACCTAAATAACATCAACCCCCAAATCTAGTTCACCATGGAAATAGAAAATAATTTTTCGATGCCTTTCTTAGGTGTACGCATCACTAAAAACCCAGTCAGAGGATTTTCTTACACTGTCTACCGAAAACCAACCCACACTAACCGTTATCTTAACGCCCAATCTCACCATCACCCACCGCAACTAAATTCCGTGGTTCGAACACCAGTAACACGATCCCTCAGACTAACGGACAACAAAAATAAACAGACAGAATTAAACTTTTTAAGACAGACATTGCTAGAAAATGGATACGACGACAATCACATATTACGAAACATTAGAAACGCACAACAACAAACCACTACACCACAACAAGAACAGACAACAACACACTGCATTTTTACCATATATTAAAGGTGTCACCGACAAAATCAGCCGAATTTTTAGAACCCATATTATCAAAACCATATTCACAACAGAGCAAAAACTGTCAAATCTAATAAAAACTCCCAAGGATACGATTCCAAACGAATCCCACGGAGTTTACGAAATTCCTTTTTCCGGCTGTTCTCGAACTTATGTAGCATAAACAAATAGACGCATCCACAATGGAGTATATGAACACACCCTCGCAGTTAGAAAATCCGACCTCTCATCGGCGCTGGCCATGCATCATATACATACATGACACAAAATAGACTTCGGCAATGCCAAAACAATATCCCCGGGTTACGACTTCAAAACTGGAATTATCCGCGAAGCAATCGAGATCGAAAAACGTCCCGATTGTTTAAATAAGAGAGATGATGGTCTCCGTCTTCCGATTACTTGGAAACCTATTATATCTTCATTCCAAACGCGGTTGATATATATATATATATATATATATATATATATATATATATATATATATATATATATATATATATATATATATAAATTGAAACTGACGAATTTGTTTTTACGAAAATTGGCTAATATTAGCAATTCACAGTCGTGTACTTGTTGAAATGCTGAAAACAGTCTTCTTTTTCACCAAAAGCATCTGACGAATCAAAAAGCTTTTAGTCTTATATCTCTCCAGAGACTACATATTTCTATAAATGTCTCGAAATTTGTATATTTATGACTGCGACTTAGACTGGAATCTATTAGGGTCGTTCATCAGCCTATTTATTTTGTAGATTGTATAATTTATAAAACGAAACAAATGAATTGATGCCATTAGGCAATATGGATCGAAATTAAACTATGTCTACAAATTAACAGATCCATTAATATTATATGATAGCTGCTTCTGTCAGGATGAGTAAACAGAAGGTCTGTAAGCCTGTTATACGCATGAAGTGACACAGAACCTTCACTATCAGGCTCTAAATGAGAACGTTAGTCGTTGATCTACTCAAAATGTGTAATACAGCGTGAACATAAAGTATCGACTACATTCAGTAAAAGTGAAATAATTTTCGTGAAGATCAGTTAGGAAGTCATTAGGTAATTAATAATTATACATGGTTTCGCGTAAGTAACGCAACAAAGCCACAACTTTTAAACAGAGAAAGGTGTCGGACTCAAAATGTGTAGGATTGCATAACAGATTATTTGCGATTATTTGGTGGCATTATTGGTACGGTAATAAGGACCCATTGAGTGGCCAGCTTGGTATACAGATTTGTCTCCATTCGATTTGTTTCTCTGGATTCATTCACATAGCATTGTTTACAACGATCGGCCTTTGAATTTTTAACAGTTGTGAGATGGAATTATGATCGCCTTTGAACAAGTGCCTAACAGACCACTGCAAAACTAGATTCATCGGTTCTACAAGAGGCTTAACTATTGTAAAGAAGTTCAAGGGGCTCCATTTGAGCATCTTCTTCAGTAAAGTAGGATGTTGCCATTTTTCCAAATACATTTCATGAAAAGCCGATTGTTTTCTTTTTTGTCAAAGGTAACTTAAAAATGATTAATACCATCAAAAGCACGCTGAATACGCTTTCGAAACATGGGTCGCAGGACCCTGTAACAGTTATTGCCCAAAAATATAAAAAATATAACTTCAATCCACCCTGAGAAAACCCACCATTTACTTTATTAATTAATGAATTTGGTATTTGATGTTACAATAGTATAAAGTTGAGATAACGTTACTTTAAGTGGTTCTCTAATGTTTGATACTAAATTTGATGATCAAAGGTGTTAAATTGAAATTAATATAATCAGAGACCAGTAAATGTCCTTAGTTGGGTTGGGAAGCAATTTTGCCTATTAGCTCATATTTTTAAGTTTTACAGTGAAAAACTTTTGTTACTCGATAATCGTTGATTTAGATACCTAGGTAAAAAATAACACTCTAATGTCACTAGGCGTGAGAAGTTTTTCAGGTAAAGATAATCAATATCAAATAGTAATAATTTTCAGATAATAGATAGCGTATACTAAAAGAATTCTTAAAGATAATCTTAAAATACCAATTTTACTTCTGGCCAGATAGTTTTTGATTTATTTTGCGGAAGCATACCCAATCATATCAAACATAATATGAGGCTGAAAGCCCATTACTTAAATTTTAATTATATTATTAAATCCAATGGATAAAAAAATATATTAAAATGAACCAAAGATTTAAACTTTCTTAAGAAAGTTTATTAAAAATTTGTGCAAATATTTGTTACCTAAAATTGCAAGAAAATTTACTGGATGACCAAGATAATTATTCTCAAAACAAATAAATATATATATATATATATATATATATATATATATATATATATATATATATATATATATATATATATATATATATATATATATATATATATATATATATATATATATATATATTGTTATAAATTGTGATAAAATTTGGTGAATACCTTCCTTTCACGTGTCGCTTGGATAAGTTCGTTAGCAAGGGAAATCGGACTAGTTTTTCATGGAAAATTGTGTGTTTTCTTTCGGAAAATTTTTATATCTCCGGAACTAACAAAGCTATGGTAACTAAATTTGGCACGCTGGTTTATGCCAAAAATAAAGCCATGTACCAAAATTTGTATCCCTACGTTAAAAGCAATAGAAGTTATAAGCATTATAGTTTTTCTTCTTAAAACGTCAAAAAGTCGCAATTCAAAACGTCGAAATTGACATATTCTAAATAAAGAACTTGAAACTAACATTACAGGCGATGTAGCAGAAATTTTGTAAGAAGTGTGTTCTATAAAGCCTTAAGTTTTAGCTTCAGCCACCATTATCCTTTATACATGAAGAAAAACTTTGTACCTACCCTTTGTTAAGCACATTGCACGCGCGAAGCAGTGTGACATTTGGCATAGTTAAAGTGTATATAAACAAGGAGAGCAGAAAGATAAAATGTATGTATAATATGTGATTAATAGATTAAACATTGCTTTCTTCTAACTCGACGAGCGTCTCGCGACAGTGAAAACTTTGATGAGTTTCTTGTCGCTTTAACGAAATAAAAGACCTCCTTGACTGTGCTGTGTACACACAATCCTCCCGACTGACCGTCCTGACCTTCCCTGACATCAGTTTGCCTAATCAAAAGCTAAAAGAAGTTAAAAGGGAAAGGAACAGTTCATTAGGTTCACATAACCTTGATATATTGCAGGGTTGATTTTCCTTCTCCTTTTAGCTTTTAATTAGGCAAACGGATGTCAGGGCAGGTCAGAAAAGTCAGTTGGTAGGATTTTTTGCAACAACGTGTTAGGGAGGTCTTTTATTTCGTTAAAACAACAAAAAACTCATCTAAGTTTTTACTGTTGAGAGACGCTCGTCTAATTAGACAGTACGATTGATTCCCAGTGTGATGGGTAATATATTCATGTCAATGTAAAACACATATTACTCTATGGTGGATATATGGTATATATATGTATACGGATGGGTTCATACGTTCATACTGCATATTTTACTTCAGTTTTAGTGAATTTTCTTAAAAAAGGAGAACCGACTTAATTTTTTTTTAATCATTAGGCCCCTTAGAGCACACACACACACACACACACACACACACACACACACACACATATATATATATATATATATATATATATATATATATATATATATATATATATATATATATATATATATATATATATATATGTATATGTATATGTATCACACCGATAACTAAAAAACTAATGGGCCGATCTTGATCAAATTCGGTGAGTACCTTCTTTTTGCAAGTGGCTTGGATATGTTCGTTAGCCAGGAAAAGCGGCCTAGAGTTTCCCGGAAAATTTTGTGTTTTCTTTCTAAAAAAAATTATATCTCCGGAAATAACAAAGTAAGGGCAACCAAATTCGGTACACGTATTTGCATTATAAAGATTAAACCATGTACCATTAGGTCTCTAAGTTTAAAGACAAAAAAGTTATGGGCAGATAAAGGAAAAAAATGCACTTTTCCGTCATTTCCCTGACATGCCAAAACCCATTTCCCTGAAATGCCAAAACCCATTTCCCTGAAATGCCAAAACCCATTTCCCTGACTTTTATCTTCTACAACCTACCCAGATAGATATAGATATAAATGACAGCTGCAAAAGCAACAGTCGATCAATGATCATAGACTATTGTTACTCTATTGATGAAATATATAATATGTTGTCTTATTCTAAGTGATATATCTATGGTCGACATTCTAACGTGAAAAAATGGGGTTAGATGTCCATTTTGTTACACGCGAATTTTTCAAAGCTTTTTTCGTTTTTTTTTATCCTTAATGACACTTTTTTATACTTTTTTATGACTTGCTTTGATGTTTTGAAAGTGGAAATGTTCGCGTGAAGTTAGATGTAATGTAAATATGTTTTTTGCATTGTTGTTTTTTGCATGTCTTTGTGGCAGATTTTCGCTGTTTTATATGCTTGGGCCTTGCTTTTGTAATTAGTTACAGTGCTGTAAGTGTTTTTTAATGCATAATCTAGATGTTGTGCTGATTTTTATTCATTTTTAGTACTCCTGAAGATGCTCGGGACCCCGAGCGAAATATATCGAGTTTTAGTACAGAGTGACTGTCTTTAAAATATATTCCTAGTTTTTTTGGTCCCAATTGCCCTTAAAAGTATACAAATTTTAGCACGTTAACGTTTAACGACTGTTACTCCTTATATATATATATATATATATATATATATATATATATATATATATATATATATATATATATATATATATACGTTCACACCGATAACTCAAAAATAATGGGCCGATTTTGATCAAAATTGGTGAGTACCTTTCTTTTGTAATCGGCTTGGATAAGTTCGTTAGCCAGGAAAATCAGATAAGGTTTTCCGATAACATTTTGGGTTTTCTTTTAAAAAAATCATTTCTCCGAAAATTAAAAAGCTATGGTAACCAAATTTGGTACGCTGGTTTCTGTCATCAAAGTATGCTTTGTACCAAAATTCAGATATTTGGGTTAAAAGACAAAGAAATAATCCTCTGATTAAAAAAAAAGTTGAAACGTCAAAATTTATAATTCTGGTAGTCGTACATAAGTACGCGTTAGCGCTTTGTGAGTTACAAATACGGCTCGAAATGACTAACAAGTTTCTAGATCCGTGTCTCAGCCCTCGTTTTCCTTCATTTCGTTAAAATATAAGAAAAAAATCAATTTTAAACCAAAATTGTATGCTGTAAATAAGCGTTAGAAAAGTAATATATCAAGTATATGTTAGTAGATACATCTGTCATGTCGAGAATAGCCGAGAGGTAAAGGCAGCAGTGTTGATTTAATAATGGACTCCTATAACACGCGTTCTAATCTCAGTTTTAATTTTTTTAGTCTTATTTTATTATCCCGTTATCTGATCAGATTGTGTTATTCCGATGAATTTTTTAGCAAGTTTTTGTATGACAAATTCAATTAGGACGAGATGAAAACTTAGAAGACTTAATTCAATTTTAATAGCAGATCTGGTTGTTTGTTATTGCCCTAACTTAGTGAAACCGTTCCATACTTAATACAGCCGTAGACTTTTCCCGTGGCTTCACAAGTGATTGTTCTTTTCTGCAACCGATTTCAATTTTAACTGCACGCAGCAAGTGCGTTATGGTAGCAAATGTTCATTAAAGTTTTAAATTACAACAGCTCAATTGGCTATTAACCTAACGTTTGTTGGCCAGGAACCAGTTTTTTTGGGAATATTTTAAGTTTAGTTTCGGAAAATTTTGGTAAATTTTCAAAGAATAAAGCCATTTTGATGAAATATGGTACATTGTGCCTACTATATTATAGGTCGTACTGGTACCCAAATTTCATGCCTGCTTTCTTTAAAAAAGACATATGTGTTATTAAAAACATTTTTATGAAAATTCACTATCTTAACGCTCTTACTGCGTCCAGACGTTTTGTTTCTGCTTTCCTTTAAATCCTTAACAAAAGGAAGGCTTTTCCGCTCGTGAGAATGTGTACAAATGTCTATAAAATAGGCTAACAATGCATCTTTTTGTTGCTACATTGTTTTCTTGTTGTTATGCGTACTAAGGCTTTTATAATTTAATTATTTTTAAATTCCTACACTTTAAGTTATCTTTTAAGGTTTAAGTGGACGACCGCAGCCATAAAGAAGACAACACACACACACACACACACACACACACACACAAGCGTTAAGTGGAAGAAGATTGTAAAATTAACTTCGTCCTAATAAATACCTCTTATTATCATCATCATCATTATTATTATTATTATTATTATTATTATTATAATTATAATTATTATTATTATTATTATTATTATTATTATTATTATAATTATATATCTTCGCTAAAATTTCAATTTAACCTGAATTTAAGAACAATCACTCCCAAACTACACAAGAAAACGCATGTGAGTAGATACAGTTAACGCTCGCTTCAGCGTATTTGACCTACTATGACGTCACACTAATGGACCGCATTATTTAGCATAAAATGGAAACAAATAAGTTTTCCCTGACAGGGACAAAAATTCCCTGACTTTCAGTCAATTTTCATAATTTTTCCGTGATTTCCCTGACCAAAATTTGTCTTCTACAAATTCCCTGACATTTCCCAGTTTTCCCCGTTTTACAGACTGGTGGGAACCCTGTAGAATAAATTGAGACATCCTCTTCAAATTTGGTATACAGTTAGGACCCGACAAACGAACGGTTCGGATTGTTTTTGGGTAAAATCGCTTCAGGGGTAGGAGATGAATGAGGGATGACTTGGTGAAAATTAACATTTTTTCGTTAAAACTCGAGTTACGTTTTAGGGTTTGTTTATTAAAAAACTTTCATTGTCATCAAACATTTAGTATTCTGTACTGAAATTAAATTAGGGGTTGAATGAGTAGAGGTAGAATATCGATGACAGAAATTTCGAATTTTGTGGGTTAGTATCAGCTACCAGAATGGAAATATAAATAAGCTTAGAGAGCAAATAGTCTCCACATCAAGCTGGCATATTACACACTAGGTACATATTATTCTACAGAATGTTAAACGTTTTATTAACTTTCACAATTTCCTACGCAGAATGGCCACAGTGTAGGCCTCTTCTAATATAGCGGATTAGTAAGAAACGACCATTTTAGAATCAATGCATCTTATTTTAGTCAATTTCGCTCGAGATTAAATTCCTCTCTTGCGTCCGATTCATACCAATTTAGATGGAGTTGATGTGTCCGGACCCGTAACAAACTTAAATGAATTACAAGACTCAATTAAAAGCCGCACTAATTAACTTTGGAGTTTACATCTTGTAAACCGCCAGCATTTACATATCTGGATTAGCCCGAACACTAAAATCCCTATACGCACCCGTACATCGCTCAAACATCGATTGTTATTACCATAAATGAACAGTTAATGGACAGTTTTATGTAAGCACAAAGGCCGCTTGCAATGTGCCCAGCATTTACTGTAAAGCTTTCAGAATAGTAGTTGAGCTGGAACATTCACACAACTAGGTACGTGTTCTAGCTTTGTATAAATGATCTAGTTGTAAATGACTGACATTCCAGTGATACAGAAATATAAAACCTTTTGCAGAAATTCATAGAAATGATAAAAGTCTGGACGCAGCCAGTGCGTTATGGAATTTTCATAAAAATGATTTTAATAGCAAATATGTCTCTCTAATGCAAGCAGGCATCAATCTGGTTACCGGTATAACCTATATAGGGTGGCGCATTGAAAACGAAACAGACCGATTTGCGTCCAGAGAAATTTTTTTTAAAGAAACGCTGAAACACGTCAATTTTAATATTGAGGGGGACATGTTTTGACATAAAACTCAACTTTGTCACATCAACCCAAAGCTCTTTCTTTTCTGCATTCAGCACATTAATTTTTTGAAAGTTTTATCAACTCGTTTAAAAATTATTCACAGTTGAAGATGCAAAAACGCATTTCACTCATTCCGATAAGAAATGTGCTGATAGTCAATGTTTTGTTGGTTTGTAAACAAAAAATTGACTATCAGAACATTTCTTATCGGAATGAGAGAAATGCGGTTTATTATTTCAGTTTATCCGTCGGTTTGATACTTGATAGTACTACCAAAAATTAATTTCACAATGGTGTATTCTGTAGAAGAAAGAGTTGAAATAATTACTCTTTTTTTAAAAAACGATGACTGTGCCAACCGTACCGCAAATTTGTTTAATGAACGACATCCGAACAGACATGTACAAAAACTTGTACAAAAACTGAATGAATATGATTTTGATCGGTGGCTGGAGTTTTGTGAAGTTATGACTGCACGAATAGCTGATAACAGGAACTTTCTGTTCAATATCTGTTTTTCAGACGAGTGTACGTTTTTAGTCCCCACTAAAACTCCACAGAAATTGAATGTCTGGACTGGCATTTTTGGAGACCGTTTAATCGGACCAATTTTTCTTGATGGCAATTTGAGTGGCGACACGTATTTGGAATTACTAGAAGATATCGTTTACCCTCTACTAATTGACATTTTGAAAATGATGATCGCTATCAAGAAAATTAATTAGTGTTTCAACAAGATGGAGCTCCTCCGCATTTTTCACAGCATGTTAGGGAGTTTTTGAACAGAGAGTTTCCAAGACAATGGATTGGGCGTAGAGGTGCTATTGAGTGGCCCCCTAGATCACCGGATTTAACTCCTTTAGACTTCTTTCTATGGGGCCATTTAAAGAGTAGAATTTGCGCAACAGAACCGGAGTCTCTGGAAGAATTATGACGTGGCAATGTTGAAGAATGCCGTCTAATAACTCCACAAATGCTCCAGAATGCCAGAGCTCGTTTTGAACAAAATTTGTACTTTTGTATGGAAGCTGGTGGTCTACAATTTGAACATTTACTTAACTGAATAAACATTTTTAAACGTTTGGTTTTGTTTTTTTAGTTTTTTAATGAAAAATTGACTAATTAGTGCATTTCTTATCACAATGAATGAAATACGTTCTTGCAATTCCAACTGTGAATAATTTTTAAACGAGTTGATAAAACTTCAACAAAAAAAATAGTGTGCTGAATTCATAAAAGAAAGAGCTTTCAAGTGATGTAACACTCGACCCATGTTCTCTATTTAAAATGCAGTCCCAACGGACGTTTCCGGTCCTGGTGTATGAGTCGGTTTCCCTTATAAACAAAAATGATGATGGCTCCTCCTTGTACAAAAGATTCCGGAGATAAAATACCCCTCCATTCGCACCTCCGGGAGAGGGGTGTGCAGGGGGCGCCGGCATCAAGATTTAACATATCCTTCTCGAATACATGTGGCCTAAATTCTAACCTGAACTCCGTCCACCATTGCCTCCAGGCTAATAGGCCCCAACTCCTCTTCCTCACCGAAACCCAAATCAGTGCCCAAACAGCCAGTAATCACCTCAATTTCTCGGGGTATGAGCTCCTTACTTCCTTTAGATTGAATGGACGTGTGTGTGCATACGTCCGTAGCAATCTGCCCTGCACCAGACTCCCCAATTTAGAAGCTGAAAGAAAAGACATACTTTGGATGAAACTCTCTCTCAGGGCTGCAACTAAATTCATCTGTTGTATTTACCGGTCACCTTCTGACAACAACTTTGTCCAGCTCTTCTGAAAAAACCAACCATCTTATTTCTAAATATCCTTCCTCCGAGGTCACTATTCTTGGTGACTTCAATGTTTATAATAAGGGTCTCTAGGGTCTCCAAAAACCGATCCACAAGTGAGAGCAGCGGAGGCCTTTGCAGTCAGCAATTCTTTAGCCAGTCTGGTTCAGCAACCTACTTACTTTCCTTGCATGCCAACACACAGCTTAGATCTCTTGGATCTACTTCCTACTACAAAACCTGAATGCTATAAGACATCAGTTACCGCTCCCCTTGGTCGCTCAGACCACGGCATGGTCACTGCTTCCTGCGCAATGCAACCCGAGGTCACACAGTCATCACACCCACGTATCGTTTGGTACTAAAACTCCGCGAACTGGGACGAAATGCAGGATTACATTTCCTTATTTCCATGGTCATCTGTCTGCTTCTCTCATCCCGACCCCTCTGATATCTCACAAAACGTCACCGAAATTATCCAAGCTGGCATGGAATTATTTATTCCACGTACACAGAAAACCTCTTTAGCCACTCAAAAGCCCTGGTTCTCTAAATCCTGTGACAAGGCTAGACTTGAAAAGGTCAAAGCTCACAAAACGCTTCTACACAATCCCAGTCGAGAAAACCGTCAAGCATTAAACGAAGCAAGAAACCGCTATGTCCGCATTCTTTCTGAGGCAAAAAAACTCGTTTAATAACCACATCAAAAACAAAGTCTTCTCAAGCTCCAACGCCAGCAAACCCTGCTGGACTCTAGCTAAATATATTGGGAATAATTTCTGCAAGAGCACGTTCCCACCTCTTGTTTCAGGGGATGAAATTGTTTCTACCGCCCTGGACAAGGCCGAACTTTTTGCCTCGTTGTTTGCCGGCAATTCTACTCTCAACCCACCTCCAAATGTTGAACCATCAACAGCCCCCAATGTCGCGCATAAAATGACGGATATCATTTTCCAAACTAAAAAGGTACGAAAAATGCTCTCTTCTCTTAATACCAGGAAAGCCTCTAGCCTTGACGAGATCCCAGCAATTGTTCTAAAAAATGCGCACCAGAACTTGCTCCTGTCCTGACTCGTCTGGCACGCAGCGCTGCTTAATAAACTTCCGGCCTATGGCCTACCACCAAAACTCTGTACCTGGACATCAAATTTCTTCTCCAACTGGAGCATTTCTGTTGTCGTGGATGGCCATTCCTCTAAACTGTATCCAATTAATGCAGGGTCAGCTTGAGCCCCTACTTTGTTTCTTCTCCACATCAATGACCTCCTCTTTAGCACATCCAACCCAGTTCACAGTTACGCGGACGACAGCACCCTCCAATCAAATATACAATATTCTAAGCCTGTCTCTTTAGCCCAATTAGATGAAGAGCGCAGACTCATGGAGGGTTCTGTCTCTGTGGATCTCCAAAAAAATATTAGACTTTCGTAAGAGATACATCAGCCCTAGACCGATCACAATGAACAACCAAGTTATTCAAAGTAATGAGTGGTTTTCACTTGTTGGCATTTTGGTGGATCGAAATCTCAACTGGCACCAAAATGTCACATCAATTGCAGAAGCGGCTGCTAAGAAATTAGGTTTCCTCTTCCGGGCTCGTAAATACTTTTCACTAGCTAATTTCTATACCTTATATACTTCACAAATAAGGCCACACCTCGAATACAGCTCTCACATCTGGGGTGCCGGTGCCGCTGCCGCTTCTACACTCGCTATCATGGACTTCATTCAGAAGAGAGCTATACGTCTCGTCGGTGACCCTACCCTTACCCAAAGGCTGCCATCTCTTGCCCACCGACGTGCCGTTGGTGACCTCTCTCTCTCTCTCTCTCTCTCTTTTTTTTTATAGATATCTGCACGGGCACTGCTCAGAGAAGCTTTCTTCCATATTTCCTCCACCTGCTGCCCCCAACAGATCTACCAGGGGAACAGAGCGAATGCACCCTTTTACTGTCCAGGTCACCAGACATAGAACATATTGTTATGCCCGCTCTTTTGTCACAAGGACTTCCAAGTTGTGGAATTCCTTGCCGGCACATGTTTTTCCTTCTCCTCCGAACCTCCAAACCTTCAAGTCCAGAATTAACACTTTGCCTCTTTCCTCCTTGTCGACACCCACGGTACGATAGTATTTAAGCTGTGAGCCTTGTGGTGTGTTGTTGAAATAAAAAAAAATAAAACAAATTTGGCAGCTAGAAAACTTTTCTAAATATGAATCAAATTTTAAATAATAAAATTTGTAATACAAGTTTCTTTTAAAGAGACTTACACTACCTAGATATACCAAATTTATCTTTCTGGATTTAAAGGGAGCTAGAATACAAGATTTTTTTGATAAGAGAGAGGTATCGGTGGGAACATTTTCGAACAAATTCTTTAAATGAGCGCGTATTAAGATTTTTTAAACCGATCTTCAAGGTCTCTGTTAGTTTAGAACATTAATTTTGGTAATATGACCTACTAATAGTGAACAATTCTTTTGTAAATTCATTATGATAACGCACTAGCTGCGTCCCTAAATGTTTATTTATCTCGACACTAATCAATATAAATGAAATACAAAAACTTTAGTCCGGATGAAACATCCAATCCTCTACGCTAACTATTTACATAGTTTTCAATTTACTTTCTTAAACTTTTTTCTTGGCCTCATTTGCACAATGTACACAAAACTTCTTTAAATGCTTCAAATGACTTCAGGTTCAGTCCACAATTTAAAACACCGAAATCGTTCAAGAAACCACGTATATTTTTCTTGAAAGTAGGGAAAAAAACAATAAAATCTAATTTTTCTGTTGTGAACAATAACAAAGTTTTATCCAGGATAAAGTTTCCTGGCTCACCAACATTTCCATTTAAATCTCGCAAAGTTCTCTAACTTAAATAGTTGCTGAAATAGATTGTCCCAGTCGGTGTCTAGGTAAGCACGTTCCAAGATAAACTTCTCCACTGTATTAAGATGATTTAGACACAATCCCCTACTAAGACTGTTGTTTCCCTTAATCTCGTCTAACTAAGAAATGATGTAATAATTATTACGAGGCTCATTGTATTTTCTCAGGTACTTACAGCATCATCCTTTATAATGGGAATAATAAAAGTTATTACTTCTGTTTTGGAACATAGCTGGTGTGTTAGATATGTTTTCTTATTGTAGTAAGTCAGAGTAAGTAAAATTAGTAAGTTGTTTATAAGACAATTTCAACGAGTATTATACAGGTTGGCTCATTAGTGCGTTAAAGTCCCATAACTGCCTTTTGAACTGATTTGGAAAAATCTTTTAGTGAATTTTCTTTAAAAAATTCACTAATGAGGAGATCCCGACTTTTGAATTTTGAAAAATTTTCTTCAAATGAGCGGTATTTAAGACCACCTGGAACCCAAATCCGAGATCGGTTTCATACTTTATATGTTTATATATATATATATATATATATATATATATATATATATATATATATATATATATATATATATATATATATATATATATATATATATATATATATATATATATAAAACTAAACAAATAATGGATCGATTTTGATAAAACTTGGTGAGTACCTTCCTTTCGCAAGTTCGTTAGCCAGGACAATCAGCTAAGGTTTTCCCGGAAAATTTTGGGTTTTCTATTGAAAAAAACTTATATCTCAGGAATTAACAAAGTAAGGGCAACCAAATTTGGTGCGCGGGTTTATATCATTATAGGTAAGTTACCTACCAAAATCTAGCTCTGTAGGTTAAAGGACAAAAAATTTACAGGCATTTAAAGACAAATAAATTTGGGTTTTCCTCAAAACGTCAAAGTCGCGATTTAAAACGTCAAAATTTGTATTATTTAGGCAATTAACCTGAAACTAATATGAGCTATGGAAGGAAAATGTCTCAAGAAGAATGTTTTACAAAGCCTGAAGTCTTAGTTTCAATCGTCATTGTCCTTCATTTTACTAAAATGTTCCCACAAAATTCATTTCAAATAGACCCTTTCTCTGATGTTTTGGCAGTAGTGGTGGCTATAGAGTTTATCGGTTAATGGTATATCATTTTTGTCGAATTTTCGTAAAAAATCTTTAAAGTTCAATATATCCGTTATTATGCAAGATACGAAAAAAAATTGTATACATTAATTATAGGGTGTCTTGAGCTACATCTTAAAAAATATTTCTACAATTACAGGGTGGCCCATAAATCGTTGGTGATTCAAGTTTTCTTTTCTTTTAATCGAACACGCCTTATGTTCTTGCATTTTTGCATTTTCCATCGACATATAATATATCTTTGTAAGAAAAGAAATTCTGGACGCAGCAAGTGCGTTATGGTAGCGAATTTTCATTAAATGCTTCAAATTTGAATAGCTCAATTTGCTATTAACCTATAAGGTTGACCAAGAAACCAGTTTTTTCGGGAACACTTTAAGTTTACTTGCGGTAATTTTTATACATTTTCAAACAATGAAGTTATTTTGATGAAACATGGCACATTGTTTCTACTATATAGGTTATACTGGTAACCAAATTTGCGCCTGCTTTCTTAAAAAAAACATATTTGCAATTAAAAATATTTGTTTTAATCGAACACCAAATTTGATGTCTGCTTTCTTAAAAAAAACATCTGCTATAAAAAACATTTTTATGAAAATCCACTACCATAACGCACTTGCCTCGTCTAGACTTTTTTAGTAGTATTCTGATCATGTAACGAGTTGCTCTGTGTTTATGTGGAAATCTCTTTACAACCATACCACATCTTCTCTTAATAATTCGATTATACTCCTCGTAAATAAAAGATATATTTAAAAGTCGTCGCATATTTTACTTATGTCGGAAGATGACGTTTAAAATTTTCATCTCATATGCAACATGAGAAACTGACTAATAATTATTTCTTCTCGCAAATCATGTTTAAATATCTTTAAATCTGTGGGATTAGGTATAGGGAAAGCGCCGCCGTGGCCGTGTTGGAAAGTCCAGTCAAACTTCCCAATTCGGACTCTGAGGACGACGGTTCGAGACTCACCGGCAGCGGATGATTTTTCAAATCACTTCTATCGTTGAGATCTAGCTTAAGGTAAAGGGTAGATTACTTTAGATGAGCAAAAAGGGTCAGCATTGGCCTAATTGCCAGTAAGCATCTTACCTTTTACCTTTTTAGGTATAGAAAATGCTCATACCAACCGAATGAACAATAAAAAGTATATGAAATAACGTTATAAAATATAGGGTGTTTTATTTAAAAAAAGAGAGTTATTAGGTTTTAAAGTTGTTACGAATGACCGGTCTATTTCGGACACCCTGTCTAACTTGTACTAGCGTTAGTAAATTTTAAATATTTTGTGGGATTCTAGAATGTGTACTTTAAAATTTCAACTCTTCAGGTTGAAAAATAAAAGAGATACAGGTGTGTAAATGTGACAATGTTTTTTTAAGAAATTTTTGAAAAAACTCAAATATCTCGAAAATGGCTGAGAAAAATGACATAACATGTTAGTGAAACCTACCATAAAATTTGACGAGCAATCTAGATCCGCAATAAAAAATACCATCTTCCATTTGAAATAAGAAAGTTGACGTCTACTTCCGGTATAACCGGAAGTCTTATACTAACGTCAATATTTTCAGTGAAGAAATTTCGTGAAACCCACGTGCGAGAATTTTCAGAATTCAATTGTGAGCCGTACTCCAGAAACGGCTAATGGAAGGTCTACGTGGGACATTCTGTATAAAGTGTACCCCAAGTACCGGGTGATTCTTTATAATGTCGCCCCGCTTTAACTTTGTTATTTTAAGTGTCCCAAAAAAATTGAAAGTATGGTTATGTAGGTGCTAAAAAATACTTTTTTCTACGTATAAAAAAATTTGAAAAATGATCAGTATACAGGGAAAACCAAAAATTTCATTTTTTTTCAATGGATCACCCTATATAAGAATTTATTTTTCGATTTCTCGTAAAATTCTAAGCATAATTTATATAACATACCGTATACTTAAAATGAATAGTTTTTGAAATATTCGCATTTGAGACGTTATCATCAAATATTTTATTAAACAACTGTTACAAATCAAGAAGTCCTAGGATACCACGCTTTTAATTGAAAACAAATAACTGTCAATATTCTTGTAGTTGTATTGTTTAGTAAGTAAAAATGCCGTACTCAGACAGAGAAAGAAGAGTTATTTTAAGTTATTATATTAAAAATAATTTAAATTGTCGCACTGCCATTATAAATATAATAGAAGATAATCCCGGTATGCATGTCTCAACTCGAAAAACGTTCAAATCTATATATAGGAAGTTTCAAGAAACGTCAAATTTACAAAGGAGAAAAATAACTGCTGTGAACGTAGTCGAAAATGTAGAATTGAATATTTTACTTGCTATAGAAGAGAATCCAAACAATTCCATAAGAAACATTTCAAAGACATTACGAGCAACACAAGAAAATATTCAGCGAACTTCATACAGTAAAGTCCAAAGAACGTTAAGAAAATGGAATCTAAAACCAGATAAGATTAAACCCACTACAAAGCTTACCCAAATGCAAAAAGATGATCGGGTCGCATTTTGTCAACTGATTCTAGACAGAATAAACATAAATAATTTTTTGAAAACAGTTGTATGGACTGACGAGTCTACCTTTTCTACTAGTTGCCTGTTTAACCGAAAAAATACCAGATAATGGGTAAGAGAAAATCCACATTCTTATAAGGAATCTAAGTTCCAAGGGCGACGATCCGAAATGTGTGGTGTGGTATTCTGGGCGATCGAGTTATCGGTCCGTATTTTTTTTGATACTGTTTTAAATAGAGGCCGTTATTTAGATTTCTTGGAAAACGAGTTCGAAGAATATTTAGACGATTTGCCTTTAAATATATTACAAAATATAATTTTTCAACAGGATGCAGCACCCCCTCACAACATTCATGCTGTGCTTAATTATCTGAATCAAAGGTTTCCTGAATGAATCGGAAAAAATGCGCCAATTAAATGGCCTGCAAACAGCCCCGATTTGACACCTATGGATTCGTTTCTTTGGGGTTATATAAAAACAAACGGGACGTAGCAAGTGCGTTATGGTAGTGAATTTTTATTAAATGCTTAAAATTTCAATAACTCAATTTTATATAAACTTAGAAAGTTTAATTTTGGTATGTAGTGAGGTCTTTCCGAAGGCAAAATATCCACCAAATTTCATTAAAACAACTTTGTACTTTTCGGAGAAAAATTTTTTTTCAAGAGAAAATTTAAAATGTAAATACCTCAATTTTCTATAAACTTAGAAAGTTGAATTTTGGTAAGTAGTAGAGACTCTCCCAAGGAAATATATCCGTTAAATTTCATTAGAACAGCTTTGTAATTTTCGGAGAAATAAATTGTTTTTGCAAGAGAATTCAAAATTTTCCCAGAAAACCCCATCAGATTTTCCTGGCTAACGAACTCATCCAAGCCATTAATAAAAGAAAGGCACTTTCCGAGTTTCATCGAAATCGGTTAATTATTTTTTGAGTTATCAGACGGATACATACATATATATATATATATATATATATATATATATATATATATATATATATATATATTCAAACTTACCCCGGATATGGGTTCTAGGGGTCCTAGTTCGCGCTCATTTGAACAATTTTTTGCAAAGTCTCACCATCGATACCTCTCTATTAGTGAATTTTTTTAAAGAAAAATTCACTAAAACCGTGTATACGACCACCAAATTGAAAACCTCGATCATCTTAAAGATTTGATACGAAATAAAATCATTAATTTAAATAAAAATAACCCAGCATTCAAAACAGATTCTCTAGAGAAAATGCGAAGAACCCTTATACAATGTGTTGAAGAAAATGGAGGCCCGGTAGAGCATCTTTATATTTAATTTTTTATTTTTTTTTATTTCAACAACACACCACGGGGGCTCACAGCCTAAATACTATCGTACTGTGGGTGTTGACAAGGAGGAAAGAGGCAACTTGTTAATTCTGGACTTAGAATATTGTATATTTGAGTGGAGGGTGCTGTCGTCCGCGAGTTACAGCACCCTGTATAATGCTATACTGATATCTCGTGTCAGTAGAGTAATAGGATCGAAGCAGTCGTTCAACGCGGAAGTACTGAAACCGCTGAATAATCATAGTCATCATAATTATTAGTTTAAGTTGTTTTATTTTATAATGTTAGCTAAGCATATTTGACTTTATATACACAAGTAAGAGACAATATTATGTTAGAATTTATTACGAGTGTTTCAACATTAAACATCGTGTATTTCTCCTTTGTTTTAAAATTATAATTAAACTTGTAATTTCGAAATAAAGTTTTTTTGTTTTGAAGTGCCAAAAGGGCACTATCCAAACTGGCGCAGTCGTTAGTATAGGTTTAAGTGTATTTTTGACAAAAATCGCAAAGCTACACTTCGATTTTTATCGTTAAAAACCTGCAACCTACAAAATTTAAAGTGACCAACATCGTCAACGAGGAAGGACATCATCGCCAACCTCAACAGCAGAAGCCACCACTAGCATAAGACAACACAGCCACAAAAGGAAGGACATCATCGCCAACCTCGAAGGGCCAAGTCAAGTATAGATAGAAGTGACCAAAAATCGTCAGCGAAGAAGGACAACATTGCCGACTTCATAATTAAGCATATGGAAAAATTATTGTCAATCCTCTTCCTCACCCATGTCCTTGGACAGGTAGAGTTTAACAGACTGAATGACAACCCTGGACTGCTACCCCTAAAAATAGGAACTATGCAAAACGCAATCGATAAATGGACATTGATTAGAACGATTGAACTACAACCACTTTTACAAGACTTTAACTTTTTACAAAACACATCCTATCACCTGAACATCTCTATACAAAACTCCCCTTATAATGAATCCTATTATGAAGAACTACGAAACTCTCAAAATGTGTTATTCCATGAAATAAATGAAACTAACAAAATTTTCAAACAAATTATACCATCAAGTTTAAATTGAAAAAAGAGAGGTTTAATAAACGGACTCGGAACAGTAATTAAGTCAATCACAGGAAATTTAGATGATAATGATGCTAAACGTTATGACTCAACAATTTTAGAGCTAACTAGTAACCAAAATAAATTAGAAATAATTCAAAAAAATCAAATGTCACTAACAGAAACCGCTATTACCAAATTTAATCAAACAGTTTACATTTTGACTAACAATCAAAAAAAAGATAGCAGACCGTATTGAATTCCTAACGAAAAATTTTGAAGCTGAAGACTTAAGACAGGATTACATGGACATAGTAATCATAGCTCAAATGCTCTTTGTTCAGTTAATTACCGAAATAACGGGAATTAAAAATATTTTGGAGACTTTAGTTAATGCAATAACGTTTGCTAAATTAAAGACAATGCATCCCTCTATTTTAGAAACAGATGATTTATTGATAGAGCTTAATAAAATTCAAAGACATAAAGTAAATTTGCCATATAAGGTAAATATAGATAATATGGCCCTTTATGAAGAAATAATTACTATTAAAAGCTATTACAAAACCACTCAGTTAACATTCATTTTAGATGTACCTTTGGTTGAGTCAGCATATTACGATTACTATCATTTATATGCCTTTCCCATCCGTAATAGTTTGACCCACACATTCCTAACATTAATTCCCCATTCAAAATACCTTTCCTTGAATGATGAAAATTACAAACTCCATGATGGACCATGTCGAGAGGTCCGACCAACTGAATTCCTGTGTCAAGCTCAAACAATGAATCACATCAGTCCAAACAGCCCTTGTGAAATACAATTAATAAAGTTCTCCACCCAGTATAACAATTGTGAGCATCACCAAATGTTAATAGAAGATGTGAAGATTCAGAAGATCAGCGAAAGTAAATGGATTATCATCTCTCCAGTAGAAAATATAGTCAACTACAGATGCAGCGATGACCGTAAAATCATGGCCATAGATGGTAGTTATCTGGTAAAAATAGAAGAAGGCTGTGAGGTAAAAATCAAAGGACAAACAGTAAGTTCTCATCAATCTAAAATTAAAAAACTTTTCTATGTACCGTTACCCGAACTCAAATTTAGTGAACTGTCCATGAACTCAAAACTTAACATTGTGCCTTTACATCTAGAATCTATAAATTTAGATGAATTGAATTTAGTGAAATCCCAACTACAGCATCAGAAGGAGTTACTACAAACAATAAGTGTTCCTGTAATTCATACTTCGATTAGTGTTTTTACTTTAACTGTTTGTGTTCTTTTATTAACAGTAGCATGTTTCTGTTTTTGGAAATTTAAAGACAGAATAACAAGTTCCGCCGTCGAGTCCGAAATCGTCAACGAACTTAAGAAGACCCACGAAGTTCCCCTGGAGGACATCAATTTCAAGATTTAGGTACCCTAAATCTCATCTGGCAAGGGAGGAGTTACAGCACCCTGTATAATGCTATACTGATATCTCGTGTCAGTAGAGTAATAGGATCGAAGCAGTCGTTCAACGCGGAAGTACTGAAACCGCTGAATAATCATAGTCATCATAATTATTAGTTTAAGTTGTTTTATTTTATAATGTTAGCTAAGCATATTTGACTTTATATATACAAGTAAGAGACAATATTATGTTAGAATTTATTACGAGTGTTTCAACATTAAACATCGTGTATTTCTCCTTTGTTTTAAAATTATAATTAAACTTGTTGTAATTTCGAAATAAAGTTTTTTTTGTTTTGAAGTGCCAAAAGGGCACTATCCAAACTCGCGTAACTGTGAACTGGGTTGGATGTGCTAGAGAGGAGGTCATTGATGTGGAGAAGAAACAAAGTAGGGGCTAAAGCTGAATTTTGTGGGACTCCTGCATTAATTGGACATATTATGCTTCGTCGTGGGGATTTTCCTTTCCCTCTTGCGTGCATACCACCTCCCTCGTTGCATAAACCACAAGAAAAATGTCTTGTTCATACCTGCCAAGGCAGCCACGGCACCTGGGGGGGGGGGACAGGGATGCTGTGCGGGGTAGGCAGGGTCCAAGGAGGACATGGCTTCAAGATGTGAGATTGATAGCTTTCAAGCCCGTTTTCTTCGCATTCCCTGCTCATACCTCCCCACCTATTACCTACCCCGCCCAGCACTCCCACTCACTCCCGGTCCCGCAACTTCCCTGGGGGGTGTGAACATAAATATCTTCCTGTGGTTTGCGCATCCAGGGAGGGCCCTAGGAGGCTTCTGAAAACAGTTTCTTGAAAAGCGTTCGGGAGCCAATCCGCAAATTTACCAAAAACAATTTTATTTTGTAGCCAACGTTAGTACCCCTACAACTTTTGTTGCAAATTTTCCCTATTATTGAATAATAAAATATATTGAACTTGAACGTGCTGTTGGACCACCTGTATGTCTCAATTTTCATGTCTTAAGAAGAGTACTACATAAATTTGTGATGATAACGTTTCAAATGCGAATTTTCAAAAACTATTCATTTTAAGTATACGGTATGTTATATAAATTATGCTTAGAATTTTACGAGGAATCGAAAAATAAATTCATATATAGGGTGATCCTTTAAAAAATGAACTTTTTGATTTTCCCTGTATACTGATCATTTTTCAAATTTTTTATACGTAGAAAAAAGTATTTTTAGCACCTACATAACCATACTTTCAAGTTTTTTGGGACACTTAAAATAACAAAGTTAAAGGGGGGCGACATTATAAAGAATCACCCTGTACAATGCAAATACATTTATTTAATATTTTGAAATTTATTTGGTAGTTATTTAATCGAGTTTCACCAAGGCAATCATGTTAAACTTGTTTTGTAGAAGTATTAATTAACAAACCACTTCCTGCATATAAAATTTTATCTGTTTCATTGATCTAATCCACAAATGCAGCTTGGCGGTAGAAAATAGAAAACCAAAAGGAAATAAAAACGGAATAGTGTAGGGATAAAAGGATCGACCCCATTTATTTCCGTATCTATGTAATATAAGCTGTTTTTGCTGCAGCTTTTCTAGATGATAACATAATGAGAACCCACAACAGTTCATGGAAATGTCCTTAATGGATTTTCTTTTCCTAATTCTTTTCTATAAAAAGCGCGCAAAAAGGAAAATAAAACGTAGTTTTTCTAAATGGTAGTTTTACATTTATATTGTAATAAAAAACTGATGATTTAGTTCGTTCATATAATTAAGATTTATTGTTGTTGTATTTATATACAGAGCTTTACACGTCACAAAAAAATATTTTCGCGTCTTTTTGTAAGGAAACATGTACGAGGTAAGCGCCAAAATGTCCCGACCTGGCACAGATCCAGGCTATCGCAGCATGTCAAAATTTCATAAGACAATGGTTCAGGTCTTATTAGCCTTGAAAAAAGACCAGAAATGGATTTTTGTCAATCAGTTTTCTTACAACTGACACTTGTTATCTACGTCTATGTTAACTGTGGCATGGTTTTACCAACTAAGAGCAACCACAGCTACTATTAAAATTAAATTAAAAGTCTTAAAAGTGCTTATCTTTCATTTTCAACAAAAAGTCGCTAAAAAATATATTGGATATAATGGAATTACATAATTTGATCAGATAACGTTATAATAGAATCAAGACGAAAATCAAAAAAAAAAAGAGTTAAAAGATAAATTCAGTCAACGGCGAGATTTGAACCCATGTCCCTTCGCACATCAGACAGGGATCCTAACCGTTACACCACGTATCGCTTCTGGCAAACTGCAATAAAGAAAGGTAGATAACCGATAATGATCTTAAGTTATTTATTTGTAATAGGTAACGTCTTTAGAGGCAGATTTTATAGTTATTTTAACAAATGCGAAGAGTATCATAAATGTAGAACATTCCAATACACATGGTATGCAACATTCTCCATTCATAAACAGGAATAGTTATACCTACTAGTTTTTACGTTTTAAAACACCAGTTTGACATTTACAGGAGAAAAATTATAAAATTCTCAAAGCAATGTTTCTGGTACTCCTTGAACTTTTTGCGCCATGAAAAGATAAACGTTGTGTGTAACATTTAATAGATTTTGTTTAACACATACAATATTTTGGTATTGCGTCTTCTTTGACTTTTAGTGGTACTAAAATTTTGCTTCATTAAGTGCCTATAACTTTTGTTTCTTTTAACATAGACAGCTAAATTTTGGTACAGAGTTTGGTTTTTACAACATAAACCAGCTTGTCAAAAGTGGTTGTCATAGCTTTCTTACTTCCGGAGAAATGATTTTTTTCTAGAAGAAACCCTAAAATTTTCCCGGAAAAACTGGTCCGATTTTCCTGGCTAACAAACTTATCCAAGCCACTTGGAAAGAGAATGTACTCACCAAATTATAAAAATTGAAACTGACCCCGGATATGTGTTCTAGGAGGCCTAGTTCCCGCTCATTTGAAGACATTTTTTCGAAATTCAAAAGTCGAGATCTTTTTTTTTATATATATATTTTATTTCAACAACACACCACGGGGGCTTACAGCCTAAATACTATTGACCGTGGGTGTTGACAAGGAGGAAAGAGGCAGCTTGTTAATTCTGGACTTGAAGGTTTGGAGGTTCGGAGGAGAAGGAAAAACATGTGCCCGCAAGGAATTCCACAACTTGGAAGTCCTCGGGACAAAAGAGCGGGCATAACAAGATGTTCTAAGTCTGGTGACCTGGACAGTAAAAGGGTGCATTCGCTCTGTTCCCCTGGTAGATCTGTTGGGGGAAGCAGGTGGGGAAACTATGGAGGAAAGCTCCTCTGAGCACTGCCCGTGCAGATATCTATAAAAGAGAGAGAGGTCACCAACGGCACGTCGGTGAGCAAGGGATGGCAGCCTTTGGGTGAGGGTAGGGTCACCGATGAGACGTATAGCTCTCTTTTGAATGAAGTCCAGGATAGCGAGTGTAGAAGCGGCAGCGGCAGCGGCACCCCAGATGTGAGAGCAGTATTCGAGGTTTGGCCTTATTTGTGAAGTATATAAGGTATAGAGATTAGCTGGTGAAAAGTATTTGCGAGCCCGGAAGAGGAAACCTAATTTCTTAGCAGCTTCTGCAATTGATGTGACATGTTGGTGCCAATTAAGATTACGATCCACAGAAATGCCAACAACAGAAAATGACTCATTACTTTGAATAACTTGGTTATTTATTGTAAAAGGTCTAGGACTGGTGTATCTCTTATGAGAAAGAAAGCAAGCCTCTGATATGGTGGGGTTGAATTGTACAAGATTTATACTTCCCCAGTCTAATATTTTTTGGAGATCCACGGAGATATAACCCTCCATGAGTCTGCGATCCTCATCTAATTGGGCTAAAGAGACAGACTTAGAATATTGTATATTTGAATAGAGGGTGCTGCCGTCCGCGTATCTGTGAACTGGGTTGGATGTGCTAGAGAGGAGGTCATTGATGTCGAGAAGAAACAAAGTAGGGGCTAAAGCTGAACCTTGAGGAACTCCTGCATTAATTGGATACAGTTTAGAGGAATGGCCATCCACAACAACAGATATGCTCCTGTTGGAGAGGAAATTTGCTGTCCACATACAGAGTTTTGGTGGTAGGCCATAGGCTGGAAGTTTATTAAGCAGCGCTGCGTGCCAGACCTGGTCGAATGCTTTGGATATGTCTAGAGCAACAATCTGGGCTTCACCGTGTTGTTCCATGGACTTGTTCCAAGAATGGGTGACAAAGGAAAGGAGGTCGGCAGTCGATCTGCGCTGACGGAATCCATACTGCCTGTCGTGGATTAGACTGTGTTTTTCAAGAAATTTTAGTAATTCGGTGTTTATATACTTTTCCATCACTTTAGAGACGACTGAAAGGAGAGAAATAGGCATGTAGTTGCTAGGAAGCGCTTTGGATCCTTTCTTGGGGATGGGTTGTACTCGAGCAGTTTTCCAGTTACTAGGGAATATGCCTTTATTATAAGATATCTGAAACAGACGAGTCAGAACAGGAGCAAGCTCTGGTGCGCATTTTTTGAGAACAATTGCTGGGAGCTCGTCAAGGCCAGAGGCTTTCCTGGTATTAAGAGAAGAGAGCATATTTCGTACCTTTTTAGTTTTGAAAATGATATCCGTCATTTTATGCGCGACATTGGGGACTGTTGGTGAACATTTGGAGGTGGGTTGAGAGTAGAATTGCCGGCGAACAACGAAGCAAAAAGTTCAGCCTGGCCCAGGGCGTTAGAAACAATTTCGTCCCCTGAGACAAGAGGTGGGAACGTGCTTTTGCAGAAATTTTTTTGTGAGCTTTGATCTTTTCAAGTCTGGCCTTGTCACAGGATTTAGAGAACTAGGGCTTTTGAGTGACTGAATAGGTTTTCTGTGTACGTGGAATAAATAATTACATGCCAGCTTGGATGATTTCGGTGACGTTTTGTGAGATATCAGAGGAGTCAGGATCAGAGAAGCAGCCCATGAAAATGAGGAAAAGTAATCCCGCATTTCGTCCGAGTTCGTGGAGTTGTAGTGCCAAAAGATACGTGGGTGTGATGACTGTGCGAACTCGGGTTGCATTGAGCAGGAAGCGGCGACCATGCCGTGGTATGAGCGACCAAGGGAGGCGGTGACTGATGTGTTATAGTATTGAGGTTTTGTAGTAACAAGGAGATCCAAGGGATTTGATCTGTGTGTTGGGATGCGAGGAAAGTAAGTAGGTTGCTGAATCATATTGGTTAAAGAATTGCTGACTGCGAAGGCCTCCGATGCTCTCCCTTGTGGATCGGTTTTTGAAGATCCTAGCGATTCCTTATTCTGTCCTTCCAGCTTCCAAATTGGGGAGTCTGGTGCAGGGTAGATTGCTGCCGACGTATGCGCACACACCTCCATGCAATCTAAAGGAAGTAAGGAGCTCATACCCCGGGAAATTAAGGTGATTAGTGGCTGTTTGGGCACTGATTTGGGTTTCGGTAAGAAAGAGGAGTTGGGGCCTATTAGCCTAGAGCAAATGGTGGACGGAGTTCAGGTTAGAATTTAGGCCACATATATTCGAGAAGAATTGGTTAAATCTTGATGCCAGCGCCCCCTGCACACCCCTCTCCCGGAGATGCGAATGGAGGGGTATTTTATTCCTGGAATCTTTTGTACAAGGAGAAACCATCATAATGTTAATTTATAAGGAAAACCGACTCATACACCAGAACCGGAAACGTCTGTTGGGACTTCACCGGTCCCTTGATGTAAGGGGTGGTATCTCCTCGGGCGTGAAAAAAATCCTTTACTATCACGTAAAGGAAAAGTCCACTACCACCTACCTTACATTGCTATAAAATAGTGTAGGTTTAGTTTAGTTAAGTTTTCTAGCAAGAACTCCAACATGGTTGGTTTTAATCACAAAAACATCACCATCATTTTTTTATATGTTACAACAGGGGAACGATCAATTTCAAATTACGATAAGGCAGGTCCGTTCATTCACAAGGATCTTATAAATTATGAGTAAGTAATCATTTTATTAATTATTAATTTAAGTTATTAAAAACTTGAAGATAATTTAACATAGACAACTATGATTTTCGACACGATGTTATTTCCTTTAAGACCTTTAGAAGTAAAACCATAATTGGGTTACTCATATATTGTATTTTGACTTGCCTATTTTTTACACTACTCACCAAACGTGGCGACAAAAATGTTTGCTTCTATGATGTATTCATTGAAAATACTCACCTGAAAAAAAAAGATTAGTAAATCAATACATTTGTCATGTGTTTCTTAAAACTAATTTTAATTATAATAAAATATCACATTTAGAATTATAAATCATTGAAACAAAAATGGCATAACATCGTCAGCACAGGTACAAAGAATGCAATTGACGTACACAAAGAATAACGTTAATTAAGATTTTCTGATTTTAACTATCCACTCAGTGAGATTAATCGAATGACAGCCTCATAATGTGTATGTACCAGGAACTAGTTGTGGTGCTAACAAATAAGGTTTACGATCTTGAGGCCGAAGCCATTGCCTTCCCGTCCGAAAACATCAGGTCAAACCAATAAGTTTGTTGGAAGCAAACCATCTACTAAATAATTGGTCTTACTAATACTTTTATCTCGACCTAGTCCACATTTGTCTTTTACCGGCGCCGAGTTAATTAGAATCGTAGGATGTTTAACTTCAGAAAATATCTAGCTTTACTAGAAAATAGTGTCGTTGCAAAACTACGAACTCGCTGTTGTGACTATCAGGCTGTATGGTTATTTGAAGTCCAATATTTCTTAAGTAATATTTTGCGAACTCGTCTCGTATAGAGTTATATAATTTCATATTTGTAGTTTTCATCTATTCTCGTTGGTTTTTACATAGTTTTGGAATGTTTGTGCTTTTAAAGAGTGCTGGTTGGGGTGTGGTTGGTTGTATTGGTAGGAAAGGAGGATGGATAGGAATTGTATATCGAGAGTCTTCATTAACAAGCTATTTTTGCTTCTATGGAGACATCCTGTGTTAGTGTGAGGGAGGGAAAGGGAGGAAGGAAACATGTAATGTGTAATGATGTGTTTGTTTTTTCGGTTAAATTGCATCACAATTATTTCAGACTAATATTCCCAGTTTTACAAAGCTTGATCAAACATTTAACGGCGGGTTAGATGATCAAAATTTCAGACAACCAATCGCAGCTTCAAGATATTTGGTTGTCATGCCAAAAACCCGAATCATAGGCTGTGATTGGTTGCCTGAAGCATTGATTAACTAATCGAACGACAAATCTTTAATCGATCTTTGTGAAACTGGGCATAAGTGTCTTCGAAAAGAGAGACGAAACTGTATTGTCAGTATCACCGAATACTATATAATGACAATACGGGACACTCCGGATAATTTCGTGTTTCAAGAATATAAGCGCCCCTAGCGGATAGTACTAATGTTACATCGTTCGAGAAAGTGTAACACTAGCAATTGCTGGTGTTTTACTGTGTATAATTAAGTTTGAGCTGTGTTTTTTACAATGAATGTTAGTGGTTGGGTGTGTGCAATCTATAATTGTTCGAATTATAACGTGCTAAAGCTATCCAAGACATTTCATAGGTTTCCAAAGGATGGCGAAACGTGAATATGATTTAAAGCAGAAGACAATTTTTTTTATAGATAAACTTCGTACACGGATGATTGAGAGGTTTCAATCATAACTTGTCTTTCAGTGCATCAAAAAGAAATATGAAGGCAAAAAAAGTTTTGGATTAATAATAAATGATATAAGAAAACTGTTTTTCTATATTCTTCTGTGTCCTTTTTTATTTCAGTATGGCATAAATTGTCACATTTCTTCACATTTAAAATTATTTTACTTGGTAAAGGCTTTTAATTATCTCCCTAAGACAAGTTTTTAAAGAGACAAGTAGAAATAGCAGATTCAGCTCTATAATAGATTTATTCACTGAAGAAAGAGTTAGTCTCACCTTTCATCTGCACAATTTCTTAATTATGTACTAAGTATATCAGTTACCTATTTTAAAATATTAGATTAATAAGACAGTTTTCATGTAGAGATATAGCAAATTGAGTACTGTGCTACCATTTATACCTAGAACAATTATTTATAGGTAAATACAGATTATAACTTTATATCCTCAGAAACAGCTATCAGTATATTCCTATACCTACCCTTGAAATAGTAGTTTAACGACGGTTTCAAGATAGTACTTTAAATTATGATGAAATAAGATTATGGGTAAGAGAAATTTGTAGAATTATTCATGCTGAATTCATTTAGGTTTCAAGCTGATTGTTGATACAAATTCTATTTATAACTATATAACCAGAAATTTTTCACTGTTTTGTCATGTACAAGTTTTTATATTCATCTATAATAAACCAATTGTCTAAATTAAGAATATGCAGGTAAATATACAATTCAAATTACCCGCTCAGTTGTCAGTACTTCACGAGAGGTGGCGCTAGTGTCACAAATATCACCAATGCTAAAGCATATGAGTGTCCCGTATTGTCATTATATAGTATTTGGTATCACCAACAAAACCTTGACATAGGTGACTTTTCCTGTTATTGAACTTGTACATTTTTTTTTCAAACTCAATTAACTTCTATTAGCCCAAAACATTAATTTTGGTATGCAACAAATCCTCTATAAAGGCAACAATTGTACTAAATTTCAACAAAACAACTTGAACGATATACAGATATATAAGAGCTGATCTTACCATACAAATGATTTTACCGCATTAAAATTTTTGCTGCATGTTAACGAAACACCATGTGCATACCGGAAATGTATGTATGCAATAAAATATACCGAATTATACGGATATGGATACTATTTGACCAAAAGTTCCTCTGTTACAAAACTTTGAATATTAAGGTTTATATTACCCCGTATAGGTTGCGTCCAAAAGCACTTAAAGTTGTACATTAAAAAGAAAATTTGTCTGACATTTAGTCATAAATATTTAGGGAAGTTTTCATTATTTTCGTTTTAGAAGCCCATCTGAAACGTCAGACATAAAACATGATAGCTAATAGAACCTGCGTGTTATAAAAACGTCGCCAGCATAATATATCGGTCAGTTTTTCAGAACATATGGGATGTTTTATCCTGTCCATCTCGGACCTTATCCCACCCTCTATCACATATAATAGGATGAATTTGCAAACTGAGCTTTGTGCTCAGCTCTCCTAGATGCTAGTTTCAGGTTTCAGATAGTTTTTTTTACGGTAACTAAGGAGCATTAGATGTGTTTTGTTCTCTCTTTGTGTGTTTATCCCAAAAAATCTGCTAAAAACCAATAAACACGCAATTTATAGCCATATTACATAAGTAATTATATTTGCACCATGTCAAAAATATACACCGAGCTCAAAAAGTTCTTTATCTAAAAAAACTTTCGGACCCGTCTTTTTTTTTAAATGGACATTTAAAACTAATTTTCATTTATACAAGGTGTCTCAAAAATATATACGTCACAGTTTGTTTTTTTAAATGGCGAGACCCAGTTTTAGTGAATTTTCTTTAAAGAAATTCACTAATGGGTAGATCCCGACTTTTGAATTTCGAAAAAATTTCTTCAAAGGAGCGCTAATTAGGCCCCCTAAAACACATATTCGGGGATAGTTTCAATTTTTATATGTATATGTATATGTATATGTATATGTATATGTATATGTATATGTATATGTATATGTATATATATATATATATATATATATATATATATATATATATATATATATATATATATATATATATATATATATAAAACAGCATTTTTAACACGGCATTTTTTATACTATACAATGAGAAAGGTTAAGGGCAAGGCCGCAAAGGAGACAACCGCATACACGTGTTTCAAGCTTATTAGCTATCATCATTACGGTATAGCCAGGTGATGATGGGAACACTCTGGATGAAGAAGCAAGTATGTTCGTTCGGCCCAAGTTTTCCCCGAAAATTTTGTGTTTTCTTTCGAAAAAAAAATTATATCTCCGGAAGTAACAAAATAAGGGCAACCAAATTTGGTACGCGGGGTTACATCATTATAGGTAAATTACCTATAAGTATATAAACACCGAATTACTCAAATTTCTTGAAAAACACAGTCTAATCCACGACAGGCAGTATGGATTCCGTCAGCGCAGATCGACTGCCGACCCTTTCCTTTGTCACCCATTCTTGGGACAAGTCTATGGAACAACACGGTGAATCGCAGATTGTTGCTCTAGACATATCCAAAGCATTCGACCAGGTTTGGCACGCAGCGCTGCTTAATAAACTTCCGGCCTATGATCTACCATCAAAACTTTGTACCTGGACAGCAAATTTCCTCTCCAACAGGAGCATATCTGTTGTTGTGGATGGCCATTCCTCTAAACTGTATCCAATTAATGCAGAAGTTCCTCAAGGTTCAGCTTTAGCCCATACCTTGTTTCTTCTCCACATCAATGACCTCCTCTCTAGCACATCCAACCCAGTTCACAGTTACGCGGACGACAGCACCCTCCACTCAAATATACAATATTCTAAGCCTGTCTCTTTAGCCCAATTAGATGAGGATCGCAGACTCATGGAGGGTTCTGTCTCCGTGGATCTCCAAAAAATATTAGACTGGGGAAGTATAAATCTTGTACAATTCAACCCCACCAAAACTAAGTCTTGCTTTCTTTCACACAAGAGATACACCAGCCCTAGACCCATCACAATGAACAACCAAGTTGTTCAAAATAATGAGTCCTTCTCTCTTGTTGGCATTTCTGTGGATCTAAATCTTAATTGGCACCAACATGTCACATCAATTGCAGAAGCGGCTGCTAAGAAATTAGGTTTCCTCTTCCGGGCTCGCAAATACTTTTCACCAGCTAATCTCTATACCTTATATACTTCACAAATAAGGCCAAACCTCGAATACTGCTCCCACATCTGGGGTGCAGCTGCCGCTTCTACACTCGCTATCCTGGACTCCATTCAAAAAGAGCTATACGTCTCATCGGTGACCCTACCCTCACCCAAAGGCTGCCGTCCCTTGCCCACAGACGTGCCGTTGGTGCCTCTCTTTCTCTCTCTCTCTCTCTCTCTCTCTCTCTCTTATAGATATCTGCACGGGCACTGCTCAGAGGAGCTTTCCTCCATAGTTCCCCCACCTGCTGCCCCCAACAGATCTACCAGGGGAACAGAGCGAATGCACCCTTTTACTGTCCAGGTCACCAGACATAGAACATCTTGTTATGCCCGCTCTTTTGTCCCGAGGACTTCTAAGTTGTGGAATTCCTTGCCGGCACATGTTTTTCCTTCTCCTCCGAACCTCCAAACCTTCAAGTCCAGAATTGAGCTGCCTCTTTCCTTCTTGTCAACACCCACGGTACGATAGTATTTAGGCTGTAAGCCCTCGTGGTGTGTTGTTGAAATTAAAAAAATAATCGTCAAAGTCGCGAATTAAAACGTCAAAATTGGCAACATTTAGGCAAAAAACCTGAAACTATGGAAAGAAAATGTCTCAAGAAGAATGTTTTGCCTGAAGTCTTAGCTTCAACTGTCATTGTCCTTCATTTTACTAAAATATTTCCAGAAAATTCATTTCAAATAGACCTTTTCTCTGATGCTTTGGCAGTAGTCTTAGCTATAGAGTTTATCGTTAATGGTATATAATTTTTGTCGCATTTTCGTAAAAATCAATAAAGCTCAACATATCCGTTATTATACAAGGTACGAAAAAATTGTATACATTAATTATAGGGTGTCTTGAGCTACATCTTAAAAACTATTTCTACAATCACAGGCTGGCCCGTAAATCGTTGGTGATACAAATTTTTTTTTTTTTAACCAAACACGCCTTATGTTATTTCATTTTTGCATTTGCATCGAAATATAATGCGTGTTTGTAAGAAAAGAAATTTGGAACGCAGCAAGTGCGTTATGTTAGCAAATGTTCATTAAATGCTTCAAATTTAAATAGCTCAATATGCTATTAACCTATAAGGTTGACCAAGAAACCAGTTCTTTCGGAAACACTTCAAGTTAACTTTCGGAAATTTTTGTATATTTTCAAACAATAAAGTTATTTAGATGAAACATGGCACATTGTTTTTACTATATAGATTATAGTGGTAACCAAATTTGATGCCTGCTTTCTTTAAAAAAAACACATATTTGCTCTTAAAAATATTTTGATGAAAATTCACTACCGTAAGGCACTTGCTGCGCCCGGACTTTTTATTTTATTTTCAGATTCTACGAACCATTTTGATCACATTAAGTGTATCATAATCGAAGTCTAAATTTAGTTTTCTCCTAAAAATGGATTTAAATTATTTTTTTAATTATATTAATTCTGAATACAGTGCATCACATTCCCTAAAGGCATACAAAAAAATAATAAGTAAAGTTCAAATGCTTAATCTGCAACAAAATTCGATTGTAAACACAAAAGAGCTGTATCACATGTTTATAGACGAAAGGAAAATAACAACAAGTATTCAGCTAAAGCATCCAAATATTGCTTGGAACAAAATTTGGAAAATATTCGACAACGACTTTTTGCCAAGAGACTGGAGGTCAGCAACATACAAGATGATAAATGAGATCTACCCCACTAAGGATAAAATGTTTCGGCATGGCATTACCCAAAACAATTTGTGTGAAATATGTGCTTTAAATGACGTGGATACTTTAACACATAGAATTAGAAAATGCAACACGGCGGACAGAAATTGGGAATGGGTTAGTAACAAATTAAAGAATGTTTTTAAGTGTAATATGTTAAATGAAGACATTTGTGCAAACATAGCTACTGACTTTATAGGTAACAAAGACAGTGAGAATGTGTGGCAGTGGTTTTTGGGTGGAGTGTTTTATGCTAACCTTGAAGTAAAATTTAATCTTGAAAAAACTCGGGACGCAGCAAGTGCATTATGGTAGTGAATTTTTATTAAATGCTTCAAATTTAAATAACTCAATTTTCTATAAACTTAGAGAGTTTAATTTCAATACGTAGTAAGGTTTTTCCTAAGGCAAGATATCCACAAAATTTCATTAAAATAACTTTGTAATTTTCGGAGAAAAAAATTTTTTTCGAAAGAAAATTTAAAATTTGAATAACTCAATTTTCTCTAAACTTAGAAAGTTGAATTTTGGTACGTAGTAAGGTTGAGGCAACATATATAGTAAATTTCATTGAAACAGCTTTGTTACTTTCGGAGAAAAAATTTTTTCGAAAGAAAACTCAAAATTTTTCCGGAAAACCCCGTCTGATTTTTCTGGATAACGAACTCATCCAAGCCATTAATAAAAGACAGGCACTTGCCAAGTTTCATCGAAATCGGTTAATTATTTTTTGAGTTATCAATATATATATATATATATATATATATATATATATATATATATATATATATATATATATATATATATATATATATATATATAAACATATAAAAATTAAACCTATTTACAAATGAACTTTAATAAGATATTATGCTGTGACAATACCTCTCTCAAGCACCCTAAAATATAATCAAAATGTGCACAGTTATATATGTTTTATTTCTTTTTCCCTTGTCTTAATACACTACATATTTTATGACAATCGATTTAATTTACTTATTTGATTTCATAAATAGTCGGTTAATAGTGACTTGGAATGAAGTAGACACCACATCTTCAAACATATTAAGAGAATATGAGTAAATCAACAGCAACTGGGAATGAATTCGGTCAGTCGCCCAGCCACGTGGTTAAAAAACACTGTTTGTATGAGTGGTTAGAACTCTAGCTCTAAATAAAAGGACTGTAACAGCGGCAGAAGCAGAAGTCAATGGAAGGTTTGTGTATTCGAAAAGAAACTATTGACTATTAATAACAACAATTGACTAAAAACGCTGCGAGTTGTAAGGCAAAAATAATTATACTACAGAGGTGATAAATGATAATACATTACAATAGGGTTATATATAATCGTAAATGCTTCCAATGATTAACAATCAGTGAATTCAGTATTATTGACATTTCTCGAAAACTTACAAATGAATTTCATGGGTCAATAAGAAAAGCATTGACTAACCAACAGCAACCACATACTTATGATTTAAACATAAATGTTTCAAATTTGAATAGCTCAATTTTCTGTAACCCTAGAAAGCTGAATTTTGGCACATAGTTAGGTATTTCCCAAAGCAATATCTAGACCAAATTTTATCGAAATTTTCGGAAAAAAAAATTTTTTTTGAAAGAAAACTCAAAATTTTCCCGGAAAACCCCGTCCGATTTTCCTGGCCAACGAACTCATCCAAGCCATTAATAAAAGAAAGGCACTTGCCGAGTTTCATCTAAATCGGTTACTTATTTTTTGAGTTATCAGACGGATACCTATATATATATATATATATATATATATATATATATATATATATATATATATATATATATATATATATATATATATATATATATATATATAAGCATATAAAAATTCAAACTGACCCCGGATATGGGTTCTAGGGGTCCTAATTCGCGCTCATTTGAAAGAATTTTTGCAAAGTCTCACCATCGATACCTCTCTATTAGTGAATTTTTTAAATAAAAATTCACTAAAAATGATAAATATGTATAGGAAAGACCGATATATTAAAACAAGGAGTTATCAAGCAAATGAGCTTAGTAAATTAATATTTTGTTTTTAATTATTTATTTATTTTGTAAATATATTTCTGTAAATACGTTAGGTGAAAAGATTGTATATTTTATTTAAAAGTTGTTACATATGTACTTTGAATAAATGATGTACAGTAAAAAAAAACAAAATTGTGAAAAATTGATTTGATAAATTGATTACCAGGAATATCTGAGGCGATCTTCAAATTCTTGCAAAACATAATGTACTAGTTGAGGTTATATCAGTCTAATTTCCTGTCTTATTCGGGCTTTAGGAGCAGCCTGTTAATATAAACTTAGGTAGGACCTACAGATAATAATCTAACTGGGCCAAATGAGGGGATATAGACTGTATACTTTAATTCGTATACTTCAATGCAAATCCGTTCAACAGTTTGAAAATTGAAGCTACTTTGATCGTATATACAGATCATAAATTCTAGATATTAAGTTGTTTCAAGATATTTTGTTACTGCAAGCAGTTAAGTATCCAAATTGTAATTTTATAGCCAATCATTACCGACAATTTATTTTGATTTGTGGCTCGGTTAATTTTATGTAGGTTGTAACTGATACTTAAACTGATGCCCAGAACATTAGCCTTTAATAAACAGATTGGTTTATTACACTGAAAATCGTGTTTATTATTAAATTTGTACTGTTGCTAATGCATCCTGCTGCTTATGATTATTTGGCAAGTGTAAAAATACAAATAAATAGCATTGCGATTCACTTTCACATTAAATTGATAACTCTCCATCGAAAGGGAATCTATTTTTAATGTATGTTGTTCTCACTGGTGCTAAATTTATTAAATATAGTCTATAAATAAACTGGGTGACCATTATAATCTGTGATGAACACTGATAAGTAAACTTGGCGAACCCAGATCACCACAACACGTTCTTAAAGACCCGACGATCGTTTCACTAACAAAGTAACGAGGGGAAAACTCAAAGTTTTGTGAAACAAATTACTTAGAATTCACAACAGAGGTTTATTCACAATGAAGTGCTGGTGTATCTCTTATGAGAAATAAAGCAGGACTGTGATTTGGTGGGGTTGAATTGTACACGATTTCTACTTCCCCAGTCTAATATTTTTTGGAGATCCACGGAGACAGAACCTTCCATGAGTCTGCGATCCTCATCTAATTCGGCTAAAGAGACAGGTTTAGAGTATTGTATATTTGAGTGGAGGGTGCTGTCGTCCGCGTAACTGTGAACTGAGTTGGATGTGCTAGAGAGGAGGTCATTGATGTGGAGAAGAAACAAAGTAGGGGCTAAAGCTGAACGTTGAAGAACTCATGCATTAATTGGATACTGTTTAGACAACAGAAATGCTCCGGTTGGAGAGGAAATTTGCTGTCCACGTACAGAGTTTTGGTGGTAGGCCATAGGCTGGTAGTTTATTAAGCAGCGCTGCGTGCCACACCTGGTCGAATGCTTTGGATGTGTCTAGAGCGACAATTCACCGTGTTGTTCCATAGACTTGTTCCAAGAATGGGTGGCACAGGGAAGAGGGTCGGCAGTTGATTTGCGCTGACGGAATCCATACTGCCTGTCGTGGATTAGACTATGTTTTCAAGAAATTTTGGTAATTCGGTGTTTATATACTTTGCCATCACTTTAGAGACGACTAAAAGGAGATAAATAGGCCTGTAGTTGCTAGGAAGCGCTTTAGATCCTTTCTTGGGGACGGGTTGTACTCGAGCGGTTTTCTATTGTAAGATGTTCCTATGCAAATTCTAAAAACAGTTAATATATATATATATATATATATATATATATATATATATATATATATATATATATATATATATATATATATATATATATATATATATATATATGATTTTTAAGTGACGTACGCAACCTTTTTGTTATGTATTTAAATTACATTGTTAAGGATGGCATGCGTTACTCATCAAATGGTTGGTTGATACATGCTAGTTATACGTCCATGTACTCATGTCTCCATATATGCATGCATGTTTTGAATTGGCGTTATGTCGTTCTCATTTTCGCCTTGTTTGTTAATATTTTAAAATATGAATACAATATATATATATATATATATATATATATATATATATATATATATATATATATATATATATATATATATATATATATATATATATATATATATATATATATATATATACCGCTGTCGCCCATTACGATTTTAGATTGATAGATGACATGAAATTACAGTAAATGTGATTGTTTTTTTAAGTAGGGGATTCTATACATTTTTAAAATACGCCATATTTGCAGCTCGAAGAACGGCCCCAATTAAAGTTGCAGGCTAAAAATGTAGCACATGGTGGAAAGGTCAAGGGCGACAATAAAGAAAATTTTCGGAACATTCGTTTTTATAAAGAAACTTCAACGTTTTTGCGAAACCATGATTTGGTAAGTTTATAAGAATACGAGAGGATACGAAAGAATACTAAATATTAGCTGCTTATTTAATGTACTCTTAGGATGAAAGGCTAGTTGTATTCTCCCCACAATTAGAACCGTAGACCGGTTTCGGTCTAATTACGGCTCATCAGTACGGCATACTAATTGCAGAGAAAATACACCTATAAAGTAATACGGCTATGGTAGCCAGCCTTCCAACCCTAAGTGAGATGTAAGACACGAAGCACGTCCCGCCACCTCGTTGCGAAACCAAGTAGTATGTTGTCACGGCAGCTCCAAATAACACATAATGTTAAAAAATAGAGACTGTATACAACCAACTAACAACTTAGTAAATTGTCATCCCTGGCCCATGTTTACCATAATATAGGAACAACGTCTGTAAAGCTAGATGCATTCTCACCACAATTATAACCATAGACCGGTTGCGTTCTAATGAGAGCTCGTCAGTACGGCATACTAATTGCAGCGAAAATACACTTATAAAGTAATACGGCTATGGTAGCCAGCATTACACCACTAAGTGAGATGTAAGACACGAAGCACGTGCCGTCACCTCGTTGCGGAATCAGGTAGTATGTTGTCACGGCAGCTCCAAATAACACAGAATGTTAAAAAATAGATACTGTATACAACCAACTACCAATTTAGTAAATTGTTGGGCCAGGGTTGACAAGGCAGTTACCGAGTTTTATTGAAATGAGCTTCTTATTTTTTGAGTTATCGGTGTGACATCTATCTATCTATCTATCTATCTATCTATCTATCTATCTATCTATCTATCTATCTATCTATCTATCTATCTATCTATCTATCTATCTATATATATATATATATATATATATATATATATATATATATATATATATATATATATATATATATCACCTGAAGAACTGTTAGTAGCCGTCAAAAAGCTTTAAATAAATAAGGCACCTGGACCAGGATACATCCCTTCAGAGATACTGAAAGCAGTCGCGGAGGAAAGACCAGAACTCATCTTGTCTATCTACAACCACTTGGCAGCCGAAGGTTACTTCCCGACAAGGTGGAAACGGGCCAGACTGGTGCTGATACCCAAAGCGGACAGACTGTCGCGGAGACCCATCTGCCTGCTCGATATAGAAGGCAAACTATATGAACACCTCATATTGGCGAGACTGAAGAGAGAGATTCAACGAACAGGAGACTTGGCAGAGAGACAATATGGCTTTAGAGTGGGCCGACAGACTGCGGACGCTATCAACGAAGTGTTAACCATCGCCAGGGAGGCCGCTGCATAGTCATGGAAATACCGAAGACTTTGTGCACTGATAACTTTGGATATTAGAAATGCTCTCAATAGCGCGTCGTGGCAGAGAATACTGGAAGAACTAAGATAACAAAGAATCGACGAAGGTTTGATCAACAGTATAGCATCATACTTGTCAGAAAGAGAAATAATCCTGGAAGCTGGGGAATCTGTAACGAGTAGGCGAATGAGCAGTGGCGTTCCGCAGGGTTCGGTCCTTGGGCCCACATTGTGGAACTTGCTGTACGATGGACTGCTGAGGATGGCGCTACCCGCGAGGGTGACTCTTGTGGGCTTCGCAGACGATGTGGCCGTGGTAGTGGTTGCCAAGACCAAAGAGCTACTGATGCGCACGGCAAAGAAGGTACTGAAAAGCGTGACAGCTTGGATAGGAACGAAACGACTCGTACTGGCCCCTGAAAATACGGAAGCAGTTATACTTACACCTAAGAGAAAAATGGCTCCCATCCAATTTATTGCAGAGGGAAGCAAAGTATTGCCGAAAAATTCGATAAAATACCTAACGTTCGCTGAGCAGGTTAACCAAATGGCTCAGAAAGTCGAAAAGACAGTTGTTGCCCTAACTAGACTACTACCCAACATCGAAAGTCCCAGGGCATCAAAGAGGAGACTGCTGATGAGTGTCGCAATGTCGCAGATATTGTATGCTGCCCTTACGTGGCACAGTGTCATTAAAAACAAAAAGCTTGTACAGAGACTCACAATGATGCAGCGAATACTCTCCATTAGAATATGTAGCGCCTATAGGACAATTTCAGCAGAGGCTGCAGCTGTGATTGCAAGAGTGCCACCAGTGGAGCTGCTCATCCAGGAGATACAAGAACGATATGGCGGTCTAACACGAGAAATTGCTAGGTCTCAACTAATGACTAGATGGCAGACGAAATGGGAGAACAGCACGAAAGGCCGTTGGACCTGGAGGATTATTCCTAACATTAGAACCTGAAGTCAAAGAAATCATGGAGATGTGCACTACTTCTTGAGCCAAGCACTGTCGGGCCATGGCTGTTTTGGCAAGTACCTGTATGAGCGAAGGAGGATGGATACGGAGTCTTGTGACTACTGCGGGACGATTGACGATGTAGAACACACTCTATTCGCCTGTCCGAGATGGCAGAACGTCCGAAAGGAATATGCCCAAGCCAAAAGGGAAGTATTTAACGTCAAATCTATGGCGAGCCGCTTGCTGGAATGCTGGAATCTAGTGTACACAGTGGTCCGAAAAATTATCGAGACTAAAGAAAGGGAGACCAAGAGATGAAGAAGGAGGCAAGGCAGAAAAGAAATTTCTCTTGCTTGCAGTAGTGGCAAACCAGTTTAAAACGTGTGGTGTTTTATTTGTTTATATGTTGTATATAGGTATATGTTGTGAGTATGTTTTGTATGTATTGTATTATATATTGTATTACTTATGTTATGTATTATATTAAAGCGAAGACAGCCAATGCCTCGAAGTAATGCAACAGCGGTTTCGAGGCTGCGGCGGTTCAGGAGGACCACTTGTTTGGTTAGCCCCTATTGGCGCCAAATACGCCCTCCAATTAAAAAAAATAATATATATATATATATATATATATATATATATATATATATATATATATATATATATATATATATATATATATATATACATATAAAAATTGAAACTGACCCTGGATATGTGTTCTAGGGGGCCTAGTTCGCGCTCATTTAAAGAATTTTTTTAATCAAAAGTCGAGATCTCCTCAGTGAATTTTTTTAAAGAAGTCACTAAAAGGAAGAGAGTTTGTTTTTAAAAAAAAATTTTTGTTGTTTGAAAAACCAGTTCGATGAGGTTGACTAAAATGAAATTATGCAGGCGATTAATAAGGGAAAATACCTGCCACGTTTATAATTCGGCAGATACTTTCTTTTTCTAAATATGAATTAAGTGTTCTTTTGAAAAGCTTTTGTAACTTTAATCAAATTTGTAATACAAGTTTTTTTGAAAGAGAATTACTGTACTTAGATATATCAAACTTTGGTTTTCTAGCTTCAGATAAAATTGTGTTTTGGGCATTTGCCTCAAAAGGAGTAAAACGAGATTAAAATATTTTTGATGATAGAAAGATATCAATGGTAACACTTTCGAAAAAATTCTTCACCCGAGCGTGTATTAGGACCTTTAAAACCAATCTTCAGGGTCTGTTTAAGCTTAAATTCACTACGATAACGCACTTGCTGCGTCACAAAATGTTTATATTCTCAGCTAAAATCATAACTACAACTCCAGGAAATCCTAATTTACTTGATATTAAATATTTCCGCTCGAATTTAAGCCCTTAGTGTTTCAACGTTTTGTCTAACCTCTGAAATAACCAAATAAAACCGCTTTACCGAAAATAACGCTCTCGTGTCACAGATAGCAAATTCCCTAGCAACTTTTCCCGCATGAATGATTAGCTAACCTCCCAGAATACCACCACGTAGTGTTTGAATATTTTAGAAGTCACATAGCTGTCGTACATCATTGTTGCTTGCGAGGTAATTTATTACCCTACATTATCTCACCCCTAATAATATCCCTTCGCGAGTTATTGTAAACCATATCGTCTTGTTGGTTCGGACCATCAATCGCCATTGGTAAAACCCGGCTTATAATGAGGAGTTGCTCAGGCGGGCCCCCAGCAGCAGTGATTAATAAGGCTCAGATGGCAGGAGACGATGCTTCTGTCGGGTCGGTTCCATATCGCAGGATAACGTGTCCTTGCCTTGTCTGCCGCTGCTTATTCTGATGCCTGAAGTTGTCGGTGGATGAAATTTCCTAAGTGACGTCATCCGGATAACTGACTAATGCTGTCGCCGAACTCTCGCCGCTATTTGTCTTACAGTTTCCGTCTTACAGCTCACTGGTGCTGTTACGATGAAAATAATAATACCCGGAAGGTATCTGAACGCTCAACCGTGGAAGATTGTATCCATTACGAACAGTAAACACCAAAGACGTCACTGGATAATGTTATTCAGAGAAGGGAGCATAATATTTAACAACACAATAGTGGTTTAAGTTCCTGGGGTTCACACACACAAAAAAGTAAAAAGAAAACTGAGACATATAATATGCATCAAGATGAAATCAAGACATTTAAAAATCTGGATGCAGCAAATGCGTTATGGTAATGAATTTTCATTAAAATGTTTTTATAATGAAAGCGGGAAATAAATTTGGTTACCAGACTAACCTATACACTGTGTCCCAAACTGGATGGGAATGTATTGCTATCTCCGTTATTATTAGAGATAGGGAGACGGTTAAATTAACAATGTTTTGTAGAATTTCATGTTCGTTCCAAATATTACTTGTATTTTTCCCTGCCTCTTTTCATTTTCGAGTTATTTTGAAAAAAAAAATTGTCGATTTCATTTTTCTTCAATATCTAAGTAGGCGTTGATCTGACATGTCTAAGACTTGCACATTATCAAGACACTTTTTACAGAGTAATCTTTTTATGATATTCTCAACTTTGGATTGTCATTTGTTTTTGAGCTACAGGTATCAACGTTTGTTGTTATTATGGCAGCCATATTGGATTTTTGGCTCATGTGATAACTTGTGAAAAGAGCTTTCCAATGATATACAACATGCTTGAGAAGTCTTGTAATTGCACTGACAATTTTGATAAAAACCGTTTTGAGGATAGTAGGCTATGAAATCCAATACTAGAAAACAAATGACAAAAAAAAAGTGTTCAAAAAGCAGTAGGCCATGGAGTCTAACAATAGACTTCCACTTTTAACATAATTTTCCGTAACGATTCACGATAAAAAAATAGGAACCTTGAGCACACCAATGAATCGGCCCATTATTACAAATGATATTTTACATTACAACATTATCCTAAAATTTATTATAATTTAATTAAATAGGTAAACCTAGTAAATAACTAAATTTACTAACAAAACTCAATAAAAAGCAGATTAATGATTTACGAAGACGCCTTTAAAAATTGTTTGATTTTCAAACGTAAGTCAACTGAAAAACAACTGAAGAAAGGTTGCTATGGATATAACAATATCGCGACAATTAAGAATACTGTCATTCTTAATTATCTGAACAATTTGAGGTGTATTTAACACGTTGCTTACAATTTTGTAATAAATAGTTTGTTTACTGTTTATCTTAAATATTATTCAACAATATGTTCAGTAATGAAAAATATTTTGACATGTTGGAATATTCGTTCTAACCGAAATACTGAGGCAGCTGCAAATTCATATCAAAACAACTACCCAGAAAGACGACAACCAAACACCAAAATATTTCGCAGGATAGTAACCAATATATTAAACGACGGTAGCTTCTATGCAAATAAACTACCAATGCCTAGAAATGAAGAAAGAAATAATGCCGTTTTACAGGTTTCAAACGAAAACCCTCCGCAATCTGTTCGGTTTTATGATGAACAAATTGATGTTCCAAAAAGTACGCTACACCGTGTATTAAAACAAAGTCATTACCATCCATAGAAACCTACAATCTTAGAAGGCCTAAATGCTGACGATTACCCTAAGCGACTTCAATTCTGCAGATGGTATCAAGGACAATGTCAGCAAGATGAAAATTTTCATTTGAAAACAATATGGACTGATGAATCCAGATTTACAAATTGCGGTGTGTATAATCGCCATAATAGGCAATATTGGGCAAATGAAAATCTCCATCTAGAGGAAGAAAGACGATTGCAAGACAGATTTGGTATTAATGTTTGGTACGGATTATTAGGTAAAAAACTGTTCTTTTAGTGAATTTTTATTTTAAAAAAATCACTAATAGAGAGGTATCGATGGTGAGACTTTGCAAAAAAAAATTTAAATGAGCGCGAACTAGGACCCCTAGAACCCATATCCGGGGTCGGTTTCAATTTTCATATGTTTATATATATATATATATATATATATATATATATATATATATATATATATATATATATATATATATATATATATATATATATATATGTATCCAACCGATAACTCAAAAACTCTGGACGCAGCAAGTGCGTTATGGTAGTGAATTTTCATAAAAATGTTTTTAATTGCAAATATGTGTGTTTCCTTTTTAAGAAAGCAGGCATCAATTTTGGTTACCAGTATAACCTATATAGTAAAAACAATGTGCCATGTTTCATAAAAATAACTTTATTGTGTGAAAATGTACAAAAATTTCCAAAAGTTAACTTAAAGTGTTCCCGGAAACACTCGTTTCTTGGTCAACCTTATAGGTTAATAGCAAATTGAGCTATTCAAATTTGAAGCATTTAATGAAAATTCGCTACCATAACGCACTTGCTGCGTCCCGAATTTATTTTCTTACAAACATGCATCGCTGAAAATTCAAAAATGCAATAACATAAGGCGTGTTTGATTAAAAAAAAAGAAAATTTGTATCACCAACGACTTATGGACCATCCTGTGATTGTAGAAATATTTTTTTAAGATGTAGCTCAAGACACCCTATAATTAATATATACAAATTTTCTTCATATCTTGTATAATAACGGATATATTGAACTTTATTGATTTTTTTACGAAAATTCGACAAAAATTATATACCATTAAACGATAAACTCTAAAGCTAAGGCTACTGCCAAGCATCAGAGAAAGGGTCTATTTGAAATGAATTTTCTGGAAACATTTTAGTAAAATGAAGGACAATGACGGTTGAAACTAAGACTTCAGAGTTTGTAAAAGATCCTTCTTGAGACATTTGATTTCCATATCCCGTATTAGATTCAAGTTCTTTGCCTAAATGTTGCCGATTTTGACGTTTTAAATCGCAACTTTGACGTTTTGAGGAAAACCCCAATTTATTTTTCTTTAAATGCCTATAACTTTTTTGTCTTTTGACCTACCTAGCTAAATTTTGGTAGGTGGCTTACCTATAAGGATATTAACTAGCGTACCAAATTTGGTTGCCCTTACTTTGTTAATTCCGGAGATATAAATTTTTTTCGAAAGAAAACACAAAATTTTCCGGGAAAACCTGGGCAGATTTTCCTGGCTAACGAACTTATCCAAGCTATTTGCAAAAGGAATTTTTCCACCAAATTTAATCAAAATCGGCCTATTATTTTTTGAGTTATCGGTGTGATACATATATATATATATATATATATATATATATATATATATATATATATATATATATATATATATATATATATATATATATATATATATAAATTCTGGACGCAGCAAGTGCGTTATGGTAGTGAATTTTCATAAAAATATTTTTAATAACAAATATGTGTGTTTTTTTTAAGAAAGCAGGCATCAAATTTGGTTACTAGTATAACCTATATAGTAAAAACAATGTGCCATGTTCCATTAAAATAACTTTATTGTGTGAAAATGTACAAAAATTTCCAAAAGTAAACTTAAAATGTTCCCGAAAAAACACGTTTCTTGGTCAACCTTATAGGTTAATAGCAAATTGAGCTGTTCAAATATGAACATTTGATCAAAATTCGCTACCATAACGCACTTGCTGCGTCCAGAATTTATTTTCTTACAAACATGCATTATATTTCGATGGAAAATGCAAAAATGCAATAACATAAGGCGTGTTTAATTAAAAAAAAAGGAAATTTGTATCACCAACGACTTATGGACCACCCTGTGATTGCAGAAATATTATTTTAAGATGTAGCTCAAGACACCCTATAATTAATATATACAAATTTTCTTCATATCTTATATAATAACGGATATATTGAGCTTTATTAATTTTTTACGAAAATTCGACAAAAATTATATACCATTAAATGATAAACTTTATAGCTAAGGCTACTGCCAAGCATCAGAGAAAGGGTCTATTTGAAATGAAAATTCATTTTAGTAAAATGAAGGACAATGACGGTTGAAACTAAGACTTTAGGGTTTGTAAAACATCCTTCTTGAGACATTTTATTTCTATAGCCCGTATTAGATTTAAGTTATTTGCCTAAATGTTGCCAATTTTGACATTTTAAATCGCCACTTTGACGTTTTGAGGAAAACCCCAATTTATTTATTTTTAAATGCCTATAACTTTTTTGTCTTTTGACCTACATAGCTAAATTTTGGTAGGTAACTTACCTATAAGGATGTAAACCTGCGTACCAAATTTGGTTAAATTTTGGTAGGTGGCTTACCTATAAGGATATTAACTAGCGTACCAAATTTGGTTGCCCTTACTTTGTTAATTCCTGAGATATAAATTTTTTTCGAAAGAAAACACAAAATTTTCCGGGAAAACCTAGGCAGATTTTCCGGACTAACGAACTTATCCAAGCCATTTGCAAAAGGAATTTTTTCACCAAATTTGATCAAAATCGGCCCATTATTTTTTGAGTTATCGGTGTGATACATATATATATAATATATATATATATATATATATATATATATATATATATATATATATATATATATATATATATATATATATATATATATATATATATATATATATATATATATATATATATATATATATATATATATATAAACATATAAAAATTGAAACTGACCCCGGATATGTTTTCTGGGGGGCCTAATTAGCGCTCATTTGAAGAAATTTTTTCAAAATTCAAAAGTCGGGATCTCCCCATTAGTGAATTTTTTTAAAGAAAATTCACTAAAAATAATTAACCGATTGGGATGAAACTAGGCAAGTACCTTTCTTTTATAAATGGCTAGGATGAGTTCGTTATCCAGGAAAATCAGCAAGGTTTTCCGGAAAATTGTTGTGTTCTTTCAAAAAAAAAATTTTCCCCGAAAACTTAGAGATCTGAATATTGGCATGTAGGGTAAATTTAATAGTGTAAACTTAAGTACAAAATTTGGTTTCCTGGCTGACGAACCTATCCAAGTCACTTGCAAAAGGAAGGCGGCTACCAAATTTTACCAAAATCGGTCGATTTTCTTTTAAGTTATCGGTGTGATATATATATATATATATATATATATATATATATATATATATATATATATATATATATATATATATATATATATATATATATATATATGTGTGTGTGTGTGTGTGTGTGTGTGTTTTCTCACTAATGGTGAATTTTTTAAAGAAAATTCACTAAAAATGAACGTGTAACGAGATATGCAGGGTAATTCATTTTAAATGGGACCCTCTGTACAATTTTGTGTAAAGCACATTTATTAAGCCTTAAAAAAACTTCTAAGGCCACCAATAGCATCATATATGATGTCACTTTAATTAAAATTGATACGAATGAAGTATAATATAGTTCACGCAAATAATTCAAGAGAGAAATAAGGTTTGGATGGCTCAGATGCACTAGAATTGAGTAATTTATGCTCCTCACGATATCTCTAGTGCATCAGCTCCGTGCTTTGCGTTTGTAATTTGTTAATTATCAAATCTAGACCGTAAGATATAGAACGCCTTTGACTTAATCCTTAAAAGGATTCTCTTTTCAGTTCATTAGCATTTTACATCGCATAACTTCTCATCAGCACTGTTTAAGGGCAATGTAGCATTGTCGTCGCAATCATAACTCTCTGTATCCAACAGCCCTCTCCATTTAATTGTAATGTTTGCACTTCATCAGTTAGGTTTTTCCAGCAGTCTTTCTTTTGGTACCACTTCCCCCTTTTTAGCGAATTTTTGTTAAAAAAATTATTCTAATTAAAAAAATCGCTAATAGATACTTATGACTTGTTGCGCATGATTTACGGTCAACAAATCCATAACTTTTAAACCGAGGAACGCATAACAAATTATTTGAGACTATTTGGTGGCACTATCGACATTTTTTGATGGACACAACTAACAATGGCAAACTGATAACTAAACTGCTCGACGCCAGATCCATAGAAACAGCATTGAAACGTGAAAGCGGAATCGGAATTCGAATGTATAGCGTACGCCAGCCAGTAGTAGCGAGTACGATGTACGTTGATAGGCAACGTCTGCGCATCTGACGATTTACACATAAGGTTCACTATTCCTTATTGGTCAAGCTCTTGCTACTAAGGATATTAAATAACTACAGAATATAACGTTGTTTGATGGTTCTGAGCCATAATAATAATTAAAAAATATTCAAGTAATGATATAGTAGCCTCACACATGGAGATTTATACAGCTACCACTTTGAATCCTGCTCTTAATTAAAAGTCAGTTGTAAAATATTAAGCGTTGTAAACGTCTCCATCTATAGAACTTTGTGTTAACTAGAACACCTGTGACAACATACTACCTGGTTCCGCACCGAGATGGCGTCCCTGTCGTAAATGGCCCCAATTTTCTACACGCGGACATGTTCCAATAATGTAACAGCCATTGTTTTCTATCTACGATTTGTTTAGATTGAATAGCAGTACAGGTAACGTCACCTGTCTTTGTCTAACATTGTAGATAATGCATTACAGAATCTGAAGTGATGTCGAGGATTATTTTAATATTAATTTAGAATAACTTTATTTATCTTTGAGCAAAAAACTTGAAAATTGGTACACACCCACGTCTGTCTATGTTCTTTTAAGTTGAAAATTTTCGTTTCAATCACTTAAACAATTTAAGAGATATTGCGTTTAAAAAAATATTTTTTAATTTTTTGTTAAAAAAATTTGCCGTCAAGATCTGATGAACGAACTCATCCAAGCCATTAACAAAATAAAGGTAATTCCCAAATTTCGTCCAAATCAAAATCAGTGAAGTATTTTTGAGTTATCGGTTGGATATATATATATATATATATATATATATATATATATATATATATATATATATATATATATATATATATATATACAGTATTAAGTTTTCGTGACGGTAATAGTGTTATTTACTTAAAAAATTATGGGAAAGCCGTCAGTTGCAAAATAAAACTCTTTATTAAAAGCCGAGCTTTCGGAAAAGTTTAATCCATTCTCAAGGCTACAACAAGAAAAAAGTTTACAATTTACTTAGGAAATATATAAAAGTTTAAAATACTTACATCTAACGTGAGTTTTACTATAACTAATTATGAAAATACAAACATGAAAAAAAAACCGTTTTTTAAATTTGACTGAAGTCGAAAAGTGCCAAACTGGCCACAATATAAATTTTAGTGATGTTTCTATTTTACACTGTGAAACCTTAAGTAATAAAAGAATGTGTTTAGAAGAATTTGAAATTACTTTTAACGACAATTTAATAAACTTAAAGAAAGATAATAATTTTAGAAATCACTACCCCTATTTATATTTCCTAGACAAAAACAAAAAACAAATTCAAATAGACAACTGTTAGCTTCTTCAGTTTGGCACTTTTCGACTTCAGTCAAATTAAAAAAAAACGGTTTTTTTCATGTTTGTATTTTCATAATTAGTTATAGTAAAACTCACGTTAGATGTAAGTATTTTAAACTTTTATATTGTTCCTAAATAAATTGTAAACGTTTTCCTTTCCATGTTGTAGCCTTGAGAATGGAATAAACTTTTCCGAAAGCTCGGCTTTTAATAAAGAGTTTTATTTTGCAACTGACGGCTTTCCCACAATTTTTTAAGGAAATATATATATATATATATATATATATATATATATATATATATATATATATATATATATATATATATATATATATATATATATATACACATTTTAAGTGACCTTGGGAATGAGTTCCAGGGGCCCTAATGCGTGCTCATTTGAAGGAAATTTCCGAAAGTCTCACCGTCAATACCGCTTTATTAGTAAATTTTCTTAACGAAAATTCACTAAAACTATATCTACCGTCAAAATAAATGTTAAATTTCAGATTGAAATGTACTATCAGGTAAGATGGAAAACGAGAAATTCCTGTTGGAATGATTTTATTTATTATAAAATCAGTATTGAAAACAAATTATTTTTGTTAATTGAAAGATGTTGTAATTGGTGAATATGGATGTTAATTGCACTTGTTGATATTAAATCCATACGTAAACATTTAATATACTTTATTATTTCACTAACTGAATAAACTATATAAAACAATCCAACAGTACATAACAGATAACTGACCGAGCGTGGAGAGACGTATCTTCACTGTATCGCTTGGTAGCGAGGAGAGAGAGAGAGAGATCCCTGGTGTCTCTTATATAGTAGTTCTTGACAGCTTGCTGTCGAATAACGTAACGCAACGTTTAGCTGTCAAGAGAAACACAGAGTAGTGTTGACGGAAACACTGCGGTCGGAACCACCGCCACATACTCCCCTCTCAGTGGCAACGCTATTAGTTCAAGTATCTTCGTGGAAATCGAACTCTACGTCCATGGCGTGTCGTTTGAACGGGAACGGGAACTTCACTGTCACTTTCAGTTTCACTAGGTGTTGGACTTTCACTGTCACTTTCAGTTTCACTAGGTGTTGGACTTTCACTGTCACTGTCAGTTTCACTAGGATGTCTCTGAGGCTGAAAAGTTGTCTGTTCGTTATCACAAAGAATGAATGCGGGTTTAAGACGGTCAACAGAAATTGTCTCTTCTCCGTGTGATTTCTTGATTTTGAAGACTTTGTCAGTTCGGGATAACACTTCAAAGGGGCCGTCATAAACTGGTTCGAGAGTTTTTCGCGGAATATCAATGCGAACAAAAACAAAAGGAGCTTCCATAAGCTTAGGATGGACAAATACCTTTTTTGCAGTATGATGTTTAAAAGGTACTGGTCGAAGTTTCCTTATGTCTTCTTTCAGCTGAGATATAAGTGGTGGAACATCATGAGCTTGTGTGCTGTTGAAAAAGTCGGTGGGAAGTTTGATTGATTCTCCGTAGACTATTTCAGCGGGTGTTGAGCGATATTCTGGAATTATGTACGATCTGAGTCCTAGTAACACAATTGGCAATTTAGCGACCCAGTTTTCGTCCATATGAGCTTTCAAGGCCTGTTTCAGAACTCTATGCCATCTCTCGATTACACCATTTGCTGCTGGGTGGTAAGCTGTGGTCTTGATGTGGTCTGCACCTAGTGTTTTAGTGAGGTGTGTGAAAAGGTGGCAATCGAATTGTTTACCTCTGTCTGTGGTGATGTATTGCGGAACACCGAAACGAGAGATCCAGCATGATAAAATAGTGTTCGCTACTGTTTCTGCTGTAATATCTGACAATGGAATTGCTTCGGGCCATCGAGAAAATCTGTCTATTATTGTTAACAGATAGCGTTAACCTTGTGATGCTGGTAATGGTCCCACAATGTCAACATTTATATGCGAGAATCTTCTCATGGCTGGGGTGTATTGTCCAATGGCACTGGAAGTGTGTCTCCATATCTTGACTTTCTGGCAGGGAATGCAAGTTTTAGACCAAAGAGATACATCGCGTTTCAATTTGGGCCAACAAAATCTATCCTGGACCAGATCGACTGAAGCTGATATGCCTGGGTGAGATAAATTGTGGATAGAATCGAAAATCTTTCGGCGAAATTTGATCGGAATGAATGGGCGAAGTTTCTTTGAAGAAGAATCGCAAATAAGATTCAATCCGTTGTCAAGAGGCATGTTTTGAAATTTGTATGAGGAAGATTTAGACTGCAGAAGGTGTTTGAGTTCCTCACAAGATGACTGAGCTTGCGCAATTTCTTGGAGTGACACAGTGGAAGAAAGTGAAATTGTTTCAATGCGAGAACAATAGTCTGCGGGAATGTTTGTAGGACCTGGTATGTAGCGAATGTCTGTGGTAAATTGACCTAGGAAGTCTAAATGTCGTAGTTGCCTTGGAGATGCTTTATCGACGCGTTGTTCAAAAGCGTATGTCAAAGGTTTGTGGTCGGTATAAATGGTGAAATGGCGACCTTCTAGGGTATATCTAAAGTATTTAACTGCCTGATAAGCAGCTAAAAGTTCGCGATCGTAGGTGCTGTAAGATTTTTGGGCTGAAGTAAGCTTTTTAGAGTAGAAACCTAGGGGTTCTAGTGTTTGATCACGTAGTTGTTGGAGGGAAGCGCCTACGGCATAATCAGAAGCATCGACATGGAGAATCAGTGGTAGCGAAGAAGACGGATGAGCTATTAGTGTAGCGTTTTTTAGTGCCTCTTTCAAACGTTCGAATGCTTCTCGAGTCTGAGGAGTCCACTCGATTTTACGTTTGTCGCGTTTTTTGGGATTCTGGCAGAGGTCGAATAGTGGTTGCTGAATTTCCGCAGCACGTGGAAGAGAACGACGGTGGAAATTTATGAGACCTATAAATCTTCTGAGTTTTTCAATGGTATCGGGAAGAGGTAGGTCGGTAATAGCTTTGATGCGTTCAGGAAGTGGAAATAATCCAGATTTATTTACACGAAAACCTAAAAATGAAATTTCGGCCACTCCGAATTCACATTTAGATGAATTGATACGGATGCCGTTGTCTTGAAGTGTCTGAAAAAGTTTTGCTAGATGCTCTTGATGTTCTTTTTCAGAGGCTGATGCAACGAGAATATCGTCAAGATAGGAGTAGGCAAAGTCAAGATGTCTTAAAATTGAATGTAAATATCTTTGAAATGTTTGTGCTGAATTACGAAGGCCAAATGGGGTTTTAACAAATTCGAATAACCCAAATGGAGTTATGACTGCTGTTTTGGGAATATCTTGAGGTGCTACTGGGATGTGATGGAAAGCGCGAATGATATCTAATTTTGAAAAAATACGTTTGCCTTCTAACTGGGCATTAAAATCCTGCAAATTTGGAATGGGATATTTGTCTGGGATTGTTTTAGCGTTTAGTGCTCGGTAATCCCCACATGGTCTCCATGAGCCATCCTTTTTTTGCACCATGTGGAGGGGGCTTGACCATGGACTTTTGGAGGGTCTACAAATTCCCAAGTCCATCATGTGCTGGAATTCTAGCTTTGCTTGAGCTAGCTTTTCTGGGGGCAATCTTCTAGCTTTTGCAGTGACAGGTGGTCCTTCCGTACTTATAGTATGGAAGAACTCAACCTCTGGAAGGTTGCTAGAAGAAGTTTCCTTAAAAAGGTCAGGAAATTGTTGTAGCAATTTGAAGTACTGGTGTGTCGGGTCTATAAGATGAATTTTAGAATTAATTCCTGGTGGTGGGTTAACACCGGTCTTGGAGAGGTTTGTCTTTGTATCGATTAAACGTCTATGTTTCATATCCACAAGTAAAGCAAACTCTGCTAGAAAATCAGCGCCTATAATTGGTTGCTTGATATCGGCAAGTGCGAAGGGCCAGCAGAACCTACGGCGTAAACCTAGATCCAAATCTAATAATTGTTCGCCATAGGTATGAATAGGTGTCCCGTTTGCAGCATACAAGGTACGTTTCGATTGAAATTTCCGTTGGTCGTGAGTGGGTGGAATAACTGAAATATCCGCTCCAGAGTCGATTAGAAATTTCATATTGGAGCGTCTATCAAAAATAAAAAGGCGGCGTGTTAGGTGGCTCTCGTCTCCTGCCGCGTGGAGGGAGTGCCTTATTAGTTTTCCGACACATGTTTTGCTTTGAAATTGCAAGGTTGGATGCAACGTTTGGCCATGTTGCCAAATCGTTCATGATACCAACACGTGGAGGTTGAGGAATTTGCGGTTATGGAATTTCGAGAAAGCTTGGGTCTTTCTCGGGAGGTAGATCGGGAACGCGTTCGCAATTCGTTGACTGATGCTGTTAGCTTCTCTAATTGCGCTTCTAATTTGGCTAGCTTGTCGGGCTCGCGTGACTGAATTTCAGCCACGTTGTATTTATCTCCGGAAAATTCCACGATTTTGTCTGCTGTAACCGACAAATTTTCTAGAGAATCGTTGCTCAAAGCCAAAATTGAACGAACGTTGACTGGTAAACGTTGTAGAAATAAAATTTTAAGGAAATTTTCTCCAATCTGACTACCGGCTAAAAACTTCATTTCGCGTAAAAGTTGTGATGGTTTTCTGTCGCCTAATTCTAATTATGTGAAAAGTTTATTTAGTTTGCGACTATCGGACTCTTCAAATTCTAATAAAAGACGTTTCATTAGATCTAAATAGGGGGTTGATGATAATGGTTGGGTTAAAAATCTGAAATTGACTCTGCGACATCAGGATCGAGTATAGCGAGTACATGACTGAATCTTGTCTTTTCAGAACTGATCTGCGATATATCAAACTGGGCGTCAACCTGCATTTGCCAGATTTTCACGTTACGTCTCCATAAAGGAGGTAATTTTATTGCAACCCTTGCCATGATATTGCTGCTTGAAGAATCTTCGGCCATTGTGAAAAAAATCAGATAATTTTTAAATTAGAAAAGACTGACCTGTTTAGATATTCGTTTTCTGTAGGCATGAGCACGTGCGTGGAAGTTAGGCGACGTCGGCTGGAACATCAGGCTGGGCATCTTCGGCTTGCGGCACGGGGTCACCAATATGGATGTTAATTGCACTTGTTGATATTAAATCCATACGTAAACATTTAATATACTTTATTATTTCACTAACTGAATAAACTATATAAAACAATCCAACAGTACATAACAGATAACTGACCGAGCGTGGAGAGACGTATCTTCACTGTATCGCTTGGTAGCGAGGAGAGAGAGAGAGAGAGAGAGATCCCTGGTGTCTCTTATATAGTAGTTCTTGACAGCTTGCTGTCGAATAACGTAACGCAACGTTTAGCTGTCAAGAGAAACACAGAGTAGTGTTGACGGAAACACTGCGGTCGGAACCACCGCCACAGTGAATAGTGGTGAAGTTATTTAACCTGGTTGAAATATTGATAGAACTGACGTAAGATACGTTAGTGAAATTCAGACAAAATAACAAATTAATATACAATATTTAGTTTTATGCTGATATAAATGTCAATTAAATTTCTCAATTTTATGCAAAAACAAATCAAATCCCCATAGTCGACTATATTTACATTAGAACAAACGCTAAAACTTTCTTGAGAACGTGAAACCGTATCTTGGTTTAAATATACAATGCCATTAAAGTAAAAAGTATTTAAGTCAAATTTACTTGCAAGTTAAGCAATAAATTGTGATAATACTTATTAATAATTCTCATGAAAATTTGCTACACAAAGGAAAATTCGCTAACAATATAATCAAGAATTTAAAATTTAAATTATGGTTATAAAAATTTCATATATTATGCAAAGAACAAGAAAATAAAATCTGGTCTGCGATATCCTTATGACGAAGGCAGCAGTAGGAGTAGGCACCCATGTACGCCTTACCTTTGACCTCCTTCATGTCTTTGAACTCCTCTATAGCTGGTCAAGCAAGGCAATGCATGAACAGTTGCCTGCACTATAAGAGATCAGCAGCTACCAAAGAAAACCGGGACTACAATCCTCGAACAGCTCAGACTTGAAGGTGGGCCTCAGGCTTGGAACCTGGTGCGGGTTACCTCAAAGATGGTGGACCGCCTTGCAGTCAGCAACTGGTAGGTGATTTGATCTTGACGTTAGTCGACTTCAGGGATTCATATTTCAGGAACTAGGATTCAGCTTTGAAACTTCAGCATACAAAAGATTTACCTTACACGGTATTCACATCAGCGGAAAACTTGTTGAAAAGTAGCCGCGTGAGCTGTACGACTACGATATGAAAATTATGATTCCGATGGACGTATAAAGTTCCAAGACGAAAAATGATGGGTTCACCAAAAACTACATACTTTAACACTCACCAGAAACTATTTTCAAAAGCCGAACATAAGTTCACTGCGCGGATGACTTCAGAAATTATCTTCTTTAAAAAGAGAAGACCAGCCACATCCGAAAGAAGAATCAAATACACGCTGGTCTAATCGTTAACTTCATTCTCTATGGAACTGTGCTAACACTATAGAGACAGAAATTGTTATTATTTTTAGGTTCCTACCAACTTCTTTTAGTTGGGGAAAAGTTTCTAAAATAAATAGAGTAATATATGATAACTGTTCTTTAGCTGATTAAGTTACAATAGTACGCTCCCGCAGTGAAACTCATGCCCTCAAATATAACTTCTACATGATGAAATGTCTATGTTACAAACAATTACTGTTTGTCATGCTTTTACTAAGATTCTATTTAGGTTATCTAAAATAGATTTTACTACCTGGAACTTTTATTATAAAATAAATATTAATATTAAATTTATATATATATATATATATATATATATATATATATATATATATATATATATATATATATATATATATATATATATATATATATATACAGGGTGGCGCATTGAAAACTAAGCAGACCGATTTGCGTCCAGAAATATTTTTTTTAAGAAACGCTGAAACACGTCAATTTTAATATTGAGGGGGACATGTTTTGACATAAAACTCAACTTTGTCACATCAACCCCTTAAGGGTGATGATAACAACCCTTATATTTTAAATAGATAACATGGCTCGAGTGTTACATCATTTGAAAGCTCTTTCTTTTCTGAATTCAGCACACTAATGTTTTTGGAACTTTTATCAACTCGTTAAAAAATTATTCACAGTTAGAGTTGCAAGAACGTATTTCATTCATTGTGATAAGAAATGCACTAATTAGTCAATTTTTCGTTAAAAAAACTAAAAAAAAACAAAACCAAACGCTCAAAAATGTTTATACAGTTAAGCAAGTGTTCAAATTGTTGACCACCAGCTTCCATACAAAAGTACACATTTTGTTCAAAACGAGCTCTGAGATTCTGGAGGATTTGTGGAGTTATTAGACGGCATTCTCTCTCGGGTTCTGTTGCGTAAATTCCACTCTTTAAATGCCCCCATAGAAAGAAGTCTTAAGGAGTTAAATCCGGTGATCTAGGGGGGCACTCAATAGCACCTCTACGCCTAATCCATTGTACTGGAACCTCTCTGTTCAAAAACTCCCTAACACGTTGTGAAAAAATGCAGTGGAGCTCCATCTTGTTGAAACACTAATTGATTTTCTTGATAGCGATCATCATTTTCAACAATGTCAATTAGTAGAGGGTAAACGATATCTTGTAGTAACAAATACGTTTCGCCACTCAAATTGCCATCAAGAAAAATTGGTCCGATTGAACGGTCTCCAAAAATGCCTGTCCAGACATTCAATTTCTCTGGAGTTTGAGTGTGGATTTCGTGAAAATTTCTTGGATTATTATCTGCCCAAGAACGAGAATTATGACGATTGACTGTAGAGTTTAATAAAAACGTACATTCGTCTGAAAAACAGATATTGAACAAAAAGTTCCCGTTATCAGCTATTCGTGCAGTCATAACTTCACAAAACTCCAGCCGCCGATCAAAATCATCTTCATTCAGTTGTTGTACAAGATGAATATCATACGGGTGAAATTTATGATGCTTCAATATTCGCTGAATACTTCTTCCTTTGATGTTTGAAACAGTGGCCAATTTTCTCGTGCTCAAAGTTGGGTCTGCAGCAATTTGTCCTAAAACTTTATTCTCAGCAGTCTCATTTCTAACCGGAAATTCACGTTCAGGATCCCGTTTTTTGTTGGCTACTGAACCACTTTGTCGAAACTTTGCAAGTATCAAACCGACCGATAAACTGAAACAATAAACCGCATTTCTCTCATTCCGATAAGAAATGTTCTGATAGTCAATTTTTTGTTTACAAACCAACAAAACATTGACTATCAGCACATTTCTTATCGGGATGAGTGAAATGCGTTTTTGCATCTTCAACTGTGAATAATTTTTAAACGAGTTAATAAAACTTCCAAAAAAATTTGTGTGCTGAATTCAGAAAAGAAAGAGCTTTCAAATGATGTAACACTCGACCCATGTTCCCTATTTAAAATATAAGGGTTGTTATCACCACTCCTAAGGCGTTGATGTGACAAAGTTGAGTTTTATGTCAAACATGTCCCCTTCAATATTAAAATTGACGTGCTTCAGCGTTTCTTAAAAAAAATTCTCTGGACGCAAATCGGTCTGTTTCGTTTTCAGTGCGCCTCCCTATATATATATCAGTTTCAATTATTATATATATATATATATATATATATATATATATATATATATATATATATATATATATATATATATATATATATATATTCGGAAAGATTGCCGCGGTCTTTAATGTGAGACATACTTGGTTCTCGGGTTGAACCGCGTCCATAATTAATTAAAACTCGACGTTTCGGATCCTGTTTTGGAGCCATTTTCAAGAGGTAAAGGAAATATGTAAGGACATGAACTCTAAGGCCTCAATCTTCCTACTAGAGCGGTGGACAAAGGTGGGTTGGGTTTGTTCTAGCTCGATTACCTGGCCTCAATCTGTTTTGGAGCCATTTTAAAGAGGTAAAGGAAATATGTAAGGACATGAACTCTAAGACCTCAATCTTCCTACTAGAGCGGTGGACAAAGGTGGGTTGGGTTTGTTGTAGCTCGATTACGGGGCCTCAATCTGTTTTGGAGCCATTTTAAAGAGGTAAAGGAAATATGTAAGGACATGAACTCTAAGGCCTCAATCTTCCTACTAGAGCGGTGGACAAAGGTGGGTTGGGTTTGTTCTAGCTCGATTACGGGGCCTCAATCTGTTTTGGAGCCATTTTAAAGAGGTAAAGGAAATATGTAAGGACATCAACTCTAAGACCTCAAACTTCCTACTAGAGCGGTGGACAAAGGTGGGTTGGGTTTGTTGTAGCTCGATTACGGGGCCTCAATCTGTTTTGGAGCCATTTTAAAGAGGTAAAGGAAATATGTAAGGACATGAACTCTAAGGCCTCAATCTTCCTACTAGAGTAGTGGACAAAGGTGGGTTGGGTTTGTTGTAGCTCAATTACGGGGCCTCAATCTGCCTACTCCCCAACTCTTACCGGAGATCGTTTATAAAAGGCCTCAGTGTCTTCAACCTTAGGCCTAAGAGAGATCTGGCGGTTCGTTGCAAGTCTTATATGTATCGTTTCGTCTACCTGCTTCGTTATAAGTGTAATGAGTCGAGTCACGGTCAATTAAGTCAGAGGTTCGTCACGGTTCTTAAAGGATTAAGATGATTGCAGGTATTTGTTGAGTTATGTAATGGGGAAATAAAATTGTTTCCAACTAATCGGAAGACAAGGACCATCATCTCTCTTATTTAAACAATCGGGACGTTTTTCGATCGCGACTGCTTCGCTGATCATTCTGGTTTTGCATTTGTAAACCGGGGCTATATACAATGCCAAAACAATATCCCCGGTTTACCTTACATATTTCCTTTACCTCTTGAAAATGGTTCCAAAACAGGACCCAAAACGGCCAGTTTTAATAAATTCTGAACGCGGTTCTACCCGCGAACCAAGTATGTCTCATATATATATATATATATATATATATATATATATATATATATATATATATATATATATATATATATATATATATATATATATCACCGATAAGTCAAAAAATGGGAATTCTGCAACATGTAAAGATATAAAGTCTGAAACTGACCCCTTCTATGGGTTCTAGGAACTCTAATGCATGCACATTTGAAACACTTTTACGAACATTTAAAAGTTGCCACCTATTTATAAGCAAAATTTTCCTCGTGAAAATTCGCTAACAAACTATTCAAGTTTTAAGGGTTTTTGCAGGTCGTAACTGGCGATCAAATTTAAATGGACATGTCAAGACCTTACAGCACTACTCATTATTGAATTAAATCAGATTTAAATGATTGTAAATCCCTTTTAACAACGCTCTGTGAACATTTTTGCGATAAGACCTCCGTTTCTGCGACGATGTCATTTCTCTTTCAGCTTTTTTTAATGTCTCATGCTGACATATTTAATAGCGGGATGCAAAAGGCAGCACGGGTTATAAAACCTCCATAAATATAGGATATTGCTCACGAAGATTGCTGGAACTAGTTCCGTGCGCCAAACAGGACTTGCCGTCCCAAATTCTCACACAAAATTCTAAAGGTCAAAGGGCGCTCTCTCTCTCTCTCTCCCTCCTCTCTATTTTTCTCTCCCCACTGTAATAAGTGGAAGGTCTGCAAAGCATTCATACCATTGTGTTCCATTAATTTGGTCGTTAATAAAATATAACGTTATGTTCTGTTGGAATTATGTAAGCGATTTATATAACCTATACAATCCCATATATACGAGGGCGGATCCTAATAAAAACGCTTGAAATAAATAATTAAATATATATATATATATATATATATATATATATATATATATATATATATATATATATATATATATATATATATATATATATATATATATATATATATATAATTTATTATTTATTTGTATAAGTAATTATTTTATGTGTAGCTTTATTAAGTAATTACAATTTTTAATTTATACTGAAATTTGATACGCGAGTTAACTTTTTTGCCAACAGTATTAAGTTGGCAAAAAAGTTAACTCGCGTATCAAATTTCAGTATAACCCGATAGAAGGAAATGGTTTAAAAGTGACATATTTAAATTATGTCTATCCCAGACTGTCTGACGTTTAGAAGTGATAAAATTTACTTGACAGGATTCAAAAACCTATTATTTATTAGTGAATTTTCTTAGAAAAAATTCACTAATAAGGAGATCTCGACTTTTGAATGTTGAAAAAATTTCTTCAAATAAGCGCGATCTAGGACCCCTAGAACCCACATCCGGGGTCAGTTTCAATTATTATATATATATATATATATATATATATATATATATATATATATATATATATATATATATATATATATATATATATATATATATATATATATATATATATATATATATGTATATGTATCACACCGATAACTCAAAAAATAATGGGCCGATTTTGATAAAATTTGGCATGTACTTTTCTTTTGTAAATAGCTTGGATAAGTTCGTTAGTCAGGAAAATCGGACGAGGTTTTCCGGGAAAATTTTGAGTTTTCATTCGAAAAAATTCTTATCTCAAAAAGTAATTAGCCGATTTTAATAAAATTTGGCATGTACCTTTCTTTTGTAAATAGCTTTGACAAGTTTGTTAGTCAGGAAAATCGGACGAGGTTTTCCGGGAAAATTTTGAGTCTTCATTCGAAAAAAATTTTTATCTCAAAGAATAATAGGCCGATTTTGATAAAATTTGGCACGTACCTTCCTTTTGTAAATGGCTTTGACAGGTTCGTTAATCAAAAAAATCGGACGAGGTTTTCCGGGAAAATTTTGAGTTTTCATTTGAAAAAAAATTTTATCTTAAAAAATAAAAAAATCTATGATAACCAAATTTGGTAGGTAGGTTTACGATATAAAAGTTAAACTATACACCAAAATTTAGATTTCTATGTTACAAGAAAAAAAAGTTATAAAATATTTTGTGCCAGATCATTTCTATGAAAATTCACTACCATAACGCACTTGCTGCGTCCAGGCTTTTTATTCATTTATTTATACAAAATGCTATGCTTGTGTGTGTATTAAGAAATATTTTCCCTAGTATAATTTTCTAAGAGTTCAGCTGTGAAAAATTTGCTATTACTGGCGTATACCAACATCTTTAAGAAAACCGTGAATATTTATCTTTACAAAAATATAAAAAAGTCGGGACGCACCAAGTGCGTTATGTCAGTGAATTTTCATATAAATGATCTGGCACCAAACCTTTTTTCATTAAATGCTTATAACTTTTTTCTTTTAACCTAGAGATCAAAATTTTGGCATATAGTTTACCTCTCATAATTTTAACCTACCTAACAAATTTGGTTACCATAGCTTTCAGTAAATTTTCATAGAAACAATTCACTGATGGAAAGATCCCGACTTTTGAATTTTGATTTTTTTTTTCAAATGAGCGTGTATTAGGACTCCTAGAACCCATATACGGGGTCGGTTTCAGTTTTTATATGTTTTCGTATCTCCAAAAATAAAAAACCCATGGTAACCAAATTTGGTACGTAGGTTTATGATTTTATTTTCGGAGATAAAATTTTTCTCCGAAAGAAAACCCAAAATTTTCCCGGAAAACCTAGTTCAATTTAAGCGATTAACAAAAGGAAGGCCAAATTTTATCAAAATCGGTCCATAATTTGTTGAGTTATCGGTGTGATACATATATATATATATATATATATATATATATATATATATATATATATATATATATATATATATATATATATATATATATATTTAACAATCACAGGTATAAGTCGTTGGTGATACAAATTTTATTTTTTTCAAACTTCCCTTATATTATTGCATTTTCTATCGAATTATAATGCATGTTTGTAGGGAAAATTTTTTTATAGCGTTCATTGTTTTCAAGTTATTTCAATTGTTTTGTAAGTTTTCACATTTTTGGCATATATCAAAAATTATGATTCGGCGTTTTAATCAATAAATAACGGAGTCCCACAAAAGTTTATTTTATCCGTCGAATAAATCGAAATACTGTATACAGGGCGCTCTCAAATAATGAATTCGAAAAAGGTCAAACTGCCGTAATTCAATTGTTTAAAATCAAACATCCTGTATTTTGTGTTTCAGAAGTAAAGGGCATAATAATATAATATAATTTAAAAAAATGTTGGAATTTCGTGAAAAAATTGTTTGTAAATTTTCACGCAAAATTTTTTTTGTTGGTTTTGTCGCAAGGCTTTTTAGGATTAGATAGCTTGAAGTTAAAATATCCCACGCATGCCACTAGATGTATTAGTTATCAACAATAAAGAGGCTTTAGAATTCGATGTACATAGGAAGAAGATCACCACTCTAAGTTACATTCCGAATGACTCATATCATACGTACGCACAAACAATGGCCAGTCTGAATTTTGTAGTAAACAGGGTAATCAGTTTTCCTTCAAATAAAATAAATATGTCACATAATCAGGGTATATTTAGAACGTTGCCGAATGTAACAGACTCACTGCTTGCCTAGTAGAGAAATGAATTAACAAAGAGAAAACAAAGACAATGTTAGCGGATTCAACGACTTTTAGAAGAGAGAAAGCTCTGCTTACCATTTGAACCGAAAATCACGACTGGTCTAGATAGCGTTTTTAAAAAAGCCAATTTACAACTAACATTTTTGACAAAAAAATACTTGAAAAAACTTACGAGGTAACCCAAAAGACAAGAATAGTACCGCTAAATTTTGTAGGAAATTTATAAAATAAGTTGTAAATATTGTGATCTTATACGTCTGACAAACAAAAAGATCAATTGAAATTAGATTTAATGTACATTTAGCACAATTAAGATACGGTATTATAGATAGATCTTCCGTTGCCCGGTATATTTGGGATAACAATCGCCACGTAGATAAGGAAAATCTAAAATTGATTAAAAATCTTAGATAACCGGGGCAGCTACACCCTTTCGAACGTATATATATATATATATATATATATATATATATATATATATATATATATATATATATATATATATATATATATATATATATATATATATATGATATTAAGGGCAATTACGACCAACAATTGAGGGCTATATCTTAAAGAAAGTCACTTTGTACTAAAACTCAATATATTTCGCCAGGAGTTCCTGGCATCTTCAGGAGCACTAAAAATGAACAGAATTAGCACAAACATCTAGATTATGCATTAAAAACACTTACAGCACTGTAACTAATTATAAAAGCAAGGCCTAAACATTGAAAACAGGGCAGCTTTGCCACAAACCATGCCAAAAAACAACATTACAAAAAACATCCTTAAAATATATGTGAAACTCACGCGAACATTTCTACTTTCAAAACATTCAAAGCTAGTCATGAAAAAGTATAAAAAAGTTGTCATTAATGTTAAAAAACTAAAAAAGCTTTGAAAAATTCGCGTGTAACAAAATGGACACCTAACCCCATTTTTTCACGTTTGAATGTCAATCAGAAAATATAAATGACAGTGGAAGATCTCAATGATCATAAACTATTATGTTACTCTATTGGTGAAAATGTGTGAACAATTATTCTTACTCTAAGTTATGGAACCCGCCAACACAGAGGCGCCATCAGACTTATCAAAAAGTAAAACATAGCTGTAAATGCTACTGAGATTTTGAACATCTGTTTTTGTGTTCATAGTGTCATTTTCGAGAATGTGACACATTTCAAGAAGGGAGCGTTTTTTAAAATTTTTCTCCCTGTCTAATATTTTAACATTTTCAAAATCAATATTATGACCTAAAGTAGACACATGATGTGCCAGTGCACACCTATCTGGTCTCAGTCTGGAGTCACTCCTATGCTGGCTGATCCTCCTGCTAACAGACTGTGAAGTCTGACCTATATAAGAAAGAGAACAATTTTTACAATCTAGTTTATAGACCACATCACGTAATTTATGAACCGAAATTTTGTCCTTATTGCTGGTGAAGAAATTCTTGTTAGTCAAAACATTGTATTTTGCCACTTTGATGTTTTGGAAAACTTTGAAGAGGTTCAATAGTCTATGTGTTAGGCCACTGATGTAAGGTAAAACTGCATACTTGGTATCCAAACCTGGGTTGGAAGAGTCCGTAGCATCCTGTACAGGTGGGGAGAGCCTGCCTGAGTTTTAGTACAAAGTGACTTTCTTTAAGATATAGCCCTCAATTGTTGGTCGTAATTGCCCTTAATATCATACATATTTTAGCACGCTAACGTGTAACGACTGTTACTCCTCCCCTCTGACTAATATATATATATATATATATATATATATATATATATATATATATATATATATATATATATATATATATATATATATATATATTGCTAAATATAGTAATGATAAAAAGTGTATGAATTTGGCTCCATCGCCTATGGGGAGTCTATTGATAGATCATTTTACAAGAAAGACCGGCAGCAGCACGCCCGATAGATAATAAAAGAATCCAGGTATTTTCGCCAAACGAAATATGTTAATTTTTGTGTATGGTTGAACAACCTTAATCGATATGGACCGACTACCTGCACAATAATGTAATCAGAGTTGCAGATGTAACATATTTAGAATTATTCATCCTCTGATGACGCTAACTTGGTTAGTGAAAGGATCGTCAGGTTTTTTGTGTACTTAACAGTCAAGATACAAAAATCCAACCAAACTATAATACAGTAATTAATATGGTAAATGAGAATAAAGCGTAATATATTCTGCAAGGTCAGTGTAAATCTCTCACAACAATAACAGAAATTAAGGCATTTTAACATAAACTGGACATTCTAATAGATTATTTAACTCCCCGATGGTTGAATCCAAGCTCCTCTTGGAAGCCGAATTGTCGACATGCCGGTCACAAGTCTATGGAACTACACGGTGAATCCCAGATTGTCGCTCTAGACATCCAAAGCATTCGACCAGGTCTGGCACGCAGCTCTGCTTAATAAACTACCGGCCTATGGCCAACCACCAAAACTCTGTACGTGGACAGCAAATTTCCTCTCCAACCGGAGCATTTCTGTTGTCGTGGATGGCCATTCCTCTAAACTGTATCCAATTAATGCAGGAGTTCCTCAAGGTTCAGCTTTAGCCCCTACTTTGTTTCTTCTCCACATCAATGACCTCCTCTCTAGCACATCCAACCCAGTTCACAGTTACGCGGACGACAGCACCCTCTACTCAAATATACAATATTCTAAGGCTGTCTCTTTAGCCCAATTAGATAAGGATCGCAGACTCATGGAGGGTTCTATCTCCGTGGATCTCCAAAAAATATTAGACTGGGGAGGTATAAATCTTGTACAATTCAACCCCACCAAAACTTAGTCTTGCTTTCTTTCTCACAAGAGATACACCAGCCCTAGACCCATCACAATAAACAACCAAGTTATTCAAAGTAATGAATCCTTTTCACTTGTTGGCATTTCTGTGGATCGAAATCTCAATTGGCACCAACATGTCACATCAATTGCAGAAGCGGCTGCTAAGAAATTAGGTTTCCTCTTCCGGGATCGCAAATACTTTTCACCAGCTAATCTCTATACCTTATATACTTCACAAATAAGACCAAACCTCGAATACTGCTCCCACGTCTGGGGTGCTGCTGCCGCTTCTACACTCGCTATCCTGGACTCCATTCAGAAAAGAGCTATATGTCTCATCGGTGACCCTACCCTCACCCAAAGGCTTCCATCCCTTGCCCACCGACGTGCCGTTGGTGACCTCTCTCTCTCTCTCTTTTATAGATATCTGCACGGGCACTGCTCAGTGGAGCTTTCTTCCATAGTTCCTCCTCCTGCTGCCCCCAACAGATCTACCAGGGATACAGAGCGAATGCACCCTTTTACTGTCCAGGTCACCAGACATAGAACATCTTGTTATGCCCGCTCTTTTGTCCCGAGCACTTCCAAGTTGTGGAATTCCTTGCCGGCACATGTTTTTCCTTCTCCCCCTTCTAGTCCAGAATTAACAAGTTGCCTCTTTCCTCCTTTTCGACACCCACGGTACGGTAGTATTTAGGCTGTAAGCCGTCGTGGTGTGTTGTTGAAATTAAAAAAAAAGTTGAATTTCTGACCCATCATTAGCCGAGACCTGTTTATTTCTGTAGACCTTAAACCTAAACGAAGCACTATTGTCTAACGGTCTAATAATATGTGTTGAATTCTTCTAAAAGTGGTACTATGGGATACTTCGTAATATTCTTAAGGTTAGGCGTATTCAGTTTGATATCAATTTCAATACCAACTCGTTGAACAGCGATATTTTTAAAATTGATGGAAAGGATTATCTATACACAGATTATTGATTATATAATTGAAATTAACGTGCTGCCTTTGAGTCAGTCAAGTTTTTGGAGTGGATACAATCTTTTGTTTAGGCTTTGGTTAGTGATGATAATTTTCGGGTCTTTGACAGATGTTGACAACTATGGTGCTTTAAGATTACAATACACCATTATCTGATGTTGCCTAAGCTGAATAAGTACACTTGGAGAACCCAGATCGCCACAGCACATATTTTTAAAGACCTGACCATCGCTTCACTAACAAAGTTAAAAATGAAAAATGTTTGATCCTCTGATGTGATTGACTTTGTTAGTGGAAAAGTGTTTCATCCTCTGATGTGGCTAACTTTGCTAGTGAAACGATTGTCAGGTCAGGTCAGATCAAAAAAGATGTGTTGTGGTGATTTTAGTTCTTCAAGTGAACTTATCAGTGCTCGCCATAGGTTACAATCTTTACTTAGCGCTTAAGCTGCACTTTTGTGGCTTTGGCTCTAGTAAACCTAATGTGTGCTGGTGTTTTTTTTATGTTACTCTGTGTTGGCTTTGGGTATACTCCAAGAATCGGTCTTGGGGCCTTATTGTTTATAATGTATACTGCGCGTATTCTGGTTTATATTTCTATTAATAGATATGCGTATGCAGATGATTTAGGAATATACAAAAACTTTCTTGCTGAGTAACTTAGGCAATACATAAATTGTGTTAAATGACGCACTGTCCACCATAGACTTGATATCATATATATATATATATATATATATATATATATATATATATATATATATATATATATATATATATATATATATATATATTTCAGATTAAATCAGAAGAAGTGTAAATCCATTATTTTTGTTTATAAAGATAAACCTGACTTTGCCAAGTGGGAAATCAAACTGGTATTGATTATAACCACTTAATAATAGAAAGCACAGTTAGAAATCGAGGAGTGGTGCTTAACTAAGAACTGAGATTTACTCAGTATGTTAATAAATTGCTCCATAAAATATATCTCTTGATTAAGGATTATACAGCAATAAATATGTGTTAAATAAACATACCAAAAGAGATATGTGTGATAGTTGGTGCTCTCGAGATTTAATTAGTATGCATTGTGTTGGCGAAAAATTTTGTAACTTGCTACATATTACAAAATATAGCCTAACGCTATTCCGAAGAAGTATTTTACACACTGCCGCTTATCTTACAATCTATTATATTGGTATATATATATATATTGATAATGTTTTGTATCCTCCTACTATGTCGAAAATCATAACTACTGGACAATTGATAGTCCCTTTATTAATCCTATTTTTAAAGGGGTAGACATTGATCCAATCCAATCCATAGCAGGTGGTAGTGGAATTTTCCTTTATGTAATAGTAAAGGATTTTTTCACGCCCGAGGAGGTACCACCCCATACATCAAGGGGCCGGCGAAGTCCCAACGGACGTTTCCGGTTCTGGTGTATGAGTCGGTTTCCCTTATAAGCAAAAATGATGATGGCTCCTCCTTGTATAAAATATTCCGGAGGCAAAATACCCCTCCATTCGGATCTCCGGGAGAGGGGTGTACAGGGGGCGCCAACATCAAGATTTAACATATCCTTTTCGAATATATGTGGCCTAAATTCTAACCTGAACTCCGTCCACCATTTCCTCCAGGCTAACAGGCCCCAAGTCCTCTTCCTCACCGAAACTCAAATCAGTGCCAAAACAGCCACTAATCACCTTAATTTCCCGGGGTATGAGCTCCTTACTGCCTTTAGATTGCATGGAGGCGTGTGCGCATACGTCCGTAGCAATCTACCCTGCACCAGACTTCCCAATTTAGAAGCTGGAAGAAAAGACATACTATGGATAAAACTCTCTCTCAGGGCTGCAACTAAATTCATCTGTTGCATTTACCGGTCACCTTCTGACAACAACTTTGTCCAGCTCTTTGACTACCTTTCTGAAAAAACCGACTATCTGATTTCTGAATATCCTTCCTCCGAGGTCACTATTCTTGGCGACTTCAATGTCCATAATAAGGAATGGCTAGGATCTTCAAAAACCGATCCACAAGGGAGAGCAGCGGAGGCCTTTGCAGTCAGCAATTCTTTGGCCAATATGGTTCAGCAACCTACTTACTTTCCTCGTATCCCAACACACAGCTCAAATCCCTTGGATCTCCTTCTTACTACAAACCCTGAATGCTATAAGATATCAATCACCGCCCCCCTTGGTCGCTCAGACCACGGCATGGTCACTGCTTCCTGTGCAATGCAACCCGAGGTCACACAGTCATCACACCCACGTGTCGTTTGGCACTACAACTCCGCAAACTGGGACGAAATGCGGGATTACTTTTCCTCATTTCCATGGGCGTCTGTCTGCTTCTCTCATCCTGACCCCTCTGATATCTCACAAAACGTCACCGAAATTATCCAAGCTGGCATGGAATTATTTATTCCACGTACACAGAAAACCTCTTCAGCCACTCAAAAGCCCTGGTTCTCTAAATCCTGTGACAAGGCCAGACTTGAAAAGGTCAAAGCTCACAAAACGCTTCTACACAATCCCAGTCAAGAAAATCGTCAAGCATTCAACGACGCAAGAAACCGCTATGTCCGCATTCTTTCTGAGGCAAAAAACTCGTTTAATAACCACATCAAAAACAAAGTCCTCTCAAGCTCCAACGGTGGCAAACCCTTCTGGACTCTTGCTAAGTCTATTGGGAATAATTTCTGCAAGAGCACGTTCCCACCTCTTGTCTCAGGGGATGAAATTGTTTCTACCGCCCTGGGCAAGGCTGAACTTTTTGCTTCGTTGTTCGCTGAAAATTCTACTCTCAACCCACCTCCAAATGTTCAACCACCAACAGTCCCCAATGTCGCGCAACAAATGACTGATATCATTTTCAAAACTAAAAAGGTACGAAAGATGCTCTCTTCTCTTAATACCAGGAAAGCCTCTGGCCTTGACGAGATCCCAGCAATTGTTCTCAAAAAATGTGCACCAGAACTTGCTCCTGTCCTGACTCGTCTGTTTCAGATATCTTACAATAAAGGCATATTCCCTAGTAACTGGAAAACTGCTCGAGTACAACCCATCCCCAAGAAAGGATCCAAAGCGCTTCCTAGCAACTACAGGCCTATTTCTCTCCTTTCAGTCATCTCTAAAGTGATGGAAAAGTATATAAACACCGAACTACTAAAATTCCTTGAAAAACACAGTCTAATCCACGACAGGCAGTATGGATTCCGTCAGCGCAGATCGACTGCCGACCTCCTTTCCTTTGTCACCCATTCTTGGAACAAGTCTATGGAACAACACGGTGAATCCCAGATTGTTGCTCTAGACATATCCAAAGCATTCGACCAGGTCTGGCACGCAGCGCTGCTTAATAAACTTCCGGCCTATGGCCTACCACCAAAACTTTGTACCTGGACAGCAAATTTCCTCTCCAACAGGAGCATATCTGTTGTTGTGGATGGTCATTCCTCTAAACTGTATCCAATTAATGCAGGAGTTCCTCAAGGTTCAGCTTTAGCCCCTACTTTGTTTCTTCTCCACATCAATGACCTCCTCTCTAGCACATCCAACCCAGTTCACAGTTACGCGGACGACAGCACCCTCCACTCAAATATACAATATTCTAAGCCTGTCTCTTTAGCCCAATTAGATGAGGATCGCAGACTCATGGAGGGTTCTGTCTCCGTGGACCTCCAAAAAATATTAGACTGGGGAAGTAGAAATCTTGTACAATTCAACCCCACCAAAACTATGTCTTGCTTTCTTTCTCACAAGAGATCCAGCAGCCCTAGACCCATCACAATGAACAACCAAGTTATTCAAAGTAATGAGTCCTTTTCTCTTGTTGGCATTTCTGTGGATCGAAATCTTAATTGGCACCAACATGTTACATCAATTGCAGAAGCGGCTGCTAAGAAATTGGGTTTCCTCTTCCGGGCTCGCAAATACTTTTCACCAACTAATCTCTATACCTTATACACTTCACAGATAAGGCCAAACCTCGAATACTGCTCCCACATCTGGGGTGCAGCTGCCGCTTCTACACTCGCTATCCTGGACTCCATTCAAAAGAGAGCTATACGTCTCATCGGTGACCCTACCCTCACCCAAAGGCTTCCATCCCTTGCCCACCGACGTGCCGTTGGTGACCTCTCTCTCTTTTATAGATATCTGCACGGACACTGCTCAGAGGAGCTTTCCTCCATAATTCCCCCACCTGCTGCCCCCAGCAGATCTACCAGGGGAACAGAGCGAATGCACCCTTTTAATGTCCAGGTCACCAGACATAGAACATCTTGTTATGCCCGCTCTTTTGTCCCGAGGACTTCCAAGTTGTGGAATTCCTTGCCGGCACATGTTTTTCCTTCTCCTCCAAACCTCCAAACCTTCAAGTCCAGAATTAACAAGCTGCGTCTTTCCTCCTTGTCAACACCCACGGTACGATAGTATTTAGGCTGTAAGCCCTCGTGGTGTGTTGTTGACATTAAAAAAAAAAAAAAAAAAAAAAAAAAATATATATATATATAGATTGGTATATATATATATGTATATATATATATATATATATATATATATATATATATATATATATATATATATATATATATATATATATATATATATATATATATATATACAATCTATTATATTGGTATATATATATATATAGACGTTTCAAAGCTGATGTAACACATTGACTTTTTGATAAGTGGGGCTAAGTTGTCTTTCGAACTCAAAACAAATACTTTGTTGAAGGCTTTCTTTTTGCCATTTCTCCTTTGTTTACTGAGTGTTGGATAAAATTGTCAAAATTATACTTTTATTTGCAGATGTATGTTAAGTTTTGTACAAATTGTAAGTTTTCTAACTGCATGGGTTAGCTGGGGGAGATTAGTCGTTGGCTAAACTTTGCCCCTGTAGTTAAAGTCAATAGATAAATAAAAATCAATAATAATGAACCCAAGATTTATTAGCGGTTACCAAACGGTCCACAAAGTTAGTTTCGTCTGCTTTCTACGTGTCTAATAACCCCTGACAAATTAAAACATGTTTTCTCTTCTACTCGTTTCTTAACATTATTGGAACCCATCTTGCAAAAAAAAATTTATCAAGTTATTTTGATAGGATGTTGTATTACTGTACGGAAAGAAAAGCCAGTTTATTCTCCTATCTGCCTGATCCTAATGCGCCGAGCGTGTGCCACAAGATCATAGACTTGTTCAAAAATTTCGTGAGTAGTCAACATCTGAAATCACTATGCCAACCTTGACTACACCATAAAATACGGCTGTTTTTCTCCATGTTACCACCAAATCTTTGGACTTAATCACCGCTATCTGCTCAACTATGTATTTCCAAATGACTGATTTAGGAATGTCATACTTTGGTAGGAATGTCAATGCATGCCTAGCATTAGATATGAAAAACTATAGAGTACCAATAAAAGAGAAGCGGAATATAATAATCCGTCCTCGTATTTTTCGCATTTTGAATCGGCGAAGAGAAATCATTTGTTTTATTCTTGTGCGAGGAGACTAGCACTTGACAAACTAATGGAGAGAGAATAGCCGATCGGTTCAGCAAATGAAAGGATTAATTGATTTTGCGCTCTACTTTTGCAGGAAGTAGCGAATTAAGGAGAATAAAGGTTCGTTTCACTTGTACGTGACAACAGACAATATTATGTCACCTACCTATATATACAACCTTTAGAAAAAAAAAGTTCTGTCACAGAAAATACCTTTACGGTGGAGAATTTTCATGAGAATGTATAAAAATATTTGAGTACATGATTAATAAAAGTGTAAAAAATATCAGGACGCAGCAAGTGCATTATAGTAGTGAATTTTCATAAGATTTGTACACTATTAATACGGTATGTTACTAAAGTTAATACTTTAAACTTAAACCGACTTTTAATATCGGTTTTAGAGGCCCTAATACACACACATTTGAAGAATTTGTTTGAAAGTATTAAGTGAAGATTGTAACCTGTGATGATCACTGATAAGTACATTTGGAGAACCCAAATCACCACAACACATTTTAAAAGACCTGACGATCGTTTCACTAACCAAGTTAGCGTCATCAGAGGATGACACATTCTAAATACTTAAAAACTAACATCAACTTATATACCGGATCTTAGGTAAAGAGATCGAACTGAGATGGGAAACTAGTCGCAGGCAAATTCCACAGTGTATTGTATTTTTATCGCCGGACAAGGTCTTTGCACTGCCCCTACTACTTTATCTAAAACGTGTCCATCTCTAATAGTTTTGAGAAGGTTCAACGACAGCTAAATTAACATAGATTCCTTTGGCGGCAGTATATGTATACTTATGTTATCTGTAGAACGTCAGGTGACTCGTAATTGGCGGTGGTGAAGCGTTCATACATAAACACAACATAAATTTTTGTTGTAACTATATTTCGCAATATATACGCTTTCGAACGCGTTTAGCTGTCCTGGTTGTCTAACATTTTTTTATTAATTTTAGATTATCTTTATCAACGTGATTATTATACCAAATGTGTCGGGCGACGGAAGACTCATCCACAGTACCGTAACGTAATTGGGATAAGTGTTCTTTGAATCTAATTCCAATCGATCTTTTTGTTTGTCCAACGTATATAAGATTACAATCTTTACAACTTATTTCATAAATTCCCGACATGTTGTCCGTGCTATCCTTGTCTTTTGGGTTACCTAGCAAGTTTTTTAAGGTATTTGTTGTTGAAAATGTTAACTGTAAGTTGACTTTTTTTTAAATGCTGTCTAGACCCCTCGTGATTCTAGGTTCAAATGGTAAGCAAACAAAGTTTTTTTCCGATTTTTCTCTTCTAAACGTCGTTGATTCCGTCAACATTTTCTTTGTTTTCTGTTTGTTGATTAATTTTTCCACTAGGCAAGCAGTGTATCCGTTATATTCGGCCACGTACTTAATATAATTAAATTCTTTGGTATATCTACTTTTGTTTAAATGAAAATTAATTAACCGATTTACTAAAGAATTCAGACTGGCCATTTTTTGTGCGTACGTATGATGTGAGTCGTTCGGGATGTAGCTTAGGGTAGTGGTTTCCTTTCTATAGACATCGAATTCTAAAATGTATTTATTCTTGATAACTAGTACATCTAGAAAGGGTAATTTACTATTAATTTCTAAATCGTGGGCAAATTTTATAAAATCAAATTTATTGTTTAATTTGGCAATAAAATCTTCTATTCTGCAAATGTTTGTGTTAAACACCGCAAAAATATCATCCACGTAACGACACCACACTCTAGGAAAATAACTACTTTCACTTTCAAGATCTGTTTCAAATCTGCTCATGAAAAGGTCTGCAATAAATGGCGATAGCGGATTGCCCATTGGGTTTGTTGAAGAAAAAATTCATTGTTGAATTGAATCAAACAAAATATTTTTCAATTCAACAATGAATTTTTTCAAGTGTGTGTGTGTGTGTAATACACCGATAACTCAAAAAACAATGGGCCGATCTTGATAAAATTCTTTGAGTACCTTCCTTTTACTAGCGGCATGGACAAGTTCGTTATACAGGAAAAGCGGCTCAGGCGTTCCCGGAAAATTTTGTGTTTCCTTTCGGAAAAAAATTTTATCTCCGGAAATAACAAAGCAAGGGCAACCAAGCGTGTTTGTATTATAAAGAGTGAACCATTTAGGGTAATTTGGGTCTGTAAGTTTAAAGACAAAAAGTTATGGGTATTTAAACAAATTGGGATTTTCCTCAAAACGTCAATATCGTGATTGCAAACGTCATAACTGGCAATATTTAGGAAAGAACCTAAAACAAATATGGATTATGTAAAGAAAATGTCGGAAGAAGAGTGGTCTGCAAACTCTTAAGTTTCAGTTTCAACCGTCATTGTCCTTCATTTTCCTAAAATATTTCCAGCAATTTCAAATAGACCCTTTCTCTGATTCTTTGACGGTAGTTTTGGTTTAGTTTATGGTTTAGCAGTCCATAATTTTTAGCAAATTTTCGTTAAAAAAAATCCTAAATAAGGAGACAGCGACTTTTTAATTTTAAAAAGGTTTCTTTAAATGCGCGCCAACTAGGCCGTCTAGAATCCATATGCGGTTTTAGTTTCAGTTTTTGTTTGTTTACATATATACAGGTGACGCATTTCTACGGTAAAGGTCAATATACTTGTTATTTTTCAAGGTACGAGAAAAAATTATATACGCTAATTATAGGGTGTCTTAAAACATTATTTTGACAATCACAGAGTGGCCCATAAGTCCATGGTGTTATCTACAATTGTTTTTTTTTTGAACACCCTTATATTATTGCATTTTTGCATTTTTTATCGAAATATGATGCATGCTTGTGAAAAAAAATCTAGACGCAGTAAGTGCGTTTTGTTAGCGAATTGTCATTAAATGTTTCAAATTTCAATAACTCAATTTGCTATTAACCTAAGATTTGTTGGTTAGGAGACCAGTTTACTCGGAAACATTCTAAGTATATTTTCGTAGAATGTTTGTACATTTTCAAACAATTAGTTATTTTGAAAAAATATGGTACTTTGTTTCTACTATATAAGTTATACCGGTAACCAGATTGACGCCTGCTTGCATTAGAGAGACCGATTTGCTATTAGAAATATTTTTATGAAAATTCACTTCCATAACGCACTTGCTACATATGCATCAGAATTGAAGATTTGGTCCTAATGGGAAACTGAGTTATTGGTATATTTTTTATGGAAATTCGCTATCATAACACATTCACACACATTCAAAGTTTTAAACCAGACTAAAACGTTGGAACAGTGCAAAAAATATTTGATACCATAAGTTGCTTCAGACAGATCAATTTTGTCAGTGTCGTAAGAGCAAAATATAATCAAATTTCCCTCTCCCATAAAACCTTTTTCTTAGTCAAGGCCAGCTTTAAATTTAGCAGCGTTGCCAGAGTTGGTACAATTGTACGAATCTGGTACATTTTGACACAGTTTGTACAAAAGTACATTTTTAATATTTCTGGTACATTTTCATGCTCGTACCGCCCTCTATCGACGCAACTATCAAATATCAAAAATAAAGTTAGAAAACCGCAAAATTGACGACGTGAATCATAATCATGTCATAATAATATTCTAGTTTTGCAGAATCACGGTATAAATGTTAGTTATACTTGGAGGATCCAAATCACCACAACGCATTAAAAAAACAGACGATCGTTTACCTAACCAAGTTAGCGTAATCAGAGGATGAATAATTCTGAATTATTCATCCTCTGATGACGCTAACTTGGTTAGTGAAACGATCGTCAGGTTTTTTTAAGTGCGTTGTAGTGATTTAGTTTCTCCAAGTGTACTTATCAGTGATCATCACAGGTTCCAATCTTCACTTAGTTATACTGTGGTATAACGCCATACTGGCTACTTTTGTTTTTAATTGCCCTAGAGATAAATAATTTCGTACGCATCTAACTTCGCTGGTTGTTTCACATTTTTGATAAGTTTCAGATTTTATTTATCTATGTGGTGACTATTATCCCAAATATGTTGTGCCACACATGACTTGTCTACGCTACCGTATCTCAGCTGTGCCAAATGTTCCTTAAATCTGATTTCAATATGGTTCTTTTAGTCCGCCTAACGTTTCTAAGATTACAATCTTTACAACTTATCTCATAGATACCCGGCACTTCAATGACTTTATCCTTATCTTTTGTATTACCTAATAGTTTTTTTAAAATTTTATTTATTTTTTGGCGAAAAGGTTAGCTGCAAATCTGCTTTCTTAAAATGGCTCTCGAGACCCCTTGCGTGATACGCGAGATAACAATAGCCAACTCATACAATGTATATAAGAAGTACAGATCCCGATTCAACACCCAAGGTCGCTGACGAATGGGTTAATTAAAAGCAGCGCAATTAGAAGAATAAACTATTCATAGATGGGTAAACAACTAGACCTTCAAATCAGCAACCAGCCACCTGCTAGGATCACGTTCAAGAATGCAACTTAGGTGGAAACCGCCTCTCGGTCCACGCCCCACCAGAGACTATATATGGAAGTTACCAGACCACGGACGACATTCCTACATTGTTATTGCTTGAGTCTCTTTTAAATTGTCATAAATTATATTTATAATTTTTTATTATTATTCATAAGTATTTTATGTAACTATAATCAATAAATTCTTTTAAAAAGTCAAGTGTGTTAACAAGAAAGTTAACTGGCGCAGTCGCAACGGATAGTGCTGAAGAACCAAAAGTATATTGATTCTTTGCGTTTCAACGCTTAACAGCCAAAGAACCGATCAAGAGAGACGTCATGAAGACAGCAGCAATAGCATCGATTCTGTAAGTTGTTTGCTTCCTTTATTTCCTATATATATACTGTATCTCCTCATATATTGATAATGTTATATGTCTGATAGCGATATTGATAATTTAGAACATTTGGAATATAGATTAAGAAATATTAGTATTGGCGAAATTGATATTGTAGAACAACCCGATATAAATAATTCTAGAAACAATTTAAATATGGCAAATCAATTCCAAGAGTTTTACCTTAAAGCAATTCCCGAATTTAACGGACAGCCTGAAAATGTAGGGAACTTCTTAAAAGCTTGTGATCTAGTAATGAACCAATTCTATGATGCAGATAATCCAAATTTATATCTTAACCATTTTCTATTAAATTACATTCAAACGAAACTAATTGCACAAGCCAGGTTAATTATTAACACTAAAATTATAAACACATGGGTAGACTTAAGACGGGCCATTGTTGAGAACTTCACTGACCAGCGTGATGAAATCAGCTTACTAGGCGAATTATTGACACTGAAACAGAGACATAACGAGGATGCCTTAGCGTTCAGTAATCGTTGCAGACACATTGATCAATTACTCATCTCTAATTTAATATCTAATGAACGTAACGAGGGAATTTTAGTATTGAAACAAAACATGTACAGACAACAGACACTGAAAGCGTTTATCGGTGGATTAAAAAATCCCCTTGGTATGGTGGTCAGATCCACTCGACCAGACAGCATAGAACAAGCTTTAAAATTTATATTTTCAGAGGAAAATTATGAATATAGGGACAGATTATTACAACGGTCAAATTTCAACAATAATAACAATAACAGGCACGACAAACAACAAAAACCAGTTTTCCAAAGAAATACCCCAAATTTTAACAATATTCAATTTCAAAAACCCTTCCAACAACAAAATTTTCGTGCACCTTTTAACTATAATTCAAACAGACCCCAAATGTCTCACCCACAATTTCAGGGGAGCCATTCAAATCAATACTCAATGAGAAGACCGACGTACAACCCTAATGACAATACTAGAAGATATCCACAGGCTATGGATGTCGGCAGCTACAACACGAGACATACTAATTTCAGCCGACAACAACCCTCACAAAATGGACGAAACAATTTTCCTTCCAACAATTTTCAAAAAAGACAAAATTTCATACCAGAAGAAGTAAACTATAACGAAACGAATAATTCTTTTCCTTTCAATGAATTAGAAAGAAGACAACATTTCTTACCAGAAGAATTAAATTATGACGCAACATATAATGAACAATCACCCTCCGAATTATACGATGCACAGCATCAAAATTTTCCGATAGCAGGGAGCTCAAAAACAGAACCGTAATAGATATTAATAATTTTAACACAGTATCCCAATTACCCTACGTAATAATACAAGAACTACCCGGAAAAATACTGCTCGACTCAGGTAGTACTAAGAGCCTTTTAAACCCGTCCATAGCATATAACAACTTTTATAATAAGATTTACAATCACCCGTTTTTAATAAAAAGTGCGCATGGCTACTCCAGCCATAATAATCGAGCCAAAATAATTTTAAACTCACTAACGGACAGTGAACAAGAGTTTTGCCTATTTGAATTTAACAAAAATTTCATAGCTCTTATTGGAATTGACTTTTTGATAAAAAATCAAGCGAACATTGATTTTAAAAACCAGAGACTCAATTTAAAAAATCGAAGCATTAAGATAAACTTCCCTTATACAAGGGATCATGAAGATAAGATGGGTAGTAATAGTAGTAGCAATAACAATCGGATAAGTAGGATCACCAAAGCAAATGATGAAATGAATCACCTTAACGTAAGTAATACAATAGACAGAAGCATTATTGCACTTGAACTCGACCTAGGAAAGCGTAATCAGCCATTAAACGATGACGATAGAAGGTTACAACGAGCAAATGACATAGGAGAAATGTTCACCCACAATAAAGGTAAACGGGATCAAGTTTCATTAAACACATATGAATATCGTCGAAATAAAAATGTGAGTGATACGAGGACGATACAAAAAGGTATAACGGATCAAATTCAAAATAAAGCGAATAGGATATTAAATAATTCTTACTATCACCAGAATTATAATAATAATTATACGGGGAGTGTACAAAAAAATATTACAAATCAAATTAGGATAAATCACTTAAATAACCAGGAGAAAGAAATTTTAATTGATTTATGTACAGAATTTCAAGATATTTTTGCAAAAGAAAATGAACCACTGACGCATACAAACGTCATTAAACACAAAATTAGACTAAAAGACGATATACCAATAAACGCCAAACTATATAGATACCCATATATTCACAAACCAGAGGTAGACAAACAAATTAACGAAATGCTAAATCAAAGGATAATTAGGAACAGTCATAGCGCTTATAATAGTCCAATATGGGTGATCCCAAAAAAAGCAGATGCCAGCGGCAAACAAAAATGGCGGATCGTTGTGGATTACCGCAAGTTAAATGAGGAGACTATACCTGATAGACACCCTATACCAAAAATCGAAGAGATACTGGATAAACTCGGGCGTGCACAATATTTTTCGACCATAGATTTAATTTCGGGCTACCACCAGATTGAAATGGACCCTAATGACATTGAAAAAACGGCGTTTAGCACTGATACAGGCCATTATGAGTACCTCAGGATGCCGTTCGGGCTTTCAGGGGTGCCTGCTACATTTACCCGACTGATGCAACACGTTTTAAACGGTTTAATAGGAAAAACATGCTTAGTATACATGGATGACGTGATAGTGTTCTCGACATCATTACAAGAACATATCGAAAAATTAAGATTAGTATTCGAACGATTTAGACAAAGTAATCTGAAAATAAAGCTAGACAAAAGCGACTTTCTGCAAAAAGAAGCGGAATTCCTCGGGCATATAGTGACGCCAGAAGGCATCAAGCCTAATCCAAAGAAACTAGACGCCATAAGAAAATTCCCAATACCCAAGACACCAAAAGAAATTAAATCCTTCCTAGGACTTATAGGCTACTACAGGAAATTTATAGAAAACTTTGCGCATGTCACAAAACCACTAACTAAATGTTTAAAGAAAAACGTAACAATCGACATTAACGACGGAGAATACATAAATGCCTTTAATACATGTAAAGACATATTGATGAATTCACCAGTATTAATACCTCCAGATTTTTCAAAGGAGTTCATTTTAACAACAGATGCATCAAACGTGGCAATCGCAGGGATTTTAAGCCAAGGAGATCCGAAATCAGACCAACCAATAGCTTACGCAAGCCGAACGTTAAATGAAACAGAATCTAGATACAACACAATAGAAAAGGAACTACTGGCCATAGTATGGGCCACAAACTACTTTAGACCCTATCTATACGGCAGGAAATTCACAATATATACAGACCATAAACCATTAAAATGGCTATTTTCCCTGAAACAACCCAACTCAAAATTATTAAGATGGAGACTCAAACTAGAAGAGTACGATTTCAAAATAGAATATAAAAAAGGTAAATTAAATAATGCAGCAGACGCACTTTCGAGAGTAGAGATAAACCCCTTAGATGTAGATAACAAATCAATGATAAACAATGTAGACGAAAATGACGACGTTATAACCATAAGCGACGGAGAAACAAGAAATTCCAACGCAGATTCTTATTCCGCGCCGGGCATGCCAATCTTAGAAGAAGAAATAATCAACAGTAAAACAAACCAGATATTCTTTAAAAATGCTGATACCCCGGAGATTTTATCACTCAGAAAGGATAAAAGGAATTTTATTCACGCCACATTCAATTTAAACGAGCCAAGTCAAATAGAACAATTTATCAAAGAATATTGCCTACCACAGAGAAAATATTACTGTCTATTTGTAAATGAACGAGATTATGAAAGGGTAAGTTCGGCAATTAATCAAAAATTTAATAACGTAGACTCACCTAAATTTTATAGATGTTTAGAAACTAGAGAAGAAATAAATAGCGAAGAAGAACTCCAAGAGAAAATAGTTCTATTTCACGAGGGAAAAAGTAATCATCGAGGCGCTGATGAGACCTATTTACGAATGAAACGCAAATACTATTTTCCGAATTTAAAGCGAAAAATAGAAGAGTTTATAAAAAGTTGCGAGTTATGTAAAACATGTAAATACAACAGAAATCCGGCGCAAATTTGACTAGAACACACACCCACACCATCTAGGCCTTTAGAAATCTTACACCTAGACACTTTCCAAATTGAAACGTCTCAATTTCTAACAGTATTCGACCCCTTTAGCAAATTCGGGGAAGCATTTCCGATAAAAAGTAAAAATGCAACAGAAATCTCCAAGAACTTAATTAAATACTTTTCCCAATACGGAAGCTGTAAAACAATAATTTCGGACGCAGGGACTGAATTCTCAAATATATTAATAAAAGAGCTATTAAAAGCTTACCAAATTGAATTACATGTGACAACACCGCAAAATCCGATGTCAAACGGATCGATAGAAAGATTTCACAGTACAATAATTGAGCACTATAGATTATTTAAAACAAAATTTAAAGAAATGAAACCAATTGACTTAATGCCTTATTGTATTTTCGCATATAACTCCTCCATACACTCGCAAACCTTAAAACCACCTTTTGAGCTAATATTCGGATATACACCTGAATTATTTAATTATGACCCAGAAGTAATTATCACGCAAGAATATAACACGAAACATAAAGACTTAATGAAAATTATATACGAAGTCATTCAAGACCGAATCGAAAACTCAAAATACAAAACGTTACAACGGACGAATAAAAATACTAACCAACCTTTTAAAGAAGGAGACATAGTATACAAAAAGATCCCTCCAGGATTTCACAAAAAACACAAAAACCCTTTTACTGGACCTTATTCAATAATTTCCCTGATTGAACATAATAAAGCCATAATACTAAATCACAGAACTGACGAACAGACAATTACCCATTTACGCAATCTTCGCCTTGCAGGTTCATTCTCTTCACCAGAGTAAAACCACAATTAGTAGACCTAACAGACAATCCAGGCATACTGCCACGCAAACTGGGACAAGCCTTTTCAGAAAACGATAAATGGAGAATGATTCATATACATGACCTAAGACAACTATACGACGACTTTAACAGACTAAAAACTTACTTTGACAACATAATAAGCGTAATGAATGCAGAATACAAGTTAGAATACAAAAATTTTATTTTAACAATCAATTTCACCATCAGCAATATTGATGACACATTTTATCGAATATTTCCAAGAACGATTAGGAACAAAAGAGGTATAATAAACGGACTAGGATCGATTTACAAATCAACAACTGGGAACTTAGATGCAGATGACGGCGACAGAATATATAAAGCTCTTGAAATTTTGAGGAAAGATCAAAATCAAGTACATCAACTTTTTAGTTCACAGACATCCCTAATGATAGATGCTATAACAGAGTTCAATAAAACAATAGACAACCTGAACCATAACCAAGAAGCCATAGTAGCGAGAATAAACGATTTGGAATATACAATTGATAGTCTAAAAAGCGACCAACTAACAAATTATCATAGAGTAAAACATTTGGAATTACTCACTCAAATCAGTTATTTGTTAAATAATGTACTAAACATGATATTAACAACAGAAAATGCAATTACTTTTTCAAAATTGAACACGTATCATACGTCAATACTGAAATCGAAATTTATATCAAAAGAATTAGAAAATATTGAAAACCATATCTCAAAATCAAGATTAATAACAAAATCCGACATTTCACTTTACGAAAAAATATTTAACATAAAAACCGTTCAAATTGATTTTAAAATTATATTCCAAATAGATATACCCTTAGTAGACAAATCAGATTATATTTATTATCAATTGTATGCATTACCAGTCCCTAAAAATCCGTATACCTTCAGAATGATTGTCCCTAGAACCAAGTACCTAATCCTTAGCAGCAAACACTACGCTTACAGAAACGAAAAGTGTAGGAATCTAAAAGACCAGACATACTTTTGTGAAAATGACAACCCGACAGCACTTAACGAAAACAACCCATGCGAAATTAAACTGATCAACTTCCAGAAACCGATAAACAATTGCAAGCAAGAACTTGTCAAAATAACAAAAACAACAGTCTCTAAATATGGCAATACCCAATACATAATAGTGGCGCCCGAAGAAACGAAAATCAAACTTAGCTGCGAAGAAAATGAAGAAACCAAAATAATCAGCGGAACAAAACTGGCGACTCTGAAACCCAAATGCCAACTTATCATCAATAACGAAATATTTAGTTCAGTACAAATGGCATCGGAAACACAACAATCATTCAATCTCCCAAACATCGAATTGGTAACAAATAAAGCACCCATATTCCCAGACAAATTACCAGAACTAAAATTAGAAAATGTCCAACTGCACGACTTGAACAATATCAAATCCCAGTTACAATCCATCAATGGCAACATTCCAGGAACCATCGATTTGCCCATATACCACCCTAGTGTATGGACAATTATACTATACATTGTGATAATAATAACAATAATCACAATAACTTCAAGATACTTCTGGCAGAAATCAAAACCGAAAACTGCTGACTCCAAACCAATTACTGGATTCCAGATGACTATTCGGAACGAACCATAGGCTTCGTTCTCTAAAGGATGGAGGAGATAACAATAGCCAACTCATACAATGTATATAAGAAGTACAGATCCCGATTCAACACCCAAGGTCGCTGACGAATGGGTTAATTAAAAGCAGCGCAATTAGAAGAATAAACTATTCATAGATGGGTAAACAACTAGACCTTCAAATCAGCAACCAGCCACCTGCTAGGATCACCTTCAAGAATGCAACTTCGGTCCTCTCGGTCCACGCCCCACCAGAGACTATATATGGAAGTTACCAGACCACGGACGACATTCCTACATTGTTATTGCTTGAGTCTCTTTTAAATTGTCATAAATTATATTTATCATTTTTTTATTATTATTCATAAGTATTTTATGTAACTATAATCAATAAATTCTTTTAAAAAGTCAAGTGTGTTAACAAGAAAGTTAACTCGCGATTCAACTGATAGGCAAACAAACTTTTTTCTACTTTATCTTCCCCGAATGTTGTGGATTCCGCTAACATTTTCCTTATTCTCTGTCTGTTAATTAATTTTTCCACTAGCAATCCGAATATCAGTTATATTTAGCCACGTTTTTAATGTACTCTAAATCTATACTATATCTACTTTTACTTAAAGGAAATTGTATTAATCTATTTACCAAAAAATTTAAACTGGCCGTTTTTTTGTGTCATACGTTTACACGTAATAAATTGATGACTTATTTGATAACCTAAAAGTATTACTCTCACGAAAAATATTGATATAAATATTAGATTAAAACGAGTCACTTTGGCGTCTGGCGTCTGTACAAACGTGCAAAATCTGGTACAATTTGTAATTTGATACAATTTTTTGAGGACCTCTGGCAACACTGAAATTTAGTTAATACATCCCTCTCGCATCGAAACTATGTATGGATATTTCCAATTACATCAGTTCAAAGCCACCGTAATCGTGAACACTAATTTTATGAAGTAGCAGCGACTGGTTGACGGTTTTCCGGGCCATCTTGCTATTTTAGAACAGACAGTGGAAGTGCCATTGTGCACACAGCGTGTAAGATTCAAGATAGCGAGCGTTTCGTCCTTTCTAGAGTGTTTGCGGTTCATTAGGTCTTCAAAACGCAAGCTGCTTTTCACTCCTTAAAGTAGCAGTATAGCTAAGGCGTTCAGCCTGTTCATTTTCAACATAATATTTTTCCGCATTATCTCCGACACAAAATAGCTGGGTGTTTGTTCAAACGTCGAACAAACATTAGCGAAGATATAAATCCTATCTTTCGTAAATTGTTTTTCTGTCGAACGAAATCTCGAGAGAAGTTACTGTGATTCGTCTAGTGTAGGCGCTACAGTTCGAGCTCGCCTGTCCGTTGATGTTTACAAAAAGTTTTATCACCTGATTACAAACAGAATCTAATAATAGCAGCTGATCGGAAACGAAATTGCCTGAAACGATTTAATGTACGATACGGTAGAAATCAGTTATAATTTAATAATGAGCGACGAGACGGAATTTTTGGTCGATTAGAGCTCAGCAAAAATAAGACAGACACTGCGTAAAAATACGGAAGATAAACAGTGTGTTTTCACAGCTTATGGATGTGTTCCTAAAATTATTTGTTAAATGTTTTGAAACATACAGAAACGCACGATAATCATCTGTGAAATTGATTGATATATTACGATAACACAGGGTGTGCCAATTAAAACTTCCCACCTGAAAAATATTGGACTTAAATCTGGACGCAGCAAGTGCGCTATGGAAGTGAACTTTCCTAAAAATGTTTTTAATAGTAAATATGTCTCTTTAATGCAAGCTGGAATTAGTCTGGTTACAGGTATAGCCTATATAGTAGAAACAATGTACCATATTTTATCAAAATTACTTATTGTTTGAAAATATACAAAAATTTTCCGAAAACAAACTTTAAATGTTTCCAAGAAAACTGGTTTCCTAGCCAAGAAACCTTAGCTTAATAGCAAATTGAGTTATTGAAATTTGAAGCATTTAATTAAAATTCGCTACCAAAACGCACTTACTGCGTCTTGAATTATTTTCTTACAAACATGCATCATATGTCGATAAAAATGTAAAAACGCAATTATATAAGTTCGTATAAAAGTAAATATGTTCGAAAACAAACATTTTAGGTGTCACCAACGACTTATGGGCCAAGTGTCAAATTAGTTTTATAAGATGCAGCTCAACACACCCTATAATTAACGTATGCAACTTTTTCTCGTATCTTGTATAATAACAGTTATCTTGAGCTTTACTGTAAAAATGCGTCACCCTGTATATATATGTAAACAAATATCAACTGAAACTAAACCCGGATATGGATTCTAGGGGGCCTAGTTTGCGCTCATTTGAAGAAATCTTTTTTAAATCCAAAAGTTGCCGTCTCATCATTAAAGAATTTTTTCTACGTAAATTAGCTAACAATTATAGACCGTTAAACCATGAACTTAACTAAAACTACCGCAAAAGCATCAGAGAAAGGGTTTATGCGAAATGAAATTTCTGGAAATATTTTAGTAAAATGAAGGACAATGACGGTTGAAGCTGAAACTTAAGGGTTTGCAGTTCCTTTGTCACCCATTCTTGGAGCAGGTCTATGGAACTGAATCCCAGATTGTCGCTCTAGACATATCCAAAGCATTCGACCAGGTCTGGCACGCAGCGCTGCTTAATAAACTTCCGGCCTATGGCCTACCACAAAAACTCTGTACCTGGACAGCAAATTTCCTCTCGAACCGGAGCATTTCTGTTGTCGTGGATTGCCATTCCTCTAAACTGTATTCAATTAATGCAGGAGTCCCTCAAGGTTCAGCTTTAGCCCCTACTTTGTTTCGTCTCCACATCAATGACCTCCTCTCTAGCAAATCAAACCCAGTTCACAGTTACGCGGATGACAGTACCCTCCACTCAAATATACAATATTCTAAGCCTGCCTCTTTAGCCCAATTAGATGAGGATCGCAGACTCATGGAGGGTTCTGTCTCTGTGGATCTCCAAAAAATATTAGACTGGGGAAGTAGAAATCTTGTACAATTCAACTCCACCAAATCTCAGTCTTGCTTTCTACCTCATAAGAGATTCACCAGCCTTAGACCCATCACAATGAACAACCAAGTTATTCAAAGTAATGAGTCCTTTTCACTTGTTGGCATTTCTGTGGATCGAAATCTAAATTGGCACCAACATGTTACATCAATTGCCGAAGCGGCTGCTAAGAAATTAGGGTTCTTCTTCCGGGCTCGCAAATACTAATCTCTATACCTTATATACTTCACAAATAAGGTGAAACCTCGAATACTCCTCCCACATCTGGGGTGCCGCTGTCGCTTCTACACTCGCTATCCTGGACTCCATTCAGAAGAGAGCTATACGTCTCATCGGTGACTCTACCCTCACCCAAAGGATGCCGTCCCTTGCCCACCGAAGTGCCGTTGGTGAACTCTCTTTTATAGATATCTGCACGGGCACTGCTCGGAGGAGATTTCTTCCATAGTTCCTTCACCTGCTGCCCCAAACAGATCTACCAGGGGAACATAGCGAATGCACCCTTTTACTGACTAGGTCACCAGACATAGAACGTCTTGTTATGAACGCTCTTTTGTCCCGAGGACTTCCAAGTTGTGGAATTCCTTACCGGCACAAGTTTTCCTTCTCCGAACCTTCAAATCCAGATTTAACAAGTTGCCTCTTTCCTACTTTTCGACACCCACGGTACGATAGTATTTAAGGTGTAAACCCACGTGGTGTGTTGTTGAAATAAAAGAAAAGTAAAAAAGAACACTCTTCTTGCGGCATTTTCTTTTCATAATCCGTATTTGTTTCAGGTTCTTTACCTAAATGTTTTAACGTTTCAAATTGCGTCTTTGACGTTTTGAGAAAAACTCCAAATTTTGTTTCTTTAACTGCCCATAAGTTTTTTTGCCTTAAAAACTACAGACCTAAGTTTTGGTACATGGTTCACTCTTTATAACACAAATACGCGTACCAAATTTAGTTGCCCGTACTTTGTTATTTCCTTAGATACATTTTTTTTTCCGAAAGAAAATACAAAATTTTTCGGGAAAACCTTCACCGATTTTCCTCGCTAACGAACCTATCCAAACCACTTGCAAAAGGAAGGTATTCACCAAATTTGATCAAAATCGGCTATTATTTTTTGAGTTATCGGTGTGATACATACATACATCCGGGTCAGTTCCAATTTGTATATGTTTATATATATATATATATATATATATATATATATATATATATATATATATATATATATATATATATATATATATATATAACATATACAAATTGGAACTGACCCGGATATGTGTTCTCGGGGCCTAGTTCCCGTTAATTTAAAAAAAAATTCAAAATTAAAATGTCGCGATCTTCTCATTAGGGATATTTTAAACGAAAATTTACTAATACAGAAAACAATTTTATTATGACATTCATAGACCGTAAAGTGGAAAAATCTGCAAAATATAGTTTCACTGTCAGAATTTTGAAAATTGACATCCACGTCAATCACTTTCTGATTTTATATAAAAGGAAGGTCATTTCTCAAGGCAACAGAAATCGATCTTGAGTTGTCCAAGGAGGATCTGGTTGAACATTTCAAAATTGTCAAATAAAACAAAAGACTATCTAATGTCAAATACCTTACCCAATTGATGTCCCGTTTGAAGTTTCTCAATAAACAACAGTGAAGAGTTGTTATTTCAATCAATCCAGCAATAACTGGACAGTTTTTTTTAGAAACAACCTAAAAAAATACAGAACAGTGCTAAAATAACAAATTAAAGTGAAAATAATAAGTGAAATTCTATTTGCAAACAGAAAGGTCACTACAAGAAGAGAACAGGTACTAATCAATCGAAAAAAAATTATTTAAATCAATAACATATCGATAAATAATTAATAATTGCAAAATGTAATAATAGTAATTAGTTTATAGAAAAATATATCCCTCTTTAATCTCTTTAAAATGTTATAAAAAAAAGTTCGGGACGCAGCAAGTGCGTTATGGTAGTGAATTTTTATTAAATGCTTCAAACTTGAATAACTCAATTTTCTATAAACTTAGAAAGTTTAATTTTGGTACGTAGTAAGGCCTTTGCTAAGGCAAAACATCCACCAAATTTCATTAAAATAACTTTATAATATTCGGAGAAAAAAAATTCTCGAAAGAAAATTCAAAATTTGAATAACTCAATTTTCTATAAACGTAGGAAGTTTAATTTTGGTAGGTAGTAATGTCTCTCCCAAGGCAACATATGTAGTAAATTTCATTTAAACATCTTTGTAATTTTCGGAGAAAAAATTTTTTTTTCGAAAGAAAACTCAAAAATTTCCCAGAAAACCCTGTCCGATTTTCCTGACCAACGAACTCATCCAAGCCATTAATAAAAGAAAGGCACTTGCCGAGTTTCATCAAAATCGGTTAATTATTTTTTGAGTTATCAGACGGAGATATATATATATATATATATATATATATATATATATATATATATATATATATATATATATATATATATATATATATAAACATATAAAAATTGAAACTGACTCCGGATATGGGTTCTATGGGTCCTAGTTTGCACTCATTTGATAAAATTTTTGCAAAGTCTCACCATCGATACCTCTCTATTAGTGATTTTTTTAAAATAAAAATTCACTAATTGCAGTATACCATGTAGATTGTTGTATATTGTAGATTGTTTAATGAGTCCTATAGGCCTTTGACCTCGGAGTGCGGAGACCCTAGTTGTTTTTTGTGCATGAATCTTTTTTTCCATATAGTTGCCCTAAAAGTGCAGACTTCTATGTAGTTTACTATCTTTTTGGGAGCTAGTTTACCTACTCCCTGTTTAATTGAGGAAACAGTTCAGACTCCTCTATTGATGTGATGATGAACCGTCGTGCCTGCTTTAAGCCTGGCGTCTTCCTCCAGTGTGGCAGCATTTTGTTCCTGGCCCATGTATGCAGTCGATTTCTTACATGGCTTCTTGTTAATATATAATAAGACTCTGGACCATATAATGGTGCTGTTGGCTGCGATTCTTGCAAAGATAGCTGCTTCTCCATCTCCTCCAATGCCTTGATTCCCTGGTAGCCACATCAAAGTTACTTTCTTGTTCTCAGCCATTTGCTTCAACGATTCGTTTGCAGTCCCAGGTCAGTTTAGGCTCCGTTTAGAACTATTTAAATGTTTTAGTACTGCCTGACTGTTTAAGACTTCCGCAGTCTTTAGTGCGAGACATGTTTGGTTCTCGGGTTGAACCGTGCCCAGAATTTATATATTAGATCTCTCTTGGGCCTAGGGTTGAACACCCTGATACCTTAGAGACGATCTCTGACGATATTTGGGTAGTATGCAGATTGAGGCCCCGTAATCGAGCTACAACAACCCAACCCACCTTTGTCCACCGCTCTAAAGAGTAGGCAGATTGAGGCCTTAGAGTTTATGTCCTTACATAATTCCTTTACTTCTTGAAAATGGCTCCAAAATAGGAGCCGAAACGTCGAGTTTTAATAAATTCTGGAAGCGGTTCAAACGGAGAACCAAGTATGTCTCATATATATATATATATATATATATATATATATATATATATATATATATATATATATATATATATATATATATATATATATATATATATATATATATTGGAATGTTGCACTACACTGTAATCATTTGATATATAAATATATAGAATTTGATATATAGAAAAAACAAACACATTCGTCTCAACAAACAAATGCAAGAAACTGAACGAAAACCCAACGAAAAAATTCCAAAATCAAATATTAAACATCATAAAAAAACACAAGACAATATTCAACCAAAAAACAAGACATTATTATAACAACAACGATAAAGCACCACCAATGACAGGAATAATAAAAATACACAAAACGGGATACCCAATAAGACCACTCATCAACTTCAAAGATGTACCTTCATACAAAATAGTAAAAGAACTAGACCAAGTACTAAAACAAGAAATACAACTAGGAAACAAATTTAATATAAAAAACCCCATACAACTAGTGCAAAAATTATAAAACATAAACATAAACAAAAACACAAGACTCGCCTCATTTGACATAACAAATATGTACACCAATATACCAATTAACGAAACCACAAATATAATCGAAAATAAAATGCAAAATAACAAACAAACAAGAAAAAAACAACGAACATCCTATAAAAACAAAATTACTTTGAATTCAACGGAGAATACTACATTCAAGAAGACAGACTACCAATGGGATCTCTACTACCAAGCATCATGACAGAAATATACATACAACAGTTAGAAGAGAATCAACACCACCATAAAAGAAAGAGACCCAAACATCAAGTGGATATGATACGTCGATGATATATTAATAATATATGACAATGAAAAAACTAACATAGACAATATCCTCGAAAAAATAAACCAAATCAACAACAACATAAAATTTACAATAGAAAAAGAATCAAACTTCCTGGAGTTAACACTAATCAGAAGAGAAAACCAGATTGAATACAAAATATACAGAAAACATACACAAACAGACATCACTATACCTAAACACTCAATACACCCACACACACAAAATGGCCGCATACAGATACCTCATAAACAGAATGCTAAATGTACCACTCCATAATGACTAACGAGAAAAGGAATATAAAATCATAATACAAATATCACAAAGAAATAGATACAACAAGAAAACAATAGACAATCTAGTAAAAGAAATCAAAAACAAACAAATCAACAAAAACGAAAACAAAACACCAGAAACAAACACAAAATACACAACATTCACTTATAACCACCACATAAAAAAAATAACATAAACACTCAAACAATGGAACTTAAAAATGAGCTACAAACCAATAACAAAATAATGAACAAAATAAATAGAAAACAAGAACACACCCACATGAATTAAACGGAATATATCAAATGAAATGTGACACATGCAATAATATATATATATATATATATATATATATATATATATATATATATATATATATATATATATATATATATATATATATATATATATATATATATATATATATATATATATATATATATATATATATATGAACGACAAAAAATCAATAGAAACAAGATTCAATAAACATATAACAGTATTAGATAAAATCCACATACCTAGCTACAAATCAAACGTAGCTACACACTTTCACAACCGAAAACACCAAAAACCAGATATCAACTAATTACAACTAATGAAACATATTAAAGACCACAAAAAATTTAAATCTGAGAACAATACTACATTCAAGAAGCAGTTAATGCCAGAACAAATCCAAGTGCAAACATTTAAACAAAACTTAATAAAAGCCATACAAATAGACAAATTATCAAACCACAGTGATCAAGAGAAGACCGATACACAAGACATAGTCTGAGAACACAACAAATCAGAGAGCAGTAAACCGACAAATAGAGGCTCAACACGCAGGTGCCGTGTACAGTCTCAGACATAAATCGCACAGGAACGATCACAGTCAGTAGCGTGCTGATGATGAACCAGGACAGTTCGAAACTACAGTCCAAGTAAACCCATAAAAAATCACAAAAAGTTCAGCAAACAATATATATATATATATATATATATATATATATATATATATATATATATATATATATATATATATATATATATATATATATATATATATATATATATAAGCTTGAAACTGACGTCGTTAAAAAGAGACTAGTTCACGTTGATTTCTACAAATCAGAAAAATTCAATAGTCGCGATCACCTCGTTAGTGGATTTTTCCTACAAAAATTCGATAAAAGGAATTTCCGTATACCTCAATTAAGTATCCCGTAAACATAAATTCTAATGGAATACGTGATTGAGTCGTCTCGGTCAGGAAATGCAATAACACAAATAACGGAGTAAACCTGGAACAAAATTTGTAAACGAAAACAACTTGAAGAGGGCGGAGATTCTACTGCAGTGTACACACATTGTGCAAATAATCCAGCATTCACTTTGAAAACAGTACACACCACCGTCATGTTTTTATCGAATGAATAACACCGGAACTTTCCGTGCTCTGGGACTTTCAGGTCTTTTTCTATGTCGAAACACACACAGATTAATTAAGAGTGAAAAGTTTCAAATGAGAGGCTATTCTAAGCTTCATTTAATCCCTTCAAATACTGGAAAAATATATACCAACGCTTTTTATGCTGTAAATGTACGTTTTGAAGCAGCAAGTTACCTTGCATGATCTATAAAACAGCTCGTCAAGTGTATACTTCGAATTTTGAAATTGCTAGTTATGTAATATGGGAGATTAAATGAACCCATTACTTTAACCAGACTATAATAATTTGTTGGTGGAAAACGCTAACAGCTTATTACAATAAATATGCTAAGGTACGAATATACGCAAAAATGCACACACATGCGTATTTTCAACATTTTACATATATTATGCATTTTTCTATGCTACCGTATATTTTTCAACAAGTTATATTAGTGAATTTTCTTAAAAAAAATTCACTAATGAGGAGATCCCGACTTTTGAATTTTGAAAAAAATTTCTTCAAATGAGCGCTAATTAGGCCCCCCCCAGAAAACATATCCGGGGTCAGTTTCAATTTTTATATGTTTATATATATATATATATATATATATATATATATATATATATATATATATATATATATATATATATATATATATATATATATATATATATATATATATATATATATATATATGTATGTATCACACCGATAACTCAAAAAATAATGGGCCGATTTTGATTAAATTTTCTTCAAATGAGCGCTAATTAGGCCCCCCCAGAAAACATATCCGGGGTCAGTTTCAATTTTTATATGTTAACATATATATATATATATATATATATATATATATATATATATATATATATATATATATATATATATATATATATATATATATATATATATATATGTGTGTATGTATCACACCGATAACTCAAAAAATAATGGGCCGATTTTGATTAAATTTGGTGAAAAAATTCCTTTTGCAAATGGCTTGGATAAGTTCGTTAGCCAGAAAAATCTGCCCAGGTTTTCCCGGAAAATTTTGTGTTTTCTTTCGAAAAAAATTTATATCTCCGGAATTAACAAAGTAAGGGCAACCAAATTTGGTACGCAGGTCTACATCCTTATAGGTAAGTTACCTACCAAAAAATTTAGCTATTTAGGTCAAAAGACAAAAAAGTTATAGGCATTTAAAGAAAAATTCCTCAAAACGTCAAAGTGGCGATTTAAAATGTCAAAATTGGCAACATTTAGGCAAATAACTTGAATATAATACGGGCTATAGAAATAAAATGTCTCAAGAACAATGTTTTACACACCCTGAAGTCTTAGTTTCAACCGTCATTGTCCTTCATTTTACTAAAATGTTTCCAGAAAATTCATTTCAAATAGACCCTTTCTCTTATGCTTGGCAGTGGCCTTAGCTATAGAGTTTATCGTTTATTGATATATAATTTTCGTCGAATTTTCGTAAAAAATCAATAAAGCTCAATATATCCGTTATTATATAAGATATGAAAAATTTTTGTATATATTAATTATAGGGTGTCTTGAGCTACATCTTAAAATAATATTTCTACAATCACAGGGTGGCCCATAAGTCGTTGGTGATACAAATTTCCTTTTTTTTTTAATCAAACACGCCTTATGTTATTGCATTTTTGCATTTTCCATCGAAATATAATGCATGTTTGTAAGAAAAGAAATTCTGGACGCAGCAAGTGCGTTATGGTAGCTAATTTTGATCAAATGTTTCAAACCTATAAGGTTGACCAAGAAACGTGTTTTTTCGGGAACACTTTACTTTTGGAAATTTTTGTACATTTTCACACAATAAAGTTATTTTGATGAAACATGGCACATTGTTTTTACTATATAGGTTATACTGGTAACCAAATTTGATGCCTGCTTGCTTAAAAAAACACAAATATTTGTTATTAAAAACATTTTTATGAAAATTCACTATCATAACGCACTTGCTGCGTCCAGAATTTTTTACTGTATGCTTTAGTAACTAGAAATTGATTAAAATCGCTTTTATTTAAAATAAAAATTTCGGGACGCACCAAGTGCGTTATGGTAGTAAGTTTTCATTAAATGCTTCAATTTTTTTTATAATTTAAATGTCTTAACAACTAAGGTCATTGACACTAACGACACTTTAAATAACTACATAACAAAATTATATATCTATAAAATTAGGAAACTATGAAATACATTTAAATACTATTTTATAAGGCGAGATGCATTCTCACAAAATTTGAACCGTAGACCGGTTTCGCTCTAATTAGAGCTCGTCAGTACGGCATCCTAATTGCAGCGAAAATACACCTATTAAGCAATACGGCTATGGTAGCCAGCTTTCCAACACTAAGTGAGATATAAGACGCGAAGCACGTGCCGCCATCTCGTTGCGAAACCAAGTAGTATGTTGTCACGGCAGCTCCAAATAACACAAAGTGTTAAATATTAGAGACTTTATACAACCAACTAACAATTTAGAAAATTGTCAGCCCTGGCCCATTTCTACCCTAATATAGGGACAAAGTATGTGAGAGGTGCTGTATTCTCACCACAATTAGAACCGTAGACCGGTTTCGCTCTAATTAGAGATCGTCAGTACGGCATACTGATTGCAGCGAAAATACACCTATAAAGTAATACGGCTATGGTACCCAGCCTTCCAACACTAAGTGAGATATAACACACGAAGCACGTGCCGCCACCTCGTTGCGGAACCAAGTAGTATGTTGTCACGGCAGCTCCAAATAACACAAAGTATTAAATATTAGAGACTGTATACAACCAACTTACAATTTAGTAAATTGTTAGCCCTGGGCAATTTCTACCCTAATGCCGTTACAGCATACTACTTAGCTCAGCAACGAGGTGGCGGCACGTGCTTCGTGTCTTATATGTCACTTACTATTATATAAATTAGACTGCCTTAAAAATCAAAGTAAACAGTTTACATTAGTACAATTTAGATTTAAAATTTCAGAGAAGTTTCTGTCACCAAAATTTTCAAATCGTGGACAAGCATATAAGGAACATTCTAATAGAACGTGAAAAATTGAAATTGGTTGGTCGCAGAGCTCACAATGAGAGCGTTGCTTTCGATTTAAGAGATAATCATGAGTCTTTAGAGAGTGGCCAATTCGGAGTCTTCTGATAACCACTTCTTCCCTGCGAGATAAACCAGGAAGTTGCTTGATTGCCACAGTTGGTTCAATTTCTCGCAGTTTGTTGCTTAGCGAAGACCAATGGATTTGCCATTGCTGTCTATAAAAATTTGCTATATGTGCAGAAACGTCGAAGTAAAGTTAAAGAGGAATTACAGTGTCGATTAAGATAGCATTTCTGGCACATTCGTCTGCATTTCATTTCCAGTAATAGCACAGGGTGATGGAACAAATATAAGTCTGATAGATTTGCCAGATTTCAAGGCACAATGAAAATATTCTTGTACTTGAATTACAAGATGGTTCTTTGGGTAAAGGTTTGTGAGTGATATAATCGACGAGAGAGAATCGGTGCATATTAAGGCGTTATTGCAATGAGAGTGGACGAATGTGTTAGTTGCTCTCATTATGGCGTATAGTTCTGCTGTATAGTTACCACACATTGACGGTAAGTGACATGCTTTTTCCTTTAGTGCAGAAGTGATACTACATCCGATACCAGTTTTAATTTTTGATCCATAAGTGTAAAGAATTATATCATATCGATATTTAAAGATAATCTCTTGAAATAATCTGTTGACACATTCAGCTGGTAATGCATTCGATTTGTGCGATAAAAAAAGTCGTATCAGTAGGTGGAAAATCTATTCTCCATGGAGAAATAGCACCATTGCATATATGATTTGTGAGATCTGGATTGAAAATATGATTTAGCTTGTTTATATGTAAGGAAAACGGTAGCTGTGCTGAAACGTTCGCATCATATAATCTGTTGAAGTTTGTCTGTGAAAAGAATTTCTAGACTGGATTATTTGGGTTTGTTGATATCCTAGCCGCATATTTCAAGAGTAATTCTACTCTTCTTAACTTAATTGGAGGCTCGTTACATTCTCGGTAAATACTTTCCACTGGACTTTTCGAAATGCTCCTGTGACTATTCTAAGTGCATGATTTACAATAACTTCAGGTGATTTTAAAGTTGATTTGCTTGCGGAAATATGAATAGCTGACCAATAGTCAATTTTTGATCTTATCAGTGCCCTGAAAATGCTTAGCAAAACTGATTCATGAGCACCCCAGTTATAGTCTCCAAGAGTTTTCAAAATGTTTAGTTTAATAATACAATCAGCTTTGAGTACATTTATGTAAGCCTTCCAGCTAAGTCTTGAATCACAGGTTATTCCCAGAAATGTATGCCTTGTAACCTCTTGTAGAATCATTCCCCGTAGCTTAAAAGTGTGGGTAACTGAATGAGTTTTCTTTTTTTGAGAAAATAATTAATTTTGATATAGAACAGGAAAAGTTCAAATCATTGTTACCAGACCGTTTGGATTAGATTACGTGTTGATAAGCTATTTTTACCTCTACAGTATATGACTAGATCGTCAGCATACAAAGCACTCTTTACGGGACTACTTATTGATTGAAGAATATCACTTATTGCAACGTTAAAAAGAGTTGGACTTAAGACTGATCCTTGGGGAACTCCATTTTTTAGATCATATGAATCAGATAGAGTGTTGTTAGTTTTCACTTTAAAAGTTCTTTTACTAAGAAAATTCTTTATAAACATTAATATATTACCTTTAATTCCCCATTTAGTTAATTTTTGTACAACTCCATATCTCCAGACTGAGTCGAATGCATGTTTAATATCAAAGAAAACAGCAACGAGTTGCTGATGATTTGAGAGGGCACGAAGACTTTCGGATTTAAAACACGTAAAATTATCTAACGTGCTGCGATTGGGTAGGAACGCAGATTGATGTTGATAGAGATAATTGTTTAGCATTTTTTTGAGTTATCGCTCGGATACATACATACATATATATATATATATATATATATATATATATATATATATATATATATATATATATATATATATATATATATATATATATGTATATATATATATATATATATATATATATATATATATATATATATATATATATATATATATATATATAAACAAATTTTAAGAACTCAATTTTCTATAAACTTAGAGAGTTGAATTTTGGTAAAGAGTAAGCTGTCTCACAATCCAGCAAATTTCATTAAAATATCTTTGTAATTTTCGGAGATAAAATTTTTTCCAAAAGAAAACTCAAAATTTTCCCGGAAAACCTTGTCCGATTTTCCTGGCTAACGATCTCGTCCAAGCTGTTAATAAAAGAAAAGTATTTGCCGAGTTTCATCCAAATATAATTTTTTTGTTATCGGTTGGATATATATATATATATATATATATATATATATATATATATATATATATATATATATATATATATATACAAAAATGAAAACTGACTCCGGATATGAGTTCTAGGGGTCCTAGTTCGCGCTCATTTGAAAAACATGTTTCAAAGTCTCACCATCAATACCTCTCTATTAGTAATTTTAAAAAAAATAAAAATTCACTAAAATACCCATACTGTTACTATTACTATATAATGCAGTAGTTATTTCCCCCGGTTATACAATAATAATAATGGTTATGGGGTCCTTTTTTCGTGGCTCAATTAAGAAACATTAACAACTGAGTGTTAACACTGCTCTTAGAATATAATTTACTGACATACTGATTCTCTATTTTACACAAAATTGTATTGTTTTAAGTAACTAACTCACAATTTTCATTTGTAACCATCGTCCAATATTTATTTTCAATATCTATATCTATGTTTTAAATATGTCAGGTTAGTTAAAAGTCAGTGGTAAAATTTCCAAGGCTATATAACAAGGGCAAGCGACGAAGCGTAGAAATAGTGCGCTTGTTAAGCTTGCAAGCAGCTTGCTGCTTTTAAAGATCAGCGGTGTCGTCTAACATCAATCAGCTATCAAGCCGCCTGCGGGCGCATGCTAAAATTTACCGCTTTGGAAGCAAACATTATCCCGGTATCAGGAAAGAAGTGAGCCAGGGTTGACAATTTACAAAATTGTTAGTTGATTGTATACAGTCTCTATCTATAACATTTTGTGTTAACTAGACCTGTCGTGACGACATACTACCTGGTTCCGCACCGAGATGGCGTCACTGTCGTATATTTCACAATGTTTCACATTCTGACATCTAGCAATGATACTTGGAACTTCCATTATTTAGATTTTTATCCACCATTCACTTAAATAGCATAGCAGTGCAGGTAACGTCTGTTTTTGTTCTTTTAAGTTATACATTTTCGTTTCAATCAGTTAAACACTTTTAGAGATATTGCGTTTAAAAAAATGTTTTTTTAATTTTTTGTTAAGAAAAGTTGGGCGCTAAGATCTGATGAACGAACTCGTCCAAGCCATTAACAAAATAATGGTAATTCTCAAATTTCGTCCAAACCAGGGAATTATTATTTGAGTTATCGGTTGGATATATATATATATATATATATATATATATATATATATATATATATATATATATATATATATATATATATATATTGATAAAGTTAGCCCCACGCTTAAATGTTGTAATTGTTATGTATAGGATTATAAGTCTAATTATAGTTTTATTATTGTTTTATGTGAAGTACGTTTCTAAGTACCTGTAACGTTGAGTGAAATGTGTTGTAAATGTGTGTGCTCACCAAAGGTTTGTGTGTAAATTACACCTTGATGCCTTTTTTTAATTGCAATATGCCACTGAAATATGAACTGATGAAATGTATAAACTTACTCTCAACTCAGGGTGCTTTTTTCAGCATGTGGGTCCAGGTTCTATGAAGTTAATATATTTTCAAATCTGTTTTCCCTAAATACTTATATATATATACCAATGAAAATGAAGCAAAGGTTTCAGTTTAACACACAATATTTACTTTTATTTTTACTATATCAGATAACAAAATGGCTATTATTCTCATCAATTCTTTATACTAAATTTACATTATTTACATAATCGAATATCCCCTTTAAATAAACTGGCCAGATTTTTGTCTCATCAAGTTTCAAATTTAAGCGCTTTAGATTTTTAAATTTATGAACTTATTAGATCTATACGAATCTATTCTTATGCTAACTACAGTTACACAAAACCATAAAAACTAATTTATTCAATCCAAACTTTTAGAATAGTCACTGGTAGTCCCTTGAGACTTGGATATGTGAAGTTGTTTCTTGTGTTCAGAAATTGCCTAATAAACACTTTGTAGGTATTATTAAATTGAATTTGGATGCTTTGCAGTTTTCACACTTTGTGTATGTTTTTTATTACGGTTATTTATGCTTCAACTTGTAAATTTTTCTCTATTGAAGTGCATGAGGACATAAAAAAGCTCATAGTTTTTATGGCGATATTTCTTTTTCTGACTTGATCTGTGGCTGCTACTGACTGATTTGTCACTCTGCTACCTATTTTCCTTGGAGCTTCACTTCAATTTCCACGCTCATTCCAACTATTACTTCTTGTTTTTAACTTTTGTCAAAAAAAATTCCCCCTGCGTCCTCAGAAATCCAAATGTCTCTTTTTTTTGTTTATTATTCCCATCTTCTTTTTTTTTATTTCCTCGGTAACCTTCTCCTACTTTTTGTTTTAATTTTTTTTGACACCTTATTTTCTTCATCTAAATTTACCTATATCTGACAGCATTTCTTAACCTATACAATATATTTAAATTGGCACTTTGACATTTGTGGTGACTTAACAGCTGACTTATATTTAGGTTACATGAAATTTTGACAAGCTTAATCCTAATAAATATTAACGCCATAAATTTCCTAATTCTACTAAACATGAACATCTTAACCTACCTAAAAACTACTTACAAACTACAGTTTGTACACACTTTCATAATTGACCTGGATCTTATTTTATTTTGGTGTGTACATTTCACATTTTCCAAATTGACTTACAGTGATTGCTTTATTCTCACCTTGCTTTCTTTCCATTCACATACATAAATATATTTGGGTATTAATTATATATATATATATATATATATATATATATATATATATATATATATATATATATATATATATATATATATATATATATATATATATATATATATATATATATATATATATATATATATATACATATATAAACTTTTTAGCTGACCATGGAAATGGGTTCCAGGTTCACTACTTTACGCTCGTTTGAAGAAATTTTCCGAAAGCCTCACCATCGATACCTCTCTATTAGTGCATTTTCTGAATGAAAATTCACTAATACTACTAATAACCATGTTTTCCACTTTTGCCTTCTGGCTAGAATATTCGACTTTTGTAATTCCCGCTGAATTTTTTCGGCCTAGACGATTGAGGGTGGTTCAAGCAAACAAACTTTTACTGCTTGTTTGCTGGAAATCCCCTCTACCCGAATTCAGTTATCGTCATTCTCACGTTCCTTTTGTCGGCATCTCTCGTCAATTGATTATATATATATATATATATATATATATATATATATATATATATATATATATATATATATATATATATATATATATATATATATATATATATATATATATATATATATATATATATATATATATATATATATATATATATATATATATATATATACTTTCGAACTTAGCTGTCTTGGTTGTCTAACATTTTTTATTAATTTTAGGTTCTATTTATCTACGTGGTGATTATTATCCCAAATATGTCGGGCCACGCAAGATCTATCTATAGAACCGTATCTTAGTTATGCTAAATGGTCCTTAAATCTAATTTTAATAGATCGCAGACTCCTGGAGGGTTCTGTCTCTGTGGATCTCCAAAAAATATTAGACTGGGGAAGTAGAAATCTGGCACAATTCAACTCCACCAAATCTCAGTCTTGCTTTCTATCTCATAAGAGATACACCAGCCCTAGATCCATCACAAAGAACAACCGAGTTATTAAAAGTAATGAGTCCTTTTCTCTTGTTGGCATTTCTGTGGATCGAAATCTCAATTGGCACCAACATGTCACATAAATTGCAGAAGCGGCTGCTAAGAAATTAGGTTTCCTCTTCCGGGTTTGCAAATACTTTAAATCAGCTAATCTCTATATCTTATATACTTCACAAATAAGGCCAAACCTCGAATACTGCGCCCACATCTGGGGTGCCGCTGCCGCTTCTACACTCGCTATCCTGGACATCATTCAGAAGAGAGCTATACGTCTCATCGTTGACCCTACCCTCACCCAAAGGCTGCCATCCCTTGCCCACCGACGTGCCGTTGGTGACCTCTCTCTATTTTATAGATATCTGCACGGGCACTGCTCAGAGGAGCTTTCTTCCATAGTTCCTCCACCTGCTGCCCCCAACAGATCTACCAGTGGAACAGAGCGAATGCACCCTTTTACTGTCAAGGTCACTAGACTAGAACATCTTGTTATGCCCGCTCTTTTGTCCCGAGGACTTCCAAGTTGTGGAATTCCTTGTCGGCACATGTTTTTCCTTCTCCTCCGAACCTCCAAACCTTCAAGTCCAGAATTAACAAGTTGCCTTTTCCTCCTTGTCGACACCCACTGTACGATAGTATTTAGGCTGTGAGCACTCGTGGTGTGCTGTTGAAATAAAAAAAAATAAAAAACTTATTTCATAGATCCCGACATTTTAGCGATACACTATTATAACGTTTTAAAAAATACAATAATATTTTTTAATACTTCATGCCGCGTTCTGAACCATACCACCAATCGAAAATGACGTAACGTAAATCATGCTATTATTATAATATCTAAAATCTTCGAGGGTTAAGGCGAAAATAGTGAATTATTCAGGAACTAGGGCGAATATGCCGTATTTCATAAGCTAGACCTGACCTACCAAATCGGATGTTATTTTTTCATTCTACGCCACAAAATGGCCTAAGAACACTCGAAACATTACAAGCAACAAAATGCGTGTCAGTTGTGAACATTTCGTATCATTTTGTCAGTGTTTTGGCTAGGTTTTATTTTATCATAACGGTAAATAATCAATTAAACAATTTTAATTAATTACGCAACAAACCAATAATTTACTGCATGATACATTAATTCTACCAGAAAAATGATAATAGCAAAAATCGACAGCAATGTTGTTTTTATATAAAAATTGTTCCATCAAAGATCAAGACAGTGCTGTGAGAAACAATAGGGGGGTTATCTACAATTGCTGTCAACTCATATTCAGATAATACAACTGGAAGAAAATATTTACATAATAATTATTAGAATGAAGTTGTTTATACCCGTACTTTTGTTCTGCTGCTTTTACTCAGTGAAATCTCGTAGAATACACGATTATGACGATCTAAATAAAGGTAAGTCTAAATTTTGATTATAACGAGTGTTTTTTAATTACTTTCCTCCTGCGCTCGAATTCAAGCAGCAGTAATTATTTTAAAGTACCTGTGTGTGTGTGTGTGTTTTGTTTCTTTAACGTCGGCCTATTTCCGCGACTATAATCAATCACCGACGCCAGGGAGCAGTTTCACCTCACTATCCTGGAAATTTTGCTGAACCCCTGCCTTTCCGTAATGAGGGTGGGGATCTTTAACGTGCCCAACATAGCAGGGACACGGGACCTGCGGCTTTACGCCCCATCCGAAGGGCGCAACGTGCAGACATTCAACTTGCTCAAATACAATGCCAGAACCTCGATTGATGTTAATGTTACAGTTTGTACTGAAAAAGCGGAAGAAGCACCCTGGGATCGAACCCAGTACCCTTCGGTTCAGAGGCACACGTTCTTTCCCCAAAACCACCGACGCTCTTAAAGTAACTGCAAAGAATATTTTATTTTTAAGCGAATAAGGGGACGCCATTAATTACGTGAGGTGTTTTTTTCTAAATTTGGAGCCACCCCCCTGGCCCTTGCTGAGATTTGCTGAAATATTGTGGGACCCCCTCCACACGTGACATCGTGACATTTTCCCTATAAGTTTTAAATAATTAAATTTATTTTATATGTTTATGTATTTTCCTTCATACCACTAAATACCTAAAAGCGTTAATACTGATGTTTCCTATGTTCCTTCATACCACTAAATACCTAAAAGCGTTAATACTGATGTTTCCTATGTACTCATTTTTTTTGTGAATTAAGAGGAGAAAAACGATAATCCGTTCAAAGTGCACTATAACGAATTTAATTGAATTTAGTAAAAGTAAAAAAATAGGCTGTGACACCACCTTCCCTAATTCTTGACTCACTTCTTGCACATTCATGTGGTTGCTTTATTATAATGATATATAGGCTGTGACACCACCTTCCCTAATTCTTCACTTACTTCTTGGGCATTCATGTGGTTGCTCTATTGTAATGATATATAAGCAGTGACACCACCTTCCCTAATTATTCACTCACTTCTTGGGCATTCATGTGGTTGCTCTATTGTAATGATATATAGGCTGTGACACCACCTTCCCTAATTCTTCACTCACTTCTTGCGCATTTATGTGGTTGCTCTACAGTAATGATATATAAGCAGTGACACCACCTTCCCTAATTATTCACTCACTTCTTGCGCATTCATGTGGTTGCTCTATTATAATGATATATAGGCGGTGACACCACCTTCCCTAATTCTTCACTCACTTCTTGGGCATTCATATGGTTGCTCTGTTGTAATGATATATAGGCTGTGACACCACCTTCCCTAATTCTTCACTCACTTCTTGGGCATTCATGTGGTTGCTCTATTGTAATGATATATATGCTGTGACACCACCTTCCCCAATTCTTCACTCACTTCTTGGGCATTCATATAGTAGTTCTATTGTAATGATATATAAGCTGTGACACCACCTTCCCTAATTCTTCACTCACTTCTTGGGCATTCATGTGGTTTCTCTATTGTAATGATATATAGGCTGTGACATCACCTTCCCCAATTCTTCACTCACTTCTTGGGCATTCATGTGGTTGCTCTATTGTAATGATATATAGGCTGTGACACCACCTTCCCCAATTCTTCACTCACTTCTTGGGCATTCATATAGTAGTTCTATTGTAATGATATATAAGCTGTGACACCACATTCCCTAATTCTTCACTCACTTCTTGGGCATTCATGTGGTTGCTCTATTGTAATGATATATAGGCTGTGACACCACCTTCCCTAATTCTTCACTCACTTCTTGGGCATTCATGTGGTTGCTCTATTGTAATGATATATAGGCTCTGACACCATCTTCCCCAATTCTTCACTCACTTCTTGGGCATTCATATAGTAGTTCTATTGTAATGATATATAAGCTGTGACACCACCTTCCCTAATTCTTCACTCACTTCTTGGGCATTCATGTGGTTGCTCTATTGTAATGATATATAGGATGTGACACCACCTTCCCTAATTCTTCACTCACTTCTTGGGCATTTATGTGGTTGCACTATTGTAATGATATATAGGCTGTGACACCACCTTCCCCAATTCTTCACTCACTTCTTGGGCATTCATGTGGTTGCTCTATGGTAATCATATATAGGCTGTGACACCACCTTCCCCAATTCTTCACTCACTTCTTGGGCATTCATATAGTAGTTCTATTGTAATGATATATAAGCTGTGACACCACCTTCCCTAATTCTTCACTGACTTCTTGGGCATTCATGTGGTTGCTCTATTGTAATGATATATGGGCTGTGACACCACCTTCCCTAATTATTCACTCACTTCTTGGGCATTCATATAGTAGTTCTATTGTAATGATATATAAGCTGTGACACCACATTCCCTAATTCTTCACTCACTTCTTGGGCATTCATATGGTTGCTTTGTTGTAATGATATATAGGCTGTGACACCACCTTCCCTAATTCTTCACTCACTTCTTGGGTATTCATGTAGTTGCTCTATTGTAATGATATATAGGCTGTGACACCAGCTTCCCTAATTCTGCACTTACTTCTTGGGCATTCATGTGGTTGCTCTATTGTAATGATATATAGGCTGTGACACCACCTTCTCCAATTCTTCACTCACTTCTTGGGCACTCATGTGGTTGCTCTATTGTAATTATAAATAGGCTGTGTCACCACCTTCCCTAATTCTTCACTCACTTCTTGGGCATTCATGTGGTTGCTCTATTGTAATGATATATAAGCAGTGACACAACCTTCCCTAATTCTTCACTCACTTATTGGGCATTCATGTGGTTGCTCTATTGCAATGACATGTGGTCCATTTTTTTTAGTAATATACAGGGTGCCCCATAATTCATTGTACATTAGCTTAGGGGTGATAGCTGGCACAAAAATAAAGCGACTGGGCTCAACACGCCTTAGTAAAATGTTACTCGTTTTTGTTTCACATGGTGTTTAAATAATTTTTCTTAAAATTATCATTTCAAGTATCTTGAAAGTGGTTCAACATATGATTATGAAATGTGGCATTGTATTATTAGGCTTCATGCGTAATACGATGACGGTGTCAATTTCACCACTGGCGCTTGACAGCAACACTGGTTCATTAACACAGTCATAATTTTTGGTCCACCCTATGTGCACATTTTGGAACAAAAATAAAGAAAGCCGATTTAGTTTCACACAAGAAAGGTATACTTCTTGGAAACCGAAAAAGGTGAGCGTTTTCAAAATAAACGAACCTTTTCAATGAATATGAAACGATGACAGGGAAACGGCGCGAATGGTTTTTGGATATGATTGTAACGAAGTAGATATTTTCAGAACAGCTGTAGATATTAAAAGCGACTGTTCGAAAATAAACATAATATAAATTACACAGGTAAAAATTCTAGGCAGTTAAAATAATTATTTTACCATTAATATTTCTTAATAAGTACGCATTTCGAATGATCGCGGCAGAGTAAAAACATCTGCAGAAGATAAGGATAAGGTATCTACCACCGATTAGGATTTTTCAGCCGGTGACTGGAGAGAAAGTAATGACGAGAAGCAGAAGGAGTTCACCGTTTGCCGTAGCGTGGTTAAGTTTATAGCTTGAGTTCCGCATCAGTGAATTAAAAGTCCGCTTGTTTAAATTATAACAAAGTATTAGGATACAGTACCGTCCGTCCCGTTGTTGTATAGAACAATTTTACTCCAGTAATTCTTCCGAATATAATCTAGGTAAGCACCTTTTAAGTTTTTCTGATTGTATTTATATATAGCGAATTTTCGGATATTTCACTTCCAAATTGTGGAATTCCTTGCCGGCACATGTTTCCTCTTTCCCCCTTGTCAACACCCACGGTACAATAGTATTTAGGCTGTAAGGCCTCGTGGTGTGTTGTTGAAATATATTTAAAAAAAAACAAATACAACCAATATAAATCGGGTAGGTTATATTCGTAACTTATAGGTTATGTTTACATAAACTTTTTTTTCTCACAATGATCTGTTCTATTGATTGTTAAAGTCCTACTGCTAGTTCCTAAAGAAAATACAGGTGTTGAAATTTTGAAAAAAAAAAGTTAGGAAGCATTTCAACCCGCTCTATTTCCCTTAGGAAGTAGTAGTAGGACTTCAGCAATCAATAGAACAGATCATTTTGAGAAAAAAGTTCATATAAACATAACTTATAATTAGCTTCCTAAGGGAGATACGTGACAAATGTACTTAAGTTCAGAGAACTTCTTTTAAAAAACTTTATTAATCTGAAGCAGGAGTTTACACAACAAAAGCTGGCTATAAACTAAACTAAAATCTAATTATTTTAATGCATAATAATTCCCTCTACTATAAATGTTATCTTACAATACTAAGAATCCTAGATGGAATAAACAACACGTGTGCCTTACAATGTGATGACACTGCGTTATAATATAATATAACTCCTCCCTTGTCAGATTGGAGCATTGAGTAAAAAATGCGAAAGTAATAAAAATTGAACTTAAATTATTATATCTTGATTGATATCTTCGGACTTATTTGATTTGGTTAATTTCCTTTTCTTAATAATACATTTATAAATAATACAGCAAGTGACAAATATAATAACAATGTAAATTAATATAGTCCAAAAACTAACTTTATAAAAATGTATTGGAACATTATCTGATATATTACTAATTTTTTCTTTCTGTTCAACAAGAGCTTTTTGTATATTATTTATTTCATCTAACTTAATGGAATTTAACCTAAGAGATTGAAAGTTTACTTTATATTGGGGATTATAGGTTTCGTCACTTTCACTATCAGTTTTAAAATTGGGGAGTTCAATGTGTCTATATTTTGTTTCAAGTCTTTGATGACTTTGAATGTGAATGTCTTCAATTTGCACTTCACACTGTGGTTTCACTTCTAAAACGTATGTTCCTTTGAGGGGTACGTTGTCTCGGTCGTTGCCACATTTTCGGACAGCTACTGTAGATATTGGTGCTAATATCATCCATTGGTTTTTCTCTAAGCTCTGGGCCTTGGCGTTGACTACTTCTACTGGAATTCGATGACAATTGGTTACATTTTTCATGAATTTTAGCATCTTGACTTCACAGGCTGGATCCTCTTGAATACCAGCTGAGTTGGTTTCGTGACAAATAAATTCTTCATTGGATATTTCTCGGCACTTCTCTTCCGTATATATGTAATAGTGTTCATTAAGGAGCAGGTATTTCGAGTGGGGTATAATGGCTCTAAATGAATTAAGGTTTGGAGTAGGTAGTGGATATAAATGATAATAATTGTAGCCTTCTATTTCACAAATCGGAATTTCTATTATGAATATTATTTGATTACCTTTACTGTAACTTTTAATTTCAATTATCCTTTCCAAAAGCAGAATATTTTCTAATACCGGCTCAAAAGGTAATTTGTTTTTACTTGCATCCAAATAATTGCTGACTAATTTAATTTCTTGTAACAACTCATTCGGCTCAACTATAGAATTATGAAGAGTACTTATATTAGAAAATGTTATTGCTAATTGTATTTTCTCTAATATATCATAGATAATCTGATACATTGTAGAAATTTGTGATATTGTCATCTGAATAAGAAAATAACTAAAATTTTCTATGCTTTGTAAATTAATTCTTTTTATCACCTGTTCAACTTGTTGCAACAGAGACTCAAGTACAATTTCATTATGCTGCAAAGTTAAAGTAATATTTTTAAAACTTTCCATCGACTTTTGTAACAGGGTTATTTGTTCATTTACCAATGTTTTTAATTTTCTTTGATTTTCCGACAAAATTCCAATTGCGTTGTCATACCTTTCGGCATCTGCCTGATCGAGATTTCCGGTGAAAATCTTAATAAAAGATCCCAAAGGATTTAATAAACCACGTTTTGGTCTTTTAGTTATAGTTGGATTGACTTGAATTATTTGCAAAGTTATTTTATTTTCTAAAACTAAAGCTATGTTATACGAGTTGTGAAATTCTCTCTTATATTCTGTAAAATTTTTAAAATGCAATCTTAATCTATTAAATTTTTGTTGTATTGTATAAAATTGATTGACAATGGGTGAAATGTCATATACTTGCACAAATGACCATAAATCTACTATGTTTTGGGCGTTACCTAATTTTAGGGGTAATAAGCCAGGATTATTTGAAAGGTCATGGAATACGGCTAGTTCTGCTCCAGCTGTGGAGACGATTCTGTAACAACAGGAATTTTTAGTTCCTTTAAGTGAATTATTTCCTCTTTATTAGTGGACTTATTTTTTATTTTTACTCGATTGTGTTCTAACATTTCTGTAATTTCAAAGGGACCTGTAAACTTATTTAATTTTTTATTTCTTTTAATATTTGTTTTATAAACGGTTTGACCTAATTTAAATTGATATTGTTCTGAACCTAAATGATTTCGTTTTTCAACTACTTTTTTCTTACCATCTTCCAAAATTTCCGAAATGTTTTCATATAATTTTTTCAATTTATCCCTATGGTTTATAACATAATCTGCATAAAAACTCGAATCAATTAATTCAGAAGGATCGCGAGAATCTGTATGACCTAGAGTCAGTTCTAATGGTGTAAATTTTGTAGCGGAATGAATAGTGTTATTGTAAGCTATTACTGCATACATCATTAAAGTTTTTACATTTTCGTTTTTATATTTTTCCCGTAATATTCTCAAATGTTCGATCAATGTGGAGTGGAATCTTTCTACCGGTGCATTAGATTCATGATGTAACGGTGTGGTAAAATGTGCTTTTATTTTGTGCGATTTAAGTAACTCTTGTACTGTCAGATTTTTTAGTTCAGGACCATTGTCCATAGTTATGCGTTGGGGTAACCCATAAAATGAAAAATAATGAATTAATGCGTTAGATACTTCTATGCCGGTTTTACCATGAATTGGAAAAGCTTGACCTAATTTGGAAAAAGCATCTAAGATTGTGACAAAATCTTGACCGTCAAATTTGAAAACATCGACGTGTAATAAGTCAAATGGCTTACCTACCGTTTCTGTTAAAAGAATTGGGACATATGGTTTTTTCCTACTATATTTGGTCCTTTGACAAATTTCACAATTGTTTATATAATTTGTAATATCTGTAATTATTGCAGGCCAATAATAGTTACGTTTTAGTCGCTCTAACGTTTCCGTTATACCTCTATGGTTACATTTTCCTTCATGCTGGTATTTTATTATTAAGGTCCTTTCGTCCTTATCAATAACGGTATTAATTAATTTTGTACAGTTAACTAGCTTGAGACCAGATGGTTGAAAATGTTTCATGTATACTTTATTAAATTCCGAATACATTGTTTGGTCATAAAAATACAAATGATAGGTTTTATTAGAACCCGTATATTTTTTCAAAAATTCTATTACTAGTTTTGCGTTGGATTTAGGAATTTTTACGTTTGTTATGGTTAAGTTATCTAACCTAGTTTGACTGACGTCAAGTAGATTGTGAGGATTTTTTGCTATTAAAATTTGATTCCTTTTATTATTGACAATATCGTCCAGTATAGGAATACCATTATTGAGTGTTTGATTGCTACTGGAATGAGGTGTAGAAAGAGTATTACTTTCGTTTTGATTATGAGGCGGTCTTACTTGTACATCACCTTGAATAATTATTTTTGGTGAACTTTGTCGCATCCCTTCAATATTGTTATCGTTATGTGCATAAGAAGTTGAGGGTTGAGGTTCGTTAAAATTAGCAGTATTTTCTACTAATTCTGGGAAAAACTCTAAAAGATCTTGATTAATGTCACCAGGATTATTTATTAGACTCTCAGTTTCAATTGGATTTAAATTTATTCTTGATAATGCGTCTGCGTTTTTATTTTGAGAACCCTTTTTATATATTATTTCGTAATCGAATTCTTCCAACTTCAAACGTCACCGTAAAAGTTTGCTATTAGGTTCTTTTAAACTAAAGATCCAAACAAGGGGTCTATGATCTGTATAAATTTTAAACTTTCTACCATACAGATACGGTCGAAAATATTTACATGCCCATACAATGGCTAACAGTTCTTTTTCTATGACAGAATATCTAGTTTCACTGTCGTTCAGGGTTCTACTAGCAAAAGCTACAGGTTTGTCATTAGGGATATTTCCTTGAGATAAAACTGCGCCTAGAGCGTAATTACTTGCATCTGTTGTAAGCACAAAAGGTTGATTAAAATCGGGATATTGAAGTATAGGGGAATTGATAAGTAAATTTTTACAATGTTCGAAAGCTTGTATGAATTCTGCTGTATGTTTAATTTGCATGTCTTTCTTTAAGCAAACCGTCATTGGCTTTGTTATTTTTGCAAAGTCTTTTATAATCGCCTATAATATCCTACTAAACCTAGGAACGATTTAATGTCTTTTCGGGTTTTTGGTAAGGGAAAACTCTTTATTGCTGATATCTTGTCAGGATTCGGCTTGACTCCGGATGGGGTGACTATGTGTCCAAGATATTGAACCTCTTTCCTAAGAAATTCAGACTTATCTAACTGTAACTTAAAATTTGCCTCTCGTAACCGTATAAAAACTTTCCTTAACCTATCGAGATGTTCTTGTAAAGACGTGCTAAATATTACAATATCGTCTAAATATACCAGACATATCTCATTTTGTAAACCTCTCAGTATATTATCGACTACGCGTTGAAATGTGGAAGGAGAACTCTTCAAGCCCATCGGCATCCTCTTAAATTCATAATGACCTTGCTCAGTTTGAAACGCGGTTTTTGGAATGTCATCTGGGTGCATTTCTATTTGATAATAACCGCTTGCTAGATCTAGGGTTGTAAAATATTGGCTTTTGCCCAATTTGTCTAAAATTTCTGTAATATTAGGTAAAGGATATCTGTCGTCAATAGTTCGCTCATTTAGTTTGCGATAATCTATCACGATTCGCCACTTTCTTTTACCAGAGGAATCGAGTTTCTTTGGTACAATCCAGATGGGACTTGACCAAGGGGATGTTGAGTTTTGAATAATTCCCTGATCTAACATTTTTGAAATTTGTTGTCGAACTTCATTTCTATGAATTTCTGGATATCGATAAGTTTTAGTAAATATAGGTGTATCATCTTTTAGATTTATCTTATGTCTAATTTGATTAGTAAATGTTAATGGTATTTGTTCACCATGAAATATGTCCCTAAACTCGTAACATAATTTTCCAATAGCATTTTTCTCTTCTATATTACAGTGATCTAATCTTATATTTTTTAAATTATTTTTTAAAAGATTATCTTGTTCTTCAGACATAATGTCGTCAACTTCCATTTTTTCATAAAAATTCATGTCAAAACAATTAATCGGCTCTATGTCTAATGGTTCATGAAATGTTACTTTAACAGGATTATCTTTAGAGTTTGTGATTGTGGTTACAGCCAAATTATTTTTAACGTTTACAAGTGCTAATGGCATTTCTGTGCCATCACCAAAAATTTCGTGATTTAGAATTCCGAGTCCCTGATTTTGCTTTACAGAAATCCTAACTACCTTTTGCATTCTAGGTTCGATCGTCATACTAAAGTTTTGGAATTTGTAGGAGTCATTATTGTTTTCAACCAAATTTAACGAACTTTCATATGTTATTGGAATTTCGATGTCTTTAGTGGTTAATTTACAATTTTGTAAATCAATGTTTGCGCCTAATTTATTTAATATGTCAGCACCAATGAGACCATCGAATTTTTCTGAGAATCTAAATATATAAAATTTGTGCATACCTTTAGTATTAAATAAATTAAAGGTTGGAATAATAGCTACTTCGTCATGACACGTCATTGCGTGAGCTGTTTGTATGTTAAACATTTCTTTTTTTATATATCTCCCATAATACTTATGAGCTAACATTGGATCTATAAGACTTTTAGAACTACCTGTATCCAAAAGAAAGTAAGCATTTAAATAAGATATATACACATAGGGAAGATCTGTCCTTATATTATTTAGTTGTATTATGTTACACTGTTGGTTGGTGGTACCTGTGAAAAATTTATATTTTCGTTCTCTGGGTCTTGAAATTCGCCCTGAAAGAAATGATTAATACCTCTCTGTGAATATTCTGCATAATTATCATCATGACTAATATCGGCATATTCATTTACATTATTTTCTAGGCCTAAATTATCTACAAACGTGTTACTATAGGCATCTGGAACGTTATGTAGGTGCATGGTATCGTTTTCATTTTCATACACATATGGAGATAAGTTACTGGGTTCATCTTCCACTTGCTGTGCAAATAGTTCCTGATGAGTGAACGTTGGTCTTGAACTCGGTACAAATTGCGTAATATTTCTCGAGTTACTTGATGACGTATCCATCTGCTGTGGATATCTGTTTGAATTGGCGTTATTTCTAGGAATGAATTTTTGTTGATGATAATTATGTGGTGTATAATTATGCCGTAAATTATTCGATCTATTTTCAAATGCATTAAATGGCTTAGGCTGGTAATTTTGTCTTACTTGATTACTTCCAGAATGTGTTTGAGGATTTTGCCTAAACGGAAAACTATTAAATGTCTTTGCCGGGTTATATAAATTATTCGCTAGAAAACTACCTATAGGGTGATTCGAATTTGCAAATCTATTAAACTGCTGAGGCGTTCCTACATTAGCCTGTACAGAATTAAAAGCAGTACTTTTATGTGGTTGTTGCTGTTTGTAAAAAGCACTAGCATTTTGTCTAGAGAAATTCTGAAAGTTTTCTTCTTCGATCACAATAGACATAGCTCTCTCTAAACTACTAGGATATCTTAATCTAACCACTAATTGTAGTTCATATGGTAAACCACTGATAAATGTTTTTAAAGCGAAATCATTATAATGTACAATTTTGATTCTGATTTCGTTCTCGTCATCAATAGACATATTTAATTTAGAAAATAATAGACTTCGCGAATCTTGAATTCTCATGCCAAATTGAGTAGGTGATTCATTTTTCAAAGGTTTTATTGAAATAAGATCTTGTATCAGACAATCTATACTTCTCTGGTCAGAGAAACTTAAAGTTAACGCATCTTTGATTGCAAACCAAGAATTAAGCTCTAGTCTTGGATAAATGAGATCTGCTGCTCTACCTTTTAACTTCGACAAAATTATATTAAACAGACAACTATTTATTGGATGATCGGCTTCTAGAGTATTTTGAAAATTTCTTAAAAATGCTTCGCAAGAATGTAAAAATCTATTTAACTGTCTAGTATTACCATCAAAAACAGGAATACTGTCTGCATGACACCTTAATAACTGCATGTCTGTTGTGTTATTTACAAATGTAGCAGAAGCACCTTGTGTGTTAGGCATATTTAATCTTAATTTATTTACCTTTTCAATTAAACTTGCTATATCAAGTTCAGACATAAAATTTTCCTAACTATATAAATATATTAAATACGTGTTATGCTACAAATATTTATTTTATTATATTATATTTCTTTAAATTTTAATAAAACAGAAAACTGCAATTATACGAATAAGACAGGATTTAATGAATATAAAGGAAAACACTACTTACATTAATATTGTTAAAAGCTTCATTTAGTGCCTTGAGGAACCAGCGATGCTTGTCCGGAATCCCAGGTCTTCTTAACTCTATTTTGATCTACAGGAACCAGCGATGCTTGTCCGGACTCCCAGATCTTCTTAAATTTACTTCTAAAGGAACCAGCGATTTTTTGTCTGGACTCCCAGATTTTCTTAACTATACTTTTTCTGAAGGAACCAGCGATTTTTGTCTGGATCCCTAAGAACTGCTTCAGATAACCGTTAATCGAACGTTCTCGAACTTAGAAAGGTTCTTTTTTTATTGAAATAAACTGTTAAAACAGACCGGACCGCGACGATTTTTGTTCTAAGCCCGTTTCCAAAAATACTAACGACTGCGCCACAAATGTACTTAAGTTCAGAGAACTTCTTTTAAAAAACTTTATTAATCTGAAGCAGGAGTTTACACAACAAAAGCTGGCTATAAACTAAACTAAAATCTAATTATTTTAATGCATAATAATTCCCTCTACTATAAATGTTATCTTACAATACTAAGAATCCTAGATGGAATAAACAACACGTGTGCCTTACAATGTGATGACACTGCGTTATAATATAATATAACTCGTGGAAGTTAAAAAAACGTGAAGTTAAAAAAACATAACTGCTTCAAAAAACCCGTAATATTTCGATAACCGCTCAAGACAACATAAAACTACAGAGAAACAAAAATGTTTCTAAGAGATTGCTCCTTGAGAAAGGGGTATTATAAAAGGTCAGTGGCGTACGTGAAAGAAGTTCTATTATTTCAAATAGTCCACGGAACCCGGAAAAGTAACATTCAGAATATCATTTGAAACAAGAATACCACCGAATAACAATCTCAGTCTACATAGAACGTGTACGGAACTGCATGCAAATATATCACTCCGTTTTAAAGATATTGTAAAAGATTGTTCAAAAATATTAAATTTCAACACCCTGTATCCCCGTTCGAAAGCAAATTAGAGGTTATGTTTATATACATTTTTTATCTTAAAATGATCTGTTCTATTGACTGTTAAAGTCCTAGTACTATAAACTGGGATACCCTGTATATATGTATCACACCGATAACTCAAAAAAAATGGACCGATATTGATAAAATTTAGCATGTGCCTTCCTTTTATAAGTGGTTTGGATAAGTTTGTTAGGCGGGAAAATAGAACCCAGTTTTCCGGGAAAATTTTGGGTTTTCTTTCGGAAAAAAAATTATCTCAAAAAATAGAAAAGCTATGGTAACCAAATTTGGTAGGTAAGTTTACGATATTAAAAGGAAACTATATACCAAAATTTATATTTCTATGTTAAAGACTTTTTTATATTAAATAACTTGGTGCTAGCTATACATGGTTTCCAATTAATTATACCAATATTTGCAATGGAAACAAATCAATCCAGCTTTTGCCTTTTGATGTTTTAGTACAGTAAACTAATATTCACAATAGATCAATGGTGTATATACAAATAAATGCATAACTCCTGATGAAATGTATTGCAATAATTAGTCTTGTTAACATTCTCTGTATACGTAGCAGTACAGACAAAACTAATATGTTATTAAATCATATTTAAATCAGGTATTTTTTGTATAATAATTGACGAAATAACATCTCACGAAAACAAACTATTTTTCTAGAGTATGAGAAAACTAAGGTAATCGTTACAAAAGCCCAGACGCAGGAAACGCGTTATGGTTGCGAATTTGCATAAGAATTCGTTTCTCAGACTGAACAGCATGCAGGATCTGTTAAACCTCGACGTTACCGCTCCTCTTTTCGAGCATTTTTAAGAGGTTGACGAAACATGAAAACACTCTAAGGCCTTAATCTGCCTACTCCTTGCAGTGGCGGACAAGGGTAGGTTACTTTGTTGTAGTTCAATTTCGGGACCGCAATCTTCCTACTTCCCAAATCTCACTGGACATTGTCTCAGTGGGTTCAACTGTAAACCTGAGAGGGATCTGTCTAAGGTCTAGGGTTAACAACATTGACAGCTTATAGACGTGGGGACGGGGGTGAGGGGAGGAGTCGGGGGTGTGCTAGGAACTCAAAACTCTGCAATAAAACTTTAACAACCCAACCTACCCTCATCCACCGTTTTCATGAGAAGGCAGAAAATGCCTTACATTTTCTAGCTTACTTCCTAAACCAAGAGCCAAATTTTGGTCATGGTTTAACCCCAGAACCAGGTATTCTTCAAATTTTCTTTCAGATAATTGATCAGCATCAAAACATGCAACTTTTCCATAATTTAATCATCCTCGTATCTCTTACGGTTTACAAAATCCCAATGGTGATGCTCGAATTTGAACTACCCTGCGTGTTTTGATGCTGATCAATTATCTGAAACAAAATTTGAGGTGGTATTTTTACTTTTTTAATTATTCTAAAAAACGGAAATTTTCAATTTTAGTTTTTTTTTCAAGCGCATACCGACAAAACTAAACTTTTTTAACTATGAACTTGTTAAGACACTTTTTTATGGGAAATCTAAATATGTCATCATATTTTGCAAGGCATTCTTGATGCAAGAGTTACAATACATCTTATGGGCGCCATATTGGATTTTTGCATTTTTTAAAAGTCTTTTTTTTCTGATTACAATGATATATCACACGATATGATCACATCATGCCTGTTCTTAAAATTTGAAAAAAATCGTTTCTGCGAAGAGGGGACGTCAATAAATTTGTTTAACAATCTAAGTATTGACAGTTCAGCCAAACTCTGATGTTTATAGTATTTCTGTACATTGGCTCTGTGGCATTCATTCAAAAATCATGAGTTTTACTAATAAAAAAGTTCGAGACGCAACAAGGGCAGTACATTAATGAATTTTGATTAGAATTGTATACTATTAGTAACGTGTATTATTAAAACTAATGATTTAAATTAAAATGAACCTTGGATATCGGTTTTAGAGGTCCCAGTAAGCAATTACTTGAGTACATTTCTATTTTCTATGGTAATAGAAAATTAAAATTTGGTACTTATGTGTAGGTACTTCAAGTGTGTTACAAATTTCATTAGAGTTACAAAAGTTTTCCAGAAAAAAAATTCTTTACAAGGGGAATATACCTGTCAAATCATAAATATAGCAGGTATTTTTCCTTCTTAATCGCTTGGACGGTTTTGTTTTAGTCAACCCAACCAAACTAGTTTTTGCAAGCAAAACAACAAAAAGGGTTTTCCAAAACAGATTATTAGTTATTCGCGTAGCTCACTATGTTATTTTTCTTTAATTTAGTACTCACGCTGCGTTTTACTATGGCTCAAGATTGAAGATTCTAGGTTAATGGGAAATTGAGTTATCAAATTTGAAATGTTTTTACAAAAATTCTCTACCAAATAACGTACTTGCTGCACCCACACCCTTTTCAGCACTTATTTACTGTTGCTGTATCCATGCTTTTTTCTAATTATAAAATATTGTAGCTCTCTATGTGAGACTGACAAACAAGGTCACACCAAATTCATTTTTGGAATAATATTTTAAACAAATAAAATGAGGTACCCATTTAAACATAATTTGAAAATCTTGGTTAGCTGCCTCATCGCGGGGGTTCTCTTCCACCTTCTGCATGCCTACAACCACCCTCAATGCATAAACAAGAACAATCTAAACAAAACAAAATTATTAAGGCCAACCCCAAGAAAGTTGCGGGACCTGCGGTCAATAGGGGTTCTGCGCGGAGTGAACAGGATTTTAAGGAAGTATAGTTGCAAAATGGGATAAAGGCAGCTTGTAGAGGTCTAATCTGTTTTTTCACACTTTCTGCCCACATTTCCTTTTTATCTTCTTCCCCGCCAAGCACCCCTATTAACTCCTGGTCCCGTAACTTTCTTGGGGGCTGTTTGCAAGAACTTTTTCTTGTGGTATATGCATCCACAGAGGGTTCTAAGCATCTTTCTGTAATTTTTTTTTAAAGTCCGCCTTGTGCTAAACTGCAAATATACTGAAAATTTAAATTTTATTTACAAAAGGAATATGCCTGCCAAATTATAAACGTGGCAGGTATTTTTCCTTATTAATCACTTGGATGATCCGTTCTAGTCAACGCAATCTAACCAGTTACTGCAAACCAAATAACAAAAAAATATTTTAAAACAAATTTGTAGTTATTTTTTAAATTTACTGCACACGCTGCCTTTATATGGGTCTTACTATGTATCAAAACTGAAGATTTTCGTTTGCTGGGAAATTGAGTTATCAACATTTGAAATATTTTTACGACTAAATCTTATTTGCTTCCGCTGTCTCTCGTAAACCAGTGTCCTTCTTTTGCTCATCATCCTTCAGTAAACGAATCACCGTCTAAGGTCGCTCACCAAGATACAAGTGCACTCGCCTAGTTGAAATTAAGCCTTCTTACCAGCAACTCCCTCTTAACCCGAGACTTGTCGAAGTAATTATTTCTAGGGCGAAATATTTTGCGTAACAGGTGATCCTTACAGTATCAATTGTAATCAAAAATGTAACCGCTTTCTCAGATTCAAGAGGTAAAATACCCCCCATTCAGATCTCCGGGAGAGGGGTGTACAGGGGGCGCCGGCATCAAGATTTAACATATCTTTATCGAATATATGTGGCATAAATTGTAACCTGAACTCCGTCCATCATTTCCTCCAGGCTAATAGGCCCCAACTCCTCTTCCTCACCGAAACCCAAATCAGTGCCAAAACAGCCACTAATCACGTTAATTTCGCGGGGTATGAGCTCCTTACTTCCTTTAGCTTGCATGGAAGCGTGTGCGCATACGCCTGTAGCAATCTACCCTGCACCAGACTCCCCAATTTAGAAGCTGGAAAAAAGACATACTACGGATAAAACTCTCTCTCAGGGCTGCAACTAAATTCATCTGTTGTATTTACCGGTCACCGTCTGACAACAACTTTGTCCAGCTCTTTGACTACCTTTCTGAAAAAACCGACCATCTGATGTCTGATTATCCTTCCTCCGAGGTCAGTATTCTTGGTGACTTCAATGTCCATAATAAGGAATGGCTAGGATCTTCAAAAACCGATCCACAAGGGAGAGCAGCGGAGGCATTTGCAGTCAGCAATTCTTTAGCCAATATGGTTCAGCAACCTAGCTCGCATCCCAACACAGAGCTCAAATCCCTTGGATCTCCTTACTACAAAACCTGAATGCTATAAGACATCAGTCATTGGTCGCTCAGACCACGGCATGGTCACTGCTTCCTGCGCAATGCAACCCGAGGTCACACAGTCATCACACCCACGTATCGTTTGGCACTACAACTCCCCGAACTGGGACTAAATGCGGGATTACTTTTCCTCATTTCCGTAGGCGTCTTTCTGCTTCTCTCATCCTAACCCTTCTGATATCTCATAAAACATCACCGAAATTATCCAAGCTGGCATGGAATTATTTATTCCACGTACACAGAAAACCTCTTCAGCCACACAAAAGCCCTGATTCTCTAAATCTTGTGACAAGGCCAGATTTAAAAAGGTCGGAGTTCACAAAACGCTTCTACACAAGCCCTGTCAAGAAAACCGTCAAGCATTCAACGACGCAAGAAACCGGTATGTCCGCATTCTTTCTGAGGCAAAAAACTCGTTTAACAACCACATCAAAAACAAAGTCCATTTAAGCTCCAACGGCAGCAAACCCTTCTGGACTCTTGCCAAAGCTATTGGGAATAATTTCTACAAGAGCACGTTCCCACCTCTTGTCTCAGGGGATGAAATTATTTCTACCGCCCTGTGCAAGGCTGAACTTGTTGCCTCGTTGTTTGTCCGCAATTCTACTCTCAACCCACCTCCAAATGTTTAACCGCCAACAGTCCCCAACGTCGCGCATAAAATGACGGATATAATTTTCAAAACTAAAAAGGTACGAAAGATGCTCTCTTCTCTTAATACCAGGAAAGCCTTTGGCCTTTACGAGATCTCAGCAATTGTTCTCAAAAAATGCGCACCAGAACTTGCTTCTGTTCTGACTTGTCTGTTTCAGACATCTTACAATAGAGGCATATTCCCTAGTAACCGGAAAACTGCTCGAGTACAACCCGTCCCCAAGAACGGATCCAAAGCGCCTCCTAGCAACTACAGGCCTATTTCTCTCTGTTCAGTTGTCTCTGAAGCGATGGGAAAGTATATAAACACCGAGTTACTAGAAATTTCTTGCAAAACACAGTCTAATCCATGACAGGCAGTATGGATTCCGTCAGCGCAGACTGCCGACCTCCTTTTCTTTGTCACCCATTCTTGGAACAAGTCTATGGAACTACACGGTGAATCCTAGATTGTCGCTCTAGACATATCCAAAGCATTCGACCAGGTCTGGCACACAGCGCTGCTTAATAAACTTCCGGCCTATGGCCTACCACCAAAACTCTGTACCTGGACAGCAAATTTCCTCTCCAACTGAGCATTTCTATTGTCGTGGATGGCCATTCCTCTAAACTGTATCCAATTAATGCAGGAGTTCCCCAAGGTTCAGCTTTAGCCCCTACTTTGTTTCTTCTCAACATCAATGACCTCCTCTCTAGCACATCCAACCCAGTTCACAGTTACGCGGACGACAGCACTCTCCACTCAAATATACAATATTCTGAACCTGTCTCTTTAGCCCAAATAGATGAAGATTGCAGATTCATGGAGGGTTCTGTCTCCGTGGATCTCCAAAAATACTAGACTGGGGGAAGTAGACATCTTGTACAATTCAACCCCACCAAATTTCAGTCTTGCTTTCTTTCTCATAAGAGATACACCATTACAATGAACAACCAAGTTATTCAAAGTAATGAGACCTTTTCACTTGTTGGCATTTCTGTGGATCGAAATCTCAATTGGCACCAACATGTTACATCAATTGCAGAAGCGGCTGCTAAGAAATTAGTTTTCCTCTTCCGAGCTCGCAAATACTTTTTACCAGCTAATTTCTATACCTTATATATTTCACAAATAAGGCCAAACCTCGAATACTGCTCCCACATCTGGGGTGCCGCTGCCGCTTCTACCCTCGCTATCCTGGACTCCATTCAGAAGAGAGCTATACGTCTCATCGGTGACCCTACCCTCACCCAAAGGCTGCCATCCCTTGCCCACCGATGTGCCGTTGGTGACCTCTCTCTCTTTTATAGATATCTGCACGGGCACTGCTCAGAGGAGCTTTCTTCCATAATTCCCCCACCTGCTGCCCCCAGCAGATCTACCAGGGGAACAGAGCGAATGCACCCTTTTAATGTCCAGGTCACCAGACATAGAACATCTTGTTATGCCCGCTCTTTTGTCCCGAGGACTTCCAAGTTGTGGAATTCCTTGCCGGCACATGTTTTTCCTTCTCCTCCGAACCTCCAAACCTTCATGTCCAGAATTAACAAGCTGCCTCTTTCCTCCTTGTCAACACCCACGGTACGATAGTATTTAGGCTGTAAGCCCTCGTGGTGTGTTGTTGAAATTAAAAAGAATCACATAACTGACACTTTGATTTGTTCCTTCTTACAATATAAAAGTCTAGCCTTGAATTTATTCCGACGAAAATTCTTTTTACATAAAACGACGTTAGTATTTTGGAGCATTAGGCGGTCGCCTCAAACCGTCGGTTCTGGGCATCATGCGAAGGTGTACCCTACAGAAAGGCAATGTTTCGGCAAAATTTACATGGTGGTGGGGGGAAAATTATCTCTGTGATAGGTTATTGACCATAGTCGCAGAATAGAATAGAATAGACCGCGTTAGAAGCACAGTTCAATACAAATACAAGCAAGATAATCGGGTTGGAACTAAGAAGCTGTTGAAAATTTAATATTTAGGTAAAGATACCGGGAACACAGAAAATGGTGTGACAAGAGGCATGATTTGGTTTAATGTTATTTACAGAAACTATACGTTTTAATGGTTAATGTGGGTCAAAATAATAATAAAATACACGAAAATGTGAAACAACCCTTCCACAAACTCACTTTCCAACTTTAAATAATGAGAATAAATATAAGTTTTTAAACTTTCCGTTTAACACTTGACACTTTTGGAATTAATTCATGAAGTTTTTTTCATCCACGAGAACAGCTTACTGCTTTCATTGTGAAGAGACTTCAGAAAGTTGAAATTTCACAGCTTCACAACTTGCCAAGAAGTGCGAGGCACCTATTTGTTGTTAACAGCACCAGAGAAGTGGTGATTTATAATAAAATTTCAATGGAAGCTGAGTAAAACTTTGCAGAAGTTAAGTTTACTGCCTTATCGGAAAATAATGCATCTAAAATAACTTACCGAGAAAGTTTTGAGCGTCCTTAACTCAGACATATTGGATGTACGAGTAATACAAAGACATTCTTTACCTGAATCTTCAACCTCTTAAGAAGCGATACTGTTTGTTAATGACTCAAAAATTTTTAAAGTGTTACTTTCAAGAAAAGGTGTAATTATAAAATCTAAAATAGAAGCAGTCATAAAAAGAACACTGAAAACGTTAAAACACAAAAAAAAGTCCGTCGCGATTGATTCGTTATGGCAGCCATTTTTCTATAAAAATGTAATGTATAAAAAAAGTTAGCTAAATAGTTGACAAACGTTTGGAAAATAAAATACAAATTTTTGTGTAGCGTTATAAGTACAGTTTTTGTAACCAAATAGTTATTAAATAAAAAGTCTGGGCGCAGCAAGTGCGTTATGGTAGCGAATTTTTATAAAACTCAAGTCACGAAAAATTTTGAAAAGTTAAAATTTTTTCACGGGATAAAATAAATTCTGAAAATAAGGAAGTTGGTCTTTTAAAACTTAATGCACATGGTGCAGCTATAAACACTTTGGTACGTACAAAATTTCTAGGTTAATATAAAATTACGTTATTAGCTAGAACTAAAACATGACAAAAGCCGCTCGCGTGTCAAGCAGAGTCTGTCACTCTATTCCTCAGCCATTGAAGCTGGCTTTCAAATGTTTGTTTATTTGGTATTATCTCCTAAGTGAAAATTAAGTAAACAAGTAAACAGCTAATTAACGAGTTAACAAACGGTTTTGAAATCAGTTTTATAGAGAGTTGGGTCTATTTTGTTTTCAATATTTAGTTCATGCTTTCGTTTTGCACAGTTTGTAATATGAGACTTATATATCTTCTAGTTTCTTTATAAAAACGATAGTTCCGTAAAAAATTCCTTCCGCAAATCTTGATCGTTTCACTATATGCCACATTTTGAGTATGAAAAGTTAGTTAAACAAAACAAAACGTTACATATGCATCGCACGGGGATATAACCCGGGTCCCCCGCGTGTTAGGCGGACAAAATTCAATTCAAATGGTATATTTAGTATTTGGTGGTTACAATATTTTACAATAAGTCAAATAATGTGCCTTAATCTAACATACTCATTAGAGAAGAACTATTACGTACATATTGTTTGTAGTTAGATATAATAACAAATACATGGTCCCTATCATATGATTTATCCATGGTTAATGTTGATCTAAATGATGTCTTAATTTAAGAATAATCTTAAGGGAGTTTATAGAATTTTGCATGTGTATAATTTTGGTTTATATTTAATGTACATATTTTGTGAGCTATGGCAGGAAAAGCAGCTAAAAAACCTGCCTCGAGGAATTCAGTATTTTAGTATATTATGCTAGTAGGTATTTACAAATTATTTACAATCTATTTACAAACTATTTACATTTTACAATCTTACATATATATTATTTGAATTGAGAAGCATCGTTTCATCGTAACTTAGTATTCAATTTTCCACACTGCCCCAGAATTTGGTACGATAATACGTAAGTTTGTGTTTAAAATTATGGTTTGGGTTGTTGGTTCTTGTCCCATTGTTGTCGACGCGGAAGTCATTATGGGATAGAGTGAGTTTAGTGCAGCGTGTCCTTTTTTGAGAAGATGGCTGACATTTTGATGAAAATTGAGTCTTGCATCTAAAGTTATTCCAAGTTATTTATAGGCGGTTTTGGTGTGATTTCACAGTTATCTACTTTAAGCTTGCTAAAAACCTTGATATTGGTAAATTTCCTTATAAATACAATTGTTTCTGTTTTATCGGCATTTATTAGTATCTTCCATTTATCATAGAATTTTTCTTAGAGATTCAAGTGTATTTGGTTTTGCACGTTTGCGGCCGCAGCCCGAAATGAGTGAGAGTAGACAGCAGTGTCGTTTGCGTAGAGAGCAAGTTTTGTTTTGGGAATAGTTGGCATGTCATTAATAAATAGGTTAAAAAGTTTGGGACCAAGAACTGACCCCCGAGGGACTCCCCTTTCTACTGATTTCGTTGTTGAAATGATGCCTTCAATTTTTACTGCAAATGATCTTTGGTTCAGGTATGAGTGAATAAGTTTTATCAAGTAGCATGGAATTTTGAGTTTCAGCAGTTTGAATATTAAGCCCTTTATCCAGACTGTGTCAAACGCCTTTTTTATGTCCAGGAGGGTCATCACTGTGTTGTTACTTTTATTGAAGTTAGTAATTATTTCATTCGAAATTCTTGCTACTTGCATGATGGTGTTGTGTTTGGATCTGAAACCAAACTGCTGATCTATAGTGATTTGTTTCTTTTTATCTATTTTGTCTAGCCTGTTAATTATTTTTCCAGTTATCTTTGCTAGTATGCTCATAAGACTTATAGGTCGGTAATTTAGTGGGTCTGTGTGGTCTTTGCCTGGTTTTGGGACACTTTATCCCTTCACTATCAGCGCCAGCTAATAAAGTTTATTTAAGGGGGATTATATCCTAAACGTAAATTAAGTAAACTATTAATTACATAATTAACAAACTGTTTAACATCATTCTTATAGACGTAAGCCTATTTTGTTTACAATATTTAGTTCATTCTTTCGTATCTTCTCATATTTTTTATAATATAAAGCTTTTAAATCGTGAATTGGCACAAACATCATATTTTCTTTATAAAAACAATAGTTCCGTCAAAAATGTTATATTACCTTACTCAAACCTTGGTAATTCTACTATGTGCTTCATTTTCAGTCTGAAACTTTAATTGGAGCCGTTAATGAAGGTAAAAATATACTGTAATTTAAAAATTTATTGAATCTCCCACGTAAAAACAATAGCTTTCACAATCACATCATTTATAATGTTATGTGATCTGTCATTCTAACGTCGTAATTGTTGACAAACGGTTTTCGGTATTTTTGTGGCCGAGATCTCTCGATCGCTAGTTCGGGTAGTATGTTTTACGGGTGTTATTTGTACTGTTTGGTCATCGTTGAATTATGAAAAGTTTGAACGCAGCAATTGCGTTATTGTAGTGAATTTTCATAGAAATGATCTGGCACCAAATATTTTTTATAACTTTTTCCTTGCAACATAGAAATATAAATTTGGTATATAGTTTCCCTTTCATATCATTAACTTACATACCAAATTTGATTACCATAGGTTTCCTATTTTTTAAGAAAATTTCCCTAGTTCGATATTCCTGGCCAACGATCTTGTCCAAGCCAATTACAAGAGGAAGGTACGTACCAAATGTTATCAAAATCGGACCATTATTTTTTGAGTTATCGGTGGGATACTTATATATATATATATATATATATATATATATATATATATATATATATATATATATATATATATATATATATATATATATATATATATATATATATATATTCAGAAAGCTTTCCGCGGTCTTTAATGTGAGACATACTTGGTTCTCTGGTTGAACGCGTCCAGAGTTTATGAAAACTCGACGTTTCGGCTCCTGTTTTGGAGCCATTTTCAAGAGGTAAAGGAAATATGTAAGAACACTCTAAGGCCTCAACCTGCCTAGTCCTTAGAGCGGTGGACAAAGGTGGGTTGGGTTGGGTTGTAGCTCGATTGCGGGGTTTCAATCTGCCTACTCCCCAAATCTCGCCGGAGCTCGTCTTTGAGGTCTGTGTTCAACTCTAGGCCTCAGAGAGATCTGGCAGTTCGTTGCAAGTCTTGTCTTATATATGTTGTTCCGTCTACCTGCTTCGTTATCAGTGAAAGTAGTAAGGTCACGGTCAATTAAGTGGGGGGCTGTGGTCACTGTACTTAGAGGATGAGGAGGATTAAGAGGGTCACCGGCATTTGTTGAGACAAATAAGAGGGCGATAAAATTGTCTGTGGAATTTGTTTTCTTTTTGTGTGTTTGTAATGAAGATATAATAGGTTTCCACGTAGTCGGAAGGCGAAGACCATCATCTCTCTTATTTAAACAATCGGGACGTTTTTCAATCTCGATTGCTTCGCGCATAATTCTCGTTTTGAAGTTGTAAACCGGTGCTATTGTTTTGGCATTATTAAAGTCAATTTTGTGTCCTGTATGAATATGATGCATCGCCAGCGCCGATGAGGGGTCGGATTTTCTAACTGCGAGGGTGTGTTCATATATTCTATTGTGGATGCGTCTATTTGTTTGTCCTACATAAGTTCGGGAACAGTCGGAACAAGGAATTTCGTAAACTCCGTGGGATTCGTTTGGAATCGTATCCTTGGGAGTTTTTATCAGATTTGACAGTTTTTGCTCTGTTGTGAATACGGTTTTGATATTATGGGTATTAAAAATTCGGCTGATTTTTTCGGTGACACCTATAATGTATGGTAAAAACGCTGTGTGTTGTTCTGTGGACTCTGTTTATTCTTGTTGTGGTGTAGTGGTTTCTTGTGCGTTTCTAATCTTTCGTAGTATGTGATTGTTGTCGTATTCGTTTTCTAGCAATGTTTGTCTTAAAAAGTTTAATTTTGTCTGTTGTTGTTGTCCGTTAGTCTAAAGGATCGTGTTACTAGTGTTCGAACCACGGAATTCAGTTGTGATGGGTGATGGTGAGATTGGGCGTTAAGATAACGATTAGTGTGGGTTGGTTTTCGGTAGACAGTGTAAGAAAATCATCTGACTGTGGTTTTAGTGATGCGTACATCTAAGAAAGGCAAAGAAAAATTGTTTTATATTTCCATGGTGAACTGGATTTGGCGGTTGATGTTATTTAGGTAAGAAAGGAATTCGTCTAGAGATTCTTTACGCTGTGGCCAGACAGCAGAAATGTCGTCAACGTATCTTAACCAACAGGTTGGTTTAAGTTGGGATGAATTGAGGGCTCGTGTCTCGAAATTTTCCATGAAAATGTTAGCCAATGCAGGAGAGAGTGGTGAGCCCATTGGAGCCCCTCGAACTTGTTTGTAAAATTTGCTTTGAAAAAGGAAACAAGTGTTAGATGTGCAGTGTTCTAGAAGAGCTAAGGTATCGTGGGAAATATTGTGTTTCTTTTTGAGAATGTCAAGGGTTTCAGTATATTAGTGAATAAGGAAACTATATCAAAGCTAACTAGGATGTCGTTTTGAGAAATGGTGTTGTTTTGAAGAAGGTCAATAAAATGGGTGGAGTTTTTGACATAGGAACTAGCGTTTTCTACTAATGGTTGGAGAGTTTTGGCTAGATGTTTTGCAAATTTTTGTGTGGGTGAACGGTGGGCACTTCCGATAGGGCGAAGGGGAATATCATGCTCATGGATTTTCGCGACAGCGTATTTTCTAGGAATGCGAGATTATTTTTCGCGGGGGATTAGTTCTTTTTGAGGTCAAGACAAAGTTGGGAGTTGTTGATTATACTTTTGGTTTTCTTTTCAAGATAAGTTGTAGGGTCGTTAGGGATTTGTTTGTAGTCTGTGCTGTTTAGTATCAATATACTAAACAGCACAGATGGACAATTCCATCTTTTGTATATAGTCTGTTTTGTTGAGTATGACTGTAGCATTGCCTTTGTCTGCTGGTAGGATTATAATTTCTGTGTTTCGGTTTGGGTCTCTGATTGACTGTCGTTCGTAAGAAGAAAGGTTGTGAGGTGGGGGTTTAGCAGAACGAAATATCCTGGCAATGTCCTGTCTCGTAATTTCAGCTTCGTCAGTCGGTAAGTGTGTTATCGCATCTTCTGATTGAGAAAGGAATAAACTTTTCCGAAAGCTCGGCATTTAATAAAGAGTTTTAATTTTGCAACTGATGGCTTTCCCACAATTTTTTAAGTAAATAACAATATTACCGTCACAAAAACTGAACCAAATATATATATATATATATATATATATATATATATATATATATATATATGTATATATATATATATATATATATATATATATATATATATATATATATATATATATATATATATATATATATATATATATATATATAAATTGAAACTGACCCCGGATACGGGTTTTAGGGGTCCTAGTTTACGCTCATTTGAAGATTTTTTTTCAAATTTCTAAAAATCGGGATCTCCTCATTAGTGAGTGTTTTTTTAAGAAAATTTACTAAAATGCGTTTTCTAATTAAGGAAGAAACACTTAGTACATCTGATCAGGGTTAAATGGGTATTCAGACAAGTACGAATTAAGGACGTAGAAATGATTTTTGAAAAATTAAAAATAATTTGTTTTCTCAATTAGTATATCACTGTATATTATATTAACAAAAACAGCAAACTTAATTATTTTATAAATTTAAATGAAGGCTCTTATATGATGATTTATTTTATAAATATATTTTAAAGGTTTTACTTTTGTTTTAAAATGATATACACGTTGCACATAGTTTCAGAATTCGAGACATATTGCTATACAATTTACGAGGGCCTAGGATCGATGAGGATAGGCGAAATAAGGAACCTGCCGGGTAAATGTATCAAAGCAGAGTGCCTGGTAGACGGAAGCGTCGCATATGCAGGGTGAGTACCAACTAACCTGTCTATAAAGTTTCACCCAAATAAAGTTATTCACTCATTCTAACTTTCATGGGAGGTTTGCTCTCTTAGTTACTCTCAATTTTCTTATTTTCTCAAATGCAGTTATAGGAAAATTGCTGTGATCTTTTCAAATACTTTAGCGACTGGATACTTTACTTTTCTTTTACAAACAACTAAATTTAATTAGTAAAATTGATACTAGCATCTTGTGAGGATTATAATAATAATAACACTAATACTAATAATAATAATGAGAATGAGAATGAGAATGAGAATGAGAATGAGAATGAGAATGAGAATGAGAATGAGAATGAGAATGAGAGTGAGAGTGAGAGTGAGAGTGAGAGTGAGAGTGAGAGTGAGAATGAGAATGAGAATGAGAATGAGAATGAGAGTGAGAGTGAGAGTGAGAGTGAGAGTGAGAGTGAGAGTGAGAGTGAGAGTGAGAGTGAGAGTGAGAGTGAGAATGAGAATGAGAATGAGAATGAGAATGAGAATGAGAATGAGAATGAGAATGAGAATGAGAATGAGAATGAGAATGAGAATGAGAATGAGAATGAGAATGAGAATGAGAATGAGAATGAGAATGAGAATGAGAATGAGAATGAGAATGAGAATGAGAATGAGAATGAGAATGAGAATGAGAATGAGAATGAGAATGAGAATGAGAATGAGAATGAGAATGAGAATGAGAATGAGAATGAGAATGAGAATGAGAATGAGAATGAGAATGAGAATGAGAATGAGAATGAGAATGAGAATGAGAATGAGAATGAGAATGAGAATGAGAATGAGAATGAGAATGAGAATGAGAATGAGAATGAGAATGAGAATGAGAATGAGAATGAGAATGAGAATGAGAATGAGAATGAGAATGAGAATGAGAATGAGAATGAGAATGAGAATGAGAATGAGAATGAGAATGAGAATGAGAATGAGAATGAGAATGAGAATGAGAATGAGAATGAGAATGAGAATGAGAATGAGAATGAGAATGAGAATGAGAATGAGAATGAGAATGAGAATGAGAATGAGAATGAGAATGAGAATGAGAATGAGAATGAGAATGAGAATGAGAATGAGAATGAGAATGAGAATGAGAATGAGAATGAGAATGAGAATGAGAATGAGAATGAGAATGAGAATGAGAATGAGAATGAGAATGAGAATGAGAATGAGAATGAGAATGAGAATGAGAATGAGAATGAGAATGAGAATGAGAATGAGAATGAGAATGAGAATGAGAATGAGAATGAGAATGAGAATGAGAATGAGAATGAGAATGAGAATGAGAATGAGAATGAGAATGAGAATGAGAATGAGAATGAGAATGAGAATGAGAATGAGAATGAGAATGAGAATGAGAATGAGAATGAGAATGAGAATGAGAATGAGAATGAGAATGAGAATGGGAATGGGAATGAGAATGAGAATGAGAATGAGAATGAGAATGAGAATGAGAATGAGAATGAGAATGAGAATGAGAATGAGAATGAGAATGAGAATGAGAATGAGAATGAGAATGAGAATGAGAATGAGAATGAGAATGAGAATGAGAATGAGAATGAGAATGAGAATGAGAATGAGAATGAGAATGAGAATGAGAATGAGAATGAGAATGAGAATGAGAATGAGAATGAGAATGAGAATGAGAATGAGAATGAGAATGAGAATGAGAATGAGAATGAGAATGAGAATGAGAATGAGAATGAGAATGAGAATGAGAATGAGAATGAGAATGAGAATGAGAATGAGAATGAGAATGAGAATGAGAATGAGAATGAGAATGAGAATGAGAATGAGAATGAGAATGAGAATGAGAATGAGAATGAGAATGAGAATGAGAATGAGAATGAGAATGAGAATGAGAATGAGAATGAGAATGAGAATGAGAATGAGAATGAGAATGAGAATGAGAATGAGAATGAGAATGAGAATGAGAATGAGAATGAGAATGAGAATGAGAATGAGAATGAGAATGAGAATGAGAATGAGAATGAGAATGAGAATGAGAATGAGAATGAGAATGAGAATGAGAATGAGAATGAGAATGAGAATGAGAATGAGAATGAGAATGAGAATGAGAATGAGAATGAGAATGAGAATGAGAATGAGAATGAGAATGAGAATGAGAATGAGAATGAGAATGAGAATGAGAATGAGAATGAGAATGAGAATGAGAATGAGAATGAGAATGAGAATGAGAATGAGAATGAGAATGAGAATGAGAATGAGAATGAGAATAATAAGGCAATTGGGTTTGATGGCGTCCAAAACTTTTGGCAAATCTTCTGCCAAACAACCAGCATTGTTCTGCAGACCCCGGCAGACACCGACCAATAACCTGCCTGGAGAAACGCTGCCAGAAAAAAGCGTGTGCCAAAGGGTCCATGGGATGCAAAGAACAGCTAATAATTGATTCGGTTGTGTGTAATCAAGCTTGTAATGGACGAAATCTCTTTGTTGCCTACGTGGATTATAAAATGGCGTTTGATTTAGTTCCACACGAATGGCTCATAAGTGTGCTGAAGATGTATAAGATCGATACTTACATCCTGAGGTTCCTTAAACACACAATGTTCACTTGCAGAACAAATATTCAGTTACGGGTACAAACGGGTGACAACATCGTAACCAGCACGATACCAATTAGAAGAGGTATATTTGAAGGCGACTGGCTAAGCCCATTGTGGTTCTGCCTCGCATTAAATCCACCATCAAACCGCCTGAACTCCACCAGATATGGCTTCAGTATCAAAAGCAATGGCAGGGAGCAAATGAGGCTAAATCATCTGCCGTATATGGATGATCTTAAGCTGATGGCCTCCACAAAGAACCACCTGGAACAACTCCTTCAAATCGTGGAAGGGTTTGCCAGAGATATTGACATGCAGTTTGGGCTCGAAAAATGTCGCACCTTATGTGTAGTCAGAGAGGAAATACAACCAGGTGTATATGAAATGCAGAACGGCCAGCAAACTGCCTCGATGGATGTAAAAGAGTGTTACAAATACCTGTGAATATAGTAAGCGAGGAACATAAATCACTCGGTAATGAAGAACGATCTGACAAATGAGTTTACGAAACGAGTAAAGCAGGTGGTGCGATCACATCTTAACAGCAAGAACCTGACTAAAGCTCTGAATTCATATGCTTGTTTTGTATTCAGCTACTCATTTGGGATTGCGAACTGGAGTAAAACGGATAGAGAAAATCTACAACGGAAGGTGCGAACGCGTCTAACAAAATCCAAAAAGCATCACCCCCGTAGTGCTATCGAGCGAGTAACCCTACTCAGACACCAAGGTGGAAGAGGATTATTGGATATTGGTAAACAGTTGGACCAGCAGATAGTGAACCTGCGTACATATTTCCATCGGCAGGCGGTTATTTCTGAACTACAATGCCGTATGCGAGGCAGATGATTCAAAACCGCTACAATTAAAAGAAAGTGAAATACAAAGTCACCATCGGACTGATCAGGACAAGCTGCAATCTTGGATGCAGAAGCCTCTCCATGAACGACATCTGAATGAGACCTCCCAGGCACATGTCGACAAATTGGCATCGAACTACTGGTTGGTGTGCGGATAGATGTTTCCAAAGACAGAGGTTTTTTTTCTGGCCATACAAGATCAGGTCATCCCGACAAGAAACTACCTGAAGGCTATAGTTGGAGATAATTCGGTCCAAGATGACAAAAGTAGATTTGGGTGTTAGTTATCAGAGACTATCCAGCACGTCACCGGAGGATGTCAAGCGTTTGATGCAACAGGGTATAAAGAGAGGCACTACTCAGTTGCGAAAATACTTCATCAAGAACTCGCTCTGAAACTGGGACTTTGAAATCTTGGTAAGGTGCCCTACTATAGATACACTTCTGAGCCTGTCCTAGAGAACTCAGGGTACAGGTTGTACTGGGATCGGACCGTGCTCACAGACCAACGAGTTGCCTACAACAGACCAGATATAATAATAGTGGATAAGTCCAGCAACCTAGTGACGCTGATTGATGTAGCCATTCCGAATAATAAAGTACAACAAGAAGACCATTAAGTACAGAGACCTCGAGATACAAGTAAAGAGACAGTGGAGGGCAGATAGTGTCCGAGTGATTCCAATAGTCATGTCGTCAACTGGTGTGGTTCCTAAGAATTTTCTAGAAAACATTAGGGTGACTGGGTCTTGGAGAGCATCTTTATAAGGTTATGCAGAAGGCGTTAATACTTGCAACTGCCCACACCGTGCGAAGATTCCTGGGAAATGAGGATGTATATGAGATACTTGGGATGAGTGAATGTTCCCCTTTGAGGGAGTGTGAAAGCCCTTCAGTCTCTCTCTCTCTCTCTCTCTCTATATATATATATATATATATATATATATATATATATATATATATATATATATATATATATATATATATATATATATATATATATATATATATATATATAATAATAACACCACAGTAGACAAACTCCGCACCTAGAAGTCTTAGACTTGTGCGGGCGGAGCTGACATACACATATAGACAAAGGAAACCACCCATAACTCATCAGAAGCCTGCTATTCCACATTCGAGTGAAAAAGGCCGACTGTCCGAATACGGAACTCGAACCTCGCGAACTGAGCTATTCGGACTGATTACAGTTAAACAATTTGTAAAAAAATGCAATTTGTAAGAAACAATATATTTAGTAGTTAAAAAATCATTACATACAGAGTCTTACATAATTGGATGTCATTAACGAAGGGAGTTAATCTGTCCATAATTTAACGAAAAAAGTTCATATAAACTTAGGTCGGTCTTCGTTTTATTTTTCAAATACATGGTGCTGAAATTGTTTTTAATAGTTTTCTTCTTGTAAATTGGAAAGCGGATCAGATAGTCCATTAGTGATTTGACCTGATTATCAATACATTACCCCCACCCCTGCTTTACCTTTTACTACTATATTGTAACGTTCCAGTGTTATTTCTAGTTGTAGGTAATTAACAGAGTTTTCACATACATGGGTTGGTAGGTGTAAATTAGGGGTGGAGTCACATATTTTATGATATATTGTCAATTTTTGATGTTAATCGGATCAAGTTTTTCCGGAGCGGTGGATTGATACGCGAAGTATGATCGCGTGGTTGGCTATGTCCTCGGACCTCAACCCTTAAACTTTTCGACATTAACAAACCGGGTTGGACCAAACTAGGATTCGGTGTAAAATTCTTGCCCTAGTTTCCACATGCAAAATGTAATGTTTGAATTGTGAGCTGTTTGCGAGCGGAATAAGGTGATTTTTAGTGAATTTTCTTTAAAAAATTCACTAACGAGGAGATCACGACTTTGGAATTTTGAAAAAAAAATTCCAAATTAGCGCGAACTGTGCCTCCTAAACCCATATCCGGGGTCAGTTTCAATTTTGAATTCAATTCAATTTCTTTTCTGACTTCAGCACACTAATTTTTTTGGAAGTTTTATCAACTCGTTTAAAAATTCTTCACAGTTGAAGATGCAAAAACGCATTTCACTCATTCCGATAAGAAATCTGCTGATAGTCAATGTTTTGTTGGTTTGTAAACAAAAAATTGACTATCAGAACATTTCTTATCGGAATGAGAGAAATGCGGCTTATTATTCTAGTTTATCGGTCGGTTTGATACTTGATAGTACTACCGAAAATTAATTTCACAATGGTGTTTTCTGTAGAAGAGAGAGCTGAAATAATTACTCTTTTTTTCAAAAACGATGGCTGTGTCAACCGTACCGCAAATTTGTTTAATGAACGACACCCGAGCAGACATGTTAACAGAAAATACATTTTGGAGTTAGTTGCAAAGTTTCGACAAAGTGGTTCAGTAGCCAACAAAAAACGGGATCCTGAACGAGAATTTTCCGGTTAGAAATGAGACTACTGAGATTGAAGTTTTAGGACAAATTGCTGTAGACCCAACTTTGAGCACGAGAAAATTGCCCACTGTTTCAGACATCAAAAGAAGAACTATTCAGCAAATATTGAAGCATCGTAAATTTCACCAATATAAAATTAATCTAGTACAACAACTGAATGAATATGATTTTGATCGGCGGCTGGAGTTTTGTGAAGTTATGACTGCACGAATAGCTGATAACGGGAACTTTCTGTTCAATATCTGTTTTTCAGACGAGTGTACGTTTTTATTAAACTCTACAGTCAATCGTCATAATTGTCGTTATTGGGCAGATAATAATCCAAGAAATTTTCACGAAGTCCACACTCAAACTACACAGAAATTAAGGGGCTGGACTGGCATTTTTGGAGACCGTTTAATCGGACCAATTTTTCTTGATGGCAATTTGAGTGGCGAAACGTATTTGAAGTTACTAGAAGAGATCGTTTGTCCTCTACTAATTGACATTGTTGAAAATGATTATCGCTATCAAACAAATCAATTAGTGTTTCAACAAAATTGAGCTTCTCCGCATTTTTCACGAGTTAGGGAGTTTTTGAACACAGAGTTTTCAGAGCAATGGATTGGGCGTAGAAGTGCTATTGAGTGCCCCCTAGGTCACCGGATTTAACTCCTTTAGACTTCTTTCTATGGGGCCATTTAAAGATTAGAATTTTCTCAACAGAACCGGAGTCTCTGGGAGAATTACGACGACGCATTGTTTAAGAATGCTGTCTAATAACTCCACAAATGCTCCAGAATGTCAGAGCTCGTTTTGAACAAAATTTGTACTTTTGTATGGAAGCTGGTGGTCAACAATTTGAACACTTACTTAACTGAATAAACATTTTTGAACGTTTGGTTTTGTTTTTTAGTTATTGTCATCAAAAAATTGACTAATTAGTGCATTTCTTATCACAATGAATGAAATACGTTCCTGCAACTCCAACTCTGAATAATTTTTTAAACGAGTTGATAAAACTTCCAAAAAAAATAGTGTGCTGAATTCAGAAAAGAAAGAGTTTTCAAATGATGTAACACTCGACCCATGTTGTCTATTTAAAATATAAGGGTTGTTATCACCACCCTTAAGGGGTTGATGTGACAAAGTTGAGTTTTATGTCAAAACATGTCCCCCTCAATATTAAAATTGACGTGTTTCAGCGTTTCTTAAAAAAATTATCTGGACGCAAATCGGTCTGTTTCGTTTTCAATGCGCCACCCTGTATATATATATATATATATATATATATATATATATATATATATATATATATATATATATATATATATATATATAATAAAACTAATGGGCCGATTTTGATCACATTTTCTGAGTACCTTCCTTCTGCAAATGGCCAGGATAAGTTGATTAGCCAGTAAAATCGGCCAAGGTTTTCCCGGAAAATGTTCATATCTCCGGAAATAACAAAGTAAGGGCAACCAAATTTAATACGTGTGTTTGTATTACAAAAAGTGAACCATGTACCCATTTAGATCTGTAATTTAAAAGAAACAAATTATAGGGATTTAAAGAAAAAAATTTGCGGTTTTCATCAAAACGTAAAAGTCGCGATTCGAAACGTTAAAATTGGCAACATTTAGACAAAGAATCTGAAACGAATACGGTTTACGTAAAGAAAATGTCGCAAGCAATGTGTTCTACAAACTCTTAACTTTCAGCTGCAATTGTCATTGTCCTTCATCTTACTAAAATATTTCCAGAAAATTCATTTCAAATAGACCCATTCTCTGATGCTTTGGCAGTATTGTGGTTAAGCTTATGGTTTACCGGTCTATGGCAAATTTTCGTGCAAAAAACTCGTTAATGAGAAGACCGCGACTTGTGAATTTTAAAAAGATTTCTTCAAATGAGTGCAAACTAGACCCGCTAGAAACCATATCCAGGTTTAGTTTCAGTTTTTATCTGTTTACATATATACAGGGTGATGCATTTCTGCGGTAGACCCCAATATATTTGTTATTATACAAGATACAAGAAAACATTGTACGCGTTAATTATAGGGTCTCTTGAGCATCATCTTATAAAGTTATTTTGACAATCACAGGATCGTCCATAAGTCGTTGGTGATACCTACAATTTTTTTGAACATGTCTTATATTATTACATTTTTTCATTTTTCAACGAAATATGATGCATGTTTGTAAGAAAAAAGTATCTGGGCGCAGCAAATGCGTTTTGGTAGCGAATATTCATGAAATGCTTCAAATTTCAATAACTCAATTTACTATTAACCTAAGGTTCGTTGACTAGGAAACCAGTTTTCTCGGAAACATTTTAAGGGTATTTTCGGAAAATTTTTGTACATTTTCAAACAATAAGTTATTTTGATTATATATGGTACATTGTTTCTACTATATAGGTTCTATCGGTGACCAAACTGATGCATGTTTGCATTAAAGACATATTTGATATTAAAAACATTTTTATGAAAATTCACTTCCATAACGCACTTGCTGCGTCCAGACTTTTTTCACCGCATTTTAGGGGACCGCGAGGTCTCGGGGAGGCTTAATACGAAATATTTTACATGCATTTGTCACAACATCTTTCCTCAACTGTTTTGCACTGATCAATGAAACATCTAGTATAAACCTTTTATGTGACACTTTGTTTCAGGTGCAGTATCGTAACAACAAGAAACCCACAATGCAAACTGTTGAAAGGAGACATGAATCTGTCTTATCCAGACTGCTGTGATAATGTAAGATGTAAATTGTATTTTGGTCATAAATATAAATAAACATTTTGTTGTTATATGACCTTCAAAATTTAAAATATTATTTTATCAATTTATATTTAGTATAATATTATTTTATCTATTTATAATTAAGGTATTTATATTTACAACTCATCTGAATGTAATTAAACTTATTTAATCAGACAATACACAATAATAACTGTTTGTATGTTTTAATTGCGTTATCATAGTGTATCTTTTAAGATTTTTTCCCAAACATTTAAACACAAATATTTTGTCCACTTTCAAAAGTCTGTCGTGTGTGTGTGTGTGTTTGGTTTACTGGCTGTGGCTTTGATCAGCCATTAGCACATTATGACCCGCCTCTGCTACCCTATCCTAAAGTCGTTAGATCAGCTTTACACTTTTCTTTTTGTATATGCATATACATACTTAAATTTTAAATTTATTCTATGCTACTTCTAAATACAAGTATTCATCCTTGATTATATAGTTTTTTTTTTTTTTTTGCTGCAATCTTTTATTTCTCTTAGGACTTTTTTTAGTTCTCTTTTTTTTATGTTGCAATCTTTTATTTCTATTTTTTTTTTAAATAAATAAATAAAAGGATTGTGAGGAGATGGTTGACTACAGGGATACGTATACGCTACTGGGGCTCTTCAGAGCTTTCAACATCACACACTGAGCCGCTATAAGAAAGGTGTCAAACACTAGGAAAGACAATAGGAACTTATTAACTATCTAGAGGTAATATTCACTATTAACTAATTACAATTCCACTTTACAGGCTTTACTTAATATAAGTATGTCTATTATTATTTGTATTAAATTTAAGAATGGAATTAAAAGTCGCTAAGTACTGTGACAAAGAAAATACTACTTCCAAATTTCGGAAAGTTGCCGCTAGGTTTCAAATCTATACTTTGATTTTCATATTTTTGAAATGTTTGTTTAAAGCTTTAAATATTTCTATATCATTTGTGGCTAATAGTTGAGCTAGGTTAAAGGGTTTATTTACAGAAAGTTTTTGGATAATTAACGAAAATGTTTCTATTTCGTCCTTTCTTAATATACATGATAACATGACATGTTCGATATCTCCATATTCCATACACTCACAATGTGGACTGTCTTTTAATCTAATTTTAAACAAATAGGCTGGACATAATGCATGATTAGTTCTTAAACGACATATATTTTTTATTTCCTCTTTTGAGAAGTTTCCATAATAAAACCACGGTTTAGAGGGGAGTTCCGGCTGAATACGCTTATACATTTCCCCAGCTTTATCAGATGTATAATTTATTTGCCATAGTTGTTTCTGTCTTTTTGTAATCGTACTATAGTAATCTGAATATGGAGTTTTGTATTCTGCCTTCTCTCCCCTATCCACCGCCATCTTCGCAATTTCGTCAACAGTCTCATTGTGCTGTATGCCACAATGACCCCTTAACCATGCTATAGTTACAAGTTGGCCACTATTTTTCATAGAATGTATTTTATTAACAATTAACTGAATTACATAATTCCCAATGGGGTGAAAACACACATTCTGAATTTTCTGAACGGCACCTTTACTATCTGTTATAATTATGGCTTGGTTTATTTGTTTCTCCTCAATATATTCAAGAGCTTCATTTATTGCAATAAGTTCCGCCGTGTATATGGACATGTGTTCTTCTAAACAAAGCATTTTTTGTTTATTGGCAATAGGATCGTAACAAGCACAGCCGGTTTTGCTATCCATTTTGGAACCATCTGTATATATTTCATATGTTTCTGGAAAGAGGGTTTCCAGATCAAGCCTGAACGCTATATTTCTAACTGCCTTTGGAAGATTTTTATAGTCTTGGAAGAAAAATGTATTAATAGATCCTCTTACAGATGGAACAACGTTGTGATCTAAATGTAGGTTTTTATGGAAAATGTTATCTGCCATATTAAGCAGATGCTCATATGCCTCTACCATTGGTATACTTTTTGCTTTTTGCCATTTCTTATGAGTTAGATCCGCGATAAATAGTTGATGTATTGTTTTTATTAATGTGGCATTTTTGGACATAGTTTTAATTAAAAATCTTTCAGTGAGAATATTTCTTCTAAAACTAAGTGGCAATTCTCCTGACTCAGCTGTGACTGCACAAACTGGTGTTGATCTAAGTAAACCCAAACATAATCTCAAACACTTATTTTGTACAATGTCTAGCTTTTTGAGATGTGTATTCGCTGCTTGCCCATAAAATATACATCCATAGTCAATTATTGTTCTTATATATGACTTATATATTAATAAGGCTACGGTTGCATCTGCTCCCCATTTCGTGCTTGTAACCATTCTTAAGATATTCGTGCCTTTTTCTGCTTGGGATATAAGATCTTGTATGTGCTCCTTCCATAATAGCTTTCTGTCTATTCTAACGCCCAAAAACTTAATGGATGGTGATATTTGTATTTTATAATTTGATAATACTATTTCTGTTAGAATACGATGTTTTTTGCTGAAGATGCACACTTGCGTTTTTGTATGGGATAGGGTAAGACCGTTATTACTCATCCAGTCATTAAGATCGTCATATGCTTTTTTAATAATTAACATCCCTGAGTTAATGTCCTGATGGGAAGCATAAATGCAGATGTCATCCGCGTACTGAAGGACTTTAATGTTGTTCAGATTTTTTTCCATTTCCGTTGTATATAAAACGTATAGCAAGGGGCTCAATATACCACCTTGAGGAAGTCCTTTGTTGGTCAATCTTGGCCCTAGTATGTCGTTATCTGCCCGTACGTATATTAGTCTATTGGTATACAGTGACACAACTCTGTGACTTAAGCTTGGTGGAATTCCTAATGATGTCATTTTTCTCACTAGCATGCTTAGGTTAATGTTATCATAAGCCCCGCAAACATCTAAAAATGCAGCTACTATAGATTTTGAGTTGGTAAAGGACATGTTAACATCTGTGATTAAATGTGCTATGCTTTCGTTAACTGAATGCCCTTTTCTAAAGCCAAACTGGGTTTTTGGGAAAATATTGTTGTTTTCTAACCAACCTTCTAATCTACGTTTTAACATTCGTTCAAACGTTTTTAATATACACGAGGCTAAAGAGATTCCTCTGTAAGACTCTGGGCTTAGCGGATCTTTCCTTGGTTTTAAAAATGCTAATATAATATAGATCTTCCATTCCTGTGGAAAATTCGCAGTCTGCCAGATCTCTTTCATTATATTTAACAAAACATGCTTTGCTTGAATAGGTAGATTTGTCAACATCGCATAGTGTATTTGATCATGCCCTGGTGCAGTATTGTGTGTTCTTTTCAAGCTACATTCTAATTCTTCTATACTAAATGGTCGAAGTAGAGGATGATTATTATGTCCTTCCGAAATTCCTGCTGTTCTTATTTGTGCTTCGACCCAAGGAGGAGCCAACTTGTTTAAAAATGCCTCGGCCACTGATTTAGAGATTGCTGCTTTTCTAATAGCCTGACTGTTACTTAGACATTTGATCTGTTGCCAAATATCGCCCAAAGGTGTTCTTTTAGAAAGTTTATTACAGTAGTCTTGCCATGTCTTTCTTTTGCTTTGTAGAATAATTTTCTTTGTTATTGCCACTGCTTCATTATATCTAGTAAAGTTTTCATAGTTCGAATGTCTTTTATATTCGGCTAGTCTGCTTTTTTGCAACATGATGGCTTTTGCACATTCTTCACTCCACCAAGATTTACCAAAATATTTTTTATTTTCATTGGATACCGCTCTCACTACCGGCACCGACTGTTCACTGGCATTTTCCAGCATTAAAACAAAATCTTGATATTTCCAATTATGGTTTGATTTTTCCTTTAAAGTGTCGGTAACACCCTGTGAGAACGCCATCCAATCGGCCTTACGTATATTCCACCTACTATTTCTCATATATCTATTATTATTTAATTTTTCAACATTATTTACCACGAACAAAATTACAAAATGATCAGAACCTAAAGTTTCATCAATAACATTCCAACTAATTTGCGGCACTATATCTGGAGTACTTAGCGTTAAATCTATAGCTGATCTACTTTTACTAAAGGGTTTGGGCAGCAAGGTTGGTTTTCCGTCATTTAGATATACAAGATGACAATCTTCTATGGCTGATAAAAGCGCCTCGCCTTTACTATCGCTCCAAGTACTTCCAAAGGCCAAGTGATGTGAATTGTAATCTCCCCCAACTATAAATGGTTTACTAAAGCTATTAAATGTGCTTTTCCACTGATCCTTCGTAACGGAATGACCAGCTGCAGCATATAATGAGTACAGATTAATTTTTTTATGATTTTCTAAAACTATGCAAGCAGAAACACACATTATGCCCCCTAATTTTGAAAAACCTTTCGTTTCTGTGTAAACAATATTATTTTTAACGAGGATCGCTACCCCCGCCTTACCATCATCTCTATCTTGCCTTAGAATATTGTAGCCGGAAAAGTGTACATAACAATTAGGTTTAAACCAAGTTTCTGATAACAAAGCGATGTCAACGTCATTATCATATAAATATTTTTCTAGGCTTCCCTTATTAGAAAGGGCTGACCTAGAGTTCCATTGCATAATATTTAACTTGAACTTTGTAAATTATTTAATATTCTTTCCAATGTGCCCTTTATACTACTTTTCGTGTTGTTATCTAAAGTTTCTATTTTGATACTATTTAAAAGTTCCTTTACCGAATTAGTAAAATAGTTACCCGGGTCCTCTCCTGCGGGGACCTGATATTGAGGAGGATATTTATTTTTAATAGGTTGGTTTAGATAATTATAGTTAACAAGTAGTTTACTGTGTTCTGGTGAATATTGGCTGAAACTTTTCTGTTCCATTCTTTTTCGTTTTGTAGGGTTTTGGTCTATACTTACGTATTGGCTTCCCGTATCTATGTTAGTTTTTTCTGAAATGAATTGTTTTTTTGGAATAAAAGATTGGACTGATGCAAACTGAGATAATGAGCTTTGTTTTATTTCTGATTGTGTTGTTGGTTCTTGGCTAGTTTTAATATTACTTTTTAATAAAACGCTGTAAGAATTATTGTATTTATGCGAAGCGTCCTTATAAGAACTGTTTTCCATCCCCATAATATTATGAATTGCTTTTTGTTTAGCAAATTCGGGACATAACTGGTGATCAGTAGCTTTATGCGCACCCCCACAGTGAACACAACATGAATGCTCAACATTTTCACACTGACTGTTTGCATGTTCTCCTCCACAATTTTTACATCTTTCTTTTCCTCTACATTGGGAACTCAAATGGCCATACCTTAAACACTTCAAACATTGGATAATTTTTTTAATGTATGGCTCTACTTCAAAAACTATTTTTTCAATTACTACTTTTTTAGGTAATTTTTGGCCTTTAAATGTTATTAGAACGGATTGTGTATTAATAGATTTTACTTTATTTTCCTCAAATACCCTTCTGCTTAACCTTTTAACCGCACTAACCTCAAAATACTCCCCATAAAGAGGTTTTATTAAATCTATTAATTCGTTTACCGTAATATCCAAATCTACAAACCGTATAACGCCCTGTCTACATGCTAGAAACATTGGTATATAGGTCTCATAGTTATTTTGCATTAGATTTTTTGATTTGACTAACATATTTGCACTTTCTGCCGAATTTAATGTAATTTTTATTTTATTTATTCCTATACTGCTAATATTATCTATATTTTCATGGATTGATGGTTCTAAATTTTTTATTAACCGAGATGTTGCTATTTTGTGTAGTTTTCCTAGAAAACCTTCTTTTCTTTGCATATAAACTATAAATGGGCCACCTGTGTGTAAACTATAAAAATATTGAGGTCTTATATTATTTTCATTTACATTTTCCACATATTTTGAATTTATATTATCACTGTTTATTGTTTTTGTACTTACTGATACCGGCTCTCCAATTGTATATCTCCTACCTTGTTTAATTAAATCAACACTATCCTTCTTACTTTCTATTTCCTGTTTCTTATCCATATTTACGTCGCCTAGGTCTTCATCATCAATGAACATCGTTTCTAATAGTTGTTCACTCTTCCCCCTATCCGGCGGGTCTATTTTTTTCTTACCACTCATGTTAATATCACTTATTTCACACGTTTAAAGTCGATCGATTTAAACAGCTACCGCTTTCAATCAGCAACCGACCCGAACTGGCAAAAGTCTGTCTAACTATACATTATTGCTGCGTTAAATGCGACTACGATTTTATATTCTTCTTTAACTTTATAAAGTTACATTAACATTGTTAAATGTTACATTGTTTTCCACTGTTGATAAAGGAAGATTGAGGACAAACTCAGCTGAACCTGAGGCTTCTCTATTTTCCGAAGGAAGCTCCATCTGTTTGATATTCTCCCCTTGAATTTTCTTAGCCGTTTCAATTTTATTCGTTACCCAGAGTCATCAATACACCCTTTTGAGATGGTGGGAGACTTCTACCCACCGTGACGTTAAAATCGCCACCAGCATTGGCCACTAAAGTAGCTGACGAACGTCTCTTATTGTTCCCGTTATACAACCCAGCATTCAAAAAAGAAGCAACTTCAACTGGTATTTTGTGGGTGGGCGACTTCTTCCCACCGTGGCGTTAAAATCGCCACCAGCATTGGTCACGTAGCTGACGAACGTATCTTTATTGTTCCCGTTATATAGCCCAGCATTCAAGAAAGAAGCAACTTCAACTGGTATTTTGTGAGTGGGAGACTTCTTTCCACCGTGACGTTAAAATCGCCACCAACATTGGCCACGTGGCTGACGAAAGTCTCTTTATTGTTCCCGTTATACAGCCCAGCATTCAAGAAAGAAGCAACTTCAACTGGTATTTTGTGGGTGGGAGACTTCTTTCCACCGTGACGTTAAAATCGCCACCAACATTGGCCACGTAGCTGACGAACGTCTCTTTATTGTTCCCGTTATACAACCCAACATTCAAAGAAGAAGCACCTTCAACTAGTATTTTGTGGGTGGGAGACTTCTACTCAGCGTGACCTTAAAATCGCCACCAGCGTTGGCCACTAAAGTAGTCGACGAACGTCTCTTTATTGTTCCCGTTATACAACCCAGCATTCAAGAAAGAAGCATCTTCAACTGGTATTTTGTGGGTGGGAGACTTCTTTCCACCGTGACGTTAAAATCGCCACCAACATTGGCCACGTAGCTGACGAACGTCTCTTTATTGTTCCCGTTATACAACCCAACATTCAAAGAAGAAGCACCTTCAACTGGTATTTTGTGAGTGGGAGACTTCTACCCACCGTGACCTTAAAATCGCCACCAGCATCGGCCACTAAAGTAGCTGACGAACGTCTCTTTATTGTTCCCGTTATACAACCCAGCATTCAAGAAGAAGCATCTTCAACTGGTATTTTGTGGGTGGGAGACTTCTTTCCACCGTGACGTTAAAATCGCCACCAACATTGGCCACGTAGCTGACGAACGTCTCTTTATTGTTCCCGTTATACAACCCAGCATTCAAGAAAGAAGCACCTTCAACTAGTATTTTGTGGGTGGGGACTTCTACCCACCGTGACCTTAAAATCGCCACCAGCATTGGCCACTAAAGTAGCTGACGAACGTCTCTTTATTGTTCCCGTTATACAACCCAGCATTCAAGAAAGAAGCATCTTCAACTGGTATTTTGTGGGTGGGAGACTTCTTCCCATCGTGACGTTAAAATCGCCACCAGCATTGGCCACGTAGCTGAGGAACGTCTCTTTATTATTCCCGTTATACGACCCATCATTCAAGAAAGAAGCCACTCGACTGGTATTTTGTGGGTGGGAGACTTCTACCCACCGTGACCTTAAAATCGCGACCAGCATCGGCTACTAAAGTAGCTCACGAACGTCTCTTTATTGTTCCCGTTATACAACCCAGCATTCAAGAAAGAAGCATCTTCGACTGGTATTTTGTGGCTGGGAGACTTCTTCCCACCGTGACGTTAAAATCGCCACCAGCATTGGCCACGCAGCTGACGAACGTCTCTTTATTATTCCCGTTATACAACCCAGCATTCAAGAAAGAAGCCACTTCGACTGGTATTTTGTGGGTGGGGACTTCTACCCACCGTGACCTTAAAATCGCCACCAGCATTGGCCACTAAAGTAGCTGACGAACGTCTCTTATTGGTCCTGTTATACAACCCAGCATTCAAGAAAGAAGCGACCTCAACTGGTATTTTGAACATTGCGTTGATGTCATCAGGCTGTGCTATGTATTTTGTATCTAAATGCCGCAAATAATAATAATATATAATAATACATCCTGGGATGGAGCTTGGCTTGGTCCATATAAAGAGGGGGCGACTTCAAGGGTACCCAAATGATGCGGCTCATCGACGGACGCACCATGAAACATCTAGATGCCGGAGAGACTTATACGTACCTGGGTGTCGAGCAATCAGGCATTTAGGACGCAAAAACGAAAAAAGGCTCTCCACGGTAGGTACAAACAGCGGCTTCGGCAAATCTGGCATTCAGAGCTGCCCGGGCCAAACAAGGTGCTGGCTACCAACATACTTGCCGCTCCAGTCATCCGTTACTCATTTGGTGTGGTAAAATGGACAGTGGAAGAGTTGCGCCAATTGGATAGGGATACCCGCAAGCTTTACCACAAACATCGAAGCTTGCATTCGAGGTCATCAGTTCCTCGCTTATACCTCCCAAGACATCTCGGAGGTAGAGGACTACCAAACATGGAGTGGTTACACGAAAAAGAGGTCCTTGAGATGAGTTGCAGGATCCTTATAAGCTTGGATCCTCTTCTGCGAATTGTCCAAACGCACGAAGTCGCAGGAACAAGAGCATTCCTGGCAGCAGGCAGATCAGCAGGTGAGCTCGGACTATGCTTCGATCACAGGTCGGAAAGAAGGCAAGATGATCGCTCTTTGTTGACTGAGCTTGACATTAAGAGGTAACATTAGAGATGTCCTACAAAAACACCTATTGGGGCAGCATGTTGACAAGCCTTTGCAAGGAATGTTCTTCCGGCATATAGAAGAACACGGCTTGTCAACGAGGCTGACATTTTCTTTTTTAAATTAGCGAGGCTTCGATCCGACACTGAAGGGTTCATCGTGGCCTGCAAAGATGGTGTTAAAAACACATTGGTCTACCGCAAGCGCGTGATGCGGGTGGACGTGGTATATGACAGCTGTAGAATTTGTCATCAATCGCCGGAGACTCTTATACATCTCCTGAGTGCATGTCCGGTGATGGCGTCTGCCAATTACGTGTATCGGCATAATGCGGCCTTTGAGTATTGTATTACGATCTTCGACATTCGTATGGGATAGACCAAACACCAGTGCTGCCTCACCAACCGGGGGATATTGAGTCCGTGGTGGAGAAGGAGAGATGCCGTATATACTGGAATTTCACAGTCTCCACTGTCAGGCCAATAGCCGCTAATAGCCCTGACATTATTCTTCTCGACAAAAAAAAAAAAAAAATCATGTTTGGTATAGAGTTCTCGGCTCCAGCTGATGCTAACGTTAGTATAAAGGATAGGGAAAAACGGACCAAGTATAGAGACCTTACGTTTGAGCTTAGGCAGCTTTATCCGGGACACAATATATGACTCGTCGTCTGATTATTGGCTCTCTAGGGGGTGTACCCAATACGCTGCTGCAAACTAGGCCCCCTAGAATCTTTGTTCGGTTTTAGTTTCATATATACAGGGTGACGCTTTTCTACGGCAAATATAAATATAATTGTTATTATACAAGATGCGAGAAAAAATTGTATACGTTAATTATAGGGTGTCTTGAGCTGCAGCTTATAAAATTATTTTAACAATCACAGGGTGGCCCATATGTCGTTGAAGATACCACCAATTTTTTTTTCTAACATTCCTTATATTATTGCATTATATTATTTTATTTTTTATCGATATATTATGAATTTTTGTGATAAAAAAAATCGAGACGCAGTAGGCGCGTTTTGGTAGCGAATTTTCATTAAATGCTCAAAATTCAATAACTCAATTAACCTAAGGTTCGTTGGCTACGAAATCAGATTTCTCAGAAACATCTTAACGTAATTTCTGTACATTTTCAAACAATAAGTTAGTTTGATAAATCATGGTACATTATTTCTACGATATAGGTTATACCGGTAACATAATTGATGCCTGCTTGCATTAAAGAGACATATTTGCTATTAAAAACGTTTTATGAAAATTCACTTCCATAACGCACTTGATGCGTCCAGGCTTTTTTCCATTTTTCCGGCCGTGAAACTCATTTCTCAATATCGAGTTGAGTTTTGGACTAAAACCTTCTTTACACAAACACCTGATGTTGCTGGTGGTGGTGCATGAATTTATGACTTTGGAACAGTTGTTCCATCAGCCACAGATTTTTTGACGAAAAATTTTTGTTCAAGTGTATATGTGAATCCAGGATACAAATACCTTAAACCCAGTTTCTGGTGTAGTTTCAAATTCGACTTACAAGGTTTAACACGGGGAAAATTTAAAAATAAAATTTTTACATTTTAACGGACGGAAATATGATATCGACTACGCTTTGACATAAGGACATTCTTCTTATATGTACCTAGGATATTTCTGCATTTTTAAAGGAACTTAATTTTCTCGTTTCTCGGGCCCGAACTAAATTGTCTTTTCTTATTCAAACAAAAGACTGTTACCCTATGTACTTGTGAAACTGCGTATGCGAAGTTTTGTAATGAAGATTCTCTAAAAGCACGGTTGTGCAGAAGTGCAGCAGCTTTACCAATGTGAATCTGAACTGTTTCATGCAAATTTTTAACTGAAACTCAGTCACTAAAAATATTTGTTCATTTTCTGAGTGCATTTTTATAAAAATTGTAACGATTACTTTTAATCTATCATCGTTACTACGTTAATAACCTAAATAAAACCCCCCAAAGAGCCAAATAGTCACAGCTGATTTTATCTCTAAAAAGCCATTCCAGTTTTGGTTTTAAAATTTTTCTTTGAAAAATCGCTAAGAACTTTTATATCGTAACACCCATACTACGTTCCTTTTAATATACGTTGAAATCCAAATATTAAAAGACGGAATATTCTTATTAAGGAAAAACATCATTTTATTGCTTCGCGGTAAAAGGATGATGTCATAAATAGTCATCTGTGCAATAACCGTTGGGCCGGTTCATTGTTGTTTTAAGGTAAGTTCTGGGTTTGGACCGAGTCCATTCTAGTGTCAAGGTAGGTTCTATCTATATGTCTCTCTCTCAACGACAAAGACGTTAAAAATGTGGCGCAATAAGGTCAGTAAGGAAGGTGTATTAATTGCCTGCTAATGAGGACTTGGTCGTCAGCAAGCAACGAGTAAACACCTTAAAGAGTGCTGTGACACTTTTTAACCCCCAAAAGGGGTTTTTTTACCGTAAATATCGCTTTATATAATTGTCAGTAGGTGCAAACAAATGTTTGATCTCGATTTTCGTAAAAACTAATGGTCCGCTCTTAAGTAAATGTAACCTAAACAGTGACGCTTTCTTTTTTTTTTTGACACAGTGAAGTTTATTACGCAGTTTCAAGTGCACATCAAAACTTTTTCGATCTCTTTAGCCAATTAGCTTTCAACGTTGGTAAATTTTGCTTAGTTTCCGATTTATTTTTCACCGTGAAAATCACAGTTAAAATCATCTGGTTAATGACGTCATCTCCATAGTTGTAGATTCAAACTAAAGGTTAACCATACTACGTTTGTGTTGTAATAGTACGTAATATTTTATCTGGTCACTACCCATTGAAATGTTCTTCACGAACTCCTGACATTTCTTTGAGGGGATATTAAGAGCCTGTCTAGGGCTCTGATGCTCAACATCTACCTGTAATATCTGCAACAGCCAACGGGTGTTTGTAAGTGCTACGTTCAGATGCAACCCAGCTTTGGTGAGTCATTTTACGATTTATCTGTGTGTGATCTCTCAAACTTTCATACGTCAAATAGAATTCCTCAATCAATTTGCGATATAAACTTTAATCCAGCGAAATCAAATTAGATTTAGATTTTTTTATCAGTGAGATTGCCTTTTAAAAATAACTGTATTTTCTAGCTATTTTTCAATATTTCAACAGTAATGTAATTTCAGAATTTGCACTGTGTTATCCAAGATCAATCAATGTTTTGTCAAAGAATTATCTAACTGAAAATATCTCAATTTTTTTATTTATAATCAGCAAATAGCAACTTAACTTTGAAATTGACTAAGCTTCTCTCGGGAAATTTCTTATAATAGAATAAGACCAACCTGATCAGGAGAATGTCTAAAAATTCTTTTCAGACTTGTTAAAATTTTTGACAATCAGTAGTTTTGACAGAGAAACGAGAGTATTAATAAGTAAACTTTATTTTTCATATTCGTAGCGAATAATATCTGATTTATTTCATGTAAACAAATAAAATTTGCTTTATTTCTTGTAACAATATCCATTATTCTTGTCATATGCAATAACTAATTTCTTTCTGGTGATATTTAATATTTGTTTTCTAATCCTGTGAAGTGTATTGTTTATTTTAATTCACCAGAAGTGTTAATCTAATTTATTTGCTCAATAACCAATATCAACAAATTATATATATATATATATATATATATATATATATATATATATATATATATATATATATATATATATATATATGCTAGCCCTACAAGTTTGAGATTCTTTGTATCGTTTAACTAGATATCTAAAAAATATCTTTAACCTCACCGTAACAGTGTTCTGACTTGGAGACCTCATAAATCTAGGACTTCGGGCAGAGCAACCTAAAGGACCAGTAAGTATTTATTTATCTTAACATATAATTTAGGTTGGGGTTCAGTAGGTGATGGTGACCTCACTATCGTCCGGATTAGGATCCACTTGAGGTCAATCGTAAGATATCACTAGCAATTACCAACGAAATAAATATACTCGGTCTTCTATAGGTCATATACTTTTAATATCTTGAACGATTACCTCACCCTTCTCTTACGAGGGCTTTAAATTTTTCTTGGACCGTTACAAAATAAACATCTAAAATATTACTAATAATTATGTAATTTTGCTCAAGTGTATATGTGAATCTATTCCCTTAGAATACAAGCGCGTTCATTTATAACATGGTTTTAATCTCCCATTCCATTTCACGTTTTGCATGTTTTACATGCGTTTGAATTTCTGAGGCGACAAATCTATTTTGCCAGCTCTTTACATCCTCCATTGCTTTTCATTCGTATTCCGTATCATTCACTTACTTTTAAGCATTTTGTGTATGAATGGTTACACATGCTAAAGCTAAAACATATGCACATTGGGAAATCCGAAAGTATGCTCATATCCTCCGCATAATTTGAATTTTATATACCGTCTCAAATACTGTTTCATGAAATTCTTTAAACCATTCAAATAGGAATAAAAAAATTCTACACCATGACGCATAAGCCTAATGCTGATACTTTAAAAACATGCAAAATCGGATTTACTTTTGTTTTCATTGTGCTCTTTTTAATGAAAACGACGCGCTTATATTCCTGTAATCTGCAAAGCGCGATAAATGTTCGACAAAGAGATTTAAGCCTAAATCCCTATTAATTAGGTGTATTTGATTAAAGGTCTGAACGCTTATTCAATCGCAAAATGATTCATATTATAGGTTTCACATACAATGTGTTTTATTTTGTTACCTGAGTATCGCTATCTTCGTTATTACCATCGATTTACAATTGTTTATTCGTCGTAATTAACATCATCACACAGGGGATGCCGCAATGCCGTCTCAATTTATTTTGTGTATGTACGTGATTTAGTGATACTGAATTCAAAATTGGACTTTGGTAGTGAACAAAGAATTGGTACCACCAAAAGTGTTCAAAGAGCCTAAAAAAGCACCCTATAATGTAGTCCCGCCCAAATTTAAGGATGCACATTAAAAGGAATTGTTTGGCTTCGATGAGTGGAGAAGAATAACGTCTGAACGCAGCAAGTGCGTTATGGTAGTGAATTTTCATAAAAATAATTTTAATGGCAAATATGTCTTTTTTAAATAAAAGGCATGGAATTTGATATAACCTGCGTGTACTAGAAGCAATGCACCTTATTTCATGAAAATAACTTTATTGTTTGAAAAAGTACAGTAATTTTCCGGAAATAATCTTAAAATCTTCTTGAAAAACTGATCCGATTTTCCTGGGCAACGAACCTCTTCAAGCTATTTACACACCTGCTAAAATATAATTATCCACAAAAACCTTTTTGGCAAAAATTGGTGAAAGTAATGTTACACGAAAATTTGTTAAAAAATTATTTGTCCTGAATATATATATATATATATATATATATATATATATATATATATATATATATATATATATATATATATATATATATATAACATGATCTATAACACGGCATTTCTGTACTATACAAGGAAAAAGGGTTAAGGGCAAAGCCGCAAGGAGACAACCGCATACACGTGTTTCAAGCTTATTAGCCGTCATCAGTACGGTATAGCCAGGTGAAGATGGCAACACTCCGGATGAAGATGCAAGGGTCTTCCAAATATTGCTGCAAATGTGCACTGGTTGCCTGTTGTGACTCCGTGTATTTTTGCATCTTCATCCAGAGTATTCCCATCTTCTCCTGCCTATACCGTACTGATGATGGCTAATAAGCTTGAAACACGTGTATGCGGTTGTCTCCTTGCGGCTTTGCCCTTAACCCTTTTTCCTTGTATAGTACAGAAATGCCGTGTTATAGATCATGTTATAGTTAGTATAATTTCCTGGGCTTCGGATGCTCACGCAGGTGATTTCTTTGCCTCCGTGGCTATTTTAGTTGTTTCCCTCGGATTGGGGGTCTTCCAAATGTTGCTGAAAATGTGCACTGGTTGTCTGTTGTGACTCCGTGTATTTTTGCATCTTCATTCAGAGTGTTCCCATCTTCACCTGGCTATACCGTACTGATGATGGCTAATAAGCTTGAAACACGTGTATGCGGTTGTCTCCTTGCGGCTTTGCCCTTAACCCTTTTTCCTATATATATATATATATATATATATATATATATATATATATATATATATATATATATATATATATATATATATATATATATATATATAGGTAAATGTGCTCTGGGGGGCCCAGTACGTGCTGATTTGAAAACATTTTTTCCAAATGTAAAAGTCGCAATTTCCTTATATCAGTGATTTTTTTTTAAGGAAAATTCACTAAAAAAACCCAACACTGAAATGATTATGAAAACAAACGAAAAATTACAAAGATAAAATATTATGTTTGGTGAAAATTCACTAAAATCCTAACGTAACATTCAATTACTTCGTTAAATTCGTAGTTACTTATTAAGGCACTGAAAAACTGAAGTTTAATATTCAGTATGAACGTATGAGCGCGTCCATATACATCTTCGACCATAGAGTAATATGTGTTTTACATTGACATATTAATATATGTTAGCTCAAACCTGGCACTAAAAATCCTACTGTCTAATTAGAACAAATCATTGTTTAATCTATTTATAACACATATTATACCTACATTATATCTTTCTGCTCTCCTTCCAAATCTAGTAACTATGCCAAATCTCACATTAGTTCCGTGCGCGCAATGTGCTTAAAAAGAGGTACAATGTTGTTTCTTCATGTAACTCTATAATTGAAATTACTGCCAAAGCATCACAGAAAAGGCCTATTTGAAAATCATTTTCCGCAAATATTTAAGTAAAATGTAGGACAATAACGGCCGAAGCTGAAACTTGAGACTTTATAGAATACACTTCTCACGACATTTCTTGTATATAAGCCGTATTAGTTCTTTATCTAGAATATGTCAATTTTGACGTTTCGAATCGGGTCTTTGACGTTTTAAGAGGAAAAACTATAATGCCTATAACTTTTTTGCTTTTAACGTAGAGATCCAAATTTACATGGTTTTAGTGAATTTTTTTTAAAAAATCACTAATAAGGAGATCCCGACTTTTGAATTTTGAAAAAATTTCTTCAAATGAGCGCTAATTAGGCTCCTCAGAACACATATCCGGGGTCAGTTTCAATTTATATATGTTTATATATATATATATATATATATATATATATATATATATATATATATATATATATATATATATATATATATATATATATATATGTATCACACCGATAACTCAAAAAATAATGGGCCGATTTTGATTAAATTTGGCTAATAAATTCTTTTTGAAAATGGCTTGGATTTACATTTTACTAAAATGTTTCCAGAAAATTCATTTCAAATAGACCCTTTCTCTGATGCTTTGGCAGTAGTCTTAGCTATAGAGTTTATCGTTTAATGGTATATAATTTTTGTCGAATTTTCGTAAAAAATGAATAAAGCTCAATATATCCGTTATTATATAAGATATGAAAAAAAAAATTGTATATATTAATTATAGGCTGTCTTGAGCTACATCTTAAAAAAATATTTCTACAATCACATGGTGGCCTATTAGTCGTTGGTGATACAAATTTTCTTTTCTTTTTTAATCAAACACGCCGTATGTTATTGCATTTTACATCGAAATATAATGCATGTTTGTAGAAATTCTGGATGCAGCAAGTGCGTTATGGTAGCGAATTTTGATCAAATGCTTCATATTTGAATAGCCCAATTTGCTATTAACTTATAAGGTTGACCAAGAAACGAGTTTTTCCGGGAACACTTTAAGTTTACTTTTGGAAATTTTTGTACATTTTCACACAATAAAGTTATTTTTATCAAACATGGCACATTGTTTTTACTATATAGGTTATACTGGTCACCAAAATTGATGCCTGCTTTCTTAAAAAGAAACAACATATTTGCAATAAAAACATTTTAATGAAAATTCACTACCATAACGCACTTGCTGCGTCCAGAGTTTTATTTTTATGATATAAATCAGCATACCAAATTTGGCAACCATATTTTTGTTATTTCCGGATATAAAAAAATGTCCGAAAGAAAACACAGAATTTTCCGGGAAACACTAGTCCGATTTTCCTGGATAACGAACTTATCCAAGCGACTTGCGAAAGGAAGGTACTCACCAAATTTTATCAAAATCGGCCCATTATATATATATATATATATATATATATATATATATATATATATATATATATATATATATATATATATATATATATATATATATATATATATATATATATATATATATATATATATATATATATATATATACAGGGTTTTTCACGATAGCCGTGCATTAGAAGTTTATGAAGTTCCCTGATATCCTAAATTTTGAAATTTTGGCAGCGGTCACAATTCGTAATTGTATTTTATTCTAAAATATTTTCAAGGTCACATCACTTCCGGTTGGACCGGAAGTAGTCATCAACTTTGCTAATTTAAATAGGATGTTGTATTTTGTATTGCATATTTCGAATCCTCCATAAAATTTTGTGGAGATTTATATTAGGTTTTCCTATCCCTATCATCAACTGTTCCAAAGATATGGTGATTTCTCTGTATTTCGGTGATTTTGCAACCTTATTTATAATAGTTTGTATTTCACATGTTTTGAAGATAAAAGGCTCGAATTGATAATTTCGTAACTTGTAGGAGGGAGCATTTATATTATGTGCCTTAAGTTTACCTGTGTCATACAGAGCGTTCTAAATTTAATTACTAACTTAGACATATTCAACGTAGCAAAAGTATTTTTTTCAAAAAGAACACCCTGTATACTATTAAAAATTCGAGTTCTAAATTTAATTCTACACCGGTTTCATATAAGTTTTTTTATACCTATCTTCAATATGTTGCTTGTTATTAGCATTCTCAGGTAACAACCTCCTCTTCTAAAGAGTACACGTTAGACTACATAACAAATGTAGCTGTGATTGTCAGTCAGATAACAAACGTGATATGATTTCATAAGAATATTTAATGTAATTATTAAAATAAAAAAAAATAACAATAAACAAAAAACTGAACAAAGACAAATAAAAAAAAGTTAATTCAAATTTAAATGCTACCATCACTATAAATGTTCTGTGTGACCACCATCTTGGTCAAGGCACTGCAAAAGTCTACGCTTCATCTAATTCGTAGTATCTCTTTTGATTTCATTTGGATCCAAATCTCTAAAAGCTCTAATTACACGATTTAAAAGATCATCTCTACTTTGCGCTGTTGTGTCATACACTTGACTTTGTATACGGCCACAGAGATAAAAATCGACAGGCGTTAAATCAGGAGAGTGGGGACGCCATCTCCAAGGACCGTTGAGCCCAATCCATCTGTCTTCAAATAATTGCGTTAAGTGCCAGTAAACTTTACCAGTGGAGTGGGCAGGCGCGCCGTCTAGCTGATACCACCAGATTTGCCTCATATCTAGTGCTATCCTTGCCAGAAAACTACGTACAGATCCCCTTAATAGTTCAAAATACTTTTCACCGTTTAAATCTTCTTTGTAAATTTCATAAGAGACCTTATTGTCCATAATAATGCAGAGCACATTAAAACTAAAATTTATTTGAAAACGTCCTCCTCTAAATATATTAAGGTTTTCACTTGCCCAAAAATGACTATTTCTCCTATTCACAATTCCTTCCCTTCTAAATTTCGATTTGTCGGTCCAGCTAATTTTAGAGAGAAAATTCTCATCTTGTTGAATATTCAGAAACATGTGTTCGCAGAATTCAACTCTTTTTAAATGGTCACCAAGTCGAAGTCCTTGTAGTACTATTTCTGAATATGGGTGCATTTTATGAGATTTCAATATTCTATGCACAGATGAACTTGATATTCCCAAAGCTCGGGTAGCTGCAAGAATAGAGCTACGCGGGTAAACTTGAAAATAGTCCAAAACGCTTATCTCATTATCTTCATGTTCAGTTATTGGCTTTGGATCATGTCGTGTAGTTTTGACACTTCCAGTCAATTTAAATCGTTTCTCTATCCTTGCGAATTTTCCTCTAGTCATTGCCGTTACAGTGGGATACCTATCGTTAAACATCCTGCATGTGCTGCTTACAATCCGATTGCATTCCCCATGAATATGAAACAAATTTAAAATATTCATATTAGAGTACTCTTCACTATTCTGAATTTTTATTGGCTTATTATTTTTATAACGTGAGTAATAGAAACACACTCAGATTAAGTTTAAAATATAACTGACGCTTTAAAATTCATGTGTTGTCAAAATTCTGTTTTCTGGCAGCCACAGCTGCCTTTATTGTGCAGCGTAATGTATATTCTCTAGAAAAGGAGTTAGTTACCTAAAAACTCTAGTAGCAAGTTACTCGTAAGAGATATGTATAGGAAAACTTATATGAAACCGGTGTAGAATTAAATTTAGAACTCGAATTTTTAATAATATACAGGGTGCACCATTTGAAAAAAATGACTTTTGCCACATTGAATATTTGTAAGTTGGTCTTTAAATTTACAACACTCTGTATGATACAGGTAAACTTTACGTGGGTAATATTAAGGCTTTATCCTAGAAGTTATAGTATTCTAAAGTTCAGGCTTTTATCTTCAAAAACATGTGAAATACAAAGTGTTATAAATGAGGATAGAAGTTTCGCAAAATGTAAAAAAATCACAATATCTTTGGAACAGTTGAAGATAGTGATAGGAAAGCCTAATATAAATCTTCACAAAATTTTATGGAGAATTCGAATATGCAATAAAACATAAGGCATTATATTTAAATTAGCAAAGTTGATGACTACTTCCAGTCTAACCGGAAGTGATGTGACCTTGAAAATATTTTTTAGAATAAAAGACAATTACGAATTGTGATCGCTGCCAAAATTTTAAAATTTATGATATCAGGGAACTTCATAAACTTCTAATGCACGGCTATCGTGAAAAACCCTGTATATATACATATATATATATATATATATATATATATATATATATATATATATATATATATATATATATATATATATATATGCTCATTTGAATTTTTTTTTCAAAAGTCGGGATCTCCTCATTAGTGTAATCTCTTACGAAAATTCATTAAAATGTAAAGTACCAATATATCCCATGTTAACCCTGTTTTGCACCCCAGGATTTGGAACAATGCTGGAAACTGGTCTTGATGTATTGGTATGAAGAATGGTTTAGTGTAAAAGCGAAGTCGATATCTTATTTCGCTGCCGTGAAAATCGAAAAAATTTAAATTTCAAACATTCCTCTTTTGAATGCCTCGCAAGTCGAATTAAAAAAATAGTCCTGCCAGACGATGACGTAAAAGGCGAAACCGGCTACATACAAAAACACACAAAAAACAAGCACTTCTGAAGCCAATACGAAATTCCTACATCTGTATTTACTTTATATTTTAATTTTGTGTTCATGTTCAGGTCTAAATAAATGTAAATTAAGAAAAGTAGTCTAATAATAATTTTGTATCAGGCGAGCCGCTTGTCAAAAGTTATCAAGCCTACTTTAGCCAGTGTTTCTATTGAACCACATAAAGTTTACCGGAAAAGTAAAAGATTGCTTAAAAACAATTTCAATTATAAATTGAATATTGAATTAATTCACGGAAAGGGTAACTCCTTTGATTTCGGATATACAAAAACTAAACAACTTAATTGGAAATCCATTTTAAAGTGAACTTATAGAAGTCATTTACAAAAGAAACTCACGTGCCAAACTTGAATAAAATCAACCGGCGTTCATTCGCGTTTATTTGAAGTGATTCTTGAAAGCTTTAAAATGGTGACCTCTCTAATAATGAGTTCTCTAACAAAAATTTCCTAGAAAAGAACTAAACTTAGTTTGGCTTTATAGAAATTATAAAATAAAAATTGATTCCAAGCAACTGTTTGTCTTTGCTATCATGTTTTAATCTCGTACACCTTGAACTTGTTTGCTGTATGAAAAAAAGCAAGAAACAAATAGTATATACATATATTTCGTTACAATTTATGTCTTAACAAGATATTCTTGAAACTGCAATGCCTTTTCTAAATTTTGTTGCCACAAATCAAATTAACTTTACAACATTCTGGGTATGGTAATTTGACGTCTGCTTCTTCCAGTGTACAACCTTCTGGCACTGCTGTCGCTCCACATCTAAAAAATATGATTGATAGACAATTTTAAGAATATAATAAAATTTTCTGCATGTACCCCTGATAGACAATGTTTCCATCCAGATTACAAACAATTCTAACACATTCTTCCTTAGCCTTCCTTATTTCTCCGAATTTCAGCTCTCCAAGTCCGTAGGCTGTATCAAAACAATCACCTGGTTTGCCTAAAAGTATTATTTTCGTCGTCAATATCAAAACATAATCATCACTAATAAATTATTTTGGTTTTCATTAAAAGAGTTCAGAGGCTCACGTTTTTACCCCTGGACCGCCGAGGTTGCACACTAGGGATGGGCACCTAGCATCGATGTTTTTGGAATATCGATATTTTCCATTGAACATCGATGTTTAAAACATCGATGTTGTAATTTCGATGTTATATTTTTAACATCGATGTTACTTGTAATCATCGAAACATCGTTACGTATCCCACAAATCCTGTTGCAAATGCATATCGTTTGCAAATTAAAAAAATTGTCTTGCTATTGTTTGACGACAGATATATGGACAGATATGAAATGTAGAAGTTTTATTGGTGTTACTATGCACTTTGAAGATAACAATTCCATACATTCTGTTGACTTAGGTGTATATCTTTTAGATGAACGGCATACAGCCGAATACATTTCAGGAGTGTTAAAACGTATATGTGAGGAATGGGGTATCCTATAAACTAAAGTTACTACTGTTGTTACGGATGGAGCGGCCAATATGACAAAAGCTATCGAGGAAACGTTTTCCAAAAAAAAGCACATTCATTGCTTCGCTCATCAAATAAATTTAGTTGCTGACAGAGCTATAAAATCTATTTCGGAATTGTGATCAGTTATATCTAAATTAAAACAATTGTAACGTGGTTTAGGCATTTAGTAGTAGCTGCTGATGAATTGCGGAAGGCACAAACAAGCGACCATAAACCTGAAAAAAAAATTATACAAGAGGTGTCCACCCGCTAGAATTCCACATACTACATGATTAATCGTTTTCTTGAACTGCGGGAATACATAAATACCATAGTGAACAGACATCCTTCTGCCCCCACAATGGTTACAGCCAAGGAAGTTTTTGAACTGAATAAAATCATTGAACTTCTAAAGACGTTAGAAGCAGTAACAACAGAAATTTGTGGTCAAAAGTATATTAGTTCGAGTCTTGTAATCCCTCTCACATATAATTTGGAAAAAGAAGTCTCACACATTGAATGTGATGTAAACGACACCTTAGGTATTTCACTAAAAGTAGCACTTCTCCAAGAATGTAGGAAACGATTTTCTGCTGTTGAACAAGTCCAACAATTAGCCGTGGCAATCTTGCTGGATCCGAGGTTCAAAAAGATTTATTTTAAGAGTCCTCATAATGTTGCAGCAGCAGTAAATCTAATACAACAGTTATCACTGTTAGCAGAAACGCAAGGAGATGATGACCACAATCGCGAAATAATAGAAAGTGAAACGACAAATAATAAACAGGACACGGGTAAGTAGGCTAGATTGTCACAATGATGTTTGGTAAAATTTTTAACATAATTATAGTTACTCCAAAGGGCAATATATGGACGCATCATTCTCAGTTAGTTCAAAAGAGTGCTTCACAAGAGAAAGAACAATTAAGCAAAATGTCTTTGTATTTAAAGAATCCTCTAATTAATCTTACCGAGAATCCACTTAAATGGTGGTCAGATAATAAAAATGTATGTCCCCATTTATACCCTGTCGCGAAAAAATTCTTGTCCATAGTGGCGACTTCTGCACCGGCAGAATTTTTTTTCCAAAGCTGGACAGACAGCCACGCAAGAAAGAAACCGTTTAACTGGAGAACACTTGGGCAAAATATGATTCCTTCAGTCCATTGACAGAGATTACTGGAGTATATAAAACTCTATGGTGAGATTATCAGTATTATCACTATAATTGGTGAATTATATTATATATATATATATATATATATATATATATATATATATATATATATATATATATATATATATATATATATATATATATAACAGGGTTATTAACAGTTTAGAATTAAATTTGAAGTTTACTTTTTATTATTAAAGTCATTAATTAGAAGTTAAGTTTTTCTATTTTTGTTTTACACATTCTTTCTTATTTTATTGCAGTACAATAAACATTTATTTATTTTTGTTACCACTTATTTTTTGTATTACTTGCACCTGCCATAATCTGCATCGGAATATGTTTCCATTTTCTAATGCCTACAAAACTACAAACTATTTTTTTTTCTCAGAAGAACATAGAATTATAGAATTGGTAAATTCACAATTATTTTGAGAACATCGATGTTTCTCAACATCGATGTTTTCCAGCCGATGTTTTTCCTACCATCGATAGTAGGTTTCGATGTTAAACATCGATGTTAACATCGATGTTTTAAGAAATGTGCCCATCCCTATTGCACACTTTGGATAATAATTATAATTATAATAATACATTGCCTCTTTAAGAATTATTTTTAATGTACGAGGTGAGTACCAAAATTTGGTAAAACATTGATTCAAGTCTTATTAGCCTTGGAAAATCAAAAATGGATTTTATGTCAATTAAATTTCTTATAACTGACACTTGTTCATCACAATGTCAGAAATCACGAAAGTTAAGTATAGAGCTGTTACTAAATGCCTTGCTCGAAAAGGTATTCCACCTGAAAAAGATTAGCTAGATGATGTGTACGGGGAAACATCTCCATCTTATTCTGTAATAAAAGATTGGTCAAAACGATTTCGAATGAGGCAGGCATCCTTGGAAGACGTTGAATGTGTCCGCCCTTTTTGGACCTCTGTGGAGAAAACCCTCTGGAGGTGTTGAAGACAATTTTGACAGGGAATGAAACTATGCTTCTCTGCTATGACGCTTTGCGCAAAAAGAAGTCGATGGAAAAAAGGCGTACAGAAAAAGCACTGTCAAAAAAGTTTAAGGTCTGTGAGTCGACAAAAAAAGTAATCGCTACGATTTTTTGGGATTGTGAGAGTATTCTTTTCACTTTAAAGAACGCAACACGCCAGTCAACTGGACATATTATGCATCTTCTTCTTCTTCTTCCTATGCCGTCTTTCTTAGCGAAGGTTGGCGATCACTTTTTTAAACGCTTCCCTATCTCTTGCAACGCGAAATATTTGTTCAACACTGAGGTTAGTCCATTCTCTTATATTCCTTAGCCAAGATTTCTTTTTATCCCTATTTCTTTTCTTCCCTCTATTCTTCCTTGTATGATTACTTGTAAGAGAGAGTATTTGTCATTACGAAGTATGTGGCCCAAATATGCTGTTTTTCTTATTTTGATGATTGTCATCAATTTTCTGCCGTGTCCAATTTTTTTTAATACTTCTTCATTTGTGGTTTTAGCAGTCCAAGGAATTTTAAGTATGCGTCTGTAGAGCCACATTTCAAATGCCTCCAATCTTTTAATGGATTGTGCTTTTAATATCCAAGTTTCTACGCCATATAACAGCTGAGACCATACATAGCATACTAGGAACCTTAATCTAATGGCTAAACTTAATTTCTTATTTGTGAACATTGACCTGTATTTTACAAATCCCTTCCGGGCCATTTCTATTCTGACTTTTATCACCGCATCTTGTTTCAATTGGGAATTTATGGTTGCTCCCAGGTATTTATACTTGTCGACCCTCTCTAACTGTTTACCTTCTAGTGTAAGTTGTATGTTGTCAATTAGAGTTTTTGAGATGACCATGTATTTGGTTTTACCTATGTTCATTGTTATCCCCATTTTTTTGCTTTCCCTATTAATACTATCTAAAAGGATTTGTAGGTCCTCTATACTCTCCGCCATTATTGCGGTATCGTCTGCAAATCTTATGTTATTAATGATGTTCCCCCCAATGCTCACATCTTCCTTTCTTTCCCACAGTGCTTTTTAAAATATTAGCTGCGAATACACATTGAACAATTGTGGTGACAGCACGCAGCCTTGTCCGACTCCTCTTTGGATTTCTATTTGGTTTGTTTCATTGTCATCTACCCGTATAACAGCTGTTTGGTTGTAGTGTAGATTTTTGATTAGAAAAATATCTTTGGAATCTAGTTAATGTTTGTTAGTGCATGGATAAGCTTACCGTGTTGAACTCTGTCGAACTCTTTTTGATAATCTATGTAACATATGAACACGCTTTTATTATATTCCCTGCACTTTTGCAGTAATACCATCATTGCAAACAGCGCTTCTCTAGTTCCCATTCCGCTTCTAAATCCAAACTGTGTGCTGTCCAGTTGCTCTTCACATTTTTTATATATACGTTGTTGGATAACTTTCAGTAAGACTTTCAATGTGTGGCTCATAAGGCTAATTAATCGGCAGTCATCGCACGACTTAGGATTATTTTTCTTGGGTATAGGTAATAGGACAGATTTTAACCATTCGTCTGGTATTTAACCCTCATTGTATATTTTACTAAACAATTTGGATAGACACTCTATATTTTTATCGTTCAAGATTTTCATTAGTTCGGCTGTAATTTCGTCCGGCTCTGGAGCTCTGCCACTTTTAGTGTTTTTAACTTCGTGCTCAACTTCTGATATTATGCAACATTTCTGCATAAATGACGACAAAATATGCGAGAGAAAAGACGTGAGAAACTGACCAGAAACAAGCGTTTGCTCCATGACAATCGACTCGTGCACTGCTGCATATTTTGAGCACCAAACGAAAGAATATTTTTAGGGATATCAATTTGTTGCCGAAACGAGGTAATAAGTGCATTGATGTTAGGGGTCTAATTGAAAAATAAAATTTAATTGTGCGTCTAATCCGTTTCTTTAAAATCTGGCCCGGGAAATGTTTACGCTTACCTCGTATCTACAAATTGTTGGTCTAATTTAGGTAAAGGTTTACGTTCCACACACCTATTCGATTTTTACGAAAGTTTCTATATAGGCGTGTTTTAAAATCACAATAAAAATGAAGGCAGTAGTAAACTTTTGGAGCTATTTGGAAATTCTTGTAGGAAAAGGTAAGTTGTGCTCACTTTTGCGACATCTTTTTGTCATATTTTACACACTTTCGGGGGTCGTACCTTTTATATTAACCTAAAAAATTGTGTATTCCACTATTATAATTCATTTTCACATAGTTAGTGCACACCCTACACTGTTCACGTGTCCTTGTAAATTTCCCTTTTTTTTTCATCGTATATTTCGATAGTATCATCTAGCCGGACCAATTTTACTTTGGCTTTCGGGCTTCCACATGCGAGTTTTTTTGCCGTTTTAGACCTCATTGAGGTGCTCTATACACACAATCCTCCCAACTGACCTCTCTGAAAATTGATGTTAGTGCAGCTCAGAAAGGTCAGTTGAGAGGATTGTGTGCAAACAGCACCTCAGCGAGATCTAAAACGGCAGAAAACTCGCATGCGGAAGCCCGAAAGCCAAAGTAGAATTTGTCCGGCTAGATGCTAGAACAATCGATCCTAAGTTGATATTGACATTTGACATATGAAGCCAACTTAATGTCATATATTTTGGAGTTTGAAAATATTGGAAAAAAGTTCGGGACGCAGCAAGTGCGTTATGGTAATGAATTTTAATTAAATGATTCAAATTTGAGTAACTCAATTTTCTATACACTTAGAAAGTTTAATTTTGGTACCTAGTAAGGTCTTTCCTAAGGCAAGATATCCGCCAAACTTCATTAAAAAAGCTTTGTAGTTTTTGGAGAAAAAAATGTTTTTTAAAAGAAAATTCAAAATTTGAATAACTCAATTTTGTATTAACTTAGAAAGTTGAATTTTGGTACGTTGTAAGGTCTCTTCCAAGCCAATATATCTGTTAAATCTCATTAAAACAGCTTAGTAATTTTTGGAGAATAAATTTTTTTTGAAAGAAAACTCAAAATTTTTCCGGAAAACCCTATATATATATATATATATATATATATATATATATATATATATATATATATATATATATATATATATATATATATATAGGGTGTTTCAAAAACGATGGTCTATGTTACAGGTGCACATTCAGCACAAAAAAGAAGACTATTTTTTCATACAAACATGAGTCCGCAAATGCTTAGTTTTTTAAATACAGTGTGTTAAAGTTATTTGTTTTTGTCAGTTTTTCACGAATAAGTCCGAGTCAAATTAAAATTTTGACGTGAAAATTGGCATGTGGGGGTTGTTAATAACACTGTTGGCAGAGGGCGCCACCTGTTAGACATGGCTTGCATTAAAGTTGGTATAATTTTTTGACACCCAGTAATATCGACCTACCGTATAGCTGCATTGCAGCGCTTGTCAATTGTAAGCAAAAAATGTATATTTGATTTAAATCTCTCAGTTAAAAATTAAAATCTTACCAGAAAAAAGAACTGACAAGACACAATCATGAAGATAAAATAAAAAGCCATGATAACAAACTATGAACAAACCATTCAACAATTTCCATCGTTACAGGACTTGACTTTTGCGTTTCGTCGTGACATATACTACATTTAACTTTTACGTTTGAGACTACTCACTATTTTTAAGTAATTAATTGTATTGTCCGTAATTTTTCTAATTAAATATGGAAGTCTTCACCAACAATGAACTAGCAGACATGCACGTTATGTATTCACGGGCTTTTGGTAACTGTTATGAGGCGAAACGACTGTATGAAGAAGCCTTCCCAAATCGGAGAATTCCAGACAGATGGATGTTTCAATGGATTGACATCCATCTGCGAGAAACATACATACATTATCTAATACATCGATATGCCTCTTTCGAATATATATATATATATATATATATATATATATATATATATATATATATATATATATATATATATATATATATATATTACCAGGTACCCTTAATAAAGTTACTGCTGATCGAGGCAGACCACGAAGTGCACGAAATCCTGATTTTGAAGAGGCTGTTCTAGATGAAATTGAACAAAATCCAAAAATAAGTACTAGGGAAATGGCCAATCATCTGGGAGGATCCAATGCAACGATATGGCGAGTTCTTCACGAGCAACAATAGCGTCCATATCACATCCAACGTGTGCAGGCAGTATCGCCTGAAAGAGATTTTAAACCTCGCCCATGGTTTCTTCAACATAATAATGTAGAGAACTTGTTGAATTGTGTATTGTTCACTGACGAGTCTGGATTTAGGCGCGACGGGATCGTCAATTTTCGTAACAGCAATATTTGGGCTGTCGAAAATCCCCACGCAGTTTTTGAAAGGCATCATCAACAGCAATTTTGTAATTTGATAGGACCAATTTTTTTACCTCACAGACTTAATGCTACAACTTATCTTGAATTCCTGCAAAACCAACTAAATAGGTTATTAGAAAATGTACCTCTTGACATAAGACATAACCTGTGGTTTATGCAAGACGGACATTTCGCCCTAAATGTCAGAAATTACCTAAGCAATACTTTTGGACGCAGATGTATCGGACGCGGTGGACCTCAGCCATGGCCGGCCCGGTCCCCTGATTTAAATCCTATGGACTTATATTTATGGGGGTTCTCAAAAGTATTGTTTATGAAGCAAATGTTGAAAATGTTGATGATCTGCAGCAAATAATCGTACTTGGCTGCGAACCAATTAGAAATACACCAGAAATATTTCACAGAGTACGACGTTGTATGCCCGCAGAATACGAAAGTGTATTGAAGTGGAGGGTGGCCATTTTGAACATTTATGGTAGTCAGGTATCATAAAATGTTATAGACTTTTTATTTGTTGTTTTATTTGTTGTTGACAATTGATAAGGGCTGCAATGTAGCTATACGGTAGGTAGATATTACTGAGTGTCAAAAAATTATATCCAATTGAATGTAGGTGGCGCCCTCTACCAGCAGTGTTATTAACAATAACATATTTAAATTTCTTGCTCTCAAAAACTCCCGCATGCCAACTTTCACTAAAAAATTTTAATTTAACTCGGACTTATTCGTGAAAAACTGATAAAAACAAATAACTTTAACACGCTGTAATTAAAAAAAATAGTCTTATTTTCTTGTGCTGAATGTGCACCTGTAACATCCTGTATATATATATATATATATATATATATATATATATATATATATATATATATATATATATATATATATATATATATATATATATATATATATATATATATATATATATATATATATATATATATATATATATATATATATATATATATATATATATATATATATATATATATATATATATATATATATATATATATATATATATATATATATATATATATATATATATATATATATATATATATATATATATATATATAAACATATGAAAATTGAAACTGACCCCGGATATGGGTTCTAGGGGTCCAAGTTCGCGCTCATTTGAAAAAATGTTTGCAAAGTCTCACCATCGATACCTCTCTAATAGTGAATTTTTTTAATAAAAATTCACTAGAAAGAAAAATTTTATATTAATATTCTTCAAAAACAAAACGGGGAAACCATGAAATGGGAATATGTTCAGTATTATATGAGTATGTTTATATCGATCATGTGAAACCAGGTACCCCAAAACATGTCTCACAAATGAATACAGCTTACGTTTTTCCTACAAGAATTTCCAAATAACTCCAAAAGTTTGATTCTGCCCTAATTTTTATTGTGATTTTCGTCATCTACACCCTAAGACACGCCTATATAAAAAATTTCATAAAAATCGAATAGGTGTGCGCTATGTAAACCTTTAGCCTAATTTAAAATTTAAGTACATTTAAATTATTTTGTGCACTTTTATTCATTTATTACTTCCACATCGTCAATACGTGTGAAAGTATGACATAGACCGAAAAAATTGTTTTTTTTTCTTTAAACGTTGTAAAAAGTGTCAAAACTTATAGAAAATATGATTTGGGAACGAAATATTTTGTGTCTGCCGGTCTGTATGTCTGTATGTTTTTTCCATGATAGCTTTAGAACGAATTGAGATATGGTCTTCAAATTTAGTATACAGTGAGCACCCGACAAACGAACGGTTCGGATTGTTTTTGGGTAAAATCGCTCCAGGTGGTTGGGTATGAATGGCGATGATTGTGTAAAGATTAACATTTTTTCGTTAAAACTCAAGTGTTGTTTATTAGAAACCTTTCAATTTCATCAAACATCTGGTATTCTGTGCAGAAATTAAATTAAGTGTTGAGCGTTAGACAAGAGTGCCCACTTTCAGTGGTGTTGTTTGTAATTAGTCTTGAACCCTTTTTACAGAATCTGATTTCCCATAATGTAGAAGTACATGCTTACGCAGATGATGTGACACTGCAAATACGACAATGTGATGAAATCAGGAAGATCCAGAGCGTAATTGATTTGAATACAAACATATCAGATGCAGTGCTGAACACCAGTAAATGTAAAGCAGCAAAGTTGGGTTGAGCAAATGAAAACGGGGATATCTTAAATACAGGCTGGTTTAGCATAGAAAATTCAATTAACATCCTTGGAATAAGCTATTGCAGTAATGTACACCAAATGATTAACAACAATTGGTACAATGCAGTAAACAAGTTGCAGCAGGTGATAGCATCTAATAAATCTCGAAATTTCAGCTTGTATCAAAAAGTGTTTTTTGTTAATACATACGCAATGTCCAAAATTTGGTATTTGGCATAAGTTTTGCCTATTCCAAAGTTATCAGCCAAAAGGGTGGCTGGGATGTGTAGGAAGTTCATCTGGGCCGGAAAAATCAACAGGATATCCAGATAAATACTAATACAGCCGAAACAGAAGGGTGGTCTAGGACTGATAGATCCTTTAAGTAAGTGCAATGCATTACTAATAGCTAGAACGATAAAATCTGTAAAAGACAGTCCTGACATGTTTGAATATTTAAAGTGCTCTGTACTGTGCCCTGGAAACCCACCCTTTCCTGCTCAGGTTCCTCACGAAGCACCACACATTCGCCGAATCTTTGAGGAGATGGCCTATCTAGAGATAACTGATTTTCAGAGCACTAAAACAAAATTAGTTTATTGGGATATCATGAGAAGGAAAAGAAAAGCAGACAACAGAAATAATCAGCTCTGGAGAAATGTCAATAATCAATACTTGTCATATCAAGAAAAAAGCCTTCTGTACGGTATTGCGCATAGCTCATTTACCTCGCAGATTTTTTTACATAAAATTGGTCTCAGTAATTCACCAAATTGTAGAAAAAGCAAACTGTACCCAGACACCTTAGTGCATAAATTAACGTGTGGTAGTGAATGGTTAAAAATAACAGAGTATAGTTTGGAATTTATCAGAGCAGATACACTTATAGATAAACTGGACCTAAGTATACTGCTAAGCTTAGATTTTAAATTTGATGCATGGCAAAATAATATTGTTGTTATTGTGATTGCCTCCCTAATTAACTATACAATATTTGAATCTGACAACCATGTGAAGTTAAATGTGTTTATTGAGTTACTGAAAGACAGGATAAGACAATATCAACAGATACTGTGATAACAAGAAAAAGGTTAATTTATTAAGTAGGAAAGATTTTTATTTATACGTTTAAAATGTAGGAATTTACTTTTTGATTTATTTTGAGAAATATGTACCTTATTTTATTATAAATAAAGAATTTTATTTAAAAAAATGTGTGGGGGTGGAATATGGGTAACAGAAATTTCGAATTTTTTTTGTTGATAAAACGGCGTAAAAATTATCAAAACATAAGAAAACTTGATTCTGGCACGAAAATCTTGTTGTCTGTCGGTCGTCATCAGTCTGTCCGCCTGTACGTTTGTCTGTTAGTAGCAAAACTTTCGAACGGATTAAGATAGCATCTTTCCAGAAAAAGCCTCGGTGGTTCAGGGGCAAGAACGTGTGCCTCTGAACCGAAGAGTACTGGGTTCGATCCCAGCGTCTCCTTTCACTTTTTCAGTACAAACTGTAAAATTAACATCAACCTAGATTGTGGCATTGTATTTGAGCAAGTTGAATGTCTGCACGTTCCGCCCTTCGGAGGGGACGTTAACCCGTCGGTCCCGTGTCCATGCGATGTTCAAGATCCCTACGCTCCTTACAGAAAGGCAGGGGTGCGGCAAAATCTCCAGGATAGTGATGTGAAACTGCTCCCTGGCGTCGGTGATTGGCCATAGTCGCGGAAATAGGCCTACGATAAAGAAACAAAACACATACACACACACATCTTTCCAGTTAGCACCCGACAAAGGAACGCTTCGAATTGTTTTTGGGTAAGATCTTTTGAGGGTTTAGGGAATAAATGAGAGGTGATTTGGTGAAAATTGACATTTTTTCGTTAAACCCCGAGTAATATGACGTTTCAGAAGTTCATGGGTGCAGGAATACGGATATTTTCTTTGTGTTAAAGTCATGGACCCTAAATTCATTTCATGATAATGTCTCTCTGAGGAGAGTAGATTGTCACAGCTATGTGGAAGTTACGATTCAATTTGCAGCACTATTTTTATTTGCTGTTATTACTTACCTGGATCTTTTTTCGCAAACATTTCCCAAGCGTTAACATAAAGCACACAAAATAATAACACTAACACTACGGGCCTCATTTTTTACGTTTGTCACAAACGCTTGCTGGAGAAAAAGCTTTGGTCTAGAAATAATATAGTTGTTGACCACATTTGCTAGTAGCGATAACCTTTGATAAAAGACGTAATTTTTATTAACTATAACAACAATTATGATAGTAAATATAACTAATTAAATATAATATGTCTTGGAATTCTTATTACACTGTGTCTGTAAAGTAACGCATACATTCAATAAAATTGAAAGTTACCATTATTAGGGAAAATTAACAAAGTCTGGACGCAGCAAGTGCGTTATGGAAGTTAATTTGCATAAAAATGTTTCTAACAGCAAATATGTTACTCGAATACAAGCAGGCATCAATCTGGTCATCGGTATAGCCTAAATAGTAGAAACAATGTACCATATTTTATCAAAATTACTTATTGTTTGAAAATGTAAAAATTTTCCGAAAATAAACTTTAAATGTTTCTGAGAAAACTGGTTTCCTAGCCAACAAACCTTGGGTTAACAGCAAATTGAGTTATTGAAATTTGAAGGATTTAATCAAAATTCGCTACCAAAACGCACTTACTGTGTCTAGATTTTATTTCTTACAAACATGCATCATATTTCGATAAAAAATGCAAAAATGCAATAATATAAAAGTGTTCTATAAAAGAATTGTCACCAACGACTTATGGAGCATCCTGTGATTGTCAAAATATTTTTATAAGATGCAGATTAAGACACCCTATAATTAACGTATATAATTTTTTCTCGTATCTTGTATAATAACAAATATATTGAGCTTTATCGTAGAAATGCGTCACCTTGTATATATGCAAACAGATAAAAACTGAAACTGACAATTTGATTGCCCTTACTTTGTTATCTTCGAAGACATTTTTTTTCCGAAAGGAAATACACAGTTTTCCGGGAAAACCTGGGCCGATTGTCCTGGCTAACGAATCTATTCAACCCACTTGCAAAATGAAGGTACCACCAAATTTGATCACAATCGACCCATTATTTTTTGAGATGTCGGTGTGATATATATATATATATATATATATATATATATATATATATATATATATATATATATATATATATATATATATATATATATATATATATATATATATATATAAACACTTCTTCCTTTTCTAAAGCCGCTTTGAGACTCTTCAAGTTGTGTTTCTAATATAGTTCTTAATTTATTTTCTAAAATCATTTGGTTGACTTTGAGCACTACTTTTAATATTGTGATGCCTCTGTAGGTATGTCACTCATATCTCCATTTTTATACACTGGCACTAATATCCCAATCTACCAGTCCTTTGGCATCTGTTGGTGTTTTCATATTTTGCTGAAAATGGTTTTTAGCAATTGTAACCCTTTTTTGGCACTAATATCCCAATCTACCAGTCCTTTGGCATCTGTTGGTGTTTTCATATTTTGCTGAAAATGGTTTTTAGCAATTGTAACCCTTTTTCTCCTAAGTTGTTAATTGTCTCTGTTGTTATCTCGTCAGATCCTGCAGATTTTCCTCGTTTTAGCATCTTCACAGCTCTTATTACTTTCCCTGTTTCTATTTCTTCTGTCGTGTTCGTATCCTTTGAAACAACGTCTTGTTCTTGCTCATCTTCGGTTTCTACTTGGTTGCTTTCTTGTGGATCTAGCAGCTTTTCAAAATATTCTTTCCAGCATTCAATTATTGCCAGGTTTTGTCGTTGCATGGTTCCTTTCTTGTCTGTTAATTGTCTTGTGGAGTTATTTTTACCTTTCTGAGAGTTTTAATTACTTTAAAGAACAACTTCTTGTTACCTACACTGTCGGTTTCCATCTTTTCACCAAATTCCTCCTAAGCTTTTGTTTTTTCGATCTTCACCATATATCTTACTTTTATTCTTTGGCTCTTTTATCGTTAGAAGCTTTCATCAAACCTCAGTTTTAAATATTCTTTCCATTTCTGTTTCTTCATTTTGACTTTGATGTCGTCTGACCACTATTTTGTTTGGTTTTTACTCTGGTATAGTTTTGTAGTGCCACATACTTCTCTTGCAGTATCAAGCATTATGTTTTTGGTCATATCCCACTGTTCTTCTATTGTCATATCTAACTTTTTGTTTTCTATTTGGCTAAAGTTTTCTTCTGTCTTTTTCTTGTACAATTCTGCTGTTACTGTTTCATTCAATTTATACATTCTTATCTTCTCTTTTATCTTAAATGGTTGATCTTCCGTAGTTGTCTTACTGCTGTACTTATCTGACTTTACGCTCATCTTTATTTCTGGTAGGAGAATAAAGTGGTGGCTATTTATTTTAGTTCCCCCTCCTGACTCTTGATATGTTATTTTAATTTTTTTAGATAACGAAACAGACAGAACGTACTCATATTGATAATTGAAAACCATATTCAACAGTCGCATTCGCAGTAAAATTGCAGGATTTAGTCATTTAATCTTAGTTTGAAAAAAATATCTGGAAAAAAAGATCGCCATTTTGAAAATGCATAGTGGAATCGCGCCAAAATTTAGGAGCATACTGTGCGAGATAAGATCTTTGTGAGATGCAAGCCGCATACTGGAATTCAAAAAAATGTCGATGACGTAATACTTTTGGCGGCCGTCAATAACAAAACAAATGAATTAGATGAAAGAGTAGGTTAATTAAAAACTAAATTGACGCGTTCGAGCGTTTAAAAAAACTTAGTTATTAGTGGTAGTTGATACTTTTTTCTACACTGTATAACGTATTGTAAGAGCCAAAATTTGGATCTTTTAGTAAAAAAAAAGGTATAAGCATTTAAAGATAACTGATAGCACTAGAGTCCAAAAAATTAGCTAAAAACGACGATGATTTTTAAACGAATATTCTGAAACTAATGGGGATTAAACATAAAATAAGGAAATAGAATCTAGAGTCCTATCGTTTTTCCATGTGTCTTCCCATTCTTACCAGGGTCCTCTTGTGTGTCTTTAAAGTTGTCTTGATCGACCACAAGGCATGAAGAGTATATCACAGTCTTATCCCAATAAAATTAAATACATAAAATAGTAGTAACAAAATTAATTTAAGTTTTTCAATCCAAGACAAATGTTTGTGTGCGTCCGCATATATAAAATAAAAACAAATAATTTTTGTAATCCAGTGCCTGTCAGAATGATTAATTTATGTATTGAAATACATAGTGATCTGAAAAAACAAACAATTCATATTTATATATGTTCGTATTACCCCACTAAGTATTGTTCAGACAGATATATTCCGGAAATATGTTTTAAAATCACAGAAAAATGTGCGAATTGCAACCTGCGGTAGCCATATACTGCCCTAAGAACTAACTAACTAATATAAAATAAATATTGCAGCAAATGTATAGCAAGGTCTTAAATTTCTATGACAACAGCTATTGTTCTTCATATGACTGAAATGGTTGCAGAACATTTTTTTGAAAAAGACCCACTCGGTGATATTTTGGCAGAAACTTTTATAGAGTTTGTGATTTAAACGTGTTTTATTTTTATTTTATCTAAGAAAATAAATTTTAGTCACCTGCATATTTTTTAACGTGACAACAAAACTTTAATTTTCCTAACAATAAAGACACCGGCTTTCAACTTATAACTTGTGTACAAGAAATTGCAAGAATCTTATCAAATACAAAGTTATGGCAAGTATTCCAACAATCACGAAAGTAGGCTCACAAAGTAATATTTTGTAAACTGATGAAAGGCTGTATATTCAGCTTCTGAAGGGGTAGAAATTTATGGAGTGCATGTGACGCGTTCTACCAAAATTTGAAATATTATTTAGAGTTATTTTTATGATTTCTCAATATCACATAGCACGAAGTTAGCAAAGAAATTATTTTTCTCTGAAGTACACAAAGTTTGCTGCTGAAGTTTTTTCACAAGTGGAACAAAATAAATATCAATCGAGTCAGTTACAAAAATCAGTTATATCTAAACGCAGAACGCAGACTTTGTACTAACTCAGCTATTTGAAATAAATAGAAATCACAAGTTTAAAAAAATACCATTACTGTTATAGATTGATTTTATTTTCAACCGACTTCAAAAAACGAGGAGGTTGTATGTTCGACTGTATATATCTTTTTTATGTAATTTTAATAAGTATTTTTCTGTTTGGAAGGTTATACCCCTGAAGTGGTCCCAATTTCACAAAGTCAGGATCTAATGATGAGCTCTCAGCGAAATCGAGGGAAATCATCTATGTAACTTAAAGTGTTATGGAAAAGTATATAAACACCTAATTACTAAAATTTCTCAAAAAACACAGTCTAATCCACGACAGGCAGTATGGATTTTTTGTTGCTTATTGTTTGCAAAAACTGGATGGGTTGACTAAAACAAAACCATCCAAACAATTAATAAGGAAAAATACCTGCCATATTTATAATTTGACAGGTATACATACATACATACATACATACATACATATATATATATATATATATATATATATATATATATATATATATATATATATATATATATATATATATATATATATATATATATATATATGAGTATGTTCAGAAAGATTTCCGCGGTCTTTAATGTGAGACATACTTGGTTCTCGGAGTTATGGTTGCACCACCCGGTATACTACACACACCAAGGCTACTGTCAGCACATATGGGTACGTTGCGCTACACCGGCTTTTCCGTCGACTCAGCGTCCGGTTGAAGTGCAGCGACATTACCGAGGGGAAATTGATCAGCAATTAATAGTCTATAAATATATGTCGAACATTAATATTCAACAGTTAGTCTTTGCCATCCAGCCTTAATGGTATTAGATTACTCATATGTATTTTATTGTAATTTTTATATTATTTAAATTTTAATATATATATATCGTTGTACTGTAACTTCAAATAAATAAATTTAACTTTATGAAGTTCAATTGAAGTACAACTCTAAGTGGCGCAGTCGGTAGGAAAAATCGCAAAAGTCCGCACTTCGATTTTTATCGTTAAAAACTCAGAACCAGCTTCAAAGTCAACAAAGAACAGCATCGTCCAAGTTGATAAAAATAATTAAAGTAACTTTCAATTAAAAATACAGTGAGTGCGCGAGCGATCATAAGAGAAAATAAGGTTTGATACGGAACTTCTGCCTACGAAGTTGTCTGCCTTATTCGCTGTATCTTATGATGCTGAAGCAAAGAAGAACAGAAATCGTCTTCATCTTCACATTGGCGTAAGTGCTTTCATTGTTCCTTTGAATTTCCTTGTCCTACCTTAATCTAAAATCGATTAAAGTTAGAAGCAAATATTACGGGAAATATTAATTAAAATTTTACCCAAATTTAAATTATTGATTAATAAATTAATGTCAGACTCTGAAACAGAGAAAGTTGACAATTTTAATAATAAAGTAAAAATAAATTTAGCACCTCCTAAACTTATAGTAACAGAGAAAAATACAATAAGCTCAAATAACAATCAAATTATGCCAAATCAATTACAAAATTATCACATTAATGCTATTCCCGCATACGATGGGGACCAGCATACTTTAGCTTTATTTATTTCAGCGTGTGAAAATTTTCTCACTTCATTTGTTGATAGAACAAATGATGACAATCCAAATAACCAATGGATGCTTAGAATAGTAATAAGTAAATTAGAAGGTAGAGCTAGAACATTGATAGGTAGTAGGGAAGATGCCACAAATTGGCCTCGTATTAAACAATTATTGCAACAATACTTCGGCGACCAGAGAGACGAAGACTGTTTAGCTAGGGACCTCTTGCTCTTAAAGCCAGACCCTAGAGAAACCCCATACCAATTCGGTATGAGAATACAAGACTCACGTAGTCTTTTAGCTTCAAAAGTAAGACTAACAACTGCAAACGAAGCATTTCGTTTAATTAAAAATGAATTTTACGATAAAGTGGCACTGAAAACCTATTTACATGGTTTGAGTGGTCAACTAGGGTTAGCAGTTAGGCTACAAAACCCGACTAATCTAGAACACGCTATGTCGCTTGTTCTGGAAGAAGAGAATTTTCAATATGGAGAAAAACAAATGAAATATCTCCACAATCAATCCACAAATTTTAAAAACTCAAATGTACCAAATAAACAACCTCAATACATACAGAATCAGCAAAATAATAGAAATAACGTTCCGCATTTTACGCACCCCCGACAATTCCATAACCAACCCACATACAGAAAGCCCTTAAATTTACGTAATCAGCCCCCACAACAGCTGACACAAAACGTATTCAGACCAAATCCAAATTTCAGACCAAACTATAGGCCAACACCTATGGAGGTATCTGCAAAAAATTCCTCGATACATACACGTCCCAATCCAAATTTTAGACAACATTTCCAGCCCGAACCTATGGAAACGTCATCTAGAAATTTCAATACTCATCCGAGAGGTCCTAACGGGCCTAACGCACAGTCATCACCTACCCAATTATACCATCAAGAGGTTCAACATGAATTTAAATCAGACAACCCTGTTTATGACGAATCTTATGAAAATTATCCTTCAGAAACACACTCTTATACAATTCCTGAAGATGACGCTCGTTACTTTGACGAAACGAATCATGAAACGTACGAAGAAGAAACTAGACCTGAAGCAGCTTTTGAACAAACAGATAACATCGAACAAAATTTTATTCAGGTTATCGAACTAAACAAAAAAATATAGTACAGATAAATTCTGTAAACCACCCTAAATTGCCTTATATACTGGTCGAAATCAACCCCTCATTTCAAATGCGACTTATGCTTGACACCGGTTCGATGAAATCGCTGTTATGTGAAAATATTGCCCATAATTTTTATTCCAAATTTATAGAGCATGAAAAATTTCAAATTAAATCTGTTCACCAAACCAGTTTTCATAATGAAATTCTAAAAATTCCTCTACCAAGTATATTTAAAACAGGCAGAGCCAAATTTAAATTCTATGTATTTAACATCAATAATCAATATCATGGGTTAATTGGTACTGACCTTCTCAAACAACTGGGAGCTAAAATAGATTTTTATAATAGGAAATTGGTAACGAAGCATACTGCATTCCCTTGTATTTACCATGTGACGACGACATACATCGCGAATGTAACTCGAAACCACAAGAATTAAATAACATAATACTGCCTGCGAGATGTGAAACAATAGTCAAACTTCCTATAGACTGTAGTTCCAACATAGGCATAATAAATAATATAAAACTCGAGTCAGGCGTAATTATTCCTGCATCTATCGTGACAGTTTCAAATGGCCAGGCTATAACCTCTATAGTGAATAGTAATGAAAATCCCGTACAGCTGATTATACATAAAGCTATTTATGCAGAACCTGTTTCAACTAACGAATTAAATTCCATTCATCATAACAAAGATATCGACTTAGAAAACATAGATGGTACTGCTAATGAAATTGACAAATTACAAATTCAAAATTTAAACAGATTAAGACTTGATCACACTAATGACGAAGAACGAAACATGATAGAAAACTTATGTTACGAGTACAGAGACATATTTTATTGCGAAGGTGTCCCATTATCATTTTCTAATCAAGTTAAACATAGTATTAGGTTATCTAATCCTAACCCAGTATTTGTTAAGCCATATCGATTACCTGAAGCTCAAAAGCAAGAAGTCAAAAGACAAATTGACGACTTGTTAAGACAAAAAATTATTCAGCCATCTTCCAGCCCGTGGAATAGCCCTGTCCTGATTGTTAACAAAAAATCAGATGCCAGTGGCAAACAAAAATTTCGCATGGTCATAGACTATAGACGTCTTAATGAACAAACTATTGGTGATAAGTATCCCTTACCCAATATTTCGGAAATATTGGATAAATTAGGTCGTAGCCAGTATTATACCACTTTAGACTTAGCCTCAGGATATCATCAAATTGAAATGAATCCTGAAGATATGGAAAAAACTGCCTTCAGCTCTGAAGGGGGGCACTATATGTACAGGCGTATGCCATTCGGGTTGAAGGGAGCGCCTAGTACCTTTCAAAGGGCTATGGATAATATCCTTAGGGGTATTCAAAATGAAAAATGTTTTACCTACCTTGATGACATCATAATTTTCAGTACTTCTTTGCAAGAACACATAGAAAGGTTGACAAATGTATTCGAAAGGTTAAGAAAGGCTAATTTAAAAATACAGCTTGACAAGAGTGAATTTTTAAAAAAGGAAGTAGCCTACCTCGGGCACATTATCACGTCCGAAGGCGTAAAACCAAATCCTGATAAAGTAAAGGCTGTAAGAGAATTCCCCATACCTAAAACAAGAAAAGAGATCAAAGGATTTCTAGGTCTTATAGGGTACTACCGAAAATTTATTAAAGACTTCGGTAAATTAACAAAACCATTGACTCGATGCTTAAAAAAAAATGCAACTATAGTTCATGATAGTAGTTTTATAGAAGCTTTCGAAACATGCAAAAATATATTAATGAATGACCCCGTATTACAATACCCTGATTTCACAAAACCCTTTATACTCACTACGGATGCTTCCAATGTAGCCCTTGGAGCTGTCCTTTCTCAAGGGTCAGTAGGTAATGATAAACCTATTAGTTATGCTTCTCGTACCCTCAATGAAACAGAGCAGAGATACTCCACCATTGAACGGGAACTTCTTTCTATTGTTTGGGCCACCAAATACTTCCGCCCCTATCTTTATGGTCGTAAGTTCTATATATATACTGACCACAGGCCTTTAGTATGGCTTATGCAACTAAAGGAACCCAATTCAAAATTAACACGTTGGCGTTTAAAACTCGAGGAATATGACTATGAAATAATTTATAAAAAAGGGTCTCTAAACTGCAACGCAGATTCCTTGTCCCGCATCCAAGTTCATGCTTTAGAGGATGCAGAAATTTCATCAATCGCTAATAATTTTGATGAGGACGAAAGACCTCTCCAAGATTTACAAAGGCAGCTCAACACCCCAAATTTTGATGACGTTGTGCAACCAACTGAACCCGAATATATTCCGCCAATGAGCCCTCCAGAACTCTCTTTTATTCCAGTAGAAATTCCTAGCACCTCAAGCAACACTATTCCACCTATAAGCCGAACAGACAAAACAACACTTGAACAAAATAACGACTTACGAGACAGTGATCATTCACAAGTAAATGTAGAACCAAAAATAGGTATTCAGATATCAGATGTTCCTATAGAAAAACAACTAAACCAATATTATATATCTCCCGTACATAATAATCCAAGACCAGTAAAACAACTAAAGGTTAACAATCAAAATAAATATTTGGTGCAAATCCCGAGAAATGACAATCGACAAGCAATCATAAATTTTCTAAAGGAATATACTACAATAGGCAAAAGGTATTACTTTAATTTCGAAACAGAAAAATTATACCAAGATTTCTGTTCAGTGTATGTGGAAATATTTAACAACAATGCACCCATTATTATCAGTTGCCCCAAGCATCGTCTGCCCTTAGCCGACGATGAAGAGATTAACGAGGTAATTAGAAATTATCACGAGGGAAAAACTAACCATAGAGGTATAATAGAAACTATAAAACAAATATCCAACAAGTATTACTTTCAAAGAATGCGTGAAAAAATAACGGCCTATATTAATGAATGTGAAATTTGCAAGCGAGCCAAGTACGATAGAAATCCACCCAATATACCCTTAATGCTAACAGACACCCCTAGTAAACCCTTTCAGGTTATACATGCTGACACCTTTATAATAGAAAATCAAGTATTCTTAACAATCATTGATACTTTCTCAAAATTAGGGACAGCAATACCTATAAGTAGTAAGAATCCGGTAGAAACTGCTAATGCATTCATACAGTATTTTACGTACTATGGCACACCCGAACACATCATTATGGACAGTGGAACCGAATTTCGAACGGAAATCATCCAAAATCTTTTAGAGCTTCACAAAATTAAAATTCATTTTACTACACCTAAAAATCCAAATTCTAACGGTCCCATTGAAAGACTACACTCAACACTAATTGAACACGTTCGAATATTACGACAAACTTACACTAAAGACCCCATAAAAAATTTAATGAACTACGCCCTTCTGGCATACAACTCAACTATACATACATCTACAAATCACACCCCCTTAGAAATAACCTTTGGACACACTTCTACTAGGGATATTTTCGATATAAATGATCATGAAAAGCTATTACAAGATTATCTAATATCGCACAAAAATAAATTAAAATTATTATATGAAAAGGTGAAAGAATTAATAGAGAAAAATAAGCTTCGCTCCATTTCTAACGCTAATAATAGAACCAATGATACCGACTTATTTAGAGATCAAACACATGTATATACAAAAGTAGACAAACGAAACAAGAATAACCCTAAATTTGACGGCCCCTACGAGGTTGTAAGCATATCTGACAAAAATATAATGACTTTAAGAAAAAACAAAAAATTGTCTAAACGTCATTTACGAAATCTAAAACGACCTAATGTTTCAGGTCCATCTTCCTTATCCAAACCCAAGGACAAAGAATAACATTAGACAAGATCAATGACAACCCCGGACTATTATCAATTAACATGGGCAAAATGCAAAATTCCATTGACAAATGGACCATTATTCGAGTAATCCCTTTAACACCACTTCTCAATGGGTTTCGTTCCATAGATAAACAGTCCCAAGATATCCATGACATTATTCACAATTCCACACATTCGAATCTTTATCAAAACGAGATACAAAATTACCAAAATATCCTTTCCCATCAAATTGTGGAGACACAAAAAATATTTAACCAAATTATACCCTCTAATAATAATCGTAATAAAAGAGGACTAGTTAATGCTGTAGGTACAATCATAAAGACCTTAACAGGCAACATGGACGCAGACGATGCAGAACGTTATGATACGGCAATTTTTCAATTAACATCAAATCAAGACAAAATTAAAACAATAGTTGATAATCAAATCATGTTAACAGAACAGGCCATAGAAAAATTTGATAAAACCATATCCTCGGTCATTTTAAACCAAAACAAAATTGAGGAACGTTTGCAGTTGATCACTTTAGGTTTCGAACAGGAAAAAATTAATAACGAACACATAATGCGTCTGCAGATGGTGTATATACAATTGATTACAGAAATCATTAATATTAAAAGCATTTTAAGCACATTAGTTAACGCAATAACTTTTGCAAGATTAGAAACAATGCATCCATCCATATTAGAACCTGAAGACTTACTAATAGAACTTAAAAGAATTGAGAGTTTTGTAACCAATCTCCCCTATAAGCTTGATGCAAATAATGTAGCTTTATACGAGGAGGTGTCAATAATTAAGTGTTACTACAAAAATTATACTTTAGTGTTTGCTATTGAAATTCCATTAGTAGAATCTAAACATTATAACTATTACCACCTTTATGCATTTCCTGTGAAACAAGGTCCTAGTCAAAATTATACCGTCATCATCCCTCAATCCAAATACCTAGCCCTTAACGATGAAAGCTATAACTTACAAAACACACTATGCCAAGAAGTCAGCCCTGGAGACTACTTATGCAGAGGTCAAACGATGAATCAGATCAGTAATAGCAGCCCTTGTGAAGTCCAATTGGTCAAGTTCACCACCAGATACGAAACTTGCGAACACCACCCAGTCAACATACAGCAGATGAAGAGCCAGAAGATAAGTGCAAACAAATGGATAATGGTATTCCCCCGTGAAAGTACAGCCCACCAACGATGCCGTAGCCGACAAGAAACCACAAATCTAGAAGGAAGCTACTTGGTTCAAATCCCCGAAGGATGTCAAATGACAGTAAATAAGCAAATGTTCTCCCCATCTCACAATGAGATAGTATCTACCTACCACATCCAACTACCCAAGTTGAAGCTTACCAACTTTCAGCTACAAGAGGTAGTAAATACAGCCCCAATCAAATTAGAATCAATAGATCTGGATGAATTACAAAAAACAAAGCATCAACTACAACACCAACGGTCATTATTGAATGCAGTTCAACATCCGAAAGTAAGCCTGTCTACTAGCATCTGGACCATCCTGTTGTACGTGATTGTTGCCCTGATAGCAGTCTATGCTTTATGGAGACTAAGAAAACCAACCAAAGAACCAAGATCCAACACCAACCAACAACAACAAAGATGCCCCATGGAAGAAATCCCCCTGGAGAATATCACTTTGAAAATTTAGCTTCCCTAAATTTTCTATCTGGCCCCGGAGGAGTTATGGTTGCACCACCCGGTATACTACACACACCAAGGCTACTGTCAGCACATATGGGTACGTTGCGCTACACCGGCTTTTCCGTCGACTCAGCGTCCGGTTGAAGTGCAGCGACATTACCGAGGGGAAATTGATCAGCAATTAATAGTCTATAAATATATGTCGAACATTAATATTCAACAGTTAGTCTTTGCCATCCAGCCTTAATGGTATTAGATTACTCATATGTATTTTATTGTAATTTTTATATTATTTAAATTTTAATATATATATCGTTGTACTGTAACTTCAAATAAATAAATTTAACTTTATGAAGTTCAATTGAAGTACAACTCTAAGTTCGGGTTGAACCGTGTCCAGAATTTATGAAAACTCGACGCTTCAATATGTCCCCATAAGAATTAGATGATTAGATGGAATAAATAGCAAAAAAGTCTGGACGCAGCAAGTGCGTTATGGTAGTGAATTTTCATAAAAATGATCTGACACCAAACATTTTTAAAAAACTTTTTTCTTGTAACATAGAAATCTAATTTTTGGTGTATAGTTTACTTTTTATATCGTAAACCTACATACCAAATTTGGTTACCATAGCCTTTTTATTTTTGGATATATATATATATATATATATATATATATATATATATATATATATATATATATATATATATATATATATATATATATATATATACAGGGTCCGGCAAGTTGAGAGGATCACATAGTTATCTTCACAACTGCTCTACCTAGAAATGTCAAATTTGGTATCCATATGGTTTTGCATAACCGGAAATTAGTTTCATGTATACAGAGTGATCAGTTTCCCTGTGCCACACCAAACTTGTATTTTTTTAAATGAGACACCCTATATTTGATTTTATTTTTTGATAGAGAACTTCACGGTGAGTAAAATGATGCCCAGCAATAGGGGCCTGGGATCAACGGTTTAGCAGTTATTCAATTATTTGTCCGAAACTTTATTCCGATTCAACACGACAGTGCTGCCATGTCGTCGCAAAACCTGTCAAGATCTGGTATTACCATGACTCTTGACTCAATGTATCATAATAAAATATGATTATAAAGCTTGCGAAAATATCCACTTATACAGGGTGTTACATTTTACAAAGCTCAATTTTTCTCGAAAATTTCAAATGGAACAGCTTGTATATGACTACGACATCAGATAGCGGGTTTAGTAAGCTTTCTCCCAATACCATATTTGCTGGGGTTCAATTGGCTGGATCAACAGAAACTAATGGATCATTTGTAAACGTCTGGGCTTTCTTCTTTCTAAAGGTGAATTATAATTTGTACAGGTTTCTAATGAAAATCATAGACATGGCATTTTTTTTAAATTGTTACATCGTTTTTAAATAATTGTATGGTGAAATTTATTTTTAACTTAATTTATAAACCACAAAAATTAAATAAAAATAATAGTACCACATTAATTTAATACATAAACGAAAGATTTCAAATAATTTAAATAATCAACTAGTTAGCAAAATAACAGTTTCAATAACACGTCTAATCCTCGTATGATTTGCCTAAGGTTAGCAGCATAGGTTTACATACTCAGAATAATTCCGATTTAAAATAATTATCACTGAAACGCCTAGCAACAAACTACTGAACTTTTATTAAAAATAATAAAGCTATTTCACTAGTTTAACAACAAAATAGTGAAACTACGTGTATTAGATTATTTTTGTCAATACAGTAATTAATCGATGTCTGCATTCAGTATGGATTATTCAGTTCAGGGGAGAAAAGATATGTTAGAGACCTATTGAATGCCAAAAAGTGGCGGCCCGTGCATCGCGAAGATACAGGTACATTTTTTTGTTCATTTACACTGAGTTTCCATCTAATTGTTACAATAATTATTTAGGGATTGGTACCCAGGGCGACGACACCCGGATTATTGATCATTTCTGCGTATTTACAATACATTTTCACAATTCGTAAGTGTAATAGGAAATCAGCCAATAACCCACGTAAAGCCAATTACCAATGAAGAATTTTCGTAAAATACTTAACTTCATTTGCAAGAAAACCCGGGTTTATCAGCTACACAACTAGCTTCAGTAACCGATATTTTAAATAGAAGTGTTCGCATAATAATGAGAATCTATAATTATAAGCCTTACCGGTGTCATTTTGTCCAAGGCCTCAAAGATGGAGACTATGTAAGCCGCTTAGAGTTTTTGTATTGGGCGAATGAAGCTTGAAATATAGATTATAACACTTTAAGCCATATCCTTTGGACCGATGAGTCAAAGTTCACAAATAATGGTGTGTTGAATAAGCATAACAGTCTAAGATGGGCAACGGAAAATCTACACTGGGTTTTTTCGAGGAACCACCAAACTGAATATAAAACCAACGTATGGTGTGGGCTATTAGATAATAGATTGATGAGGCCCGTATTTTTGAAGAAAATTTAGACAGGACGACTTACCTCAATCACCTAAACACCCATCTGGACGATTGGTTAGATGATGTTCCACTGAATGTCCGATTTAGAATTATTTTTCAGCACGATGGATGTCGAGCTCACAATACCAGGATAGTTGTGGACTATTTGGACCAAGTTTTTGGCCCTAATTATATAGGTACAAATGCCCAAATACGATGACCTGCAAGGTCCCCAGATTTGACTCCCATGGACTATGTTTTTGGGGCTACATCAAGGATCAAGTCTATTCAGATTTTGGCATAGTTCCTGTAGTAAGCGTTCACAATCTACAACAACGGATACTAGATGCATGTCGAAATGTTGATAGGGAGATGATCCATGCTGCTACGCATAGACAAATTATGGAAAGATTAGAACTTTGCGTTCAGCAAGGGGGGAACGTGTTCGAGTATCTGATTTGAAATTTGTTATTAAAATTGTTATTTTATTACATTCTAGATTATTTGGTTTATGTATTAAATTAATGTGGTACTATTATTTTTATTTAATTTTTGTTGTTTATGAATTAAGTTAAAATAAATTTCACCATACAATTATCTAAAAACGATGTAACAATTTACAAAAAAAAATGCCATGTGTATGATTTTCATTAAATGCCTGTACAAATTATAATTCACCTTTAGAAAGAAGAAAGCCCAGACGTTTTCCAATGATCCATCAATTTGTGTTAATCCAGCCAATTGAACCCTAGCAAATATGGTATTGGGAGAAAGCTTACTAAACCCGCTATCTGATGATGTAGTCATATACAGGGTGTTCCATTTGAAATTTTCGAGAAAAATTGAGCTTTGTAAAATGTAACACCCTGTATAAGTGGATATTTTCGCAAGCTTTATAACCATATTTTATTATGATACATTGAGTCAAGAGTCAAGGTAATACCAGATCTTGACAGGTTTTGCGACGACATGGCAGCACTGTCGTGTTGAATCGGAATAAAGTTTTGGACAAATAATTGAATAAATTCTAAACCGTTGTTCGCAGGCCCCTATTCTGGCGCATTATTTTACTCGCCATGAAGTTCTTCACTAAAAAACAAAATAAAATATAGGGTGTCCCATTTTTAAAAATACAAGTTTGGTGTGGCACTCTGTATACATGAAACTAATTTCCTGTTATGCGAAACACTGGTATATCCATGGATACCAAATTTGACATTTATAGGTAGAGCGGTTTTGAAGATAATTATGTGATCCTCTCAACTTGCCGGACCCTGTATGTATATATATATATATATATATATATATATATATATATATATATATATATATATATATATATATATATATATATATATATATATATATATATATATAAACATATAAAAATTAAAACTGACACGGATATGGATTCTAGGGGTCCTAGTTAGTGCTCATTTGCAAAAAATTTCAAAATTGATAAGTCGAGATCTTCCCAATATTGAATTTTTTATACGAAAATTCACTAAAAGGGGATAAAAGTGACAGGTTTAACATGTTTAACATTCTGTGTTTACGAAAGCCTAGTATCTAGTCACAGACGATAGATAACATTAGGCACAGTGTATAACCCTAGAAAATCAAAGTAATGTATACCATTCACCAGTATTAACTTTTTTTGCTGCCTTTACATTCGACAATTACAATAACATAAATTCAATGTATCTCGCGAAACGTTGTATCTCCAACTGAATACTGTTTTAGTGCTCTGCATTAACGCTGGTATCAATGTCACTTGATTCAGTGCTTGTCACAATTGATATACAAACATCAAAACCATCTGCGGGAGTGATTTATACTCATTCGGTCAGTCAATAGAACCAGATCGTGTGCTCTCAATGCAAATACAAATGAAATTTCAATAAAACTTACCCCGTCCGGATTGTGTTTGTAAGGCGGACCCGTACCACAAAACTCCACCAGGACATCCTGAAGTTTCTTGGTGGAATCTGGAAAACGAATTTTATATTATTATATTCATATTGCTATCTTAATTAAATCTAACCTTAATTGTTCATAGTATGGAAATACATAAAAACAAAATGTTCGGGACGCAGCAAGTGCGTTATCGTAGTGAATTTTCATAAGAATGATATATTATAGAGATTTAGCCTCATATTAAAAGTTAGAAAACGTTACTTTATTTAATTAAGAACGGTAAAAAATAAGGTAAATAGGGGCAAGTAAAAACATGATCTCTAACATAAATATTTATACAGTAACTCAAACAAAACAGTTGATAAACAGGAAATATACCCAACAAAAAGTGCACTAGAAAGCGGAACATAAAAAGATTCCTCTGTTTCATGCATTAAGGGTGATCGTATGCATGCAGAAGGGGAATAAGAACTTTCAGGACGAAGAGGGTTTCTGTCCCCTCGCCCAAAAACACGGCGGGTTCTCGTTCCCCTTGTCCATGCATAAAAATACCTTCAAAGCATAAAGCACAAGAAAAATTTCTTGGGAGCAACCCCCAAGAAAGTTACTGGACCAGGGCGGATATGGGTGTTGTTCGGGGCAGACAGGGTTTAAAGGAAGTATTGCTGAAAAATGTGAAAAACGCATGTTTTCAAATAAATGTTTTTTATAGTATTTTCCGCTCAGATTTCGTCCCCGCCCAGCAACCCTATTTATTCTTGGTCCCTTAAGCTTCTTACGGGTTGTTTGCACCGAATTTGCCTTGTGGTTTGTGCATCCAAGGGGGGTTCTCCGCATGTTTCTGAAAAAAAATAATTAAAAAACCATCCTTGCAGTAAACTGTAAATTTACCGAAATTACATTCCACATTGTCGCCTATAATGTCTTTTTCAGATAATATAGAATACAGCACTAATGTAAATAAATTCACTTGCTGTTTCACTCCTTTCTTATTTTTATATTACATATATAAACACAAGATAAGTTAGTATAATAAAGGGGGGCCCTTAATTAACATTGGGGGCTACACAAACGTAAAAGTAGAGAAGACATTTAGATCGTGTCTGTGTGCACACAAAAACTAGCAAAAAAATCTAATAAAAAACAACAGTTTTACCAATATTATTTTAAATAAACCAATAGGAATACGTTTCGCGGCTATTTCGCAATTCGCGAGTGTATGAATCTAGGTTTTGTCCAAGACTACACTAAAATCCGGTCTACGCCGAAAGCAAGCACCTTTTAAATTTAGCTCGATAGGCTTGGACGCTAAACAAACGTAGGTATGTCTAATTTTAAGCGGGACTGTACCTGTTTGAAACGTACAATATGAGAAATGCGGAAATACGCTTTAAAGTGCTATTTACTAAACTTCCTATAAAACTAACCTGCGAAATCTTCGATAATAAAAATGATGGATCTAGCAACTTATCTATTAGTATCGTTCTCATTTTGTGAGCAGGTTTTGATACTTGCAAAGAACACTATCGCATGCTAAGATTTAGCGCTTTTTAAAGCAAACATTGTCCCGGTATTATAAAAGAAATGGGCCAGGTCTGACAATCTACAGTTGATTGTACACATATCTCTGTCTATAACATTTTACGTTAACTAGAGCTGTCGTGACAACTTACTACCTGGTTCGGCACCGAGATGGCGTCCCTGTCTACGTTCTGACATGTTGCAATAATACTTGTAACTTCCATTGTTTAGATTTTTATCGATCATTAATTTATATAACATAGCAGTACAGGTAACATCATATGTCTTTGTTCAACATTGTAGATGTTGCATTACAGAATTTGAAGTGATGTCGAGGATTATTTTATTTTTAATTTCGAAAAACTTTATTTTTCTCTGATCAAAATACATGAAAATTGGTATAGAACCATGTCTGTCTATGTTATTTTAAGTTGTAAATTTTCCTTTTAGTCACTTAAAGAATTTGATAGATATTGCGCTTTAAAAATTATTTTTTAATTTTTTGTTAAGAACAATTGAGCGTTAAGATCTAATGAAGGAACTCATCCAAGCCATTAACAAAATAAGGGTAATTCCCAAATATGGTCCAAATCAGTGAAGTATTTTTTAGTGAATTTTCGTAGAAAAAATTCACTAATGGGGAGATCCCGGCTTTTGAATTTTGAAAAAAATTTTAGCAAATGAGCGCGAACTAGGACCCCTAGAACCCATATCCGGTGTCAGTTTCAACTTTTATATGTTTATTTATATATATATATATATATATATATATATATATATATATATATATATATATATATATATATATATATATATATATATATAGGTATCACACCGATAACTCAAAAAATAATGTGCCGATTTTGATAAAATTTGGCATGTACCTTCCTTTGGCTTGGATAAGTTCGTTAGTCAGGAAAATCGGACGAGGTTTTCCGGAAAAATTTTGAGATTTCATTCGAAAAAAATTTTTATCTCAAAAAATAAAAAAGCTATGATAACGATATAACAAGTAAACTATACACAAAAATTTAGATTTTAATGTTGCAAGAAAAAAAAGTTATAATAAAATATTTGGTGCCAGATCATTTCTATGAAAATTCACTACCATAACGCACTTGCTGCGTCTTCACGTTTTCAGTTATCGGTTGGATATATATATATATATATATATATATATATATATATATATATATATATATATATATATATATATATATATATATATATATATATATATATATATATATGATTGAAGGGAGGAGTAACAGTCGTTACACGTTAGAGTGCTAATATTTGTATACTTCTAAGGGCATTTACGACCAAAAAAGACGGCTATATTTTAAAGAAAGTCCCTCTGTACTAAATACTCGATATATTTCTCTCGTAACCCCAAGCATTTTCAGGAGCAAACACTGTAACTAACTGAAAAGCAAGGCCAAAAACATCAAAACAGAGAAATTCTGCCATAAGGACATGCAAAAAAAAGCCTGGACGCAGCAAGTGCGTTATGGTAGTGAATTTTCATAGAAATGATCTGGCACAAAATATTTTATAACTTTTTTTTCTTGTAACATAGAAATCTAAATTTTGGTATATAGTTTGTTTTTTATATCGTAAACCTACCTACCAAATTTGGTTATCATAGATTTTTTTATTTTTTAAGATAAAAATTTTTTTCAAATGAAAACTCAAAATTTTCCCGGAAAACCTCGTCCGATTTTTTTGATTAACGAACTTGTCAAAGCCTTTTACAAAAGGAAGGTACGTGCCAAATTTTATCAAAATCGGCGTATTATTCTTTGAGATAAAAAATTTTTTCGAATGAAAACTCAAAATTTTCCCGGAAAACCTCGTCCGATTTTCCTGACTAACAAACTTGTCAAAGCTATTTACAAAGGAAAGGTACATGTCAAATTTTATTAAAATCGGCTAATTACTTTTTGAGATAATAATTTTTTTCGAATGAAAACTCAAAATTTTCCCGGAAAACCTCGTCCGATTTTCCTGACTAACGAACTTATCCAAGCTATTTACAAAAGAAAAGTACATGCCAAATTTTATCAAAATCGGCCCATTATTTTTGGAGTTATCGGTGTGATACATATATATATATATATATATATATATATATATATATATATATATATATATATATATATATATATATATATATATATATATATATATATATATATATATATATATATATATATATATATATATATATATATATATATATATATATATATATATATATATATATATATATATATAAACATATAAAAATTGAAACTGACCCCGGATATGGGTTCTAGGGGTCCTAGATCGCGCTCATTTGAAGAAATTTTTTCAAAATTCAAAAGTCGAGATCTCCTCATTAGTGAATTTTTTCTAAGAAAATTCACTAATAGGAATGTAACAATCATTTTAAAAACTACATGTAACTACGCGAACATTTGTACGTTAAAAACATTCAAAGCTAGTCATGAAAAAGCATAAAAAAGAGTTAGTAAGGTTAAATTATTTTAAAAGTTTTGAAAAATTCACGTATAAGAATTAGGACATCTAACCCCATTTTTGCACGTTAGAATATATATATATATATATATATATATATATATATATATATATATATATATATATATATATATATATATATGTATATATATATATATATATATATATATATATATATATATATATATATATATATATATATATATATATATATATATAAACATGTTAGCTGACCATAGAAATGGGTTCCAGGAGCCCTAATTCGCGCTCATTTGAAGAAAATTTCCGAAAGTCTCACTCACCATCGATACCTCTCTATTAGTGAATTTTCTTAATGAAAATTCACTAATATCTGGGAATAGCACATTTCGAATTCGAATTTCTCAAAAAACTAGTAATGAATCGTTTCAAAATTATTATAACCTTCTATTCTGTACATTATTGACCATTTACAAAGTTCATTGATTGTGGTTGTCCTTACTTGGTGAAACTTGTCCATACTACAGACAGACTTGGAGACTACTTCTCTGGCTTCACTGTTGGTTTTTGTTGGTGAAGGGCGTAGCCAGCGCGTAAGCTAACTGGAGCAAGTTGCTCTTACGAATTCTGGATGTTCTAGGATGTTCTTCAACGTTTCAGAAAGTCTGTATGCAACATTTACAAAGTGTAACTGAGGTATAGAGAATTTACTTGATTATAAAGGACTTGGGATGTTATAATAACTCTCTGAGCTAGTATCTAAAATTTGAAGCAGTTTCAGAATCGTTGTTTTTACCACAGAGCACAAAAGATTCAAAATTAAAGAGCAATATAATTGGTGTTCTATTTGATGAAATTTGGTAACAATCAGTGAAGATGATTGATGAATTTTCGAGAACACATTCCAGACAAACTTTGACAAGACCTAAAAACTAACGCGAAAGTTTTTGACTTTTTCGTGGCTTTGTTTTACAAACGTTTTTGTTATTATTCCTAAACGTCAACACGTCTGGGTTTGACATGATTAAAAAAAAAGTTAGAATTAAAGACTTTTTCCTTTAATTCCAATTCCTTTTGAATTGGTTTTTGTTATCTGGTTCTAAGTCTATTTAAATTTTAGCGAATTTTTCGTAAAACGAAAATAACAGAGCTATGACAACCAAATTTAGCATATCCAAAATTCAGATCTCTAAGTGCAAAGGAAAAAAAGTTATAGGCATTTTAAGAAAAAAAATTGGGTGCCACTGGTGATCAAAGGAAAGCACAAGAACAAAATATTTGGTGTGATTAACAAAACCAATTGAATATTACATCCAACGGTTAAGTTTTCTTGGCACAAAAACGTCTAGAAGTAGCAGAAAAAATATTTTGAAAATTTGATAATTTTTCTTCTTCAAAGTCGCGATTTGAAAAGTCAAGATTTGCAATTTTCAGACAACGAATTTGGAACAAATACGGATTATGTAGACGATATGTCGTAAAAAGTGTGTTTTACAAAGCCTTAAGATTCAGTTTCAACCATCATTGGCCTTCATTTTACTAAAATATTTTTAGTAAATGCATTTCAAATAGACCCTCTTGCTGATGCTTCGGCAGTAGTTTCAGCTATAGAGTTTATGGTTTAATAGTCTATATTTTAGCAAATTTTCGTAGAAAAAAAATTCGTTATTGAGCAGACCGTGACTTATGAATTTTAAAAATATTTCTTCAAATGAACGCGAACTAGAATCCCAAAAACACATATACGGAGTCAGTTTCAGTTTTGTCTCTTTACACATATACAGGGTGACGTTCTTCTACGGCAAAGCTCAATATATCCGTTATTATACAAGATATGACAAAAAAGTATGTTAATTATAGGGTATCGCGACCTGCATCTTATAAACTCATTTTGACAATCACAGGTGGCCCATAAGTCGTTGGTGATGCACTCTCTTTTTTTAATAGAACACCCCCCCCCCTTATTTTTTTGCATGTTTGTAAGAAAAAAAACATTGATATCGTTCATCGTTTTTGAGTTATTTCAATTGTTCAACTTTTCACGTTTTGGCACATATTTCAAACACATATCACAAATTGTGAAACGGCGTTTTTATCAATAGATAGCGGAGCCTCATTGTAATGACGCATTCCGAAAGCTTTTTGTTTATATTACTCGTCGAAAAAATCGAGCTGCCGTATACGGGCACGCTCAAATAGTGGCTGAATTTTAAAAGTTTTCGCACAAATGTTTTTAGTGTTTCTGTGGAACTTATTTTTGTAAGATTTTTCTGATATGTTGGTAATTAATAAATGTTTAGTAAGTTATTGTAAAAAAATGTCGAATTTTTGTAAATAATATAATGTAGTATAACATTACTGAAAGCAATTTCTGTAAAAAAAAATGGTGATTTTCTGTAAAAGAAAGTTTTGCAAATTTTCATTTTTTTTTTCCATTTTGGTCCTAAAGCTGTTTGTGAATAATTGTATCCTGGCAGGTGTGTAAACAGCTTAAAGAGGTTCGTTGGGCAGGAAAATCGGACCAGTTTTTTTTTCTGGAACTTTTAAAGTTTATTTTCAGAAAATGTTTGTACTTTTTGAAACAACAAAGCTATTTTAATGAAATGCGATAGATTGTTACTAATATATAGGTTATACTGCCAACCAAATGTCCTTTTAAAAACAAGACATATTTGCGATTAAAAGCATTTTTATGAAAATTCGCTACCATAACGCACTTGCTGCGTCCAGACTTTTTTATGTTTGAAGTTGGTTTATCAGAATAAATACTACTACTTGTTTTCGTGGCTAGGTACATTTCTTTCGATTTTTCTCGTCCTCATATATTTTGCTATAGCTTTTTTTCAAGCAAGTCCAGTAACCAGTGAAGCGATATTAAACAACTTCATTAAGACTGTTCGGATTTGTACATTAATCAAATAATTAAAATAAATAGGAGATGAAAAGCTCGCTTGATAGAACGTTTAAATTCGAGGTCTTAATTATACGATCCTGGGGCAGGACGACACGTGTGTTGTCCGGACCTAGTGAATGAAAGCGTGAATGATTAATATAATAATTGAATTTAATGTAATTAAAACTTAAGCGTAGCAGAGAGCAGTTGTTTTAGAAGATAAATGAAGATAATTTATTTTGAATTATATAAAGCAGATGTTTCTGATAAAATCTTTTTAAAATTGTATAAAAATTATTTGTAGAATGTGTTGTTTTCAAAGAAATAAAGTCAGTAACTAGAAAAGTTAGTTCCGTTGGCAAAACGTTTTCAGTAGTATCATGCATCAAGTAATTCGGCTTTTTAGTGAATTTTCATTAAAAAAATTCACTAATAAAGAGGCATCGATGGAAAATTTCTTCAAATAAGCGCGAATTATGGCCCCTGGAACCCATTTCCATAGTCAGCTATATATATATATATATATATATATATATATATATATATATATATATATATATATATATATATATATATATATATATATATCCAACCGATAACTCAAAAAATACTTCACTGATCTGGACCATATTTGAAAATTACCCTTATTTTGTTAATGGCTTGGATGAGTTCGTTCATCAGATCTTAATGCCCAATTGTTCCTAACAAAAAATTAAAACATATTTTTTTAAATGCAATATTTCTCAAATTCTTTAAGTGATTGAAACGAAAATTTGCAACTTCAAAGAACATAGATAGACATGGTCGTGTACCAATTTTCAAGTCTTTTGATGAAAGAAAAATAAAGTTATTCGAAATTAAACTTAAAATAATCCTCAAACTCACTTTAAATTCTGTAATGGAATATATACAATATTGGACAAAGACATATGATGTACTGCTATGCTATTTAAATAAGCGGTGGATACAAATATAAACAATGGAAGTCACAAGTATTATTGAAACATATCAGAACGTAGACCATTGTGACAGGGACGCCATCTCGGTGCGGAACCAGGTAGTATGTTGTCACGACAGTTCTAGTTAACACATAATGTTATAGATGGAGACACGTGTAAAATCAACTAGCAATTTTGTGGATTGTCAGACCTGGCCCATTTCTTTTATAATACCGGGACAATGTTTGCTTTCAAAAGCGCTAAATTTTAGCATGCGACAATGTTCTTTGCAAGTATCAAAAACCTTCTCACAAAATGAGAACAATACTCATATTTATTATTTCTTATGAAAATTTACTACAATAACGCAGTTGTTGCGTCCCGAACATTTTAATTGTTAATTATGTGTTTTTCTTAGACGTTGCCGATTTTCAAGCTCTGTTCTCACAAACATTTTATAATTTTTCACTTGATAATACTAATTTGGCCGTGAAAACTTGAGATTTGGCCGTTAGGTATTTTACTTCAGTCATCATCGTCATTACTGTGATTATCGGCCTTACAACCTTGGGTAGGTGTTAGGCAGCTGTTCTTCAGTTTCATCACCTATATGCGTTAGATCTTTCTGTACTTCGTCCATCCATTGTAGTTTTTCCGCACTGTCGGTTTCCCTCTAGCTTTATGCCTGCAACTTTTTAGTTCTTTCCACGTGCTTTATTCTATGTATATGCGTAATCCACTGCAATCGTGGGGTGCTTTATTCTATGTGTATGCTCAATCCACTGCAATCGTGAGATCCTGATCGTTTTGGGGATGGGAGTTTCATTGTAGGCTCGTTTAAAGTTATATCTCCCTCTTAACATCTAATTCCCCCTGCACACTACCATACATTATTCTGAGAATTTGTCTCTGAAGAGAATCCAGAACGTCTTCCTGCTTCTGTACATTATAGAAGAAAAATTGTGCCCATGTTTGCTATTTAATAATTTTGGCATTTTTGTTGCTGATCCCAATGCATCCATCAGGGATTGCGAAAAAACGATTCACAGAATTTTGAAAATGCATCATTGGAGACCCTTTTCTTACCACCCGATACATGGTTTGCAAACAAACGACCTTCCTAGACGTGTTAAGTTCTGTGAATGGTTCCTATTGAAAACACAGGAATAGGAGAATTTCTGCCAGATAATTAGTTGGTGCGAGGCGGCAAAGTTCTCCAAAAATAGCATTCACAATCGTCACAATAGTCACTTCTGGTCAGATGAGAATCCCCATGTTAAAGGATCAACTATTTCCAAGACAGGTGGTCATTCAATGTGTTTTGTGCAATTAAGAACGATAAGATATTTGGGATTAAAATATACGATGAAAATCTCACTGGTGTGAGTTATAAGGATATTTTGCACGAAGTGATTCTAGTTTCTCTCAAGACATTAAGTTTAGAAGAAGCTACAAACAACAAGCTGGTATCAGCAAGACGGAGCACCGCCTCACAATTTTCATTTAGCTCATGATTTTTGCACCATCATTTTGAAAACAGGTGGATTGCCAATAACGGCCCAAATACATAGATAGATAGATGGCCACCATGGTCCCCTGACTTAACGCCTCTGGATGCAAGTATCTGGGGCTACATTTTTTATGTAAATAAAGTTTACCACGAACCTGCCACAAGAAAAGAAGACATGGTAGGTAGAGTTTTACGTGCCTTCAATTTACTGAATTTGAGACAAATCAGAAAGGCTACGAACGATAACATTATGAGACGAATAACAAAATGACTCCATATCAGTGGGGGTAATTTTGAGCATTTGTTATAAGCTCCACAATTTTTTTATTTGTTTTTGTGTTTTAGTTTTCCACTAGCTATCAGTTAAGTTATGCGCTCATTTATAATAAATAACTGCCCTGTTGAGTTGTATTTTGATTTTACAAGTTTGTTGATAACACATTGATTTTACAGAACTAAATGAGGGAACTGCAGCGATTTGGATGCAAATACAAAGTGTTCTCTTTTTTACGCGAGAAGTGAGACTTGACATGTAGACGTCAACAAGCACAGGTTCCGAAGCCTGCTTTAAATCTATTTGGACATATTGAATTAAGTCAATCCAATAAAATTGAAATATTGGAGAAACGGTGGAATTTGGGTATAGGGAATGCAAATACACTTTGAAAGGGGAACCGTATGCAAACCGAAATAGCTCATAAAATATAGGCTGTTCCATTTAAAATAAGCGAGTAATTGTGATTTCAATTTTACCAAATGGCACGGCTAATTCTCATCACCCTGTATACTTACAAGAAACGCTATCAAGCTTGTGGTTTAGGTTCCAATCTGACGGTTATCTGTGCAAAACCTTAGTCTTCTCAGTTGTATTTCCACAGAGAGATAACGTGTAACGTTCACCTAGGTTTTTGCGAGAATTTAAAAAAAAGTCGAGAAATTGCGAAAACGATTGATTTTTTACAGATGGTATGTTAGTAATAATTTATCTCAAATTCAATGTGGAATTTAAAAATATATCAAAAATGGCCATGTTGTATTTAAAATAAGCAAGTTGATGGTCACTTCCGGTGGAACCGGAAGTCTAACATCAAGTAAACTATATTCGCTGAACTGGAATTTGTCTCGGACGTAGGCGTGTAAATTTTCGAATTTCAAATCAGAGTAGTTATTGAGAAATGGCTAACTAAAGGTCTTGGCGCCACACCCTGTATATATACAGTGTGAAACACATTTATGAAATAAAATTCATTATTCAGCAAAAAATAGTTTTTGTGGAAAACGCTGAGACACGTGAAGTTTAATTTGTCGAACATTATCTTATAATCATAGTTGAAAAATTAAACTCCCACAATTGTACCCTCACCACTTTATCCTTTTTTTTTTAAATAGCAACCCTACATTTTTTCATCACAATGCGATGGATCATATTTTTCCGAATGCGGAGATACCCCATATGTATGGTCTAATATTACAGTTTTCAATACAGGTGGAAATTTAATACCGGAATATTAAAACTAAACAGTTTACCCTGAAATTTAAATTTCAAAAATAAACTTAATTAACACCACCCTTTCTTATAATAAATCTTCTCCATTCTCTTGCACACAACGAAATAATCTGCTCTGGAATTCTTCACTGACTCTTATCTTAAATGTCTTATCTTGTCTTTTATCTAAAACGTACTTGGTATCATTAATCGTTTCTTATTAGCTACCAAGTTTTGCAGTGTCAAAGGTGAAATTTAACAGTTGTGTTTTATTTTGTGGTGTATTATGTTGAATGCACGGTCTCCTAATAAATTAGTCGTAATTTTGTTCCGATAATTAGAATAAATTTTGGTCTAATAATGCGGTATTTAACTGAAACTCTGAGAACATAAATATTAATGATGATTGGGTATGGTGATATGTGTAGAAAACAGGCACAAGTTGCTAACCTATTTAATAAAAAACATCCAGATTTGCCCCCATTAACCCAGGTAACTGTGTCTAAGATACATTCACAGTTTCGTGATTATGGGCACGTTAAACCACTGCCTAGGAGACCCAAGTTTGTTAAAGAAGATGTTAAACTCAATATTTTATTGGCTTTTCAAGAAGAACCAACAATTTCTACCCGTCAAGTTGCACGTGAAAATAATGTTAGTCAATCAACAGTTTTAAGGTGTCTTAAAAACGAAAAAATGCATCGCCATAAACTACAGCACGTTCAAGAGTTGATTGTGAGTGATTCTGATAGAAGACTGCAATTTTGTGAACAACTGCTGGACATGTTACATAGAAATGTTAGTTCTTCTGCTGACGTTCTGTTTTCCGTTGAAGCAACATTTCTTTTGAATCGCAATGTAAACAGGCAAAATTGCAGATACTGGGCTGCCGAAAGTCCCCACTGGATGCGACAAACACACACTCAGCGTCCTCAGAAGTTAAACGTTTGGGCTGATATCATTGGTGATCACGTAGTTGAACCTGTTTTTTATAGAAAATCTAAACGGTCCAAGATATTTAGAAATGCTAAGAGATTGTCCCAATGTTAGCAGAATTGTATCCAAATGTAATGGAACTTAATATTCCCCATGAAAGAATATGGTTTCAACAAGACCGTGCATCCCTCCACTTTGCTCTTCAAGTACGGGAGTATTTACACGAAGTCTTTCCACAAAAAAGATGGATTCGACGAAGAGGTTTTGTAGAATGGCCCACTAGATCACCAGATCTTAAACCTCTTGATTTCTTTTTATGGGGATACTGTAGAAACAGAGTGTACAAAACGCAACCTGCCGATTTAGATGATTTGAAAATGAAAATAACAACAGAAATTAGGAACGTAACTCCTGACGTGTTGAACAGAGTTAGGGAAGAATTCCAGAGTAGATTATTTCGTTGTGTGCAAGTGGATGGAGAACATTTCGAACATTCTTAATAAGAAAGAGACGTTTTTATTAAATTTATTTTCGAAATTTGAATTTCAGGGTAAACTGTTTAGTTTTAATATTCCGGTATTAAATTTCCACCCTGTATTGAAAATGTGATCCAGCGAATTGTGATGAAAAAATGTAGGGTTGCTATTTTTTTAATGGATAAAGTGGTGGGGGTAAAATGGCGGGAGTTTAATTTTTTTAACTATGATTATAAGATAACGTTCGACAAATTAAACCTCACGTGTCTCAGTGTTTTCCACAAAAGCTATTTTTTGCTGAATAATGAATTTTATTCCATAAATGTGTTTCACACTGTATATATATATATATATATATATATATATATATATATATATATATATATATATATATATATATATATATATATATATATATAAACATAAAAATTGAAACTGACCCCGGATATGGGTTATGCGGCTCCTAGTTGGCGCTCAGTTCAAAAAATGTTTGCAAAGTCTCTTATTTAATAAAAATTCGCCAAAAGACAAATGGCTATAAAATTAAGAACCTGAGCTTTTTTGAGGTCGATTAAAAAGAACAAATTTAATAATAATAAATAAATAACATCACAGTAGACAAACTCCGCACCTAAAAGTCATTGCCTTGTGCGAGGGGAGCTTACATACACATATAAACGAAAGACACCACCCATTACTCTTCAGAAGCCAGCCTTTCCACATTCGCGTAAAAAATACCGACTGTTTGAATACAAGACTCGAACCCGCGACCTCCTAGTCCGATTCTAGAGGTTACTCACCTCGCGAACTGAGCTGTTCGTCCTGTCCATTAGTTCTTTTATTTTTTTTAAATTTTATAAATAAAACTCCATTCTACCTATAGATTTTTTCACTGAAATACTAAGGACCCAAATTTTCTTAAAACCAAATCACAAACATGTTTATTAGGAACAAACTTTATGAAACGTAATTTGCTTGGATGAACTTACGCACAAATGCCAGTCGTATCGATATATGTTTTTCTCTTGGCCCTTGAAAATAAAAATTTAAAATCATAGTTACCTAAAAACCAATTCCACCGCGAATGCTGTTGCGTTGGCGATTTAACAAGGTTTTTTGAATTGTTGTTTATTCACGTTTTCTGTTTGTTCACCATCTACGGTTCTAACATCCAAACACCGGGAATAGTTAACCCTCAGAGACAAGACGAGTTTTGAGATATTGTACAGCAAAACGACAGGCTTCCGTTGGAAAGTTGTGTTGCCACCTGTAGCTTTGATGTAATAATGTTTTTCTTCGACACGGAAGCTGAAGTTATATTATCACCCCTGCAAAGATCCGAAAAATGCAAGCTTTTCTGTTTCAACATTGGAAATTGCTTGTTATTCACACAACTCGCGTCTTAACCTTATAGTCTGGATTTATAGATAATTTGATTTCTATAACGGTTGCTCTTAAGTGAGATTAATTACAAGCTGATTAAATGGGGCTACCTATCAGAAGTAACTGTAGAAGTATTGAAGAAATCAATCTGAAATGTTAATTGTTATACAAGCCACCATCATCTATCTTTCTAAAATAGCTTTACACCTAATTTTGTTATTTTAAAGAAAAATCTTCTGTATATTTTGTTATTTTTGGATAGCCCTTGAAAAGACTCGTTCAATTTTGAAAATTCACAGAATGCATTTTATGCATTCAAAGAAAAACATTCCGAGTGAAATGAGCGAATGAGACATGTTTGATATGAAGAAGACGCTATATTTATATCAGCGCATGTGACATGTGCTGAGTTCATTGGCGGTTTTAATTAATATACCAATTGTCATCCATTGTAGAAAAATATTATTGTGGAAGAAATTCATATAATATATATGAAATCAAAATAACAATGAATGTGCTAGTGACGGAATTTTACAAATATATAATTTCCAGGTCCATTGAATAATTTCCCTGACATTTGAGCAAAATCACAAATCTCCCTGACATTTGTGGGGTTTTTTCAAATTCCCTGATTTTTCCAGGTTTTCCAGCTCGCTGGGTACCCTGTCACTTATCAAATTTGAAAAAAAAATCCATTAACTTTTCGCGAACTAGGCCGCCTAGAACACACATCCAGGGTCAGTTTCAATATATATATATATATATATATATATATATATATATATATATATATATATATATATATATATATATATATATATATATATATATATATATATATATATATATACATATATATATATATATATACACATATATATATATATATATATATACACATACACACATATATATATATATATATATATATATATATATATATATATATATATATCGGGTGGAACCCAAACGTGGCGCACCCCCTCTAGAATCTATATTTAAAGATAATTTAACGAAATTTAGGGGTTAGCTGTTAGACATATAACCGCTTTTTTGACATTGAAAAATAATTTTTATCACATATCGGAAGTGACAACTTTGGAATTTGAAATAGAACAGCCTGTATATTTTTGCACATTTCGATCCAAGGGGACATTGCAAGTATGTTACTAAGTTTTGCTCAATTTCTGAGATGTCAATGTCAAAAAAAAAATTCAATTTAAATCCAGAGTGCTTTGATATGTCATAAAAATATAATCTTATTTCATGTTCCCATACTTTTTTATAAGTTTCAAAATAAAGAGCAGTTTTTTTAATAAATCCTTTATTTGAATAGGGACTAAATAAGCTCATTAGGTATCAAGAAATGATTTGACATTTCAGAGATTGACCAAAACCCAATAACATACTTGGTTGGTCCTCCATAATCCAAATTTGCAAAAATATACAGGATGCTCCGTTTGATATTCGAAAGTTGAGGTCACTTCCGGTCTAACCTGATGTGATAAAAATAATTTTGCAATTTCAAACAATGCAGCTATATGTCTAATAGCTGACTACCAAATTTTGTAAAATTATCTTAATAAATAAACATTCTATAGAGGGGGTGAGCCACTTTTGAGCTACACTTGTTATATATATATATATATATATATATATATATATATATATATATATATATATATATATATATATATACATAACAAGTGTAGCTCAAAAAATAATGGGCCGATTTTGATCAAATTTTGTGAGTACCTTCCTTTTGCAAATGGCTTGGATATGTTCGTTAACCATAGGAAAATCGGACCAGTTTTTCCGAGAAAATTTAAGGATTACTTTCCAAACATTTTTATATCTCCGAAGTAATAAAGCTATGGGAACCAAATTTGGTACGCAGCTTTATACAGAATGGTGAAAAAAGATGATACCACTTAAATGGGATTGAGGGTGGTTCAAAAAGATGTTACCACTATTAAATGGGATTGGCTTTTATTTTAATATAAACACATATACTATGTACACAACTCCAAATACAGTTTTCAGACCTGACTATCGTTTCGCTAACAAAGTTAGCGTCAGAGGGATGAATAAATAATTCAGTTTTTAGACCCAAATTGTCAGTGCTCATCACAGGTTCGAAACTTCACTCATTTCACACATAATCATGATCTGCGTCTTCCTTGTTAATAAAAGGACGTTTATGTAATAAATTATCTACAAATTCATTTTCTTCACTATCTGGCTTTGTGTTAGTAAACTTTTTGCTGCGATGCGTTTCTTCTTTGCGGAATGAATCGTTAATTGTTTCTTGATTCTCGTATTGGAAGGTTCAGTGATCGATTTAAAAATCAAAGGTACACCTTTTTGACGTATATCAATTAATTATACTACTTCCTTTGCTCAAATAGTCGAGCCCCTGACACAAAATATTACCAACAGTAATTATACTGCATTTGACTGATAGTTAGTTCAACTTTATAATTTTAAATGACACCCCCTAGCTTAAGTTACATCATTTTAAAGGTCTTTAAAATCCTAATCCAACGGCGTTTACGAAATTTAAATCCACGGCCAACTTTTGAATTTAGAAGAAGAAAACGTCATCAAATTTAGAATTATTTAAAAAAATTAACAGTTTAAAACAAAAACCTACTTTATTAAGTGCTCAAAGTGCCCTCCGTTGTTTGCCAAACAATAAAATAGTCGATCGGTGAATTCTCGTCTAACGTTTTGAAATGTTTCTGTAGTAATTTGTCGGCAAGCTTGGGTGATCCTATCTTTTAGAACCTGAATATTCTCTGGTGGAGGATTATGGTACACAACTGATTTCAAATAACCCTAAAGGAAGAAGTCCAGTGGTGTTAAGTCCGGAGATCTGGCGGGCCATTCCAGGGCGCCTCTTGTGCCAATCTATTTGTCGGGAAATCTTTGAATAAGTCACTCGCGAACACGTAAGGCATAGTGTGATGGTCCACCGTCCTGTTGATAGTGCAACTTTTGTTCATCCAGCAGTGGGTTGCCTTCTTCATTAAGTTGGTTTTATAAGGACTCTGTTATGACTGGGTCAATATAATTTTCCAAAAAAAATTAAATACAAATCACCAGTTAAATTTTCTTCAATAAACAAAGGGCCTATTATTTCATTTCCGAGAATTCCCGCCCAGAACTTAATTTTTTGCGGAAACTGTGTATTGCCCTCTACGAACACTCGAGGATTTTGATTATCCCAATATCTACAACAGTTGTGTTCATTAACAAAACCATTCGAAAGAACGTTGATTCATCACTAAAGCAAATATTCTTTACCAAATTCCTATCGTCTTGAATTCTGGCAGTCAAAAATTCACAGAATTGAATCCTTCTATGATAATCATCCTCGCCGAGTTCATGGAGAATGGTAAATTTATAAGGAAAGAACTTGTAAAGTTTCAAAACTTTATGTATGGAACCGACGGAAATTAATGCAGCGACTTTTGGAATTGAAGTCGTAGGTTCAGCGGCAAAACATCCTAAAACCTCAATTTGTGCAGCTTCGTTAAGAACTCGTGGTTGCTTATTTGCTTTGTTACATACTGAGCCAGTTTCTTCAAATTTTCGTGCAAGACTTAGCACATATTGGTGTCCCACATTTTTTTCAGGATGCCTTTCGTTGAAAACAAGGGCGGTATTACGAGCACACCTTATTCTGAGCACCATACAAGTAAATTATTTCAACTCTTTCTTGTGTAGTGTAAACCATGATTGTTAGTTTTATTTAAATTTAATATTTGTAATTGAAATGATTTAAATGAGTTTGAAGTTTTCAAAATTTAAAAATTTAATCACAACAGACTCCGTTTTAAGTCGTCCAGAAATCAAACACTAAATACGAATAAGTAACAAAGTTATCAAAAAAGTAAAACTGGCTCATTTCATCGTTAATGGGCGTTATCGTTCCCATATCAACTCAAACCAGGAAAATTGATAGCTGCAAATGGCACCTGGGGTTAAATTTGCAACAGCATTACGCTCAGAAAAATTATTGATAAAAACAATTCAAATGTTAGAACAAAATTCGACAGTCGACTATTTTATTGTTTCGCTAACAACGGAGGGCACTTTGAGCACTTAATAAAGTAGGTTTTTGCCTAACTACTAAATATATTTTTTTATATTTCGAATTTGATGACGTTTTTTCTTTTAAATTCAAAAGTTGGCGGTGGCATTAAATTTCGTGAACGCCGTTGGATTAGGATTTTAAATACCTTTAAAATGATGTATCTCGAGCTAGGGGGTGTCATTTGAAATTATAAAGTTGGGGTGACTGGAGTTTTTGAACGTGCCCCTCGAATCCCAATTGAACTTTTTTTTTGAACCAGATTTCCGTGATAAAGAAATTATTAAGGGTGTGTCACGGGTTTTCTTGGTAAAATAATGAAAGCTTGCCCGGCTTCTGGCCCGTCACAATTTAGGGAAAAAGGGGGAAAAAATAAAGAAGAGGGGAAACGGAAATTAAACAAAACACAGAGGAGAGTAAAAGAGAAAGAATAGAGAATCGTTTCACGCTACACCCGGGAATTGGGACTTTAGCGTCGGCAGTTGGTAGCAGGCTCCGTAGATAGGTCACGACTGCTCGCCTATTTCTAGTGACAAGTGCAACGTGAAACAGAAACAGATATACAAGAACAGTTTTAGGGTTAATGATTTATAAATTATTCGACAGCTAAATAAATACAATGGTAAGTGAAATTTTAATCGCTAGATTTACAACAATATAAGTGTGGAATGGTTTACATTAAGTAACTGTTGTCTTTTTAGGCTGACAGCGATGGTAAAAAGTGTGATACTGTGTCCTATATAAATGTTAATTTCACTTATTCTAACAAAGACGTAGAGATCCCCCCGTACAGTCGACTGTTCGAGTTTACACACACAATTACAAAATTCAAATATTATGGAATAAAAGTTCAAATGTTAACTTAAAGGCAGGTATGGCGTTATAGTCAGCTGATTGTAGAATCCAGCAACAGTTATACAGAACAGACAAACAAAACTTCGTGGACTTATCTGGGTGTACGTCCGTGTCTTTCCACGTCTTTGGGCCCGCAGGTGTGAGTGACTGACCCAGTAAAGGTAGAAGACCACCAGACTTCAGCTCCCGACAAGAAACCCTACAATGAATAAATGGTTTCCTAAGCAGGTACTACGTATTTTTATTTTTCTTGTTTTTATTAGGCCGAATAATTGTAAGGAAAATTTAATTAACTATAACAGCTTACCCAAAATAGATGAGGTTTCTTGTTCCACAAAAAAATAAACAATCTCCACTGAATAATCAAAGTTATTAATTGTAAAGCAACAAAATCCAGCTTCTAGCTGCAGTCAACTTTACTGTTCAGTTACAGGATTATTAATAAAAATATCATTTCATGTGGATACCAATCATTTTTCAGAGAACAAAAAAAACCTTTTGATAAGAAGTGATAAGAGATGTTGATATTTCATTTTAAGTGAATTTTATTAAATTTCAGAATTATATCTGGTATAAAGAGAGAAAGTGAAAAAGATGACACTATAAACTGAAGAGGGAGATAGACAAACATGGATAGTCAAAAGAGAGGAGACAGTACTTATATAAGGACAATTGCTTTTATTTAAAAATGTAAACAAAACCTCCAACTTATTTGTTTACATTTTGGACTTAGGTTAATTTTTATCAGTGAACTTAGATGAAGAGGGTTGTTTATTTGTATTTAGCCTTAAGCTACAACAGAAGTGAAAGCGTAATTGGTGCATTTCTAAGGTTTTACAAGTGTGCAATATAAACCAACTGTTTATATTAAAAAACATGCAAACTGTTATCTACAGAGTGTTCACAAGTGAGTATTATGCCCCTATATTTACTATGTTTTTCGACCCCGGAAGTTAACAAGCTGGTAGAAATCTTAAGAGAGGTTTATAACCGTCTCAGGTGGCTAGTTTTGAAATGAAAGCGCTGTATAAACAAACTTAAGACTCTCAAAAACCCACTGATTTCATTTATGATTTTGCAATTTTATACTATGTCGTTTTTTTGCAGAACAAGGACTAATAATGATGACCTTAAGTTAATCCTTTGCAGGGCAGTATACTGGTGGGAAATCGATCGGTGACATGCCGGGGGCCACAGCGGGCCTCCCGATACGTCCTGCCAGGTTACAGATTACGACTTACGCGGCTGTAAATTATTACCGAATCCCTTGGCAGTCGTAAAAATGCAAACCGCCGCCTCCATATGTGTAACTGATGTACTGACGTAACGGCAACCGTATCTAATTTAGCCCTCAGAATCATAAATTCCATAAATTGAAAGTTACGGAACGGATTTAGCTTATCGCAAGTCTATGCCGATGTTGAATAATGAACTTGGGCATTTTAAATGATCGTGGCAGGCATGAATTAAAACAAGTGAGCGCACATTAACTTGACATGCGTATCAGGGTTTGTCTGGATGAAGTTTCGACATGATAAATTCATATGGTGAAGTAATTAACAATTTACTACATACATCGTTTCGAACCAGTATATAAATGACTCGGTTAAATGTTTTACGACGCTGGTCGGATGCGACAAAATGGGGAGCAGTTTATATACATACGTTACGAACTTTTTTTCCTGTTGGTAAAAGGCCGATTGCTATACTTTTATTATAAGAAAATTAGGGCCAACGAAATCAGTTACTTTTAACTTGTAGCTACAATGGAGAAAAGTGATCTTACTTGAATCTAAATACAGATGTAAAAACTTCTTCTGTGGCTTCACAAGCGCTTGTATTCCAGCCACTACATCTTGCACACAAATTAATAAAGAATGTTAGACAACCAGGACAGCTAAACTCCTTTGAAAGTATATATATATTGCGAAATATAGTTACAACAAAAATTGTATGAACGTGGCACCACCGCCGATTACGAGCCACCTGACCGATTGCTTCGCTAAATAAAAATTCCCACGTTTTTAACACGTCCTAGAAATAACATAATAATACAGATAGTTCCGACAAAGCAAACTATGTTAATTTAGGTGTCGTTGAACCTTTCCAAAATTATTAGAGATGGACACATTTTAGTTAAGTTAGTAGGGACAGTGCAGACCTCGTCCCGTGATAAAAAATACAATACACTGCAGAATTTGCCTGCGTTTATTTTCCCATTTCAGTTCGGTCCCTTTACATAAGATTCGGTATATAAGGTGATGTTAGTTTTTAAAATAGTTAGAATTTTTCATCCTCTGATGACGCTAACTTGGTTAGTAAAACGATCGTCAGGACTTTTTTACTTGTCAGTGCTCATCACAAGTTTTAATCTTCACTTAGTGATGTAACCCTTACTTGGTGAAACCGTTACATATCAAATAATAATAATAATAATAATAATAATAATAATAATAATAATAATAATAATAATAATAATAATAATAATAATAATAATAATAATAATAATAATAATAATAATAATAATAATAATAATAATAATAATAATAATAATAATAATAATAATAATAGTAACTCGACAAATGTGCTATAATCAACGTCAAGAGAGGGGCAGTCGAAGGTCACCAACAGCCCTTCTGCGATATTGAGCAACTACCACCTGAAGAGACATACCGCTACCTAGGGAGTCCTCAAAACCAGGGGGTGGATCATAGCCGGCTAAAGCGAGAGTTCCAGGAGAAATATAGGAAGCGAGTCACGAAGCTCATAAATACTAAGCTTTCCGGGGGTAACCTCTGTGCTGCTATCAACTCATGGGCGGTACCACTATTGACATACTCTTTTGGAGCTGTCAAATGGTCTAACACCGACTTGGATGAACTGGAGAAACTCACGAGAAGGCTTCTTACGAAATTCCGGTGGCCTCACACCAACTCATCTGTTAGAAGACTTTACACACCTCAAAAAGAAGCCGGCAGAGGATTAATCCATATAAAGAACCTCTGCTTTAAGCAGGAAAGAAACATGCGACAATGTTTTCTTGCATCGCATGATGAACTGATGAAGTTGGTGGTGTGCGAGGATAAGGATTATACTCCACTAAGGCTGGGTCAGCGCAACTATGAGTTGGACGTCCCAGTTGACCAGGACAATATAGTCCAGTGGAGCGACCAGGCTATGCATGGAAGGTACCCCAAACATCTTCAGGCAAATAATGTTGATAAAACCTCTTCGCTTATGTGGTTGGTTGGGAGGCAACTCTACCCGGAGACAGAGGGTTTTGTGATGGCCATTCAGGATAGGGTTATAAAAACTAAGAACTACGAGAGCCATTGCCTAAAATTAGAAGTGGTGGATAAATGTCGAAAATGCGCAGCTGTTGGAGAGACCATTGAACACGTCATGGCAGCATGTCCTGCCCTCTCAGACTCAGCTTACTTAGGCAAGCATAACCAGCTCGCCAAGATCATCCACCATAAAATTGCTTTGAAATACAGCCTCCTGAACACGTCAACAACACTAGCCTACTACAAGTATTCTCCGGAGGCGGTGCTGGAATCGGCGGACTTTCTCCTGTACTGGGACCGACCCATGAAAACGGACCGCACTGTGGACTTCAATAGGCCAGAGATCGTCCTGATAAACAAACAGATGAGGCTTGCTGTGATCATAGATATTACTGTACCGCTGTCCCATAACATTGAGAAAACTGAAATTGAAAAGAACACCAAGTATGAAAACTTGGTATATGAAATAAAAAACGTATGGAAACTCTAGAAGGTGGCTATATGTCCCTTCCTAATGTCGGCGGAAGAAATAGTCACCAAAAATTTCATGGGAAATCTAAAGGAACTCGGACTACCAAATAACATCCTCAACCTGGGGCAGAGGGCGGTTCTGCTGCAAACATGTCACATGGTCCGAAAATTCCTCAGTTAAGTGGCGAAGTGGCGAAGGTCAAAGTTTTTGTCATAGGATGTAGCGTTTTCTATTAATGGTTGGAGAGTTTTGGCTAGATGTTTTGCAAGTTTTTGTGTGGGTGAACGGTGGGCACTTACGATAGGGCGAAGGGGAATATTAGGCTTATGGATTTTCGGGAGGCCGTATTTTCTAGGGATGCAAGATGATTTTTCGCGGGGGTTTAGTTCTCTTTTGAGGCCAGGACTGAGTTGGGATTTGTTGATAATAGTTTTGGTTTTCTTTTCAAGATAAGTTGTAGGGTCGTTAGGGATTTGTTTGTAGTCTGTGTTGTTTAGTATATTGTCCATCTTTTTTATATAGTCTGTTTTGTCGAGTATGATTGTAGCGTTGCCTTTGTCTGCTGGTAGGATTATAATTTCTGTGTTTCGGTTTAGGTCTCTGATTTACTGTCGTTCGTGAGAAGAAAGGTTGGAAGGTGGAGGTTTGGCAGAACGTAATATCCTGGCAATGTCCTGTCTCGTAATTTCAGCTTCGTCAGTCGGTAAGTGTGTTACCGCGGAAATCTTTCTGAACATATATATATATATATATATATATATATATATATATATATATATATATATATATATATATATATATATATATATATATATATATATATATTGTGTGTGTGTCCCACCAATAACACAAAAAGTTACGGGCCGATTTTGATAAAATTACCTTCCTTTTGTAAATGGCTTGAATAAGTTCGTTAGCCAAGAAAATCGAACCAGGTTTTCTGGGAAAATTTTGTGTTTTCTTTCGGAAAAATTTTTATCTCCAAAAATAAAAAACTCCGGGCGCAGCAAGTGCGTTATGTAAGTGAATTTTCATAAAAATGTTTTTAATTACAAATATATCGCTCTAATGCGAGCAGGCATCAATTTGGTTACCGGTATAACCTATATAGTAGGAACAAACATATTTTATCAAAATAATTATTTGAAAATGTACAAAAATTTTCCGAAAATAAACTTTAAATGTTTCCGAGAAAACTGAAATTTAAAACATTTAATGAAAATTCGCAACCAAAACGCCCTTTCTGCGTTCAAACAAAAATTTTCCGAAAATAAAGTTAAATGTTGGTTTCCTGACCAACAAAACTTACGTTAATAGCAAATTGAGTTATTGAAATTTGAAGGATTTTATGAAAATTTTCTACCAAAACGCACTTACTGCGCCCAGATTTTTTTCTTACAAACATGCATCATATTTCGATAATAAATGCTAAAATGCATTAACGAATTTGTTCTACGAAAATTAGCTAAAAATTATAGACCGTTAAACCATTCAAGCTTCACTAAACTTACAGCGAAAGCATCAACTTTCCTAAACCGACAGCCAAAGCATCAGAGAAAGGGTCTATTTGAAATGAATTTTATGTAAATATTTTAGTAAAATGAAGAGCAATGATGGTTGAATCTGAAACTGAAGGGTTCGCAGAACACTCTCCTTGCAAAATTTTCTTTTTACAATCCGTATTTGTTTCACGTTCTTTGCCTAAACAGTGCCAATTTTGACATTTTAATTTGCGAGTTTGACGTCTCGAGGAAAACTCCAACATTTGTTTCTTTAGCTGCCCGTAACTTTTTTGTCCTTAAACTTAGATACCTAAATTTTGGTAAATATTTCACTCTTTATAATACAAATACGCGTACCAAATTTGGTTTTCCTCACTTTGTTGCTTCCGGAGATATTATTTTTTTTTAGAAAGAAAACGTAAAACTTTTCGGGAAAACCTTGTCCGATTTTCCTGGCTAACGAACTTATCCAAGCCACTTGCAAAAGGAATGTACTCACCAAATTTGATCAAGATCGGTCTATTATTTTTTGAGTTATCGGTACGTATATATATATATATATATATATATATATATATATATATATATATATATATATATATATATATATATATATATATATATATATATATATTAGAGGTGTGCGAACCCATGTTTTGTTCGAACCTAACTATGAACGAACCCAAGCAAATATGTTGCCTCGAACTTCGAACCTCTGAAAAGTATGTCTAAGTTTCACAGTCGAACTTCGAACTTCGAACTTCTTAGAAATTTAACATCGAACTACCCAAAATTCTTCAGTGTTCATATATCATTTCCTTAAACATAAAATTTAGGAATATTGTACCATACAATATTTGATATGTGAAAGATTCCCATTCGTTCAACAAAAAGGAAGAGTTCAGCAAATTTGCAGGTTGATTGGGTGAAAATGCCTTCTGGTGCTGATCGTTTTGGCTCATGATGAAATAAATCATGTTGAAACCAGTGTTTTGCAAAGTCACTCTGCAATTATCCTCATAAATTCTGAAAATTTACGTTACCGATCGCTTTCGAACACCGCCATCATAATGTTGTTACTGAAAAAGGTTTTGGGAGGCTAGGATATGTAAGAAAAATAATTATGTTATTGCTAAATGGCTCCGTCGTGTCTTAATGTGCCCACCAACTGTCAAAAATATGCGTACGTGAAATCTCCTAAAATTATCCTATCCACTCAATGAGACCGATAACGAGTTTAAAGCGCCACTACCGAGTTAACGGGGCCGCAACCTCGCTATCTTTGGCTGCATTCAATGCCTGTAAAGTTAAATTTCGAAGTATTTTTGAGCAACGAACTTCGAACTATTTTGGAGAATTACATATTTCGAACTTCGAACAACTTCAACATCGCTAGTGCGAACATATTTTCGAACCGAAGGTTCGGTTCGAGTTCGGGTTCGGTTCGAAATTTCGAAGCTTCGCACACCTCTAATATATATATATATATATATATATATATATATATATATATATATATATATATATATATATATATATATATATATATATATATATAACACAGATCTCCCCATTAGTTAATTTTTTTAAGAAAATTCACTAAAAAAGAAAATTTGAATCACCAACGACTTATGGGCCATCCTGTAATTGTAGAAATATTTTTTAAGATGTAGCTCCAGACACCCTATAATTAATGTATATAATTTTTTTTCGTATCTTGCATAATAACGGATATATTGGACTTTAAAGATTTTTTACGAAAGTTCGACAAACATGATATACCATTAACCGATAAACTCTATAACACTACTACCAAAGCATCAGAGAAAGGGTCTATTTGAAATGAAGTTTCTGGGAATATTTTAGTAAAATGAAGGACAATGACGATTGAAACTAAGACTTCAGGCTTTGTAAAACATTATTCTTGAGACATTTTCCTTCAATAGCTCATATTAGTTTCAGGTTCATTGCCTAAATATTATGAATCTTGACGTTTTAAATTGCGACTTTGACGTTTTGAGGAAAACCCAAATTTATTGTTCTTTAAACGTCTGTAACTTTTTTGTCCTTTAACCTACAGAGCTAAATTTTGGTAGGTAACTTACCTATAATGATATAAACCGGCGTATGAAATTTGGTTGCCCTTTTTTTTTGTTCCCTCAGGGCTCGTCCGCGGCCTTGCCCTTACTTTGTTAATTCCGGAGAAAGTTTTTTTCGATTTTTTTCGAAAGAAAACACAAAATTTTCCGGGAAAACCTCGGCGGATTTTCCTGGCTAACGAACAAAACGTACGTTAATAGCAAATTGAGTTATTGAAATTTGAAGCATTTAATGAAAATTCGCTACCAAAACGCACTTACTGCGTCTTTCAAACATGCATCATATTTCGATAAAAAATGCTAAAATTCAGTAACGAATTTGTTCTATAAAAATTAGCTAAAAGTTATAGACCGTTAAACCATAAACTTCACTAAACCTACAGCGAAAGCATCAACTTAACTAAACCGACAGCCAAAGCATCAGGGAAAGGGTCTATTTGAAATGAAGTTTATGTAAATATTTTAGTAAAATGAAGGCCTGTGACGGTTGAATCTGAAACTTAAGGGTTAGCAGAACACTCTTCTTGGAACATTTTCTTTTCACAATCCGTATTTGTTTCACGTTCTTTGTCTAAACATTACCAATTTTGACGTTTCAAATTGCGAGTTTGACGTTTTGAGGAAAACTTCAACCTTTGTTTCTTTAACTGCCCATAACTTCTTTGTTTTTAAAGATAGAGACCTACATTTTGGTACAGTGCTCACTCTTTATAATACAAACACGCCCTTACTTTGTTACTTCCGGAGATATAATTTTTTTAGAAAGAAAACACACCATTTTCCTGGTCCCATTTTCCTGACTAACGAACTTATCCAAGCCACTTGCGAAAGGAAGGTACTCACCAATTTTTATCAAAATCGGTCAATTATTTTTTTAGTTATAGGTGTAACACATAAATATATAAACATATAAAGTCTGAAACCGACCTCGGATTTGGGTTCCAGGGGTCATAATTAGCGCTCATTTGAATTTTTTTTTTTCAAAATTCGAAAGTCGGGATCTCCTCATTAGTGAATTTTTTTAAAGAAAATTCACTAAAAGCTACGGTAATTAAATTTGGCACAGAAGTTTATAACATTAAAAGAAAACTGTATGCTGAAATTTAGATTTCTATGGGAAAAAAAGTTTAAAAAAATATTTTGTATCAGTTCATTTCTATGAAAATTCACTACCACAACGCACGTGCTGCGTCCAGACTTTTTAATTTAGACCCAGCTCCATTAAGTGTTTGAACAGCTGTTTCATTCAAACTTGTTGTCTTTGTGTATAATAGTAAATGTTGTCGTTCTCAGTGGTTTGTTATTGTTGTTGATGTTGGTTGTTGTTGATGGTGTTGGTTGTCAGTTGTCGGTTGAACCACCTGCTGCGTAAAACAGGTTAGATGGGTGGGCTGACCTTGACTAAGAAGCGCGTTGGAGCTCTAATGCATTTCTTAATAATCCTTATTCTTATCTTGGACACACTGTATAATTCAAATCGTTTAATTCATAAAAGACTTTAAAACTACATTTTAACTTATTTGGGATATGACTGTTTAATTTCCTTGCTTTCGAATTAGTTTTATTTTTAAAATAAATAAAGAATGTCACACTCAGGCTTGTCGCAGGAAATGCATTTAATTCCCAGTCAAAAACTTTTAAAGCGTGTAAATGAAAATACTCAGAATTTCATTTTAAAGTTATTGTTTTATTTTATTTAAGCAGCCGTTCCAGTGTAGCAGCAAGTAACAAAGTTCATGTGCTGCAAATTTAATTAAAAATCTTATTCAACCCTATGGCTATGACATCTTTAGAAACGCAGGAAAATTAAGAAATTAGATTACAGTGTCCAATTCTTTTAAGCCTTCAAGCACAAACTTTAATCTGCATAAGTGTATTATGCTTAATAAACCAATTTGGGGTCCTGTGGCCCAATATACACGATTCCATCTATTGATGGAACCTTTCAAGTATAAACAAAGATTTTAACAAAATGGAAAACCGACTTCAAAAAAAAATATTCTAAAACAAAAAATGCACTAAAAAGTAAAAAATTATTGCGTATTCTTCTGTCTACAACTCACAATCAACTTATTTTTTTCCACTCAATGTACTATCAATGCATTTACCACGCAAGAATGTAGGTACCCACTTAAACGTATCCTCTAACTCCACACATACCTATGACTAACACACAATTATCAAAATATTTATTTAGAGTTCACCTAAGCAGAAAGTTTTAAATACATGTGTAGACTGCTTAAAAGACAATCAAATTATTAGGATTATATAATGTAAAATTATTGTTATTTTTGTAGTCGGTGTCAGCCAAGATGGGTTTGTAACTACTTAACCTGAAATATCTTACTATATAACAATTGGCATACACACTTTACACACATAGACGCAGCACGCAGCGCGGGCGGGTCGATTGCGCGCGCGCGGCCGGAAGAATGGTTGGAGGGGTATAGCCGAGTGAGCGAGGCAAACGCGTACGCCGGCCATACGCCAGTCAGTCAAGAGAAAGAAGCGGTAGGAGTTACTTGATTATAAACCGATTACGATTCTTTTTCATTCTACACCGTCTTTCTTAAGATAATTCTTTATGTTTATTATTATAGCTACATTTTCGTATCAATGTTGCTTTATATTGTCGTATTAAATTTCATTTGTAAATAGGTTGAATTAGGTAATGGTACTTTGTCTTGCGAGAGGTATTGTCACAGCATAATATCTTATTAAAGTTCATTTGTAAATAGGTTTAATTAGGTGTGTATGTCTTGTTGCATTCAAATTCACTTGTAAAAAGGTTTAATTAGGTATTGGTATATTGTCGTTTTAAGGTCCCAGGATATTGTCACAGTATATTGTATAAAATTTCATTTGTACAATAGATTTCATAAGGTATTCTCGTATTATTAATGTAAGGTATATTGTCGTATTTCCTTGGCTGGCACCGATTCCAAAAATAACAATAATTTTACATTATATGATCCAAATAATTTGATTGTGTTTTAAGCAGTCTACACATATATTTAAAACTTTCTGCTTAGGTGAACTCTAAATAAATATTTTGATAATTGTCTGTTAGTCATAGGTATATGTGGAGTTAGAGGTTAAGTTTAAGTGGGTACCTACATTCTTGCGTGGTAAATGCATTGATCGTACATTGAGTGGAAAAAATAAGTTGATTGTAAGTTGTAGACAGAAGAATACGCAATTATTTTTTACTTTTTAGTGCCTTTTTTGTTTTAGAATATTTTTTTGTGAAGTCGGTTTTCCATTTTGTTAAAATTTTTGTTTATTTCTTTATTTTTAGTGAATCTGAAGCTTTATATCTGATTTAATTAGACGGAAGCGCAACGGTGTGATCCACAATCATCATCAATGTAGTCGAAGTCAATTATATACGCATTATTAAGGATAACTCAAAAACTACTGGTTGGATCCTGATCACATTTATATGAGACCACACGAGAAGCACCAGCTTTCAAATAAAAAAAGAATCATCAAAATCGGTTCACCTAGAAAAAAGTTCTGAGGTAACACACAAGAACATCATCAATGTAGTCGAAATCAATTAAATACGCATTATTCAGGATAACTCAAAAACTACTAGTCAGATCCTGATCACATTTATACGGGACCACACGAGAAGCACCAGCTTTCAAATAAAAAAAGAATCATCAAAATCGGTTTACCTAGAAAAAAGTTCTGAGGTAACACACAAGAACATCATCAATGTAGTCGAAATCAATTAAATACGCATTATTCAGGATAACTCAAAAACTACTGGTGAGATCCTGATCACATGTATATGGGACCACATGAGAAGCACCAGCTTTCAAATAAAAAAAGAATCATCAAAATCGGTTTACCTAGAAAAAAGTTCTGAGGTAACACACATTAAAAGAAACATACAGTCGAATTGAGAACCTCCTCCTTTTTTTGAAGTCGGTTAAAAATAATGCTTCATCCAAAAACATCAACTGAAGACTATAAGTTACAAATGATCTAAGTGCCATTTCCAGTGATTATGATTTCATTGCATAAAAACGGTCTATGGACGAACCCAGATACTGTCATAACGGGTCTAAGTGGCAAGAACAGCAACAGACCTTACGATCGTTTCACTGACCACGTCAGCATCATCAGAGGATGAAAAATTCTAAACTAAATTAACAGCTATTTATATCGTAGCTAGGTAGACAAACTAAGCCGAGGTAAAATATTGCACGGACGAGGTTGACGAACTACTTTAATCGTCTGGTTGACAAATGTATGAGCTTTCATCTCATTTAAAGGATAATGGGCTTATACTGGAAGGTACCGCGATATTTAAGGAAACGCATGTTCTTTTTTAATCTATAAATTGACTATGTGAATATTAGAGCCCGTGATGAGCGCCGACAAGCACATCTGGCGAACAGACCAATAACTACCGCACATCTTTTTTTAAAAACAAAAACGACTGTTTCTCACACAATGTTACCTTTAGCAGAGGATGAATATTCCAACTAAAATTCTACATAAAAACAAGTATTTATATTGATTTTTCATTCTACACAAAAACAAGTATTTATATTGATTTATTATTCTACACAAAAACAAGTATTTGTATTGATTTCTTAGATACAAAGAAAACGAAAGGGGATTGTTAAGTACGAGAACTCAACGTAGAGCCTAATATCTGTATAGACCGGCCGAGTTATTGACAATAATTTATTATTCTGCCCGACAGATTAGGAGTGTTTACAAATGCAAATGCAAAGTGAGAATAAAGGGCTTGAAATTAAAGGTGCCGCACGATTCAATGACGTTTTATTCTTAATCGACCTTGATATATAAACACTTTCATAAGCATCAAGCATAGTTTGAGGTCTAACACCCTTGGCAAGTTTCAAAATTTCCTTGTCAATGTGGTAATTATTATCCCATATATGTTGTGCAACACACGATTTGTCTACCGTACCATATCGTAAATGTACGAAAGGTTCGCGACACCTGGTGGCTATGTTTCTCTTTGTTTGACCCACGCATTTAAGATTACATCTTTGCAACCTATCTCATAAATACTCGACATTTAAGTGGCTTTGTCTTTGTCTTTCGTATTACCCAACAAATTTTTTAAATTACCTTTCGTCGAAAAAGTCAAATGTAAATCGGCTTTCTTAAAAATACTTTCCAAACCCTTTGTGATACGTGGTTCATAAGGTAGACACACAATTTTTTCTCTATTTTATCTTTCTTAAATGCCGTGCATTCAGATATAGTCATGTTTGTTCTGTGTTTGTTAACCAATTTTTCCACCAAACAATCAGAATAACCGTTATATCTCGCCACGTTTTTTATGTACTTTAATTTTATATTAAATCTACTTTTACTTAACGGAAAATTGATCAATCTGATTACCACGAAATTTAAACTAGCCGTTTTTTGTGCAAACGTATGATGTGAGTCCTTTGGAATGTAACTAACAGTGGCAGTTTCCTTCCTGTAGACATCGAATTCAAGCGAGTCATCATTTTTAATAACTAGTACATCTATAAAAGGAAGTTTATTGTTGATTTCTATTTCGTGGGTAAATTTTATTGAATCAAATTGACTATTTAGTTTTTCAGTAAATTCTTCAACCTTGCATATCTTAATAAGTACACTTGGAGAAACCCAAATCACCACAACACTTATTTCAGAGACCTTACGATCGTTTCGTTGACAATGTCAACATCTTCAGAGGAAGAAAAATTCTAAACTAAACAAGTAGCTACCGTGTATTTATATCGCGTCAAGGTAAACGAACTAGTCCGAAGTAAAATTGTCGTCCCAGAACGATCGTTTGTTTATCGTGTAGTGAAACTACGAGGTCGAAGACCTGCTTTAATGTTCTGGTCGACAAATTTATGAGCCTTTATCTCATATACGGATAATAGGTTTAAAGGAACCGAGTTATTTAAGGAATCTGCACGTTCCCTTTCGATTTAGAAATTTACTATGTGGATATTGGATCAAGCCGACAAACACATCTGGCGAGATAAACAACATCCCTCCGCTCATCTTTTTTAAATAGAAAACTAAAACCGGGTGTTTGGCTCACCATGTTAACTCGAACAAAGGATAAATAACTCAACTAAAATACTACATAAAAACTATATTTATATTGATTTTAATTCTTCGTGACAGTATTTATATTGACTTCATAGATACAAACAAAACGAACGGGTCTTTAAGTCGAGACAAACGTAGAGATTAGTATATGTATAAACCGGCCGAGTTATTGACAGTAATTTATTATTCTACCAGACAAATTAGGAGTGTTTAAGCGGTCAAATGCAAAGTGAAAATAAAGGGCTTGAAATTAAAGGTGCCGCACGATTCAATGAAGTTTTGTTCTTAATAGACCTTAATATAAAAAAATGGGTATTTCCCTAGAGTTTGGTTTTTATGAAAATTTAATCCCGCAAACAAGAGCAGAAAATGTCTGAAGTAAAATTTGCGCATAGGTCCTTTTTTTAGCTGAAATTGCTTTGGCACATTGTTGCAACTGGTATTGGACTTAACGGCCTTTTACAAATCATTGATTTTGATTTTATTTTTCTGTGTTATTTTACTTGATTTCAAGCTAATTTTTTCACAGTAAGTATTGTATTAGTTAAGAATTACTGTAAATCTTTGTTGTCAGAATAAATCAATTTTTTCAAATAAAAAATAGTTTTTGGCACTTAGAGCATTTGTACAGTTATAGTATATACTTATAGTCTTCAAGTGTTATTTGTGTACATTTTTTGTAAGTTTTACAACTATGAAAATTAACATCTGAATTGTTATGGGTAGGATAATTCTCTGATCTAAAGGTTAGAGTGTATATATAAGTATCAACAAGTTAAGCATCAGTTCTCCTTTTAAAGAACTCGGATCTTTAGCATCCACTTATTTAACACCAAGTGAGTGGTGGACGTGCCGCCACCTAGTTGCGGAACCAAGTAGTATGTTGTCACGCCAGCTCCCAATAACACAAAGTGTTAAAAAATAGAGACTGTATACAACTACCTAACAATTTAGTAAATTGTTAGCTCTGGCCCATTTATACCCTAATATAGTGACAAAGTATGTAAGGCTAGATGCATTCTCACAACAATTAGAACCGTAGACCGGTTTCACTCTCATTAGAGCTCCTCAGTGCGGCATACTAATTGCAGCGAAAATACACCTATAAAGTAATACGACTAGGTGGCGGCACGCTCACCACTCAGTGTTGAAAGGCTGGCTTGCGAGAATGCATCTAACCTTACATACTTTGTCCCTATATTAGGGTAGAAATGGGCCAGGGCTAACAATTTACTAAATTGTTAGTTAGTTGTATACAGTCTCTATTTTTTTAACACTTTGTGTTATTTAGAGCTGGCGTGACAACATACTACTGGGTTCCGCAACTAGGTGGCGGCACGTCCACCACTCAATTGGTGTTGAAAGGCTGGCTACTATAGCCGTACTACTTTATAGGTGTATTTTTGCTGCAAAACAGTCAGATTCACTCTGATCTGGAAATGCCTTCGATACTTCAACTATCCACAACTTAGTTCGCAAAAGCCGCTTTTCACCCAAATGCTCTTCTCCGTAGTGCCACCGATTACAACGAGCAACTTCCACATAAGCATAAGCGTCCAAAGCTTATACTTACCCGCTAACGCCCCGCGGCAAAAACAGAATGGAAACATTCATACCCAAAAGTCATTGTGTGTATTCTTTCCGACGGAGGTATGGACTAAGATCCGGTACTCCCAGGGAGGGAGTTTTAATGAATAGATGTACTAAGAGTACGAGTCTCACAGTACCTAGATATACCACGGCACTACGGTGTCGTAAATGAGGTCTGCATGAGGCATCTCTCCCTCCTGTATCAAAAAAAAAGAGAGCGAAACAGGTATACGGTTCTAATTGTTGCGAGAATGCATCTAGCCTTACATACACTTATTTTAAATATTTCACAAAAACAATAGTTATTGCATTTTCTGCTCAGCTTTATATTGTCGCCACTTCCTGTTATTTTTACTGAAGAATCAGAATAATATATTTGCTTACGTAACAGGCATTAATACACCCTCGAAAATTTTATGGAGAGGTGTGCTTGGCATTTATTAAATCAACATTGACTGCAACAAAGCTAAATATCAATACAAGAGCCGAAGATGGTAGACAAATGTAGCCTGAAAGAATCAAGTTAGAAACCCTTAAGCTAGATAGCAAACATCCTTTAATTTTGAAGCAACTGTAATGATATATGAAATACAGAAGTTTCCTTGTTGAGAACTATAACAGGCAGCGTATATTGGAGACACAATAACTGCGACAAGCGACAAAGGGAACAGATAACTATCGATTCTGGTTGGGGGCACATCCCATCCACTCCTAGAACACAATTAGCACACATTCACGCTTCGAAGTGTAACAGAATAGCGATGCAATCTATAATTGCATCATTAATTCACCCAGGCGGGGTGTTTTCCTTCCTGTCATTAGGAACACCTACTCCCGTTGCTCTCAGGTTACATATATTAATAGTTTATACCGCGACACATTGTACAAGAGTTTTAATTGATGTCTGTATCACCAATACAGCTGATGCCGCTCGTTTTTTTAAAATGAGTTATGAGAAATATAATGTAGGATCATTATCAAGTCGATAAAGACAAAACGATCGTTGAAACTTTGAAACTTTTTTTTTTACTTCAACAACACACCACGAGGGCAACAGCCTAAATACTATCGTACCGTGTCGACAAGGAGGAAAGAAGCAACTTGTTAATTCTGGACTTGAAGGTTACATACTACAAAAATAACGATGCAAAAAATGTTTAAAAATGCGAATTTCATAATTGATTTCAAACGCCACTATTTTTCCACCGTGATCTGTGACGTCACGGGGCAGTACAATAGTCAACAATGAACTTGCTTCTCTGAGTTTACATCCTGTGTTGCAAGTTATTGATTGAATCTTGGCTTTTGCACGTCAATTTATTTGATAATATGGAAAATAAAGCTTACATAAATACTTTATAGTACTAATGTGTACAAATACGACCACAAAAACTCCAGAGAAACTATTTTTTATTGTTCCAATTAGAAATCAATGGTGCAAAGTTATAAAGCGGGATGAAAGGAAAAATCCACAGTTATCTGAGAAAACCGCCTTATATTGTTGTGAAGACCATTTTAGTGTAAGTGCCTCCTCATTTTCACAATGAATATTAGTGATATAAGGTTAAAATTCTTATCATACGTTATTAAGTTAGGTTGTAATTTCCATGCGGCCAAGGTATGTTTATCTGTACATATTAAGTATTAAATTTACGTATTACTCTTAGTATTGAGAACCCGCACTAATCATGGTTATTAATTAACGAAATTATTTGGTTTGCGTCCATTAATTATCGGTAATTAATTCAGACAACATTGGTCTATCAAAAAGAATGATGTCGTCATAAATGAGCCAATTCTTGGCAAATTATCTGTTTGCGCATGTTGAAAACCATTCTCTTCCATTTCACTTCGCACACGTTACACTATTCAAATTGAAGAAACACAATAAACGAATAAAATTCACCACTGTGTTGAGAACCAAGCGACCGTACTTATCATACCATAAGGCAAATGTAAACACGATATTTATTTACTATCCAACTACGTCACGGCCAATAGCAGAACGTTCGCGGTCACATGATAATAATTTGATTTTTTATTATTATTTTAAAAGTCTTTTTCTGTCCACTATATATGTTTTTGTGTATTTTCATGCATGTGATAATATTCTATGTATGAAAAACTATTAGGTAAATGTTAAATTCATGTAATGAAAAAACCATGCAAAGCGTAGCGACAGAAGATGTTTGTTGTCAAAAATATTTTGTGCACTTGTTTAAACGCTCAGTGAGTGGTGGACGTGCCGCCACCTAGTTGCGGAACCAAGTAGTATGTGGTCACGCCAGCTCTAAATAACACAAATTGTTAAAGAAATAGAGACTGTATACAACCAACTAACAACTTAGTAAATTGTCAGCCCTGTCCCATTTCTACCCTAGGACCAAGTATGTAAGGCTAGATGCATTCTCGCAACAATTAGAACCGTAGACAACATACTACTTGGTTCCGCAACTAGGTGGCGGCACGTCCACCACTCACTGAGTGTTGAAAGGCTGACTACTATAGCCGTATTACTTGATAGGTGTATTTTTGCTACAATTAGTATGCCGTACTGAAGAGCTCTAATGAGAGCGAAACCGGTCTACGGTTCTAATTGTTGCGAGAATGCATCTAGCCTTACATACTTTGTCCCTATATTAGGGTAGAAATGGACCAGGGCTGACAATTTACTAAGTTGTTAGCTGGTTGTATACAGTCTCTATTTTTTTAACACTTTGTGTTATTTAGAGCTGGCGTGACAACATCCTACTTGGTTCCGCAACTAGGTGGCGGCACGTCCACCACTTACTGAGTGTTGAAAGGCTAGCTACTATAGCCGTATTACTTTATAGGTGTATTTTCGCTGCAATTAGTATGCCGTACTGAAGAGCTCTAATGAGAGCGAAACCGGTCTACGGTTCTAATTGTTGCGAGAATGCATCTAGCCTTATACATAAACTTGCAATGCACTTTCGATCGCAAAGGATAATTATATATCGTGCAATGTTCTCAGGAGACCATTGCAGTACCAATTAAAAAACGATTAATGAAATTACGCCCTCAAATTTAATATTTTAAGAAGCATGTAGTAGCATGTCTCATTTTCCATCTGATTTACAAAGAAATAAATTACTTACTATCGATATTGAATTATTTACTTCCAATGGTGTTTTAATCCATAAAACTAATTTATGAGAGCATATCATGTGGTATGTGTGTTACATAAGATATTCTAGTAAGATTTACGACTATACGGATGATATGGCTCCTCACTTATACAGGGTCAATAATATGAACAAAGTAATATCTAAAGGTAGACGTAAATACATATTTATGGCGCTATTTCGTTTGTGGGGATGTTCTAGATCGTTTTCTGAATTTTATGGTACAGTTCCAAAATAAAATGAAGTGTCATATTTTATGCTTCAGTACTATTTTATTATACCTCTATTTTGTTACTTATTAGACAACAGATTTATGGCAATACCTTATAAAATACGAAGTGTAGTAATTATGTAACAAGTAATCAGGGGCGGCTCCTCAATAAGTGCGCCGTGCGCGCGCGCTGCCGCCTGCCGTGGAAAAAACAATATTTTTGCTATGGTATATTTTAATAAATTTTTATTTACTTTTTTACCTCCTGCATTCAACAAACAAAATTAGTATATCGAGGATCACAGAGGGTCGGCAGCCATTAATACAGAATACAGAAGCAGAATAAGTATAGTGTTAATCGTTGCAGACGTTATATACATCCATATCCATATAAATCAGGCGGGCGGCCGTGTGTATTTTTCGGCGCTCTCGCGAAATGCGATACTTCTTGATAATCTTCGTCGAAAACGACCGAATAGCACTCTGTTGTGCGCTATAAAATTACGCACTTCCAGTTTGTACTGGACTTTCGGCAGAGCGTTTGTACCTACTACGTAGTAATTTTCGTCTTCGCGTCGGATTGATTTTTAATTAGATCATTTCGTTGTTGTTTACATGTTCTAGGGGCGACTCCTCTAGAAGTGCGCCCGTGCGCACGCACTGCCGCCTGACGTGGAAAAAACAATATTTTTGCTATGCTATATTTTAATAAATTTTTATTTACTTTTTTACCTCGTGCATTCAACAAACAAAATTAATATATCGAGGATCGCAGAGAGTCGGCAGCCATTAATACAGAATCAGAATAAGTATAGTGTTAATCGTTGCAGACGTCATATACATCCATATAAAGCAGGCGGGCAGCGGTGTGTATTTTTCGGCGCTCTCACGAAATGCGATACTTCGGTGCGAAATGATCGCCGAATCTTGATGATCTTCGTCGAAAACGACCTAATAAGCAATCTGTTGTGCGCTATAAAATTACACACTTCCAGTTTGTACTGGACTTTCGGCAGAGTGTGTGTACCTACTACCTAGTAATTTTCGTCTTCGCGCCGGATTGATTTTTAATTAGATCATTTCGTTGTTGTTTACATGTTCCAACTCTAACAAGACAATTATTATTATTATGATGGCTACTACTTCGGGTTGCTTAATAAGTGGACAAAATAATTGTGATACTGTGATTAATTCAGTGGATATTTTAAATTTAAAGGTTAACTTTTTAAGGGACTTTTTAACTATTATAACGTATAACTAACTAGAGGAAAACTTGGTAAGTAGTTAATAATTATTAAGTTTAGTAAGTAGGTTCCTGTGTAATACATTTTCGGGGAAATAATAGGCGAGCCCTTCATTTTTAATGAATTCTTATTTTTAAAATGTCACTAATAAAGAGGTATCGATGGAGAGACTTTGCAAAAAAAAATTTTCAAATGAGCGCGAACTAGGTTTCCTAGAACCCATATCCGGGGTCAGTTTCAATTTTTCTATGTTATATATATATATATATATATATATATATATATATATATATATATATATATACATGTATATATATATATATATATATATATATATATATATATATATATATATATATATATATATATATATATCTGTATCCAACCGATAACTCAAAAAATAAGCAAGTGATTTCGATGAAACTCAGCAAGTGCCTTTCTTTTATTAATGGCTTGGATGAGTTCGTTAGTCAGGAAAATCGGATGACGTTTTCCAGGAAAATTTTGTGTTTTGTTTCAAAAAAAATATTTTTCTCCGAAAATTACAAAGTATTTTAATGAAATTTGGTGGATATGTCGCCTTCTAAAAGACCTTACTACACACTAAATTTAAATTCAACTTTCAACATTTTTATAAAATTGAGTTATTCAAATTTTTAGTTTTCTTGTGAAAAAAAAATTTTTCTCCGAAAATTGCAAAGTTATTTTGATGAGATTTGGTGGATATGTTGACCTGGGTAAGACCCTACTACACGCCAAAATTTAACTTTTTAGGTTTGTAGAACCTTGAGTTATCCAAATTTGAAGCATTTAATACAAATTTACTACCATAACGCACTTCGCCGCGTCCTGAACTTTTTTTCTTGCGCACCCCCAACGCATTAAGGCACGAATCGCTACTGCAAGTAATTCTCTTATTTTTCGTTTTTTAAGCAAACCCATATCAATTAGTGAATTGTCTTAAAAAAAAATTCCCTAACGAAGAGATCCCGACTTTTGAATATTGAAAAAATGTCTACAAATGAGGGTGAACTAGGCCCCTTAGAACCCATATCCAAAGACAGTTTAAATTTTTATATGTTTATATATATATATATATATATATATATATATATATATATATATATATATATATATATATATATATATATATATATATATATATATATATATACAGGGTTGTCCAATAAGCGCGCAGCGGTCTATAGTTACTAAACCGTTGTGCTTGAAAAAAAAAATTCTCAATTATACTTATAACGTGGGATCATTTCTACAAAGAAAGAGTAATACCAAAAATTATATTTTTCTTAAATGGAATACTATAGTTTTTACGCGGTAGATGAGGCCTCTGTAGACTCTATATTCCAATAAAAATTTGTAAGATTATCAAATGCAGTCTTGCCGAGTCATTAATTTTTCTTTGGTATGGAAAGCAACATCCAATCAGTGAAGGTTTTGATTGAAGTTTAAGATGAGTGAAAAAGGAAAAATTTAGTTTCAATAAATTTTGGTATGTCAAAATTTGAAGTGTATCATTAGGTGATAGATGTCAAACATATTTAGAACGATCTTTGCAAAATTATGTTAAAATACTCCACAAGCCATAGGACACATAGATTAAGACTAAGATGGAGATGGAGATGGAGATGGAGATTGAGATTGAGATTGAGATTGAGATGGGGATGGGGATGGGGAAGGGGATGGGGATGGGGATGGAGATGGAGATGGAGATGGAGATGGAGATGGAGATGGAGATGGAGATGGAGATGGAGATGGAGATGGAGATGGAGATGGAGATGGAGATGGAGATGGAGATGGAGATGGAGATGGAGATGGAGATGGAGATGGAGATGGAGATGGAGATGGAGATGGAGATGGAGATGGAGATGGAGATGGAGATGGAGATGGAGATGGAGATGGAGATGGAGATGGAGATGGAGATGGAGATGGAGATGGAGATGGAGATGGAGATGGAGATGGAGATGGAGATTGAGATGGAGATGGAGATGGAGATGGAGATGGAGATGGAGATGGAGATGGAGATGGAGATGGAGATGGAGATGGAGATGGAGATGGAGATGGAGATGGAGATGGAGATGGAGATGGAGATGGAGATGGAGATGGAGATGGAGATGGAGATGGAGATGGAGATGGAGATGGAGATGGAGATGGAGATGGAGATGGAGATGGAGATGGAGATGGAGATGGAGATGGAGATGGAGATGGAGATGGAGATGGAGATGGAGATGGAGATGGAGATGGAGATGGAGATGGAGATGGAGATGGAGATGGAGATGGAGATGGAGATGGAGATGGAGATGGAGATGGAGATGGAGATGGAGATGGAGATGGAGATGGAGATGGAGATGGAGATGGAGATGGAGATGGAGATGGAGATGGAGATGGAGATGGAGATGGAGATGGAGATGGAGATGGAGATGGAGATGGAGATGGAGATGGAGATGGAGATGGAGATGGAGATGGAGATGGAGATGGAGATGGAGATGGAGATGGAGATGGAGATGGAGATGGAGATGGAGATGGAGATGGAGATGGAGATGGAGATGGAGATGGAGATGGAGATGGAGATGGAGATGGAGATGGAGATGGAGATGGAGATGGTGATGGAGATGGAGATGGAGATGGAGATGGAGATGGAGATGGAGATGGAGATGGAGATGGAGATGGAGATGGAGATGGAGATGGAGATGGAGATGGAGATGGAGATGGAGATGGAGATGGAGATGGAGATGGAGATGGAGATGGAGATGGAGATGGAGATGGAGATGGAGATGGAGATGGAGATGGAGATGGAGATGGAGATGGAGATGGAGATGGAGATGGAGATGGAGATGGAGATGGAGATGGAGATGGAGATGGAGATGGAGATGGAGATGGAGATGGAGATGGAGATGGAGATGGAGATGGAGATGGAGATGGAGATGGAGATGGAGATGGAGATGGAGATGGAGATGGAGATGGAGATGGAGATGGAGATGGAGATGGAGATGGAGATGGAGATGGAGATGGAGATGGAGATGGAGATGGAGATGGAGATGGAGATGGAGATGGAGATGGAGATGGAGATGGAGATGGAGATGGAGATGGAGATCGAGATCGAGATCGAGATCGAGATCGAGATCGAGATCGAGATCGAGATCAAGATCAAGATCAAGATCAAGATCAAGATTAAGATTAAGATTAAAGATTGTTACCCCATTTCATTTCTTTAAAATATTTTTCCAAAAATGAAATTTAGGTTGCCTTGTTTGTCTGTCTTACATAGAGAGCTACAATATTTCATATTTTCAAAAAGTGTGGATACAGCAACAGTGAATAAGTGTTGAAAAGGTCTGGGTGGAGCAAACACATTATGGTAGAGTTTTTGTAAAAATATTTGAAATCCGATAAGCTAGAAGCTTCAATCTTGAACCACAGTAACATCTATTTAAACATATCCTGGGTACTTAATTAAAGAAAAATAACATAATGAGCTTCGCCGATAACTACAAGAGTTGGTTTTAAAAAACATTTTTTGTTTTTTTGTTTGCAAAAACTAGGTTGATTGACTAAAACAAAACGATCCAAGCAATTAAAAGGAAAAATACCTGCCATATTTATGATGTGGCAGGTACATTACCTTTGTAAATAATTATTATTTTTTCTAGAAAACTTTTGTGACTTTGTAACAAAATTTTTTTAAAGAGACTTGGAGTACTTACATATATCTCTACAGAACTATAATTTCTAGCTCCAGAACCTTATTTAACGGCTAACTGGGACCTCTAAAACCGGTCTCCCAGGTCCATTCAAATTTATGGGACCTCTAAAACCGGTCTCCCAGGTCCATTCAAATTTAAATAATTAGTTTTAATATTATACCTTACTAATAGTGTACAATTCTTATAAAAATTCACTACTATAATGCACTTGCTGCGTACCGAACATTTTTTGTATATCTTACGCAAAAGGTCTTATGTATCCTGCTGAGCTGCAAGCATTACTATACCAAGTGCTTCATTCTTGCTAAAATAAGTTTACAATCGAAACAATTAAAATTTAACAGTACAACTGTATAAATATCTAACATTTCTCCACGATAATGCCTAAATTATTCTTTGAGGAACTTTCTGTATCCCTTCTAAGTGGGTTTCAGCAGCTATTAATTGAAACAAATGCGTCTAGTAATTGGTTCTGGCTCAATTCAGACGAGTTACTTTGCATAATATCTGCATAATCCTTGATAGCAAGTAAACCTTAATATCATGCATATGTAGGATACATTTTCGAGCACATGCATACGGAAATTTGGGGGATACATTTGAATATGTGTAACTTTGAAGTTTACCCGCTTATATGCAGAAATATTTAGGATGTAGTTTTCCTTTGGCACAGTATGAATACATGCAGACTGCAGACGAAACAAGATAAGCCATGGATGAAACGTACTCATCTAGGTGTAAAATCTTAATAAGCAGTAGCTACACAAAGCCTTGTGTCAACAATGTTACTCGTAGCTAGAATACATACAGAGGGTCCCATAGAAAAGCTGTTTTAAATAGGTCTAGCGTTTAACAAAAGAGTTTTAAATGCAACCCTGCTTTCATTTGGTTAAGCAAACAAAATCGATGAAGGCAAGATTAGGAAAGTCATCGTCACGATTTAAATATAATGTCGCCATGTCGTCGCAACCATGAGTCTGTATCCAGCAGCGCTTTTCATTTCATTGTCGTTTTTGTGGCCTACCTCTTCCTCTTTTTAAGAATTTGTCCTTCAAATAATGTCTGAAAATTTGTCTTATAAATTTTGCTTTCATTCCCTCAATGTCTTTTAGGAAGCATATTTCCCCCTGCCTCCTCTGGCATAAATTAATTGCATAAATTAAATCGCCGTTTTATATTGATTGGGTTATATTGTGAATCGATTTCTGAAACATTCGGATGCGATGTTGTTGGACCTCTGGTACAATAGAAGAAAATTCCAACTTGGTCAACCTTTCGTACAGTTTTGACTTCAATTTTCAAGAACTGAAAAATTTACCCCTGAAGATGGCTACTAGTTAGCCGAAACGCGTAGGGATTTTAATAAAAATTTATTGTCTGGATCAGAAGTCTTTCATTGAGTATTCAATTATATATATATATATATATATATATATATATATATATATATATATATATATATATATATATATATATATATATATATATATATATATATATATATATACAGGATGGCGCATTATTATTGAAAACGAAACAGACCGATTTGCGTCCAGAGAATTTGTTTAAGAAACGCTGAAATACGTCAATTTTAATATTGAGGGGGACATGTTTTGACATAAAACTCAACTTTGTCACATCAACCCCTTAAGGGTGGTGATAACAACCCTTATATTTTAAATAGGGAACATGGGTCGAGTGTTACATCATTTGAAAGCTCTTTCTTTTCTGAATTCAGCACACAAACTTTTTTGGAAGTTTTATCAACTCGTTTAAAAATTATTCACAGTTAAAGATGCAAAAACGCATTTCACTCATTCCGATAAGAAATGTGCTGATAGTCAATGTTTTGTTGGTTTGTAAACAAAAACGTTTCTTATCGGAATGAGAGAAATCCGGTTTATTATTTCAGGTTATGGGTGGGTTTGATACTTGATAGTACTACCGAAAATTAATTTCACAATGATGTATTCTGTAGAAGAATGAGTTGAAATAATTACTCTTTTTTTCAAAAACGATGACTGTGCCAACCGTACCGCAAATTTGTTTAATGGACAACATCCGAACAGACAGGTTAACAAAAAATACATTTTGGAGTTAGTTGCAAAGTTTTGACAAAGTGGTTCAGTAGCCAACAAGAAACGGGATCCTGAACGTGAATTTCCGGTTAGAAATGAGACTACTGAGATTGAAGTTTTAGGATAAATTGCTGCAGACCCAACTTTGAGCACGAGAAAATTGGCCACTGTTTCAAACATCAAAAGAAGAACTATTCAGCGAGTATTGAAGCATCATAAAATTCACCCGTATAAAATTCATCTTGTACAACTAAATGAAGATGATTTTGATCGGCGGCTGGAGTTTTGTGAAGTTATGACTGCACGAATAGCTGATAACGAGACCTTTCTGTTCAATATCTGTTTTTCAGCCCAGTGTACGTTTTCATTAAACTCTACAGTCAATCGTCATAATTGTCGTTATTGGGCAGATAATAATCCAAGAAACTTTCACGAAGTCCACACTCAAACTCCACAGAAATTGAATGTCTGGACTGGCATTTTTTGAGACCGTTTAATCGGACCAGTTTTTCTTGATGACAATTTGAGTGGCGAAACGTATTTGGAGTGACTAGAAAATATCGTTTACCCTCTACTAATTGACATTTTTGAAAATGATGATCGCTATCAAGAAAACCAATTATTGTTTCAACGTGTTAGGAAGTTTTTGAACAGAGAGTTTCCAGGACAATGGATTGGGCGTAAAAGTGATATTGAGTGCCCCCCTAGATCACCGGATTTAACTCATTTAGACTTCTTTCTATGGGGCCATCTAAAGAGTAGAATTTACGCAACAGAACCGGAGTCTCTGGAAGAATTACGACGACGCATTGTTGAAGAATGCCGTCTAATAACTCCACAAATGCTCCAGAATGTCAGAGCTCGTTTTAAACAAAATTTGTACTTTTGGATGGAAGCTGGTGGTCAACAATTTGAACACTTACTTAACTGGATAAACATTTTTGAACGTTTGGTTTTGTTTTTTAGTTTTTTTTTATGGAAAATTGACCATTTAGTGCGTTTCTTATCACAATGAATGAAATACGTTCTTGCAACTCCAACTGTGAATAATGTTTAAACGAGTTGATAAAACTTCCAAAAAAATTAGTGTGCTGAATTCAGAAAAGAAAGAGCTTTCAAATGATGTAACACTCGACCCGTGTTCCCTATTTAAAATATATGGGTTGTTATCACCACCCTTAAGGGGTTGATGTGACAAGGTTGAGTTTTATGTTAAAACACGTCCCCCTCAATATTAAAATTGAAGTGTTTCAGCGTTTCTTAAAAAAAATTTCTCTGGATGCAAATCGGTCTGCTTCATTTTCTATGCGCCACCCTGTATATATATATATATATATATATATATATATATATATATATATATATATATATATATATATATATATACATATATACATATATACATATATACATATATATATATATATATATATATATATATATATATATATATATATATATATACATATATACATACATATATATCCTCTTTAAGGTCTCAGTGTGTTCGGTCCTAGGCCTGAGAGAGTCGTCTTAAGTATTTTATTAGAAATCAAAAAAACAATGCTAAGACGGCGTTGAAGTTGTATTTTTATGATTTTAAAATCATATTAGAATATTTCTTACTGTTTTTAGACTGACAATTAATTCTAGAGCTAGAGAGAGCTGGGAATAACATTAGATTCAAAGCGAGATTCAAATTAAGTAACGAAATTTATTCGGTTGGGGTAACGGAATGAAGGTAAGAACACTATGTTCATGGAATTGTAAGTAGTTAGAAATGAAGCCAAAATAACATCCAGATTGTCTTAGTTCAAGATAAGTTATCGAACCACTAAAAAGGTATCGTGCATTAACTCACAAAAGGTTCATTTATATACCGGCAACCACCAGCGGCTGAAGCTCGTTCATATTTTTAACTCCTAAAGTTAGAATTAAATTTTAGTATCATAGCCATTTCTCATACAATTTATATCTATATATCTATACATTTTTGGAGCTCCTCTCATGTTGTGCCTTACTATATTGTGTTACCTCCTTCAAATTAAAAGAACTTTTACCATCAATATGATGCAAAGTATTATGTAGTATGGTGTAGTAAGCGAAAAAGCTGTTATCTAAAGATTGACCTCAAGTGGATCTAAATCCGGTTGGTAGTGAGGTCACCATTAGCGGTTGAACTCTAACCTAATGTATCCATCTATCAGATTTTATTATTTGCAAGATGAGAAACACTGTTAGGGTCACGGGATGTTAAGAAATGAAGCTTACTACTTACCAAGTTCTGAGTTGTTCCGTCAGAGGTCCCATATTTGTTGGATACCCTGATCAGAACCTGGTTACCTTATGTTGTAGATATCTCGGAGAAAGTTAGTCAGAATTATTTATTGTGTCGCCGTCAAATGTGAGAAATATTGGTTAGGAGTTACTTTTCAATTAAACAGATTTGTTAATGTAATATGTATTCATATAAATTAATTTGTAATAGCAAACAAAATTAAATAAACGTGGTTGGTAAATCTCTAATAAACATTAATCGTACACAAATAGAAATCAAATAAAAAGCAAGAACTTCAAGAAACAGAAATTATCATTTCACATGTATATGACAAAATAATAAGATAAAAAATTGTTGTAGGTTACTAAAATATTAATAGTAGCTACCTGAGATATATAAAAAATCAAATGGGTTTATCACCCCTTTTTAAGATAATTCTTAGCCACCGCAATTGAAAGGTGTTTACGCGGTAACGTGCCAGTGTCGACTCCTCTCGAGCTAACGTCTGTTCTTCCCGAGATTCAAATTATCTTCCCCTTAACACCTACGTCCCTCGCCTATAGTTCAGGGCTTCCAAGGTTAATTTGATGACAGAGTTGCAGATACATTCTCGACTCCCCCTTAACATTGAAAATGGACTCGTACCTTACCTAACGACTTTTCAGTAAGATGAAATAATGATTTGTTCTAGAACATTCTCAACGGATATTTTGTACTTAAACGCCCTTCTAGGAAAATCCGACACATTATTTACTAACAAAGCCACACTGCATCTTTAGATGTTTGATTTTTTTAACATTGCTTTCCTAGCCTGCAGCACGGAGTTTAGGGTAGTTAAATGTTGGCGACTTTTCATCAAATAACTTTTTAAATCCAAAACTTGAAGTACTTAATATAGACAGGGTTTTTGGTATTATTTAGATACTTGGGGTTTTTCTAAGTGTTTTTAAACCAATAATGATTCTAGGTAAAAAGTGAATCGTTACAGTTGCACTACCAACCGCGGATATTATTGGAGACTGAATTATAACTAACATTTATAAATACAGTGGGGCACCACATTCGCCATGGTCTTTAAACAAAACCTGTAGATATTTTTTAATTCTTTGTTCTTCGGGCCGTTTAAAGCACAAATTAAAAATATCGTTAATTAAAAAAACAAAAATATACAAAACAAAGTTACATTTTTTAATGGAACACCCTTATTGGTTATATTATTTGGATTTCTAGGATAAAATAAAGGTGAGTTACAACAAGGTTACTTATACCTAAATCGCTGTTTTAGATTAATTGTCTAGTATATGAAATTTGACCCTGAGTTAACATTATATATACTAACAGACGTATGCACAATCACTATAACACAAGAAAAAGAAAAAGTGTCACCGACAAAATCACTAATTTTTAGAACCCATAACATCAAAACCATTTTCACAATACAACAAAAACTGTCAAGTCAAATATAACCTCCCAATGATACGATTCCAAACGAATCTCAAGTAGTTTACGAAATTCCTTGTTCCCACTGTTTCCGAACTTATAGACAATCGAGCAGACCTATTCACAATAGAAAATATAAACAAGCCCTCGCAGTTAGAAGAAATGACACTTCATCAACACTGGCCATGCTTCATATTTATACAGGACGCAAAATATACTTCGACAATGCCAAAACCATGCCTCCAGTCTGCAACTCCACAACCAGAATTATACGCGATGCGATCAAGATCGCAAAACATCCTGATTGTTTAAACGAGAGAGAGAGAGAGAGAGAGAGAGAGAGAGAGAGAGAGAGAGAGAGATGAGATTCATTGCAGATACACAAGGTGACTAACAACTCGACAGCCACTTTTATGTATTACTTGACCCAACGAATACCTTTAATGCGCTTATTACCGTTATTACTGTGCCTGACACAATAAATATTTACAACCGATCTAAATTCTTCAAAAATAACCCAGGCACATGCCCCACTACAAATATTACAACACTATTTAGCGACAGTCAAATCTCTCTTAGGTCCGGGGTTAAACATACTGAGACCTTAGAGACGAATTTCAATAAAAACTGGGGAGCAGGTGAACAGAGGCCTCAGAAACGAACTACAACCTAACCCACACTTATCCACCGCTCTAAAAAGTAAGTATTGAGGCCTTAGAAATATTTTTTAACCTCTGCAAAAGGCTAAAAAACAGGAAGCCGAAGCAACGAGTTTAAACCAATTCTGGATGCGGTTCATCCCGAGAACTAAGTTTTTTCACACTTATAACAGTGGAAGCGTTTTCGAAACAAAACATATTTAGATGAAGATTCAGTTGACGAAAACTGTGTCAATAAACAATTTGCCAGGTGGAAGCTGAAGTAAACACCATACGTTCTGATGATGATGACAAGGAAGGTAATAATGTACTCCTGGGAATTCTACAACTAGCATGGAACAAGCCATTAAAAAACTATAACTGGGAAAATACTGACACAGTATTAGCAGAATCTGAATGACATGTAACTGCTACTGCTGTGAATAACCAATCGAATTGTTTGATTATTTTATGAATCGGGAAGTAGTCGCAAAACAAATAAAAAGTATGGAGACAGCAAGTGCGTTCTAGAATTAAATTTTCTTTAAAATGTTTTTAATTAAAATATGTGTCTCTAAATCAAGCAGGCATCAATCTGCTGAACGGTGTAACCTATATAGTAGAAACAATGTTTTATCAAAATTACTTCTAGTTTGAAAATGTACAAAAATTTTCCGCAAATAAACTGAAAAGGTTTTCGAAAAAACTGGTTTCCTAGCTAACAAACCTTAGGTTAATGACAAATTGAGTTATTGAAATTTAAAAGATTTTATGCTACCAAAAAGCACATACTGAGTCCCGATCTTTTTTCTTACAAACATGCATTATATTTAGATAAAAAATGCAAAAATGCAATAATATAAGGGTGTTCGAAAAAAACAATTGTATGATCACCAACGACTTATGGACCACCCAGTGATTGTAAAAATGTTTTTATAAGATGCAGCTTAATACACTCTATAGATAACATATACCTTTTTTTTCGTATCTTGTATAGTAACAATTATATTCAGCTTTACCGTAAAAATGCGCCCCCTTGTATATATGCAAACAGATAAAAACTAAAAGTAAACCCGGATATGGATTCCAGGGGACCTGGTTTGCTCTCATTTAAAGAAATCTTTTTAAAATTGGAAAGTCACGATCTCCTCATTAACGAATCATTTCTACGAAAATTAGCTAAAAATTATAGACCGCTAACCATAAACTTAGCTAAACCTACATCCAAAGCAACAGCTTAACTAAACCTACAGCCAATGCATCAGAAGTCACCTATTTGAAACAAACATTTTTTTCAGAATTTTTGTCAAAAGTTCTTGGCAGGTGTCGTTTTTTTTTGTACATTTGGTTCGTTGATCAGGATAATCCCACCAGTTTCTTTTTAGTGAATTTTCTTTTTAAAAAATCACTTATGAGGTGATCCCGACTTTTGAACTTAAAATATGTAAATATTTTAGTAAAATGAAGGACAATTGCGGTTGAAGCTGAAACTTAAGGGTTTGCAGAACACCTTTATTGCGACATTTTCTTTACAAAATCCATATTTGTTTCAGGTTTTTTTGCCTACATTTTGCGAATTTTGACTTTTCAAATCGCGACATTGATGTTTTGAGAAAACACAAAACTTTCCGGTTGGAATCACATCGGAATTGGAATTATCGGAACAAAATTACGACTAATTTATTAGGAGACCGTGCACTCAGCACAATACACCACAAAATAAAACAGAACTGTTAAATTTTACCTTTCACACCGCAAAAATTGGTAGTTAGTAAGAAACGATTAATGATACCAAGTACGTTTTAGATAAAAGACAATATAAGAAATTTTAGATAAGAGTCGGTGAAGAATTATTCTTGATAACTAGTAGATCTAGTAAGGGTAATTTATTGTTAATTTCTAATTCGTGGGTAAATTTTATAGAAACAAATCTATTGTTTAATTTGGCAATAAAATCTTCTATTCTGCAAATGTTTGTGTTAAACACTGCGAAAATATCATCCACCTAACGAAAGCATACTCTAGGAAAATAACTACTTTCACTTTCAAGATCTGTTTCAAATCTGCTCATGAAAAGGTCAGCACCAAATGGCGATAGCGGATTGCCCATTGCCGTGCCTTGGGTTTGTTGAAAAAATTCATTGTTGAATTGAAAAGGCCTTTAGAATAAAGACACTTTAGAATTCAATGTCTATAGAAAGGAAACCACCACTCTAACCTACATTCCGAACGACTCACATCATACATACGCACAAAAAATGGCCAGTCTGAATTCTTTAGTAAATTGGTTAATTAATATTCCTTTAAACAAAAGTAGATATACCAAAGAATTCTTTTATATTAAGAACGTGGCCGAATATAACGGAGACACTGCTTGCCTACTGGAAAAATTAATGAACAAACAGAAAACAAATAAAATGTTAACGGAATGAACGACGTTTAGAAGAGAGAAATCCGAGAAAAACTTTGTTTGCTTACCATTTGAATCTCGAATCACGAGTGGTCTAGGTAGCATTTTTTTAAGTCAACTTGCAGCTAACATTTTTGACAAAAAAATACCTTAAAAAGCTTGCTAGGTAACCCAAAAGACAAAGAAGTCGGGAATTTATAAAATAAGTTGTAAACATTCTAATCTTAAGTACGTCGGACAAACAAAAAGATCGATTGGAATTAGATTCAAATAACACTTAGCCCAATTACGTTACGGTACTATAGATAGATCTTCCGTCGCCCGGCATATTTGGGATAATAATCATCACGTTAATAATGACAATCTAAAGTTAATAAAAAATGTTAGACAATTAGGACAGCTAAACACGTTCGAAGGTATATATATATATATATATATATATATATATATATATATATATATATATATATATATATATATATATATATATATATATATATATATATATTGCGAGATATAGTTACAACAACAAAAATGTATGAACGTTTCACCACCGCCCATTACGAGTCACCTGATCGATTACTTTGTTAAATAAAATTCCCACGTTTCAACACGTCCTAAAGATAAGACGGCTAATATTAAGGTGGACAATGAACTCTCAGAAGAATTAAAAATACAACGTTGTGTAAGGCAAGGATGTGTACTATCGCCGCTATTATATAATCTTCACTCGGAAGAAATCATTCAGAGAGCGCTGGAAGAAACAACAATAGGAGTAAAGGTCAATGGAATACCCATTAGCAATATCCGGTATGCAGACGACACCATACTCATTGCCGAAACAATAGAAGATTTACAGAGCTTAGTAGGTCAAGTAGTGACGAGTAGCGAGGAGAGCGGACTTACCTTAAATATCAAAAAGACCAAATTTATGACCATTACAAAATCAGTTCAGCAACAGGAAAACCTATGGATCAACGGAGAACTAGTAGAGAAAGTCAGTAAGTACAGGTACCTGGGAACAACTGTCAATGAAAAAAATGAGTACACTGAAGAAATTAAATCAAGAATTGGACAAGCCAGAACCATATTTAACAGAATGAGAAGCGTGTTATGCAGTAGAGATCTTAACTTACAACTTAGAGTAGAGATGCTACGTTTTCTCGGTGTTGCTATATGGGATGGAATCATGGACGTTAAAGAAAGATATAAGTGATCGACTGGAGGCATTTGAGATGTGTTCATATAGAAGGATCTTGAGGATAAGTTGGGTAGACATGGTAACAAATGAGCAGGTACTGGGAAGAATGAGAAAAGAAAAAGAGATATTGAACACGATTAAAATAAGGAAGCTGCAATATCTGGGCCACGTGATGAGAGGAGAGAAATATGTATTGTTGCAGAATATTATGCAGGGAAAAATACGGGGAAAGAGAAGCAGAGGAAGAAGACGTATTTCCTGGCTAAATAACCTGAGAAAATGGCACAACTGTAGTTCCGTTGAGTTGTTCAGAGCTGCAGCATCAAAAGTGAGAGTAGCCATGATGATAGCCAACCTTCTAAGAGGATACGGCACTTGAAGAAGAAGAAGCCATTATCTCCTTGTCTAAATTAAGGAGCACAACCAGGTGTCATTAGTAAAATTGTGGATAGTATTAAAACCTAGTAAACGTTTAGATTATGTATACTTTTTGGCAAATATGCATGAGTATGAAGCCTGAACTGCTACATACACACACACACACACGCACACACACACTGTTCGTAAAAAGTTTCAATTTTCTCCTGACTGACGAGGGCAAAACCGGTTGCAGCAAGGCTAAAAAGCAATTGTGAAGACAGAATAACAGCATTTATGTCTTTATTAAGTATGGAATGGTTCCACGAAGTAGCAAAGAATCAACAATGCCACATTCTAGATTGATATTTTTTGAATGAGAAAGGGTTGATTAAAATTTAATTCTAAACTCCTTGTTTCAGTTATCCAATCGCCACTGAGTCTCAAGGCTTCTATTTCCGCGATAAAACCAGGATTAATTGAAAGGTCCCTATACCTTTATTTGATCTGACATCTGACAAACTATGTTACATTTACTTTGTAAAAGAGCTGTGTAATTGGCAAATAATCAAATTGAAATCGCGCTCTCTGTAAAGAAGTGATAAAAGTGTACAATAAAGGACGTAATGCGTCTTAAGGGGGAAGTACATTAACAATGGCGACACTTCAGGTGAACAAATGGTTTTGTCCGTCCTGCTCGAAGTGCTTATTCGTCGCACTTATATTAACGGCCTCCGTTAAGAGAACCTATATCGCATGGAAAAGGGAATTTCTCAGATATCAACGGGTAAAATAAGACATGCGAGAAAGAAATTCCGACCGAAATACTTATAATGCATTTCAAACCTTTTAGAAAATTCTTCTTCTCTACCTCTAATATGGCACGACTATATTTTATTTTGGCGAATTTTTATTAAGAAAAGTGAATTATTTCAGTTTATCGGTCGGTTTGATACTTGATAGTACTACCGAAAATTAATTTCACAATGGTGTACTCTGTAGAAGAAAGAGTTGAAATAATTACTCTGTTTTTCAAAAACGATGACTGTGCCAACCCTACCGCAAATTTGTTTAATGAACAGACATGTTAACAGAAAATACATTTTGGAGTTAGTTGCAAAGTTTCGACAAAGTGGTTCAGTAGCCAACAAAAAACGGGATCCTGAACGTGAATTTCCGGTTATAAATGAGACTACTGAGATTGAAGTTTTAGAACAAATTGCTGCAGACCCAACTTTGAGCACGAGAAAATTGGCAACTCTTGCAAATATCAAAAGAAGAACTATTCAGCGAATATTGAAGCATCATAAATTTTACCCGTATAAAATTCATCTTGTACAACAAGTGAATGAAGATGATTTTGATCGGCGGCTGGAGTTTTGTGAAGTTATGACTGCACGAATAGCTGATAACGGCAACTTTCTGTTCAATCTCTGTTTTTCAGTTTTTATTCAACTCCACAGTCAATCGTCATAATTGTTGTTATTGGGCAGATAATAATCCAAGAAATTTTCACGAAGTCCACACTCAAACTCCACATAAATTGAATGTCTGGACTGGCATTTTTGGAGACCGTTTAATCGGATCAATTTTTCTTGATGGCAATTTGAGTGGCGAAACGTATTTGGAGTTACTAGAAGATATCGTTTATCCTCTACTAATTGACATTGTTGAAAATGATGATCGCTATCAAGAAAATCAATTAGTGTTTCAACAAGATTGAGCTCCTCCGCATTGTTCACAACGTGTTAGGGAGTTTTTGAACAGAGAGTTTCCAGGACAATGGATTGGGCGTAGAGGTGCTATTGAGTGGCCCCCTAGATCACCGCATTTAACTCCTTTAGACTTCTTTCAATGGGGCCATTTAAAGGGTAGAATTTACGCAACAGAACCGGAGTCTCTGGAAGAATTACGACGACGCATTGTTTAAGTAATATTAAAATTGACGTGTTTCAGCGTTTCTTCTTTCTGGCAAACGACAGAGGATATGAAATTTAAAATTTGCTAAGTGATTATTATTTAACTGGGGGATTCAGTCAGTTTTTAAAATACACTATATTTGTAGCTTGATGAGCGGCCCCAAAGACAGTTTTAGTGCAGCATATATATATATTATGCTGTGGTTTTAGACTGAAAGTGTTGCATAATATAGTAGAAATGTAAACAAAATCAAGTAAAGTCTATAAAAATGATTCTAAAATAGTTTCTTTTATCTTTAAACTTAAACATAAGACGTCATATAAGACCGAAACAGTCCTTGAATGTGTTTCAATGGCAATTCTACTAATTCTGTAATTAATTGTTACGTATACTTTTAGTATACTACCCCGGGCATGAAACCTGTGTCAAGTATCATGTAAACAAAACGCTAGTTGACATATCAGTAGATAGCTCAGTGCCAGAGTGCTAATCTTCTGCGCAGAAAGTTGTATAATCGAATCCAGCTCGATTAATGTATGTTTTATTTTGACATTTGGAGAAACAACAATGCACAGATTTCATACGTTTTGAACAAGATCTCATTTTGGTTTAAAACGCCTGAATAACTTTGTCACCTTTAAGTCTGAAATTATAATTTTCAGCAGACATTTTGTTATTGTTGATATTGAAAAGACCGGTTTGATTAGGTTGACTAAAACGTAATCGTACTGGCGATTAATAAGGAAAAATAACTGCTACGTTTATAATTTGGCAGATACTTTACTTTTATAAATAGGATTTAAGTTTCCATCTCGAAATCTTTTGTATAACTTTAAAGAAATTTATAACACCAGTTTCTTTTAAAGTTACACTATCTACAGATATAGCAAAATTTATTTCTTTAGCTTCATAAAAAAATTAGTTTTGGGCATTTGTCTCAAAAGGAGTTAGAACACAAGATTTTCTTGATAATAGAGATATCTCGATGGCAACACTTTATTCCTCAAATGTGCGCGATCTCTAAAATAAATCTTATAGGTCTGTGTAAGTTTAAAGTATTAACTTTACTAATATGCCGTATAAGAATAGTGTACAAGTCTTATGAAAATTCGCTACTATAACGCACTTGCTGCGTCCTGAAATTTTTTAATACCACCTAAGTTTACAAAAAAAATTTAAATTTTGGTAATACACTTATAGGCCAGTCATTTAAAACATCGTAGGTCGCAAAAATTGCACTGTTCTGGTTTTTTGGGATGTTGTTAGGATAGATAAATAGTGTGAAACCAAGTTTGCAGCTTCAAAAAACCTGTGCTAACTTCGTAGTGCCTCGAAACTTTCGAATTTTTTTCAGTTTTTTGCTTATAACTTTTAAAAAGTGCATCCCACGGAAAAAATTACTTACACTTTTATAGTAGACAAAATCTTCTACAGTTCGAGCGTAACCGCAGCTCCGTGGATCAAATAGGTCTCGAGATACAATACTTGAAAAATTGGCCATTTTTTCAAAAAGTTCGAAATTGTTGTTTTAGCCGTCTTTCTAGCAGAATATGGGCTAAAATACTGATCCTATGAGGAAAGTCATGGAAAATTAAATTGTGGCGCAGTTATCTACATTTAGTTTAAGCAGAAACGAAACCCTGTGGGACCAATAGTCTTCTTGTTATGAGGAAAAAACGAAAAATTAAGGAAATCGAATTTTTCAAAAAATTTGGCCTAATAATTGCAGGCTTTTTGTAAAGGATAAGAAAGACATAACTCAGTGGAAAATTGTTTATATCAGCAAAATGAAACTGAGTACAATTAGAAATAAGGTATAAATTTCTCAAAATTCTATCAAATTATTATAAAAATTATTTTGATTGTTTGGGGCTCCGGGACGTGAAATGTTGACCGCGAAGTAATGGCGCGACCTCAGCTGACTCATGCGATAGAAATAAGCAATAATAAATTACAACGAACGGGTAGGTGTAATATTAGGCTTAGCTTTACACATTCTGCGAGACAGTCGTGTTCTTTTGAAGGACCCAGGTTCGTCAGACGACTGTTCTTGGGGCACCGGCCACTCCACGTTTTCGGATTAGATCTACTACTGGATACTAGCGGTGAAGGATCGGCGACGTCGTCTTCTTCATCCGACTCAGCCATAGAAGAAAGGAGTATTCACGCAAGTCTTCCCTTGACAAACTTTTCAGGGAGCAAAGCATTTGAGCCCTGCTCTCTGGCAGGAGCAGCTCCCTCCTCCGCACCCTTGCTGTAATAATATACCGTATAATAATAGTGTACAATTTTTATGAAAATTCGCTGCTATAACGCACTTGCTGCGTCCCGAAATTTTACTCATTTCATCTAATCCTCCAATCGTTGCCTGTATTTTCCACATAAGTTAATCCGTTTACAATATCTTCCGAACTAACATTATTTCTTGGCAGCCCACATTTTCATCCAACTTGTTAATAAAAAACTCTAGACACAGCAAGTACGTTATGGTAGTGAGTTTTCATAAGAATTGTACACTATTAGTAAGATATATTATTAAAACTAATTCTTTAAATTTAAATGGACCTTGGAGATCGGTTTTAGAGTCCCAGTCAGCGATTATTTGAAAAAAATTATATTTTATATTGAGCTACTAAATTAAAATTTGGTCCTGGATATAATATGTAAGTACTGCAAATGTCTTTAAAAAATGTGTTACAAATTTCATTAAAGTTACTAACGTTTTTCAGAAAAATAAATGATTTACAAAGGGAATGTACCTGTCGAATTATAAAAATATGTAAGTACTGCAAGTGTCTTAAATAAATTGTGTTCCAAATTTCATTAAAGTTAGAAACGTTTTTCGGAAAAAAATAATTATTTACTAAGGGAATGTACCTGTCGAATTATAAATATAAATCCGATAGCTCAATAAATTTCCCATTAAGCCAGAATTTTCAATCTTGAACCTTAGTAACACCTATGTAAACGCACGTGGGTAATAAATTAAAGAAAAATAACATATTGAGCTTCGTTTTGTTTTAAAAAACCTTTTTTGTTGTTTATTGTTTGCAAAAACTGAATGGGTTGACTAAAACAAAACCATCCAAACAATTAATAAGGAAAAATACCTGTCATATTAATTATTTGACAGGTACATTTCCTTTGTAAATAATTAATTGTTTTCTGAAAAACTTTTGTAACTTTAATGAAATTTGTAACACAATTTTTTTAAAGACACTTGCAGTATTAACATATTATATCTAAGACCAAATTTGAATTTAGTAGCTCCATATAAAACATACTTTTTTCAAATAAACGCTAACTAGAACATTACAACTGATCTCAAAGGTCCATTTAAATTTAAAGAATTAGTTTTAATAGTATATCTTACTAACAGTGTACAATTCTTATGAAAATTCACTACTATAACGCACTTGCTGCGTCTCGGAATTTTTGTGATACTGGAACCAATAAGTACAAGTTAGTATTTGTTTCACTTGCCAGGTTATTAAAAATATTGAAGAACACAAATAACGATAAGCATGTGCTACTTACCTTTGATCAACAATTGTGTCAGAAACTTTAGGACCAAATCAAAAGAACACTTTTTAATAACAACTCTTACATAATGTGTAGAGATATAATAATAAAGAGCTTTATAACAGCAAACGTGGCTAGTCGCTAACACTCCATGTAAGGATGCTTTGTAAAATAAAACCATAAACAATAATAACGATTCTTCGAATGTTTTGAGGTTAGACTGATGTTTAAAAGGGAATAGATTTCTGAATTATAATGCTACTGGCGCTGAAGCGTCGGATATTAGTATTAAACTTATAGTTTTAAACCATTTCATTGAAGTGAAACTTTTTTGGTATATTCTGTAATATAACAAAACATTTCAGTTTTAATAAATGTAAATAACACGTTGAGTGTCTCATATTTCGGCGTCGGCAGTCGTCGGTCGGCGGCTCCCGTTTCGCGATGACAGTTGGGCTACCATGCAGCGGTGTCAGATTGAGTAAATTAGAATTTATGATAAATCGAATGAGAAATTATTGGTAACTCAACATTTATTAATATTAAGCCACATTTATTGGATGGATTAATTTTTTGACGAACTTTTATTTGTCTTCAATACGTGCCAATATGTGTTATTGCCATATGTTTTACATTTTAAGATTCAAATGAAATTTTATTAAATCTGACAACCCGGCTGCTTTATATTTAACTGTCAGGTGACTGTTTCTTTTTGAATAATCTACTCAAAATGACGCATTCACAGTCTAATCATCCTTATCAACATTGAACGTGTATGAAATTTGAACTGATATCTTAGACTGTTTATTCATTTATCATTTTGATTTTTTAATAACTCCCTTCCTCGTATGCCATTTAATTTGAAATTTGGGTAACAGCTATATTGTAACGTCTCCTATATATGTGCAAATTTCCATTCGAAACACTTCAATATTTCAAAAAATATTGTGTTTTCAAAATTTTCTTTACATTTTTTTCTAAGAAAAATTAGACGCACGGCGACCATCTACGAGCTCATCCAAGCCATTAACAAAATCAAGGTAATTCCCAAATTTGGTCGAAATCAGTCAAGTATTTTTTGAGTTAGCGGTTGGGTACATATATATATATATATATATATATATATATATATATATATATATATATATATATATATATATATATATATATATATATATATATATATATATATATATATATATATATATATATAAACATATAAAAATTGAAACTGACCCCAGATTGGGTTCTAGAGGCCCTAATTCGCGCTCATTTGAAAAGTTTTTCCAAAAGTCTTACCATCGATACTTCTCTATCAGTGAATTTTCTTAATGAAAATTCACTAAAAATTGAACTAAACATGACACTAAATTTTGACATACTGTATATCAAAAGGTGGTTTATTATTCTTATATTCATATTCTTTGCAGGGTAAAATGAGATAATTATAATATATTTTGTATTCAACTGAATAAAAGAGGAATGGTATTTCATTTGATAAACAATATGTAACGTACTTTTCACCAACCGTAACTGAAATTAAATACTTCCAAAAATGTAATATTTGGAACATTACCTAAGGGAAAAGGCGATGTTGTAACATCACTGAAATGTTTGCTGCTTAAAGCATTAAGCCAATACCTTCTAATGAAAATGTTTTAAATAATTTCATTAAATGTCATGAGTTTCCGCGTTCTAATAATACATTCGTGGAGTTATTTGATTCAGTTTGGAATAAATGAAAAAGCAGACTGCCTGCCAGATATTTACGTAACGATTGCTTGTAGGAATATTATGTGTTGACATTCGCTGAAAAGGATGTTTCCTTCTGCCAAGCTAAAGCATTTTATCGGACGTCTTCAATCAAAAGAACGCTATGGTAAATATGTCCCCCATGTTATTGATCTAAGGCTATGTATACCGTTCACAATATAAACACGGTTAAGAAAAGTATTGCCGAAATCCATTTCTCTCGGTTGAATGAATTTTTTATGTGCCAACAATGTTTTTGCTTTATTCATCTCGAGCCATTAACGTGAACCATTCATTCAGTTGTTTGCCATGGAAAAAAGCGTTTCAAAACACAAGTTAGCTTCATCCTTTATTTAAAAATGAAGGAAAGTTTTTGAATAATGTTAAGTTCATAATAAATTTAATTATCTTCAGGAAAATTTATCAATAAATTAGAGTTGTAATTTGATAAGCGAAGCTTTACTTAGAGATCTGCTGAAAAGACGATTTCATTAGTCAAAAACTATAAAACGAAGTTCGTTAGTAACACCAAAACGTCTGTACTGGATTAATTTTAGATACTAATCGCAATTTTCTCATTTAAAGTTTTCTTAACTAAGCGAGAGAAGTCATAAAATATTCATTTAATTAGGTTACACTTTTATGCAAGGTATAAAGAAGAAACAAGAAACCATTCACAAAGTTTACGCTTGTTTTCTGCAATGTTATCTTTCCCTATATATCAAAAAAGTCTGGACGCAGCAAGTTCGTTATGGAAGTGAATTTTTATAAAAATGCTTTGAATAGCAAATATGTCTTTTTAATGCAAGCAGTCATCAATTTGGTTACCGGCATAACCTATATAGTAGAAACAATGTGCCATATTTTATAAAAACAACTTATTGTTTGAAAATGTACAAAAATTTTCCGACAATAAACTTTAAATGTTGGTTTCCTAGCCAACAAACTTTAGGTTAATAGCAAATTGAGTTATTGAAATTTAAAGCATTTAATGAAAATTTGCTACCAAAACGCACTTACTGCGTCTAGATTTTTTTCTTACAAACATATTTCGAAAAAAAAAGGAATAAAATAATGGTGTTCGAAAAAAAATTGTAGGGATCACCAACGACTTATGGGTCACCTGTGATTGTCAAAATAATTTTATAAGATGCAGCTCAAGCTACCCTATCATTAACTTATACAATTTTTTTTCGTCTCTTGTATAATAATAATTATATTGAGCTTTACCGCAGAAATGCGTCACACTGTATATATGTAAACAGATAAAAACTGAACGTAACCCGGATATGGATTCTAGGGGGCCTAGTTTGCGCTCATTCGAAGAAATCTTTTTAAAATTCCAAAGTCTCGGTCTCCTCAATGACGAATTTTTTGTACGAAAATTAGCTAAAAATTATGGACCGTTAAATCATAAACTTAACTAAAACTACCGCCAAAGCATCAGAGAGAAAATAACTAACCTGTTGCATATCAGCCCTTTTTGTAAAACTTCGATCTTTTATATCTGTTGACAAACATCACAAACACTGTTGAGTTCACCGACTAACACTAATAAAATCGCAAAGGAATACTTTGCACTTGTATATAAAAATTCCCAAATAACACAAATAATTTGTCAACTGAAATTAAAAACAGATAAACAATCTAATAATACACGATAAACGTCAGTTACAGCGTGTATCTGACCTGCGCAATGATATAAAATGTTCCGTTGCTAGGTAACAACTCAGACATACTAGATCTCCTATACCTATAAACCAGTGTTTGGCATTGTCAATAAAAAGCGGTGATGTTAAATATAAATGTTTCAAATTCGAATAGTTCCATTTTCTGTAAACCTAGAAAGCTGAATTTTGGTACATAGTTTATCTGCATTTTAATTTTAGAAGAATATAATTCTTAATTATTAATGATAATGTGTGTGAATACTGCTGCGAGCCACCACAAAACAGAAGGAGCACTACATAGAGCAAATCATCGAAGCAGTGACGTTAAAATCTAGGTAGCGTTGAATTAACATTTAATTTCTCTGACTTACCCCATATGGGCATGCTGCTCTTTTTCTCAGCCGATGGCTGCTTTAGACATTTTTAAACAGTTTTTAACGTTACATATATAAAATTTTAATATGTCTTAGCGCAATATACAATGTTTATTTTCTATAAAAACGATGCAATTTAAAACCAATAATATTTTATCGTATATAACTTCTAGACCATTTGTTGTAGAATATTTAAAATAAAAGCGATCAAGAACACAACCCGCAAAACGAACCGCGTCACTCTAAATACGCAAGAGACGCTTCGTAGCAAATTGAATTTATTCTCGCCTTGTGGTTAGTTTTGGAAAGCCGACGTCGTCCAGCGTGTCGTTGAATTCGATTGCACTTGCCGGAAGTAAAAGGAAAATACAGAAAAAAAAATACTAAAAGTAGATAAGCAGATAAAAACTTACACGCCGCCAAATCCTGCAGCTGCTGGAACTCCTGAGGGGAAAGTTTATCCCACTGCAGGGCCATCGCAAGCCACTCTTCTTCGGGGAACGGGGGCTGGTCTTCAATCACCTGAAAAATGATATGCAGATTTTTTATCGGAGTTCTGGTTGAATTATTTACACAAATAAAAATAGAAAGCTTAACTAGAGAATTTGTTTTTAGAATTTTGGTGGATTCTGTTTCAACTGATAGTACAATCTATAAGTAAGTTTGATTAAAATTATCGTAAAAAATTTTGATACTTTTATAAATGGCGTTGTAGTTGTGGTTGTAGACCTCCAAACTTTCAACATTTATTGTTAAACCTTAACAGTGTTGTCACGTCATCTATCATTAGCTATTTCCATTAAACAAGTAAGGAATAAGGTATGAGTTTCTTTAAGACTTGAGGGGTAGGTACCGCAAGCAACGCCCTCTATCCGCCTGAGCAGAATGGCAAGAATAGTCAATCTTTTATTACTATTAAAAATGAATTGGCAATCATTTTTAAGAAAATGCGTTAAATACTTCTCCAGACATCAAGGAAAGTCTAAATTCTTTGGCTTACTTCATGACTAAAAGTTCATATAAATATAGGCCCGTAAACGCTTCGTTATTGATCTACAGGGTGTTTAAATTTCAAGAGTATTTTAGTTTTTTCTTTATAGGTCCTGCAGTTTTTAAGATATTTCGCTCAAATTTGTAATGTAGGTTACGCTGTAGGGCTTATGTCATTGGACATGTCAAATATATGATAGAATGCACAGCGGCTTATTTTGTCAGGGGTCGTGCCAACTTTTTTCCCCCTGATCTTTTTTGCGGTGTGCCTCTGGTAGATTAAAAAAAAACAGAATAAACCTTCCGTTTCACTTAGAAACTTTGTGGTTTCTTGTAGTTTTTTCGTAACTGCCACCGTTATCCAGAAAAAAATTAAAAACTTTTTTTTAACGAAATAAAAAAAATATATATATTGTAGGCTCTGGCGTTATTTTCATAGTCTCTTGTTTGTATTAATTTCGACAGTTCTGTTTTGAAATCATAAGTTGTGTTTACGCGTATACAAATTATTGGTTTAAGTTGTAAACTGACAGGTGTAACTCGTTATCGTGTAAATAGCAAATTTTACGAATTCTGAAATGGCTGAGATGCGTTTCATCTATGGCCTTGCGAATGAAAAAGCAAGAGGAGCAAGACGGCTGTACATGGAGCGCTATCCCAATAGGGTGATACCTGATCATCAAATATTCTCAAATATTCATAGGCGTCTTTTAAAAACTGTTTAAGAAGAATACCAATGTTGCAGATAGACCACGTACTGTTAGAACATCAAGGAACGAAGAAGCTGTTCTTAATGAAATTGAAGAACACCCAGAGACAAGTAACAGAAACATTTCTGAACATTTAAATATTAGCCATCAAGTTGTTTGGCGTATACTGTGTAATTTGGTATACCCTTACCACATTCAGAGGGTACAGGTGCTCCTTCCCAGAGATTTTCCTTTAAGAATTAATTTATGTAATTGGTACCTTCATATGCTAGCAGTAAACCCCAATTTTGATTGTAAAATCTTTTTCACATACGAAGCTAATTTTTCAAGGAATTCTTTTACTAATTTTCATAAAAACCACACATGGGCGGAAGAAAATCCACATGAAATTGTGGAAACGCATTTTCAAGAGCAATTTTCATTAAATGTATGGGGTGGTATAATTGGGGATCATTTAATTCGTCATTTCTTTTTTCCTGGTCGACTTACCGGTGACTCATACAGGCATTTTTTTGCAACAGGAATGTCTTTCTTGCTCGAAGGCTTGCCCCTTTTGCTGCGAAATCAAATGTGGTATATGCACGATGGCGCCCCAGTCCATTTTTTAATTGTAGCTTAGGAGTATTTAAGTGAAGGGTGTGATAATAAGTGGATAGGACGGAGGAACCTCAGCCATGGCCCGCTAGGTCCCCTGATGTAAATAGCATAGATTTTTTCCAATGGAGGTATATCAAATCACTAGTGTATAAAAAACCACTGAATACCATTGAAGAGTTACGAAATAGAATATTAGATGGATTTAAAATCGTAAGAAATACTCTGGGGGTGCTCCAAATAGTACGATAATTGATGAGAAGAAGAGAAGGGTTGGAGGAGGTCACTTTCAGCAGTTTTTGTAACGTTGTTATGTTATGTTTATTATTTAGGTTTTTCTTAATGTAATAAACTCATTGTTACAAAAAGTGTTTTATTTTTCTTAAAAATTTAGATTTCGTCCAGCGAATTAAAGAAAGTCGTTTTTAATTTTTTTCTCGATAACGGTGGCAGCCAAGAAAAAACTACAAGAGATAAAAAAGCTTGTAAACGAAACGGAAAATTTATTTTGTATTTTAGAATATACCAGAGGCGCACCGCAAAAAAAGATCCGGGGGAGAAAAGTGGGCACGACCCCTGAAAAAATAACCTTCTGTGCATTCTCACACTCATTTGACATGTCCATTCATATAAACCCTAAAGCATAACCTACGTTACAAATTGAGCTAAATGTCTTAAAAACTGCAGGAGATATAGAGAAAAAACTAAAAAAACTCTTGAAATTTCAACACCCTGTATATCAATAACGAAGCGTTTACGGGTCTATGTTTATATGAATTTTTAGTCATGAAATAATCCAAAGAATTACGACCTTCCGTTTGTATTGATATTTAGGAACATCCTCTATATACAGATATCCGGAAGTGACGAGAAAAAAAAATCAGAGCGTTATACTACTCAAAAAATTAGTGCCACAAGTTGCTATAGCATTTCTTTTTAAACTCAAAAATAACGAAGTTACAGAGTCTCAACAATTTTTTTTCAATTTTTTTTGATAATTTTTTTGACGTGAATAAATTCTCTTTAAATTTGATGCACTTGTATACAATATAATTTTGTATTTATGTAGCAAATTTGATTAGGATCCCTTGGCATCTAAAGGCCGAAACTGCCCTTGACCATCAGATAATAACTTCTAACATTTCTGCTTGAATGCTTATCTCAAGTCTAACAATACACTTTTGAAGAGAATCATAAAATCTTTTTAAAAAATCCTCTTTTATCCCGATAAAACTAACCGTTTTAGGGAAAAACGTCCTGAAACATTGGCTGGTATTGATTGAATACGAAGTCACCTAATCTCATTCTCTGTAAACAAGATCATGGGACGTCAGTTTTAATAGATAATAGTTTGTTGTGATTTTACTTGCGAAATAGATGAATTATGAACTAAGATGACTAATAAGAATAATATTTTTTTAAGACCCTGTGACTCCGTTCTTTTTGAGTTTTCAAAAAAATGCGAAGGAAACTTGTGGCACAAATTTTTTGAGTAGCATAAATACCTGAATTGTTTGCTCGTCACTTCCAGAAACCCTATATATATATATATATATATATATATATATATATATATATATATATATATATATATATATATATATATATAGAGACTTTCATAAAATCTGAACACCCGGTAAGGGTTGATTAATTTTGATGAAATTTATACAAAATGTGTTTATTCAAACTTAAAAAAATACATTTTTAAACTAAAATATTAAAAAATAAGTTATTTAATAATGAGTGAGTCTGCCGCTGTTTCTTATGCATTCGATAAATCTTCGAGGCATGTTTGATATTAAATGATTTATGGTATCCTAAGGAATGTTATCCCAGGCTTCCTGAACTCCGTGACGAAGGCCAACTAGGTCATTTGGTGGTTGGGATAAATTACCTAGTCGATTGCCAATCATATCCCACACATGTTCGATTGGTGATAAGTCTGAGGAGCGAGCAGACCATGGAAGCAGGGTCATATTATTTTCTTGTAAGAATCTTGTAGTGACTCTTGGTGTATGAGGAGGTGCGTTGTTATCTTGGCAAAAGGATTGAATTAACCCTCGTAGTATGGCAGTGCAACAGGCTTACGTTTCGTATGTAACCATTTGCTTTCAAATCTCTATCAGTAAAAACTAGAGGTGACCTGCTACCCTACGTTATCGCAACCCATATAATCACAAACAAACCCCCCGCCACCCCCGCGTATTCCGTTCCACAGCAAAACCTAGGTCTTGCCAGGGAAGACAAAACGATTCCGTTCCCCATCCCAATTTGATCTGCCGTTACACCACTCAAACCAAGCAGCTGTAACGATCGTGTTTTTATTCACCATCATTACTGCGTTACTAACATAAAGAGAACACCCATGAAGCCTAAATAATAGCAAGTAACTTTATCTTTGAAAAGCAATTCAAATTTTAGTTTCAAAATTATTTGTTGAAAATTCGCTAATATCTATAACCATCGCAATGCCCGTACTGTATCCCTTAAATATACGCTGAAATTGAAATATCAGAGACGGAATATTTTTATTGAGAAAAAGATCGAGATTGTTCTGGAAGTTTCCAGAAAGTCCCAGAATAATGTCATCATGATGCAATAAGACGACGGTTACAGAACGACCAAGCTGGCTAAAATCGGACCGCGTCCATTGTAGTATCGAGAGGAGTTCGAACGCTATCTGTCTCTCTCAGACATATAGGCCTAAATGGGAATCAAGTTTCAACGGTCGAGGAGAAAATGGCGCGAAAGTCAGGAAGATCGTGACGTACATGATTGCTTCGCGGAGGAGTCGAGCTTCGGCAAGCAGAAAGTCAACATCGCGGAAACTGTATGAGCTCTTTATTATTCAAAAAGGGTTTAAAATCCCATATTTTACCACTGGTATCGCCTAGTATAATTATCGGTGGGTGCTACAAGTGTTTTGATCTAGATTTAAGTAGAAATTAATAGTCCGTTTTGAAGAAAACGTGAGTTAAACAGTGAAGCTTTGTTTTTCCGGTACAGTGAAACTTTCTAACGTAATCTCGAGTGCACAACCTAAGTTTCCGATCTCTAAAGCAAATCAGCCTTCAATGTCAGTAAATTCTGCATTCCTTTAGGTATATTCTGGCCACAGAAGTTTCAGTTAAATTACCTGCCTGCTATATCATTTCAAGAGCAGTAGGTTTCAACTGCAGGTATACCAATCCCGTCTTACAATACAATGGTACGTAACAATTTGTCTGGCCATCACCCATAAAAATGCCTTTCATCACTTCCTGACTTTTTGGGAGAAATTAAGAGCCTATGGTGGGCGCTGATAGTTGACGTCTACCTGTGTAACATCTGTAACCAACCAACAGGTGAATTAGGACCCTTGAAGGCCCACATATAATCCAGCTCCGGTGAGTCATTTTGAGTTTTTCTGTGTGTAATTCTTTAAACATTCATACGTCATCTAGAATTTTTCTACCAACTTGCAATATGAACCTTGATCCAGCGAAATTAAATTAAATTCTTATCAGTGAGATTGTTATTTACAAATAACTATATTTAGTACATTTTTCTTAATATTTTGCCAGTAATGTAAAATCAGAAGTATCACTGTGTAATTTAAAATTAATCAACGTCTTCTTTATGAACTACTTAAGCTTCAAATGTTTTAAATGTTTCATTTATAATCAGCAAATAGAAATTTGACTTTGTACTGTCTGAGATTCTCTCAGAACCTTTCTTTAAAGAATAAGACCTAACCTGGCCAGGACAATATCTATGAATTCCACCTAATCTGTTAAAATTTTGAGAACATCAGTAGATCTGATTGAAAGACAATAACTTTAACATTCAATGTTCATGTTCGTGCTTGTCATAAGCAACAATTGATTTCTTTCTGGTATACATGCAATATTTACTTTCTTTCTTGTAACATAATATCCATTTTTTTATTCTTGTTATATGCAATAGTTAATTTCTTTCTTGTGACACTTAATATTTGTTTTCTTTCATGTGAAATGCAATGTTTATTTTAATTTACCAGGAGCACTAAATAAATTTGCTCCCTCAACAATTTATATCAAAGTAGGTATAGATGGTATGCTCTGGTGCATCTGTCGCATGCGCAGTGCTGGCGGAGGTGGCGGAGGCACCAGAATATACCATCTATACCTACTTATCAATAAATTTAAGTATTTAAATTTTTTTAATATCTGTTTAATTGAACAACAATTCCTCCCTAAAACTTCTTAATGCTGGTGACGATATGAGTGAAGATTCTTTATATCCACTATCTAGATATCGATAAATTGAGTAAGTATCACAGTAACAGTGGTCTGACTTGAAGATCTCATATATCTAGGACTTCGAGCAGAACAACTCAAAAGTCGAGTAAGTATTTAATTATCTTAACATCTTCTAACCTCACAAAGTGTTCTTTATCTTGTAAATACTAAATCCGAGAGATAGGTACATTTAGGTAATTTAGTAGATGATGGTGACCTCACTATCGTACGGATTTGGATCCACTTGAGGTCAATCGCGAGATATCACTCACGAATAACAACCAAATAAATAATCTCGGTCTTTTATAGTCCTTTACTTTAAAATCTCTTGAACGGTTACACTAGGTCACACTAGGGGTGGACTTTCAATTCTCTTAGGACGTTTACACAGCACGATGTCGAGGCGTTAATGGGAGACATGAAAATGGTATATACGGACGAAGCCCAAAAACGTGTAGCCTGCGATGTATCGTTGCCATAAAGATTCTTTGTTGTAAAACTTCAAACTAAGCATTTCAAATCAACCGTGTTCTGGCAACTCTGCCTCGTAAAGCAACAATCCTCAAATGCCGATCTTCCCGTGCTGAAGTAGCTCGAGGTCGTCTGGACGGGTATGGTTTCCTTCTTTAGACCACCTGGACCAACATTGTAACACTATTGACACACTGCGTCCTATGCGGACGGAAATTTGCCTTATTGAAAAACCGGCTTTTCCGCATACTAAAAATACGCCCGCTTTCGAATTCACTTAAAGGATTGTAATTGTTGCGTAAACGCCGCCTAGACATAATCACTTAATGACTTAAGAAAAAACTTCGGGACGCAGCAAGTCATTATAGTAGTGAATTTTCATAAGAATTTTACACAATTAGTAACGTATATTATTAAAACTAATTCTTTAAATTTAAATGGATCTTGGAGAGTGGCTTTAGAGGTCCCAGTAAGCGATTACTTGAAGAAATTTCTATTTTCTATGGAGCTAGAAAATTAAAATTTGGTACATATATGTAAATAGTCCAAGTCGCTTTAAAAAAATGGTGTTACAAATTTCATTAAAGTTACAAAAGTTTTCCAGAAAAAAATTAATTATTTACAAGAGAAATGTACCTGCCAAATTATCAATATGTCAGGTATTTTTCCTTATTAATTGCTTAGATGGTTTTGTTTTAGTCAACCCAATCGAACTAGTTTTTGCAAACAAAACAACAAAAAAGTTTTTTACGTAGGTTTCACCATGGCTCAAGATTGAAGATTATAACATAATCGGAAATTGAGTTATCAGATTTGAAATCTTTTTACGAAAATTCTCTACCACAACGTACTTACTGCACCCGGACCCTTTTCATCACTTATTTACTGTTGGTGTATCCATACTTTTTTTAAATGATAAAATATTGTGGCTCTCTATTTGAGACTGACAAATAAGGCAACCTCAAATTCATTTTTGGAAAAATATTTTAAACAATTGAAATGGGGTAATAATTTAAACATAAATTGAAAATCTTGGCTCGCAGCTTCGTCACAGAGATTCTCCTCCCCCTTCTACATGCCTAGAACCACCCTCAACGTATAAACAAGAACAATATAAACAAGAAAAATTGCTTCGGAACAACCCCCAAGAAACTTCCGGGACCTGCGGTGAGGGTTCTGAGCAAAGTAAACAGTATTTTAAGGAAGTATAGCTGCAAAATGTGTAAAAGGTAGCTTATAGAGGTCCAACTAAGCTGGTTTTTTTAAACTTTCCGCTCACATTTCCCCGCCCAGCACCCCTATTCACTGATGACCCTGTAACTTTCTTAGGGGCCGTTTGCAAGAAATTTTTCTTGTGGTATGTGCATCCAGAAAGGGTGCTAAGCATGTTTCTGAATTTTTTTCCTAAAAGTCCCCCGTGTACTAAACTGCAAATTTACCGAAAATTTTATTTTTATTTCCAAAAGGAATGTATCTGCCAAATTATAAACGTGGCAGGTATTTTTCCTTATTAATCGCTTGGATGATCTATTTTACTCAACTCAATCGAACCAGTTTCTGCAAACAAAATAACAAAAAGGTTTTTAAAAAGAAGTTTGTAGCTACTTTTCAAATCTAGACCCACGCTGCCTTTATATGGGTTTTACTATGTATCAACACTGAAGATTCTAGTTTAATGGGAAATTGAGTTATCACTATTTGAAATATTTTTACAAAAAGTCGCTGCCATAACGCACTTGCTGCACCTAAATTCTTTTCATCACTTATTTACTATGACTGTATCCACACTTTTTGAAAATGAATTAAATATAAACAATATAAAATTTTGAAATTAAAATTTGTATAATTTACACTGTACATCTGATTATTCATGGAGTTTAAACTACTTTATGCTATTATGTAGTTTCATTTACTTCAAATGTTCCATAAAGAGTAAAAGCTAAGAGTAAAGAAAACCATAAGTACCTAGGTGCCCTAGGTATTATACTTATATTAGTTTGCGGTAGGTATCTTTCTTCTTGAAATAATTTTGTTTCATTTTGGTAATACAGTACCTACATGCATTGATTAAGAACCAGAATCTGATGTACACAACCACTTTCTTATTTGTTTGATTGGATGTTAGAATCATAATATACTACAGTCACAGTGGAAGGCATTTGTTAAAGTTAAGTTAAAATTAAAAGTTGGGTTATTATTTACCTACTATTTGTATTCAAGGTAGTTGTTTTATATTCTGACATTTTAAGGTATTAGCGGAGTCGATTTAGAGGTTATGCGCAGAACGTACACGTTTCTGTCATGACACCTGTCAGTTAATAAATGACAAGCAATGTTGTCAGATTAAACTAGAGAGATGCAGATGGCTTTTAAATACCGTGAAAATAGGAAGCTTAATATTTATACATAATAAAACGTAGTTCTAGATTGCTTTTAAACAAATTGAATCACTTTTATTAAAATTTCTATTTATTTTACATTTTTCTGATATTTACAGATTTAGATGAGAGCTGTCGTAAATGGCAACCCCGCCGATTGTTTATTGTGACATATTTTCGTAACCTGTCCATTTAAAACTTAATTTGGAGATTTTGTTTGCAATGGCATCGGAACTCTGATTTATCTGGCTGACCTTGTCTAACATTATAGGCATCCATTTAGAGGTAATTTCAGGTCATATCGTTGATAATTGATGAGTGATTTTTTATTTAGTTATAACTCAAGGTCTACTGAACCAATTGAGTACAAATTTGGTAAGTAGGTCCACTTGTACAATGTGTACGTGCTTGTCAAGTTTTAGTTAAATATTTCTAGTAATTGAAAAGATATTGCGTGTTCAAGCAGTTTTTTCAATTTTTTTCTAAAAGTATTTGAGTGGCAAAACTGTCTAGCGAACTCTTCCAAGCTATTAACACAATGAAGGGAATTGCCAAATTTGGGTTCAGTTGGTGAAGTACTATTTTAGTTTTTAATTGACCTTGGATTTGGTTTCTAGGGTCCCTAATTCGCGCTCTTTTGAAGGAATTTTCCAAAAGTCTCACCATCGATACCTCTCTATTAGTGAATTTTCTTAATGAAAATTCACTAATTGAGCACAAATCGCTACAAAATAATGCTTCAAACTGAATGAAATGTAAATTTAAAGAGACACTTTTTGGTAAAACACAAATAAAAATTTCGGGACGCAGCAAGTGCGTTATGGTAGTGAATTTTCATTAAAATGTTTTTAATAGCAAATATGTGTTTTTTTTTTCAGAAAACAGGCATCAAATTTGATTACCAGTATAACATATAAAGTAAAAACAATGTGCCATGTTTCATCAAAATAACTTCAAAATAATCTTTGTTGTTGTTTGAAAACGTACAAAAATGTCCGAAAGTAAACTTAAAGTGTAACCGAAAAAATCAGTTTCTGGGTCAACCTTATAGGTTAATAGCAAATTGATCTTGTCAAATATGAAACATTTAATCAATATTCGCTACCATAACGCACTTGCTGCGTCCAGAATTTCTTTACTTACAAACATGCATTATATTTCGATGGAAAATGCAAAAACATAAGGCGTTTTCGACTAAAAAAAAATATTTGTATCACCAATGACTTATGGGCCACCCTGTAATTGTAAAAATATTGTTTTAAAATGTAGCTCAAGACACCCTATAATTAATGTATACAAATTTTTTTCATATCTTGTAGAATAACGGATATATTGAGCTTTATTGATTTTTTACGAAAATTCGACAAAAGTTATATACATAACGATAAGCTCTATAGCTAAGACTACTGCCAAGCATCAGAAAAAGGGTCTATTTGAAATGAATTTTCTGTAAACATTTTGGTAAAATGAAGGACAATGACGGTTGAAACTAAGACTTCAGGATTTGTAAAACATTGTTCTTGAGACATTTTCTTTCCATATCCCGTATTAGATTCAAGTTTTTTGCCTAAATGTTGCCAATTTTGACGTTTTAAATTGTCACTTTGACGTTTTGAGAAAAACCCCAATTTATTTTTCTTTAAATGACCATAACTTTTTTGTCTTTTGACCTACAGCGCTAAATTTAGGTAATTTACCTATAGCGATGTAAAACGATGTACCAAATTCGGTTGCCCTTACTTTGTTATTTCCGGAGATATGATTTTTTTTCTAAAGAAAATACAAAATTTTCCGGGAAAGCCTCGGCCGATTTTTCTGGCTAACGAACTTATCCAAGCCACTTACAAAAGGAAGATATTCACCAAATTTTGTCAAAATCGGCCCATTATTTTTTGAGTTATCGGTATGATACATACATCCATATATATATTAATGAGGAGATCCCGACCTTTGAATTTTGAAAGAATTTCTTCAAATGAACGCGAACTAGGCCCCCTAGAACCCATATCCAGGGTGAGTTTCAATTTTTATATGTTTATATATATATATATATATATATATATATATATATATATATATATATATATATATATAAAAATCGAAACTGACCCCGGATATGTGTTCTAGGGGGGCTAATTAGCGCTTATTTTTTCAAAATTCAAAAGTCGGGATCCCCTCATTAGTGAATTTCTTTTCAGAAAATTCACTAAAAAGTGTACACCTGTTAAACTTGTTCGCCCATATTATTCCCATTTCTTATCAGAGACACAACAGAATAGTGTATATATATATATATATATATATATATATATATATATATATATATATATATATATATATATATATATATATATATATATATATATATATATATATATAATTTTACCCCTTCTATTCAAACCACTACGACTTTGTATATTCACGACATAATAATTTTTTACTTGATACAATAATACATACTAGTGTAGTTTCTAAGCATGTATTATAAATAATTGTGGTACTAGAAAATTATGCAAAATATTGAACTTAATAAAAAAACATATTCGTACAATACAAATAAAAATAAATTTTAATACGTTAAATATTAAAGCATAATTTATAAATCAGTTAAACGCCTGCAATAAATTGCCCTTGTAATAAATTTTCCAGCCTTGATTTGAGAAACATTAGGGATAAAGCAAGTAAATCAGCGGCAACAGACTGCCTGGACTGGTTCGATAAAGCAAGAGAACGAACGTCAAGAATTTCTCTTATTTTTGGTGGAAAAAATGCTCGGCAGAACTGATCGCTAATTCACGCAAGCGAAACGAACTGTGTGTATAGCCTCGTAAAATTTCAACGAGAAATCCTGACAGATAGTGGATGAAATGAAATGTATATTGAACACAGAACGAGTGTGAAGTAACCATCGAGTTTATTACTCGTAAAATAAGTAAGCCGAACTCCACAGATTATTTCGAAACCCCCTTAACCCTTATTTGGAGAGATTTACATAAACAAAGTGCGGAGACTATTCTCTACAGCAAATATCAAGCTTTAGTGAATTTTCTTTAAAATATTCATTAAGGAGGAGATCCCGACCTTTGAATTTTGAAAGAATTTCTTCAAATGAACGCGAACTAGGCCCACCCATATCCAGGGTGAGTTTCTATGTTTATATATATATATATATATATATATATATATATATATATATATATATATATATATATATATATACATATATATATATACATATATATATATATATATATATATATATATATATATATATATATATATATATATATATATACATATATATATATATATATATATATATATATATATATATATATATATATAATAATAGGCCGATTTGGATCAAATTTTCTGAATACCTTCCTTTTGCGAGTGGCTTAGATAAGTTCGTTATCCAGGAAAATCAGCCCAGGTTTTCCCGGAAATTTTTTTGTTTTCTTTCGGAACAATTTTTTATATCCGGAAATAACAAAGTAAGGGCAACCAAATTTGGTAAGCGTGTTGGTATTATGAAGAGTTTAAATAATCATGTACCAAAATTTAGGTCTGTCGGTTTAAAGACAAAAAGTTATGGGCATAAAAATTGGGGTTTTCCTCAAAACGTCAAAGTCGCGATTTGAAACGTCAAAATTGGAAATATTTAGGCAAATAATCTGAAACAAATACGGATTATGCAAAGAAAATGTCGCAAGAGGAGTGTTCTCCAAACCCTTAAGTTTCAGCTTCAACCGTCGTTGTCCTTCATTTTACTAAAATATTTCCAGAAATTTCATTTCAAATAGACCCTTTCTGTGCTGCTTTGGCGGTAGTTTTAACTAAGTTTATGGTTTAACGGTCTATAATTTTTAGCTAATTTTTGTAGGAAAAAATTCATTAATGAGGAGACCGCGACTTTTAAATATATTTCATCAAATGAGTGCAAACTAGGCCCTCTAGAATCCATATCCGGGTTTAGTTTCAGTTTTTATCTATTTACGTATATACAGGCTGGCGCATTTCTACGGTAAAGCTCAATATAATTGTTATTATACAAGATACGAGAAAAGGTTGTATACGTTAATTTTAGGGTGTCTTGAGCTGCATCTTATAAAATTATTTTGACAATCACAGAGTGGCCATTAGTCGTTGGTGATACCTACAATTTTTTTTTCGAGCACCCTTATATTATTGCATTTTTAATCAAAATATGATGCACGGTTGTGAGAAAAAAATCGAGACGCAGTAAGTGCGTTTAGGTGGCGAATTTTCATTAAATGCTTCACACTTCAATAACTCAGTTAAATGTTTGTTGGTAAGGAAACCAGTTTTCTCGAAAACATTTTAAGTTCATTTTCGGAAAATTTTTGATATATTCAAACAATAAGTTATTTTGATGAAATATGGCGCATTATTTCTACTATATAAGTTATACCGGTAACCAGATTGATGCCAGCTTGCATTAGGGAGACATATTTGCTATTAAAAACATTTTTATGAAGATTCACTTCCATAACGCACTTGCTGCGTCCAGACTTTTTAAGTTTGCTCTTTAAGCTGGCCATGAGAAAAGCAAATATACTTTCTGGCAAGAAATTACAACCAAATTTGAATGAAGTTTATTTATAATTTGGGAAACGATTGCGGTAAATAAGAAAGTCTAGACGCAGCATGTGAGTTATTGCAGCGATTTTACATAGAAATGATTAAAGCTTTTTTACAAAAATTATACATACAGGTGTCCATATAAAGGATTACACCAGGGTTTTCCCGAGAACTGCTGAGAATTTTAAACATCACTAAAACAGGTCGATTTTTCTTGCAACGGGGGCATTTTTTAAGCCTAACAGAAATGGCAGCAGAAGGTAGGTCGAGTGACACCTTTTTGGAAAGCTCTTCTTGTCTGGCCAAAACTGCAATTTTAAAATCTACCGATTCATTTTTTAGATATTTGCTTTTCAAAACTTCAAAATAAAAAATCTTATTGGATTTTTCGACATTCTCAACAGTTGTCGAGAAAATCCTGGTGCAAGCTTTTATAGTGCACACCTGTATATAATCATTCTAGGGGTCTCAGCTCACGCAGATATGAAACATTTTTTCAAATCTCAGGGTCGTGATATCGTCATAAGCAATTTTTTTCGATGAAAATGAGCTAAAAAGGGTTTACTACGAAAATTAGAGTAAAATCTCAAAAAAGTTTACAAAAATCCGCTAAAACGATTGTTTGCAAAAATATACTAAATTCGCCAAAAAAAAAAGTAATTCTACAAAAATTTGGTTAAGAAAATTTTACGTAACAATCCGATAAAATATTTTACAGGAAAATTCCCTGAAAGAACTTTTTTACACGCAAATTTATTAAAACATTATTTTTCACAAATTTAATTAAAAAATATTTAATTAAAACTTCTCTAAAAAAAAATTAAAAAATTTCTTTCAAGAAAATTCACTAAAAATTTGTTGTAAGAAAATTCGCTAGTTCTAGAAAATTTTGTATATGAAAATACACCAAGAAAATAAACTAAAAACTATATAATCTGATGTGAATAGAGATGCAAGGACTTTTCTGTGGCTTGGCAAAGAAAATTATTTTCCCTGGCGGTGCGATAAAAATCGAAACCGATTTCAGAGAAGATAACAAGCACTTCTGAAGCCACAGGAAAAGCCTCTCCGTATGTATTAAATATGGAACGGTTTCACCAAGTAACGGCAACAACAATTTTATTTGGTATTAAGATTAAATTGGAAGTGTTAAAAGTCCTCATCTTCTTATTAAGAATTTTTTTCTGCAAAAAATTGATAAATTTTTTTTTGAATTACATACTCTGACAATAAGACTGAAAAAATATAATTTGAAACTGCGTAAGAAGATTAGTTCCTGATATACTAGTTTCTTTATCACTCGGACACGGATAACATTCCAAGTAAAGTATAACGCCATGTATATATTCCGACCATAATCACAGAAGGTCGTCTGTGAATTTTCTATGGTATTGAGTTATTTATAAGAAGAGTAACAGTTGGAAAATACATCTAGGACCTTGTTAAAGACATTTCATGCAATATTTGCCGTTTATAAACCGCATCATTTCAAACATCTTTGTTTGAAAATCAACCGTTTTCACGTTTCAAATCTTCACTTTAGTATTTTCAGCAGAAAAACTATAAAATTGTCCGCAGAATACTTTCTATTGCCAATTGCAGATGACGTCACCATTATTGATGATATGTAAGGCGTCATATTGTGAAGGCCTGTGTAATTTTTGGGACAGGCGATTCGACTTAACTTAAATCAGCCATCTCGATTTAGATTGCTAGTATGTCTCTGTGTTTTAATCGCCTCCCTCCTGATTTTCTGGTGAAATCATTTCGCTTTGGCAAGAATCTCCGTTTCGACAGATAGGACTCTTCGGTTTTCCGAAATAGCGTGTTCAGCTAACTTCGACCTTCCACTTTCTAGCAACCACCGATAATCATTTTTCATAACTATGAAAAACTCAGCTGTCCCGATTTTACAAACAATGCGTGAAATAATTTTCTAATAGACTGAAGATCAACCCAGGCTTCAGGGGCCACTGCAACATTCAGGAGATCGTGAAAGAGCCCATGCTTGAAATGAAGTCAGACTTCGCGAGCCCGCGAATCTGCAGGGAAAACAACTTTACAATGGAAATCCCCGACCGTGAGGCATGGCGGGAGGAGACGCCGGGCATACCACGGCACGCGCTCGTCTGGTTCACGGACGGATCCGGCGGGGAGCCTGGGACGGGGGCAGGTGTTTATTCGAAAGGACCGAGGGTAAGTCATAGTATTTCCCTCGGAGCTCATGCAACGGTCTTTCAGGCCGAAATGTACGCCATCCTGCACTGTGTGCGGGAGAACAAGAAAATGGGCTACACCAACAAGCGGATCCTCATAGCCACAGACAGCCAGGCAGCCCTTAAGGCCCTAAGTAGCCCACAGGTAAATTCCTGGCTGGCGAGTGAGTGCCGAGACGAGACGAGCGACCTGGCTGGGCAGAATGAAATCACCCTTATCTGGGTGCCGGGTCACTCGGGGGTCAAAGGCAATGAAGAAGCTGACAGTCTCGCGAAGAGAGGGTCAGCAGAACCATTTATGGGACCAGAACCGGCTCTGGGCGTGACAAAGAGCACTGCCAGGGGAGCCATTAAGTCCTGAGTCAGAAACCAACACAAGGTGTGCTGGGCAGACTGTCCAGGGCTCAGACATAGGAAGTCAATAATTGACGAACCCAGTTCAAAGAGAGCTGTGGAGCTGCTAAATCTTAGCAGAGGACAGCTCAGAAACACAACAGGTCTCTTGACGGGACACATGGCCGTCAAGAAACACCTGCAGAAAATGGGGAGGTTCGAAGGGGACCTTGCATGCAGACTCTGCGGCGAGAGGGAGGAATCAGCCCAGCACATCTTATGCGAGTGTAAAGCTCTGGACAGCAAAAGACAACTGATCTTCGGTCAGTCTAGACCGGAGACAGGGCAATATAAAACTTCACCCTACCAATCGCTGTGCAGACTGGTTCAAGGCACAGTGAATTTTATCGGGGCGGCAAGGCCGCGGACGAGCCCTGAGGAAAAAAATAATTTTCTAGACGTCAAGTTGAAATTCAATTTCTCGTTTCGAGATCCTGTATCTCTTTTAATTTTGACTTGTGGACTAGGATACATTTGGCTAAATCGTAATATCTTAATACTGCTCTATATACCGATACTTTTCGATCACCTGTTTTTTTTTCTTGCGATTTAAGCCGATCACGGGGGTACTACAACACCGTGCCAACCCGTGATGAAGGTGGAGCAAACCCCTGCCCCCGCCAACTACTATATTAAAGAATAAAATTAAATTACTGCATCTTGTTTTTGTTTTGTTGCTTATGTTAACAGTGTGGAGAGTTAGTATCAACATGACCTTTGTTGTTGTTACCAACTTTAAGTGTAAATTAACGTGAGCTGTTATACATCAACAAACAAACCTCTCCTGCCATATTGTTAAGATGTGTTACAGAGGCCTTGGAATGGAACCCCTAATTCCTTCTCTGAATACACCACACACACACACTATCGCATTATCCCAGCATGTAGTACATAAAGATAAGATTGGAAGGAAGTTGCGTAACCCTCTGTGGAGCTCTATTCCTCCCAATCTACGACACTAATCAAGACGTGATGCTGTCGTCGGTCCATCCAGATTTCAGACTATCCGCTTTCACTTGATGCCGCACTGACGACGGACTGGTGTATCTGCGGCAAACTACTGGGTTTTTGCCAAACCGTATTCGAATTGTTTATGGAGGTATTTTAAAATTACACACTGTTCCAGAGAGACATGGTAGGAGTGGGCGAGTTATTTGTGGAATTCTTCTATAAATGGAATGCGCGCGTATAAATTCACACTGGATAATCTACCCCACGATCTAGACCTTCTCTAAATATTTAAAGGGCTGAATTGCTGAATAGAAATGAGGTTCATACAGAGCGCATTATGAACTACTATATTCAGATTATCGAATAAATTCAAGAAATGTGGGGACAATATATTTAAATGACCCATAAAAGTGGGATTATCTGCGCGTTAGCCTAAATAGTGAATACATTTTATGATACTAAATGATTTACTAACTCATAGAAACCGTTTTGATATACAGTACGAATTATTGTATACAGTGCGTTTCAAAATTATGGGATCAGTTCATCCTATTCGTTATTAATAACCTTTAAGAGAAATGTTGAAAGGGGGCAACTTCAAATTTTAAGTGACTTTTCATTCGCTAATAGAGAGATCACGATGTAAAGCTTTTAAAAAAAATTCTTCAGATGAGCGCGAATTTGGGTCCCTAGAACCCAAAACCAAGGTTCGTTAAATTTTTTATAAGTTTATATATATATATATATATATATATATATATATATATATATATATATATATATACATACGGGGTGTTCCAAAAATGATGGTCTATGTTAAAGGTGCACATTCAGCACAAAAAAGAAGACTATTTTTTCATATAAACATGGGTCCGCAAATAACAAATAACTTTATATTTGTTTTTGTCAGTTTTTCACGAATAAGTCCGAGTCAAATTAAAATTTTGGCGTGAAAATTGGCATGTGCGAGTTTTCGAGGGCAAGAAATTTAAATATGTTATTGTTAATAACACTGCTGGCAGAGGGCGCCACCTGTAAGACATGGCTTGCATTCAATTGGCTATAATTTTTTGACACCCAGTAATATCGACCTACCGTATAGCTACCATGCAGCCCTTATCAATTGTAAGCAAAAAATATATATACTTGATTTAAATCTCTCAGACACACCATTTTCGAGATATTTCGATTTTTGTATGTCGATGTCGCTCAAAAATTAATTCTGCGACAAATCATAGGAATACATTTCTCACCTTTTAATTGGTATCAGTATGTATAAACTTATTTTTCTTATTCTCTAGTTAAAAACTAAAATCTTACCAAATAAAACAACTGACAAGACACAATCACGAAGATAAAATAAAAAGCCATGATAACAAACTTTGAACAAACCATTTAACAAAGTGGTTTGCATCGTTACGGGACTTGACTTTTGCGTTTTCGTCATGACATGTACTACATTTGACTTTTACATTTGAGACTACTCACTATTTTTAAGTAATTAATTGTATTGTCCGTATTTTTTCTAATTAAATATGGAAGTCTTTACCAACAATGAACTAACAGACATGCATGTTATGTATTCACAGGCTTTTGGTAACTGTTATGAGGCGAAACGATTGTATGAAGATGTCTTTCCAAATCGGAGAATTCCAGACAGAAGGATGTTTCAACGGATTGACATCCGTCTGTGAGAAACGGGTACATACTTACATTATCTAATACATTGATCTGTCTCTTTCGAATATATATTTTTTACCAGGTACCCTTAATAAAGTTACTGCTGATCGAGGCAGACCACGAAGTGCACGAAATTCTGATTTTGTAGAGGCTGTTCTGGATGAAATTGAACAAAATCCAAAAATAAGTACTAGGGAAATGGCCAATCATCTGGGAGCATCCAATGCAACAATATGGCGAGTTCTTCACGAGCAACAATTGCGTCCATATAACATCCAACGTGTGCAGGCACTATCGCCTGAAAGATATTTTATACCTCGCCTACAATTTTTCCAATGGTTTCTGCAACATAATAATGTAGAGAACTTGTTGAATTGCGTATTGTTCACTGACGAGCCTGGATTTAGGCGCGACGGGATCGTCAATTTTCGTAACAGCCATATTTGGGCTGACGAAAATCCCCACGCAGTTTTTGAAAGGCATCATCAACAGCAATTTTCCTTAAATGTATGGGCTGGAATTGTAGGGTGTAATAAGATAGGACCAATTTTTTTACCTCACAGACTTAATGCTACAACTTATCTTGAATTTCTGCAAAACCAACTAAATGGGTTATTAGAAAATGTAGCTCTTGACATAAGACATAACCTGTGGTTTATGCATGACGGAGACCCCCCCCCCTAACCACCGCACCACACACACCGCATCTTCGAGTCTGATGTTTCCCTTGACTAGGGTATCATACTTCTTTTCTAGTGATTGCATTTTCTCCTCTACCTCCGCTTGTACTTCCTGCACACTCGTCAGCTTGTCATGTACATTGTCGCTGATACCCCTTACTCGACTTTCTACTTGATGGAAGATGTCGTCTTTTACCTGCTTCATACGTTCGTCCACACACGAAGTAATATCTCATTCTACTGGTTTGTTCTTGCAGAATTTTCTTTGCTTCTTCATCTCTTCTTCTCATTTCTTCTTTGGCTTCTTCGTCTCTTTTTCTGGCCTCTTTATCTATTTTTCTCATTTCTTCTTTGACTTCTTCGTCTCCATTTCTGACCACTTCATCTCTTTTTCTCATTTCTTCTTTGACCTTTTCATCCCTTTTTAGTAAATTTTCTTAAAAAAAATTCACTA